>OX422222.1:315571374-316786374 GCA_949130495.1 Sambucus nigra
CGGAAACACAGACCTGGGAAGCTGCTTCTACGCGAATCGATTCGCCCTAGGGGCCGAATCGATTCGCCCCTGCGAAAATGCCAAGAATGGCTATGGAGTCTTGACCTCCAATTTCTACCCAACTCCAAAACCAACCCCAACCGAAATCATTTTCTGCAATTACTATACCCTAAATGCCTCTAACTTCCAACATTTATCATTATTAAACACCCAAATCCATTTCCAATGGTTTAATACTCATAAATCCAACAAAACCCTAAAATGGTTAAACCATAACAATTCAATACTATCAAAACTAATTATTCTCCTTAAATCACATAATTGCAAGTAGATTACTTGCCTCAAACTTGCAAGGATCAGATTTGATGAGGATGAGAGCAACAATCCAAGCTTGAATCTCCAAATCTCTCTCTTTCTCCCACGTTCTCTTCTTCTCTCTACTCTCTCTACGGCTCAATTGTAAAAGTGGAAGAATGGGAATAGGGGTGGGAAATAAAACGGGGTTAAGTCCTAAAAGCCCACTTAAGTGACTAATACGCGATAAAATAATACGCGACTACACTTTAAAGCCAAAACCAGTCAAAAGTGACTGAAATGCCAAAATGTAATATGGCAATTATTTTGACTATCTCGCACCTACCGGGACTAACTACACTATCCAAATTATCATTTGGAAATTTTATAACTCATTATACTTCCGGTTTCTCATTAAACCAAAATGTCATTTTAATTCTTATGAGACAACAATTTACCACATGGATATTTTTACCTACGCATCAGGTAATCATACAACATTTTATTAAATATTAACCTTTTCCATATTAAATTAATATTTACTCAACATCCATCATTTTATAATTAATTAATACACATAGTAATTAAATATAAAATAGGCTACCAAAATAGAGGGTTGTTACATTCTCCCCCCCCCCCTTATGAGGGAATTTTGCCCCCAAAATTCAGGCATATCTCACAAGAAGAAATGCGGATACCATTTCCGCATGTTATCCCCGCGATCACATGCCGATTTCTCGACGCTGTGATGACTACCTTGCAACATAACTAAAGGTACTACCTGCGATCTCAATCACCGGTCTCCACACTCTAAAATAGCAACCGACTACTCCTCATAAGGAACGGCAAGTCGCATCCCAAAATCTTCGAAAGAAATGTGCCTAAGGCACCATCACATCCCTTGTACTACTTTACAAAGGAGATATGGATCACGTCATGAACTTGCTGCAAATATTTTAGTAGAGCAAGTTGATAAGCTACCGGACCCACCTTAACATTTATAAGAAAGGTCCAATGTAACGCGGTGCAAGTTTTCCTTCTACCCAAAAACGCTTAATGCCCGGTATGGGCGATAATCGCACCAACACTTGGTCGATCGACCTAAAACTCCTCATACCTTCTCCCCACATCGACTTAGCTCTTTTGTCGATGTTGGTTATACGAATGCGATTTCGAATGAGCTCAATTTCCAAAGAAGTATCTAGGATCATTACAGGTCCGAGAGACTTATCATCTCGCACCCCTAACCAACAAGCGGGAGATCCACAAGGCCTACCCTACAAGGCTTTATAAGGCGCCATCCCAATAGTTAATCGATACAAATTATAATAAGCGAATTCAACTAGTGGGAGACACTGTTTCCGACTATACTTGAAGTCAAGCACCCACATAAGGAGCATATCCTCCAACATGCGATTTACCCTTTCTGGTCTGGCCGTCTGTGGAGGATGATAAGAAGTGCTTAACCACCATTTGATTCACATGGCCTTTGAAACTAGCCAAAAGTGAGAAACGAACATTCTGTTTCAGTCGGAAACTAAAATCAAGGGCACCCCATGCAGTCCAACAACCTCTCCATACCCGGCCACTACTACTAGCGGCGCATATCTTGACACATTTTGTCGTTACTCGGCTGAACCGTAAACTTAGAACTACGAGATTCCACCATATCTGCCTTTCTTAAGTCCATTCATTCGGGACACAAATTCTCTTATCGAAACACACCCCACCCTCAAGGTCATAAGAGCAGAGTTCTATTTCCTAAATCAGCAGCTTGTATATGTGGTCTTAACCACCCTTGTCTCTCCTACGACATCTTGCAACAAAATTGTTCCTCGAACGAAGGATTAAATTTCTGCCCAGGAAGTAACACTTCCCTTTCCTACACAGCGGTCACCCCCACGCTGAACTTCAGTTCAAACAGGGAATAATACTTCTCACACGTTTAAACTTATGAGGCGCATCAACAATAAGTCGATACTTCGGTATTATTACTCCCTCATCATGGCAGAGACTTGTCAATTGAATCCATCCTCGAGCTTAAAAACATGGGCTCAGGAGTGAAAGTCAATTCACCCTTTTCGTTACCTTCGTAACACTCTACTACGAGAGGCCACATCTCCTTCGGCTTTACCAATCAAACTTCTCAAAATCCTCCCACTTCTCATTATCAGGGAATCAAATCCCTCTTAGAGTTAACACACAACTTATTTGTGGTAAACTCCCGACAACCCTCTTAGACTAACGTCACATAACTAAAGGCCTTATGTCCAAACAATCCTAAGGTCTACCTACCTATATCCTATCTAAGTCGTATGCACCTAATACTAAGCATATCCCTAATGCCCAAGACCTTTCTCAACTCCCGACATTTGCACGGTTTTGTGCGTGGGACGTCTCGCCGAAGAAAAATCCAAACAAGGAACCCTCCCGTTACACTACTACCTCGCATTGTCAGTCATCAAGGTATACAGGTCTAAGACACATGTTCAGGACCGAAGAGATTCTACTTATACACATTACCATTTAAATAACTAAAGATTTAACAAATCAAACATTCACTTTTTCATAAAGCCTTAAAATTATATACCCCACAATATATATATACCTTTTCAAATAGCCTTCTTATCAAGGCATAACCCGAAGCCTTAATTTGACTTCACATCCCAGTCTCCCTCACATCGATCAGAGGAGAGAACTGCATACAGTGCTTCTATTTCGCACTTTAATAGCCATTAATCACTCTTCTACGTGATTCTCGACTAAACCTTTCAACCAACAGAATAAAATAAAATAAAATAAAATGAAATTAACTAAAAGAAGAAAGAACAACATCTCTCCACTTCCAACATCGTCGAGGTTCACGCGTGGAGCGTCCCGCAAAAGCGGAATCCAAACAAGGAACCCCTCCTATACGCTACTACTCAACTGTGTCGGTCGTGGAGATAAGGCATACCAATCACATCATACCCGACCATATCAAGGACGAGTAAATCGGCCTCAAAACACAAAATACCACAATAAATCCCTATGTGTAAACAAACAAGGAATTGAGCGAACCATCACTCGAAGAAAACTCAACACTAGTAAAAATACTCTCAACAGATCTCATCAAATCTGTAGTCTGAGAAGAGATCATAAAACAACTGAGCGCGTAACACCCGCCTCAAATAATACGTAACTCAAGCACCTCCGAAATAAAACTTACCCATAATAGCAGGCGATGCTAACGAAGCTGGAGGAAGTATAACCTCCCGAATTTAATAAACTCTCCCATACAGTAGCTGTCCCTGCTGCATGGGAACAATCGGATCAGGTACCTGAGGTGGAAACTAAATGTATGGCTGCTGCAAAGCCCTCGGAAACTGATCCACATTATTTCTAAACTGGGAAATGCCCTGGCCCCAAATGGTCTTTACCTCCATGACCATCCCGACCAACATGTTGTAAAGCACCCTTTACCGTGCCTAAAGTTATTGCCACCCGCAATAAAATCCTCCAAAACGTAGTATCTGAGACGAAACCCCTTGTCGAGGGTCAACTCATTCTGCTCATAACCCGAAGGTTGGGATGAGGGAAATGCTCCTCCTCCAATCCCATGTTCTCCAAGCTTTCCTGCTTGCCCCACGACAGTAGCTTCCTTGCTACCCGGCGTACATAACCGATGCTCATGGCAATGGGGTGAGGCTGCATTCATGACCCCACCAGAAGTTTATAAGGCTGGATTACACAGCAATTTGATGCCGGGTTCTCCAGTACAGACCTCACATAAACTTCGAGATCTTCCGATCTTCCAGAGCCACTTCATCCGGGACAAAATACGCTCTACATATTCCGCCACAGATTTCTCTCCTTGCACAACATCTCGGAACTTCTTTCTCATCTCCCTATGAATTATGGGAGGAACGTACTCACGATCGAACAAAGTCCAAAACTCAGTGATCGTCATTGTGTCTCTCTTCTCTGGTGTGATTATTGTTTCCCACTAGTAAAATGCAGATCCGATTAACTTAAAAGTGGAAAGGACTTGTTTCCTCTCCTTACTACATTCTATCATTCGAAGGTGGCGTTGTCTATCATCATTCCATTTATTGGCTTTGATAACATCCGTGCCTCCCTCGAATTCTGGGGGAATTGTCCTTTAGGAAGGACTCCCATAGGAGCTTGAACGTCATGAGTCCCTGGAAATTGTTGAACCACTGCGGTCATGGCGGCGCTAACCGCTTGGGCTACTATGTTTGCTACATCCACAGCATTAACGGTCCCTTATGGCGGCGGCAGAGGATCTACCTCCTCTTCTACAACCCTATTACGTCTCACTGGGCAACTTCTCTAGGTGGCGTTCGAGATGAAGAAACAATAGAGTTAAAATTTTATCTATCTCGCATAAAATCGCAAACATAGACAACTACACAGTCCTAACCTTAGGCTCTATATCAAAGAACGCTACGGTAGAACGTGACGAATCCACATAGATCCTAAAGACTCTAGAACCTAATGCTCTGATACCATCTGTGACACCCCGCGGTCCGAGATAAGGGGTGGCCAGCCCGATACTCAAACGTAACAGGAATCATGGATGGATATCATCCTCAGCATCACAAGAATAAACTGAGTATAAGGGAAAACCACCCAATAAATCAGAAAACGGGTTGCCAAAAAGTTAAGAAATTAAATTTAAACAACCCAATCTGATAAGCAAGTGGAATTCCATAAAAATATATAATACAACTAAAACGAATGTACACAAATGGACCGAATAGGCCGACGATCCACAGCTACATACAACGAAGTACAACAATTTAAATATTTTACAAAATACATTCATTAATCAAATACAAAAGTTTGGGCCACACGCCCGAGTATAAGACCCGATCATATCTAGAACACAAAGATGAAAGCGTCTAATACAATGACCTGTAATAACCCTCAAAATCCTACAGCTCGTCGAAAGCAAAGGAAGGGAAATGTCAAAACGGGCGTCCTTGCGGGGGAGCACCTGAGCGGATACAATCATAAACACAACAAGGAAAGTAAATCGGTTAGGGTCGGGTTCTATATGATCACCAGAAGAAATAAAAAGCATGATAGATATGAACAGTTATGCATGGATGATAAGAATGATAATATGACAATGACATGCTATCTACATCACAATTTAAGACAATTTAACAAAATGATGAAATGAAATGTCATTTACCTAAAAGGAAGAAAAGTAAATAACTTAAATTTAAAACATTTGTTCATTAATCCAATTACCATATCCTTCTTACATTCCTTAATAGGAATTAAAAACCATTTGTTTGGCTTACAATAAGAAGATACAATTTCCTTTCATTTATTAACTTCCATAGTTAATTATCTTTCCAAATTGTTTTTACATTCCTTAATAGGAATACCGTTATTATCAAGTGCTCTATATGGCACATATTACATTAATCTCATTTCCCGTGCTCTTTATGGCACGTATCCATGCTCTTTATGGCATATAACCATCAAGTCCCACTTGATGCAGAAAATTTATATTCACATACATATAACGATTCTAAGACCGCCCCTCCGAGTTTCCCCACTGGGCGCGCCCCTAAATGACCATCATCTTCCAGGGCCTATCTATACAAGACAACCTGGGATCATAACGCAACGTCGGGAAGTGGCCATATGCCTGTGGGAAAGTCAGGACCACACCCGAAATCCCCTAACCAGCGCAGAAAATATACAAAACCCCGCATATGGCCTAGGACTATATCCACCCTACATTCACTAGCCAGGGGGCATCACCAAGGGCGCGAACTTCCCTTATGATGTCATTTAGAGAGGTTTGTTTAAGTAAATTAACATTTACCATATTATATCTCATTTTTATTTCAATTACCATTACCAATATCCATGTGTTTGGTTCTTTTTATTCGAACCTATCATAATTAAACAACCGGGTTCATTTTATTTGAACCAATCATCATTAACATAGCTTGGGTTCATTTTATTTGAACCAATCATCATTAACATAGCTTGGGTTCATTTTAGTGGAACCTATCATCTTTACATCAGTTGGGTTCATTTTATGCGAACCTAATTCCCATCGAATATTATCATTAATATTCCTCAATTTCAAGTCCCTACTAATCTCCAAATGATCATTATGATCCTACAAGTCTCCAAAGTTCATATAACTTTGATAAGCCCTCAAGTCTCCAAGTTAGGGCATTTAACTTCCTAACTTCTAAAAATTTTAACAAAAAAAGTAATGCCTTAACATTACTTTAAACCTCCCCGGAATAAAACCCAGATGAACCCATTTCTAGTCTAGGGTAACGACCAAACTCAGCTAATACTCTAGGACTCTAAGTTTACTTCATTCAAGAAGGTTACTAGGTCCTAATCCTAAAGAATAAGGATGAAAATTAAAAGGAAAAAGACCCAAAACTGCTGGAACCGAATCGATTCGCTCTGAAAGCGAATCGGTTCGGTAGAAAATTTCAAGTTTCTGCATTTGCCGAATCGATTCGGCCTTGACCCAAATCGATTCGAAAACACAGACCTGGGAAGCTGCTTCTACGCGAATCGATTCGCCCTAGGGGCCGAATCGATTCGCCCCTGCGAAAATGCCAAGAATGGCTATGGAGTCTTGAACTCCAATTTCTACCCAACTCCAAAACCAACCCCAACCGAAATCATTTGATGCAATTACTACACCCTAAATGCCTCTAACTTCCAACATTTATCATTATTAAACACCCAAATCCATTTCCAAGGGTTTAATACTCATAAATCCAACAAAACCCTAAAATGTTTAAACCATAACAATTCAATACTATCAAAACTAATTATTCTCCTTAAATCACATAATTGCAAGTAGATTACTTGCCTCAAACTTGCAAGGATGAGAGCAACAATCCAAGCTTGAATCTCCAAATCTCTCTCTTTCTCCCCCGTTCTCTTCTTCTCTCTACTCTCTCTAGGGCTCAATTGTAAAAGTGGAAGAATGGGAATAGGGGTGGGAAATAAAATGGAGCGTAAGTCCTAAAAGCCCACTTAAGTGACTAATACGCGATAAAATAATACGCGACTACACTTTAAAGCCAAAACCAGTCAAAAGTGACTGAAATGCCAAAATGTAATATGGCACTTATTTTGACTATCTCGCACCTACCGGGACTAACTACACTATCCAAATTATCATTTGGAAATTTTATAACTCATTATACTTCCGGTTTCTCATTAAACCAAAATGTCATTTTAATTCTTATGACACAACAATTTACCACATGGATATTTTTACCTACGCATCAGGTAATCATACAACATTTTAGTAAATATTAACCTTTTCCATATTAAATTAATATTTACTCAACATCCATCATTTTATAATTAATTAATACACATAGTAATTAAATATAAAATAGGCTACCAAAAGAGAGGGTTGTTACAGTCGGGTTCCTCAACTCATATTGCATTCGAAAATGTGCTTCCAATTAAGGCAAGTGGTAGTAATGGTTTTTATTGGCTTGGTTTTGATTTGATTTGAATAGAAATGAATTTGTGTAGGTTAGAACATGCACTCCCTTCTCCTGTAGATTTAGGATTTTATTTTTTAATGCTCCCATTTTACATCATGGGTTTGTTTTTAACTTGGGTTTGCTAAAGAATAGATTAATAATATCTTCTTCTTTTAGTTGGTGATTCATTTCTTCAGATAATAAACAAAAAATGGTTACATCTGATGAGAACAAACCCACTAACTTATGAGGTAACTAACTCTACTTGGAAAAATTACATAGCTAAGCTCAGCTTGATGTTTTAACACAGTGTTACTGAAATGATGGGTCTCTGAATATTTTTTTTTATCAGAAATGGGTACCAGAAAGTTTGGGGTGGAAATCATAAATAACAGAAGAGCTTTGAGTGTGACTAGTCAGAATTTAGTTGGAGCTCAACGGTACCCTTGAGTTGTTAACAAGAGAGGCTTATCACAGTAATTATCAGTTTCTAATATGAATATTTATTGTTATCTAATGTTGTTTTACTTATTGGTAATTAATATTTTTTTGGTACACAAATCACAGAATGCAAACTCTGATAAGAACCCAGTTAATCAAGTGCACCAGCCAATCACAAGGTCAGAGTATGAGTCTAACTCATGAATGTATTTAATGTTATTTACTTGGGGTTATGAATATATTTTGAAATATTTGCTATTGTGTCTTTTTTTCTTTGTAAAGGAAATTTGCAGCCCAGATGGCTACAACAAAGAAAGTAGGTCCTGAGGTACTCGCTTATTTGCAATTCTCTTTTATTCAGTAGATGAAAATTAAATTTATTAAATAATCTTTTCATTCTTAATTTTATACAGGAAAATAAGAACCAAAGCATGATTTTACTGTATGGGAGGATTGTACATTAACAAATGCGGAGGAGGAAGAATCTCTAAAAACATTTTTTTATTTACATAAAAATAATTTTATATAATTATTGTTTTATATCATTTTATAAAAAATAGTTTACCCACATCATGTGTTCACTTTGCACGACTGTACCTTTGTGGGAATTATAAGTTTCATGATTTATTGCAAAGTTTTTTTTTAACGAAATTGCAAACTTGAGTTAAGGTACGGCTCTTATTGGTAATGGGTCTTTTATGTTGGTTGGGTAATGTTGTGTGTTTTGGTTATTTTTCGATTGTTTGATTTCGTGGGTAACCTCTCTTTAGGACATGTGCGAGTATAGTTGTCAAATTTAAGTATCATTTTTATCTATACAATTATATTTAGTTGTCTTTCTTTATCTTTTTTTTATCATATTCTTTTATGTTCGAGAATTCCAATGAAAATGTGACCAACTTGGCTTTTTGGCACTAGATAAGCATTACAAGTCCTATCTATATATATAATGGCAGAGGGCACAAAACAATGAAAATATATGTTTATACCTTAAAAAATAAAAGTAATTAAGTTTTCCTATGATGTGTTTTTGTATAGGTATTATTTTTTAGTACTATTTGGTGCTACACTATATTACAAGAACATTTAGATACAAGAATAACACATAATTTTTATTGTTTAACAAGAAAACGATAGATAAAGTAGGACACGATTATCTCGATTAATAAATTTTTACTCCAAATTAAATTTGATGATGCAAAAAACCTTAGCACAGATACAAATAATACGACACAATAACACGTGTCATAATTTTGACACAAACACGATATGACCCAATTTTATGCCAAAAAATTCCCTTACGAATGCAACATGATCAATACATATTTTTTTAATTTCGAATATGTTCCGCACATTACGTCTCGCCTGCGCATCGCGCGGGTTTACACTTAGTTAAGGTTAAAAAATGGCAAAAAATAAAATAAAAATAACCTAAAAAATTTGCCTCACCAGACCCCTGGCCTTCGGCATACATTTCGCACCCATTTGCACCCATTTACTCAGAATCGTGGGTTCGCCAGTGCACATACTCCAGTTCTCTGTCTCTCACTTCCCCCACAACACAAACCCCAGTCCAAACCCTCCCAATACCAATACCAAAACCTTTAAGCTCCGCCTCTGCCAAACCAAACCAAAAAAAATTGGTTGATACCCCCATTTTAACGTACACACTAGATTTCAACCCCGCGCGATGCGCGAACGCTTTGAATTTTTTTTTTATATCAATTTCTATAATTTTAATTTTTTTAAAATTATTATATACATACACAAATATATTTCTCAAAATTAAAAGAAAACGAATTATCCTCAATTATATTTTTTTTCCAAAATTGAAAGAAAGAAATAAGTATCATCTAAAAGAATGATATAACTTTGAATATATATATATATATATATATTAAGTATTTGGGTATTTAAAGTCATTTTAATTTTTTTTCAACACATAAGAATAAAATAAAAATGACTTTTAAAAAACAAATTGGTGGAAAAATGACTATTTTGAAAGTGTGAAACAATTTTCTTGGGTCAAATAGCAATTTTGGAAACAATTCCGACACAAATTTTTATCCAAATTTTATTGCTTTCAAGTGGGTCTTATGATTCTCAAACCGTGAGGAAAAATAGATAGTGATCCTGATTTATTTTCAACTCACACATACCTGCTCACAACTCAAGGACACGCACACACTTAGTTGAGCTCACTAACCTCAAACACAAAACCCCCACACCACCCTACCTCCTGCTCACTTCCCACCCTTCTCAATCTCTCATTCCCACGCACACTTCCCCTTATACCCATAATCTCCTCCCACCCTCACCTGCCCAAACCATGAAATCCATCCACCACCCCATCCCCACCCGACCCCACCCATAACCCTCTGTCCACTCACGCACCCACTCACTAAAACCCATGCACACATGCTACTAATTCCTACCCGCAGCCACCATAGACGCTGTCTGCCCAAACCCCCAAACCCGAGTTCACCCATTACCTCCTTCCCAATTCATGTACCAGCTATACCCCACACATACCACTCCCCGTACCCAGTGCTCTCCCACCCCAACTCTGTTCATAGAAGACACCTTTACCCACATCAATTATCTTTCCTTTAGAAGGAACAGTTGAGGAAACAACAACCCCATCATCAGCAGCCTTGATCACGATGCGATAAATCTGCTGGAGAATTTGTATATATATATATAGAGAGAGAGAGAGAGAGAGAAAGAGAGAGAGAGAGGGAGAGACGGAGGGAGAGAGAGGGGGAGAGAGATTACTGTGTTCAGATCTTGACAGCTAATGAATGTGAATAACGTGAGTATGTGTAGAATTTATATGTGGTGAATGGCAAAGGTTTTGTTATTGGAAAAGCAAGAGATGTTAAGGGCATGAAATAGATACATCTCCTTTGTAGAAGTAATCGTAAGGGAGTTGTGAATAAAGATGAATAGTAGTGACACGTGACTTTTTTTAGGGAAGTGGAAGTGGGCATTGGAAAATGGAGGGGTGGGGAAGAGGGAACGGGTAAGAGAGACCTTTAGATTTAAGTTAAACCTATTGATAGAGATTTAATGATATTTAATGCATTAGTCTTTATTACTTGACACGTGTCCATTCTCTCTAAAGAGACACCAAAATTATATTATGTTATTAGATTTCGTCGTAAAGACCAAACCCCATACCCCACGACTGGCGACTGTTGACTGGAACTCACGATACCAAAATCCGAAAATATGGTAAAGATTCTTAATTTGATTTTTTTTTTAAATGTGAATGATTCTTGTGTAGATCGAATCTGTTGTTTATTTTCACCGTTTGCTATATGGGGTTTTCGTTTTATTTGTCTTTTCAGGTGTTTAGATTTGTCATTTTGTGCTCTCTCTCTCTCTCTCTCTTATGATCTCATATCGGCCCATCGTTACATGTATGAGATGTTGGTTGATATCATCCTGATTATGAGCAAAAGTATTATCCATGCCCCGGTGTGATTTGGTTTCAGCGGGGTTGGAAAGTGGTGGGTTGAGTAGGGAGTAGAAAAATCTACGTAAAATCTTAAGTTATATAAAGATCTCTCGAGTCTTTTATGTTATCAATTTTTTCAACGAAAGCATAACCATTGACGCGTGTCCATAATTTGGCTTGTTAGAGTAATTTTAGGGGGAGGGCGGTCGGTTGAAAATAGTTTTAGGAATTTTATCCGTTCTAGACATCTCTGTGTGTATTATTTGCAGGTGGGTTTAGATTAGAGGCTTTGCTAATTTAAAACAAGGTTTTGGTGAGCTGTGAGATAGGTTGATAATTTGGTATCCTTTTTAAATTCTTGAATTGCGTGTTACTTTTACTATTTTTTTGTACTGTCTTATACTATTTTTTATCTGTGCTTAGTGCCATTTGAATTACATGTGTTTCTTTCAATTTCTAAAAGGGTGGGAACCAAAATTTAAATATGTTTCTTTCTTGATGATGCTTCTTCAATTGATAATACTCCTAAAGTTGGTTCTTATAAAGCAAATTCATTTAAGCATATTATAGAATTCAGCTCCTTGAGGTGTCTGCATTTTGAGTTTTTTCTAAGTATTTTTAATATATCTTATATTTAAAATTATGATTAACTTGATGCTATTTAGTAGAGTCACATGTGTGCAATAGATATGATAGTTGTTTGTTCCAAACTGATATTTTCACTAGCCATTGCTAATCTATTAAGAAGTTTTTGCAAATAATTTTGGTATATGGTTTCCAATTCTGTTTTTTTTATCGACCGCTTATTAAGGGTTGGGGGTGTTAAGCAGGATTCGAACGCACAACCCTTAATACCCAAGGGCCGGCAGGTAACCATTGGGGCATGCCCCTTTGGTTGTTTCCAATTCTGTTATTTATATCATGTTGTGAGATACTTTAAGGTCTCTTTGAATATCATATTGTTTTAATTATTCATGTCTATCTTTTTGTACATTTAAGTCTTCTAGGTGAATCACTCATTTTAGGAGTTTCGATACAAGTCATCAAATCATTTGGAGTTTGATGAGTTGAAGTGTGAACTTTTTATGTTATAGACGCATATGAGCAAAGTTTTTTTTTGTGTGATACTTGGATTTCATTTTTATTTCTCACAGGAATGGATTATAGACGAATTGTATCATAAATGAGATTCTATTGTGAATATATACCAGAATGATTACGAGTGAACCAATAAGAGAGTAGAGGTCGTGTTGTTCAAGGTGGAACACTTCTTCCTTTTTCCATTTTCCCTTACCTATTTTGTTTTCCATTTACTAAAGCAAAGTGATATTTTCTTAGGAGGCACTATTTATTTAGTTTTTTGTTGATAACATGTTTTTCTTCCTCCCCCCCCCCCCCCCCCCCAAACGGATTTTCGCAATGACACGGGAAACTGTATTGGACACAAATGAAGTTGAAGACACTTGGTATTTTCTGCTTTTTAATTTAAATTTAGGGGTGTAAATATGTGCATTTGAGTCATGTTACGCATTATAGACACAAACAAAAAAGAGATGGTGTTTCTCTTACCTAAAACGCACGTGGTAACTAGAAGTACATTAACGTAATGGATAGGGTGGCAATTCGTGTAATTGGCTCATGTTTCGGATTAACACGACACAACACGACAAGGATTTTTCGGACACGAGACACGACACGAATTCGTGTTTTTTTAGCTGACATGAATACGATTCAAATAAAAATGACATAACACGACACGAATAACACGATTTCTTAAAATTTCACGCTAAATTAAACATAAATAGACACGATAATCCGAATAAAAACATGACTAACATGAGAAGATACGATAATACGACTCATAATTTTGACACGAACACGATATGACTTCGTGTAAAAAAAACACGACACGAACACAAAATATCGGGTCAATTTCGTGTCGTTTCGTATCGTTTCTAAAATTGTCACCCTAGTAATGGATATATGATATAAATGTTTGCCATTTTGACATATTTTTATATATTTTATGAAATTGTTCTGACTTATTTTTTCTCCCTTTTTACAGAAGAATACAAATTTGATTCCCACCCTTAAAAAGGTTACAAGGGAAGCTGTAGCTATATTTGCGTGTTATAATTATTACTTTAGATTCCAAATACTTTGTGATATATGTCCCTACATCATCTTCGATACTAAATTACTTTTGGCTGAATGATATTGCCGGTGACACGCATATGTGTTTTGTTATTGGGTATGTTGGAATACTTTTTAAGAGAATGTATGTTAAAATAATACTTTCCTTTATTATTAATATTGATGTCTTGTTATTTTTGACTTTTTATTTGAAAGTCTACTTATTGTTAAGTTTTCTCTTATTATTCATTAATTTGAACGTATTGTGTTTTTGTTTTCTGTCGTATTATCATGTGGTATCTAAATTTATAAGGCCATCTGTAGTGGGAATGTGTAAATTGATTACGTGGAGATGTAATTTTAGATTATTTTGGGTAGATTGTTTGGCGAGGTTTTACACTAGGACAATGTAAAAGTGTGACGTGACAGTGTTGGGCGTTAATAATTTTACCGCCCAGTTCTAACCAACTTTTTACCGTTAACCTCTAGCCGTTTATAGCCGTTTATAGCCGTTACAAATATATCCGTTGTAACTAAATATTAATTATATATTTACCCCCTATAAATAACATTTTATCCTCTTCTATTTTTCATTCTTATTACAAAATTATTTCTCCTACAATATTTCCTATTATTCATTCTTATTACAAAATTATTTCCCCTACAAAATTATTCATTCTTATTACAAAATATCTCCTACAATATTCTTGAATATTTTTTAAATCCCAAAACTCAAAGACTTATTTTTTATATATTCAATACCATTTATTTTAAATATGTTATCTATTCAAAGAAAATGGTATGGCAAACTTGCAAAACCTAATCCCATTCCACCCCCACCACCGAATTTGCCAGTCTTGTATCGGAATTATCGCCAGTTGTTTGACGATAGTTTTTTGCATGCGAGAGACATGATTGTTGATCCTACAGCTAATCCAACCGACAGTCAATTTCATATGCGCGGTAGTATCCACGGTCTGATAGAGGTGTATGCTGAATTATACCATATTCCATTTGTGCGAGCGACCATTGGGAATTTCGGTTTTAGTCATTTATTTAGCGAATCTTTTCCTAACTCCGACAACCAATTGACTGGAGCGCTCGTAAGTAGGTGGTCGGAAATAACTCATACATTCCATCTACCTAGTGTGGAGTTGGGGATTACCCCTTATGATTTTGTTCATTTATCAAGTAAATATTTCAGAAATGTTTTTTCGCACAATTTTTGTATTTTTATAATTTATTGTTTGATGTTTCCATATTTAATAATTGTTAAATTATATGGTTTTAGGAATTCCAATTGGAATCCATCCAATTTTGCCTAGTTTTCCAACATCTAGTCAGTATACTATGGAGCAAATGTTCGACCTATATTTTCCCGGAATAGGCCACCCAGAGTTGAAAGGAAGAAATATCTCTTGTAAAATAGTAAAAAAATACATGTTGGATTGGTGCGAACAAGTTCCGGAGCAAAGACTAGCGAGCGAAGAACAGATTGTCAGAGTTTTTATTGTATATGTGCTGAGCTCCATTTTTTTCCCGACAGGCCATAACACCTTGTGTGTAGATTGGGCAACTTATTTAAACAATCTTAACGACATGGCTGCTAAGGATTGGGGTTCTGCCATTTTAGCGCGTATTTACTATGCGCTTGATGCGTGTACCATAAATGCGCAGAAATCAGTAAATTGTTTTTGGCAACTTATAGAGGTATTATTCCCTCTAATTTTACACTTGTATCACGATCATTAAAATTAATTTTTTTAGTGTAATAATCTCCTTAATTCTAATGAGTTTTTTCTTAAACCCGTAGTACTTTGGCTACGAGTACCTTCACACGATGGCTCCCATATTGCACGATAATGCTGTGGAAAGATGTCCGCGTATGCTACGATGGGTGTCTGATCAACGTGAGACTTTATTGGGTCAGATGAGATTTAAAAGTTCGGTAATGCAAGAGCAACTGGAAATGCGTTCTCCCGAGTCAGTCATATGGCAACCTTTTATGGGATTAGCAGAAACCAGTTTAATATCGTTACAATTGCTCACGATTTGGGGCAAAGACGGATAATGCTTCTGGATATCGAGTTAGGTGGAACTTGGAATCTCGGAGATCGTTGCTACCGTCAAATGACAAGTCTCGTTGTGATTCCAGAAAACCCACCGTATCCAATGACATTCATTCCAAGGGGTATATATATGGAACAAATTGGCAACTGGCAACCTGCAATTTCTCGTCTCGCAGTCTCATCGGAGGAGGAATGGTTGACATACTGGAAGATTGTGGGTAAAGGTGCAATATTAAGCTCCCTAATTCGGTGGAAAAATCATGACGGGGTGGGGTTCGCCTCGATTGCACCATCTGATTTACGGGTACCCAGCGCACCAGGAGATAGATGGGAGGCTCCCCATATATACAACACACAAGGACAATCTTCATCGTCAAATCTTATACCTTTGTCAAGGGATAATGAAGTTGCAGATACAAATTTGAGTGGCACAACAGTCATTCGAGTAGACCCGCCAACCACTCATAATGACTTAGCTCCCAGGACATTTTACTCACGCGACCAATGGCGTGATATGGTTTTTTTAGAGAGGACTACATAAGGAAACTTCAATCACTAATGTTAGAACGAGAGCTTATGTGGCAAAGGTGGATGATAGAGCTTAAAGGCGTTGGGCCCAGTTCGTCTACCGAGCACAACCCCATTCCACAATAGACCCCCCCTGATATATATATGGAGATGAATATCCAATTGCTACGCCTACTAGCCCATCCACCATCACAAGACCCTGGAGGATCGATCAGTCAAACCTCTCTCGCCGATGATGTTTTTAGACTATTCAACGAATTTTCTTATCAGCAATAACAATAACAATGTATTAAATTTCCTTATCAGCAATAGCAATAACAATAACAATGGTTTTTTTTAGACTATTCAGCGAATTTCCTTATCAGCAATAACAAAGTATTAAATTTCTTCTGATAATAAAATTATTTTTATTTAATAACGATGTGGTTTATATTAGATTCAAGTGCAAACACTGTTAAAATATAAACACCATAAAAAAAACAACAAACTCTTAAACATTTAGGTCGAACCTAGGAGAAGTACAACAAAATGGTTTCCCATTCCGTACTAAAGATCTAGGTAAGTAAGATCGTTGCATATTAGAATCAACATATTCTTCGTTATAATTTGATATATTTGGTTCGTACTCTTCCCCATCATTTTCATATACGCATTCCGAAAAGTAATCATAACCAGAATTGGTGTAGTCTGAAATGTCGTTATCTGATGCCAACGCAGAATCATTATATATGTTAATCATTTGTTCCTGAATGTGATGACCATATTGCATCGTGTGTTGTGCTTTGTGATAACGTTGTAAGCGCCTCTCCATCTGCCATATCTCTTCCTTTAATAAATCAAGGCAAAGCATCTCCGCTTCTTCGGGATACGATATTGTCCAAAGAGCGACAGCCCGATTTCTCGGCACAGGTATATGATGGTAATGGCAAAGAACCTCCAAGTCACACCTTTCATCATATTTTCTGGCCATGACAGGTGTTCCCAAGGGTACTCTACTCTGTCTTCTGGTTCAGAAGTAGGGGAGATTATGAAAATATGACCATAGTCATTAAGAAAACGTCGAGAAGTATCAATCGGATAAGTTTGAAATATTTGTTTCTTTCCATAACAAACGTTACCGGCAAAATCTGTGTATGATCCATTGTAAATGGATGAATTTTATGGAGATGAAGCCATGATTGTAATGTTAGACGAAAAGGCGATATATATATAGGCTTGTTGGGAGGGACTTGTTTTACCGTCCAACAAGGACGATTTGTCACCTCATGTAAATTATGAGGACTGATATTTTGTGAACATGGATCTTTCCAGCTTTAGTCCTGTACACTTGTTGGGCGGGACTTGTTTTACCGTCCAACAAGGACGATTTGTCACCTCATGTAAATTATGAGGACTGATATTTTGTGAACATGAATCTTTCCAGCTTTAGTCCTGTACACTTGTTGGGCGGGACTTGTTTTACCGTCCAACAAGGACGATTTGTCACCTCATGTAAATTATGAGGACTGATATTATGTGAATATGAATCTTTCCAGGTTTAGTCCTGTACACTTGTTGGGCGGGACTTGTTTTACCGTCCAACAAGGATGATTTGTCACCTCATGTAAATTATGAGGATTGATATTTTGTGAACATGAATCTTTCCAGCTTTAGTCCTGTACACTTGTTGGGCGGGACTTGTTTTACCGTCCAACAAGGACAATTTGTCACCTCATGTAAAATATGAGGACTGATATTTTGTGAACATGAAACTTTCTTGCTTTAGTCCTGTACACTTGTTAGGCGGGACTTGTTTAAATATACAACTTTGATAGATATTGAGCATCACAACTACTACTCCTACAATATAAACATTTACCATGTCTAACAACGATATTGAGGAGATGATATTAGCGCAAATTGGCCAAACGTATGATCTCGACTCAGATGATGAAGCCGCCGCTGTACACAACAGATTCCGGGATGCAATACATCGGACATCACAATTGCACAGTAGTCAGGAAATACATGAGCGACGAACGGTGCACCGAGATAGAGAGATGGCTCATCACAATTTATGGAAAGACTATTTCCAGGAGAACCCCACATACCCTGAAGAAATGTTCAGGCGTAGGTTCAGGATGAATAAGGCGAGCTTCAATCGTATTTTGGAAGCAGTCTGTGAAAATGATTCATATTTCATCCAGAAATCGGATTGTGTTGGGCGAATGGGATTAAGCTCTCAACAGAAGATTGTTTGTGCACTTCGTATGTTGGCGTATGGTGGATGCGGGGATTTACAAGATGAATATCTGAAAATAGCCGAGACAACAACGATTCAGACTTTAAAACGTTTCTGTAGGGCTGTAGTGAAGGTGTTTAGCTCGGAGTATTGCCGCACACCTACAGCCGCAGATATAGCCCGCATGCAACCAGAGAATGAACGACGTGGGTTCCCCGGGATGATTGGGAGCATTGACTGCATGCACTGGCAATGGAATAACTGTCCACATGCATGGAAAGGACAATACCAGGGTCATTCCCATGCTGCCACTATAATTTTAGAGGCAGTCGCGTCTTATGATACTTGGATTTGGCATGCATTTTTTGGAATGCCTGGTGCATGTAATGATCTGAATGTTCTTGCGAAATCTCACGTGTTCGAAGAACTTCTGGAAGGAAATCGGCCCCCTATGCACTTTGAAATCAATGGAAACACGTATGGCACGGGGTACTACCTTGCAGATGGTATCTATCCGCCCTACGCAACTATCGTTAAGAGTTTCAAGAGACCGATCAGTCAAAAACAAAAGGTGTTCACTCGAGCCCAAGAAGGTGCCCGAAAGGATGTGGAATGGGCATTTGGCATCTTGCAACAACAGTTTCACTTCATCAAAAATCCGGCGAATTTTTGGGAATATAAAGACTTATGTGTAATTATGAAGGCTTGTGTCATATTACACAATATGATTGTCGAGGAAGAAGTACGAGACGGGACTTGGAGAGCTGACCAGCCCTTACGTGACCCACCCCCCTGCTTAAGCAGACAAAGTCTCGCTGGCCATTATCAGTACAAGGTGCGGGAGGCAAAGATGTGGAACAAAGATGCCCATAACCAGTTAAGTGAGGACCTTATGGAACACATTTGGAATCGTCATACAGAATCATAATCTTGATTGTAATTTCAATATGTAGACAATTTTCTTCGAGCTAAATAAAATATGTTTGGGCAAAACTAGTCATTGATGAACATTGGTAGAAAAGCTAGTAATTAATAAATTTGAGTTACATAAATAACCATATAAATCTAATAATCTAATATTAGAAGTTCTGAAATGCTTGAGCCCGACGCTGCATTATCTGAGTCAATCGCATCACATGAAGGGCTCTTTGTTGGGGAGTGAAGTTACTTGTATCCATGTAAATAATGTGATCTTCGTCACGTTGGAGTTGAGCTTCATACTCTTTGGTGCGAATTGAAATTAAACCATCAATCTTTTCATTTAAAGTTCTTTTGATTGATTGGGATTCTGCTGAATTTTTGTCATAAAGTTTGTTGAATTCATCAGAGTTCTCTAAAATGGGCGTGTGTGAAGCCGCACTGTTGGCTGCCGCTCTTTTCTTCCCTTTCAGTTTCGCATCTTTACGTCCTTCCGGTCTTTTCAACGGATTATTGAATTCCCTTGTATCGATGTCGTTCGAATTAAGCGGGTTCCCATTATCTTCTTCATCAGTATATTGTGAACCAGTGGTCGACATCGAATACTTTGGCAAATCCTTAAGCACCTCGTAGCAGTGGTCGTAATTGAATTTATGACCCGTTTTTGATAGAAAGTTATCACGAGCTCGTTGAACCTATCAACAAAAATATTCTCGCATAATTTTTGCAAAATGAATATAAAATAAATATAAATAAATAAATATTAATTGTAATTACCCATGAAACCTCCGCCGTGCCGCTTTCTTTCCCCCTACCGTATGCTTTGGACAAGTTCTCCGTATACAACACACAATCTGTGTTAATTTTCCAAAATTTCCCCTGCAATGTATTTTCAGACTGTCTGTAAATGACACCCTCACTTGAGTTATATTCGTTCGTAATTTTTTCCCATAATGTAGAAGCCGCTTGGTTAGTCCCCATAGCACCATCTATAGAAAATTTAACGTATGCCATACAAAGCAACACCTCATCGTGTGCATTAAAATTTGGCAATCGACTAGAATTAGATGGAGTACTTTGAGAAGAAGAATCCATTATAATTATTTAAATTATAATGTTCAAAGATATAAAATACTTTTATGTTCAAAGTATGTGAGGGATGTAATATAGATACACAAAAATAAAAGTTACCGTTGTAAATATGTTTTAGCCGTTAGAAAAGTTACCGTTTGGAACTTATATTTTTTTTTTTTAAATTGAGGTTGGGCGGTTATATGTTTACCGCCCAGAAAATCTGTGCGGTTTTATGTTTTTGTGTTTAACGCGCAGATCACGTAGGGCCCATTTGCACATTGTGTTTCGGGTGTTTACATTTGCATTTCGGCTAACTTTTCTCTCTTCTCCAACTACACGATTGTTTACCCACTGTGAGATGTAAATGTGTAGTTTTACACATTTACATCGCCCAGTACAGATGGCCTAAGTACCTTTTTAAAGTTAAAACAAAATAATCAGAGAAATGTCAAATCAATAATAAATTTTTAATAGAAGTGTTTATTTTAAAAGAAAATTAAATTCCATTTTTTTTATGTTATCATCGTAATCTATTTGAAATATTAACTCTCATGCACCACTTTTGAAATGGATGACACTTCATGCAAGGAAAGTCCGATATAAATATGTTTTTAGGAACATCAATTTCGAATCAATGTGTTACTTTTCTTTTTATTTATAAAATTATCAGCTACTCTATAATGATTAAAACCAATTAATTTGAGGAATATTAAATCATTAAAATAATTTTACCCTTGCATTAACACAGATACACTTAGTGTCTGAGTGTGTGTGAACACAATTATAAAATCAGGTGCAATTTTACAAGCAACTATAACAGTTAGTATCAATTGATTGACTAGACGAGATTAAAGAAAATTGCCAGTAAGATAATAACTATAATAGCACAAATTATACTTTAACAATAACGAACTCCCAATATTCACATGTCATAAAAGAAAAATACAAAATTAAGATATAAGGTTAAAATCTTTGAATATGTTGTGATATTTATATTTTGTACATTAAATTAGGTAGAAATATAATTATTAATTGTTTAAAGTGTATTTTTTTTTTAAATTTCTAGGCAGGGAACTTGTCCACCCCAAGTACACTAATTCAGTCACTGCTCATCCTAAAATCTTGTTTGGTAAAGTATAGTTTTATTCATTAAATAAATCATTTAAATTTCACTAAAAAAATCCTACATTGTTTTTTTCCTTGTCAAATATAAAAAAATTGAAAAAGGAGTGTATGTTGAGTACATTCATCTCTATTCGAGAATAAAAAGAATGAAGAACTATTTTTTTTAGTATGACGTAGGTCATCCTTTGCTGCACCGCCTTATAAGTTTACATTTGTCTTTATTAAACAATGCAAAATCAGTGTACATGGTATAATTATATAACTTTGAACTAAAATATGGAACAAATTCCATTTTACTTTTCACTGTACTGAAAAAAAAAAGAATTGTGAGTTCATCGACTATACAGGGTGTTAGAGAATTTTTAAAATAAGTGAGTAAGAGCGTTGGAAGTAAAAGTTTAAAAGCTTGTCCCACATTGAAAGTATGTGGAGAAAAGTGGAAAGCTAACCCAATATAAAAGGGAGAGTGTCCCACATTGAAAAATGAATAAAGCTAAGTGATACCCATTAAACTATAAAAGGAGTGAATAACCTTTGAGTCACACATTGAAAAAATATTAAGAAAGTGTGTATTTAATAAGTAGAAATGAAAGATGAAGAGTTACTTCATCTAGCATTTAAGTAAGGCTGGCAATTTTTGACATGATAACCCGTTTACGATAATAATCCGAAACTGACCCGAACATGACACGATTAGCTTGCATAGATTTAAGATAGCTTAAAATTTATACTCAAATCAAAATCAACGCGATCCGAAAATGACACAACTAACTCGAATTGACACCCCTGCATTTAAGAGGCTATTCAAGAGACCTCTAATACGGTGTGAAGCACCGTACGCGCGCCCGTGCGGGGCAGTGGGCTATAGAGGCGCTAGTGACGCACTTTGCAATTCGCATGTCGGGATAGCGGTAGCTCGGGTACGGTCACTTTTTGGTGGGTCCGTGTAAAATCATTTCGGTATTACTGTACATGTTCGGAAATGGTTTAATGCAGTCATACCATTTCGGAATTAAGTAAAGACTGTTGCAGCCTTTCATTTCCTATAAATAAAGGCATCCTATTTCGAAATTACACACAATAAATATTACCCAGTTCAGAAATTTTCAACCCTTGCTATTACTCTCTTACAATTTTCAGGAGATATAAATTATCTTATTATGTTTTGTGCGCATAAACACGATAAGAACTTAATTGACTGTTATTCGCTGCTGCATCCAAAGGCTATCTTTAAATATACAAGTTATAGGCAGTGCAAGTTGCTTCATTGTATCTTGAGTATGGATTTGCGGATTCCCGTTTGTATACCGAAGTTATTCATGTGGGGCAAATACTGTATTTAGGAAAGTGACATCACGCGTTGAAGTTTTCTAATATCTATTAAGAAGTTACATTATTATATTGAAGTTGACATTACTGTGATATATAAAGAGTTCCATTTCTGTATTTGCATTCATATGTTCCAAAAATCTAAATACAAAATTATCAGAAATAGATGATTCTTCCAAATCACTTTGACAAATAACATAAGGCTTTGTCAAGTTGGATCGTTTTGATGGTGGTAATTTTCTGCGTTGACAGAAAAAGGTTCATTTTCTTCTAACAATATTGAAGATTGTATGCCTTATCATAACCGAAACCAAATGCAGAAGAAGATGAAACCATGGAACAGACTAGGCAATGTGACACCCCGACTAATTAAATACCGGGTAGCTACTCCTTTATTAAATTAATACAAAATGCCGAGTTGGTTCAGTTCATAGCATCACTGTCGAAAATATTTTAATAATTACTAACCACCTAATATTTAAAAGTGAGTTGCAAATTTTAATTTAATTCGATAATCATACAATAAGTGAATTATGAAATGCTAACATAACCACCACAATATAGTCACAATATAATAACCATCAACTAATAATAAGTCTGGAGGAATACTCCTCATAACAATTCAAATGCTGAAATAAATAAATACCAAGTCTACATCACTAAATTAATTACAACCCAAAGTCCGAAATAATTGAAATGTAAGATGTCTCTAAAGGAATGGGGCGACATGCCCAACAAAATAAGAAAATATGATAATGGAATCAAGATCGAAGATGGGGGCGTCTACTGCCAAGGTACTGTAACTTTCACAGCAGCTACAACACGTCACCTGAATAGAACTCCTATGCATGGTGTCCTTGTGGCTGGGCACCTAAAAGGTTTTACAAAAAAAATAGATTTGAATGTAAACGGGTCAGAGCCCGATTGTGAAAATAGTTTAAAATTTTGCAAGTGTTTAATATAATTAGACACTAAATATAAAGTACATGATAGTGTGTGCACTCACATGAGTTCCTCACCTCTCAACTACGTGTACACTCCTATCGTACCCGTACCCATTCTAGTTGTTCCCATATCTAACTAAACCTATACCAAATTCCAACATTTTTAAATGATATCCAATTCAATTTTCCAACAACTTTTATTTAACGGTGTTATAACTTGCTACACAGTTTTCCCATGTTAGTACTACTATTTTCTAGAGATCTTCCATTTTAACTTTACAAACTGTTGCTATTATTTATCCTCACATTTATACACGATAATTAATTTCAATTAACAGTATATTATTCACATCATAAATATATGATACTAGCACCCCGAGACTAAGCTGCGGTGCTCACTTACTCTGCTATCAAATCTCGGTACATCACGTACATGAGGATCACGTATTCCGAATCTCTCAGGAAACGTTTCATTAACAATAATCACAAACAATGGAGGCGAACATAGTTCACATCACATGGGTCACACACATACCTACGCTCCCATGATCAACAGACTTATTAACTTCTCAATAAGTCCTTCTCTGACCTATGTCCTCGAGGTACCAATCTAGATCTCCCCCGTAGGCACACAAAGATTAGATGGCCCTAAACGAACGCCAACCTCCCGTGATAGCAAGTACGGTAGGTATGTTATACACAGATAACTACATATACTAAGCATTCACACATCTTAGATATAAAAATATTTTATTAGTGGTAGACTTCTCGTTCTTATACCAACATTTAGTATTGTACAAATCACAAGTCTCCGGTTCATATGTATTTAAATTATCAACTCTTCTCACGTCGTAATTAGTTACTCTCTTCCCAAACCACAAATGTCATCTGGTTTACTATAAGATTCTAGGTTTTACTCTTCAATGTACCCAAATCTCCCAACTACACCCATTAGTTAATAAGGGAAGGTTATCTCACCATTAAAATAAGTCTACAGGATACTAGAAATAAATTCAGGCCAAAAAGGCCATTCTGTCAACTCGTTAGAAGTCTCGTTCAAACGAGTTCGTTCGAAAGAAGGGCTTCGAACGAAATACCAACTCGTTAGAAGTCATACTGTCATATCGTTAGAAGTTCGTTCGAACGAGGTCGTTCGAACGACCTGGGCAGGTCTTCTAACGAGATGGCAGTTTTAGCCCAGAAATTCCCAAATCCGTTTTTCTCAATTCTTCTCTCCTCTAAATCCACCCTAAGACCATCCAAATTATGTTTTAACGTATATAAATCATTTCTAATCACCCTAGATCATTCCTTAACATATTTAAGGGGTCAAATCTTACAAATCATAATGGAATTAATATAAATCTCCAAATATTTTCCCAAACCCTATGAACATAAACTCATAATTTTCTTATGCCCAATTACTCATCATAAATCCGTTTTTAAATCATCATATATATCTCTTCGAATATTAAATCAGTCCATCATCATTCTATATGCAAATCCTAACCCAAATTCAAAGTTCCTCCAACCATTTCATGGGTTTTCTTCAAAAAAGTTCAAAATAAGATAATTCCTACACTAAGCATGGAAGACATATTCAATGCACTAAAAATACCAAATCACTTGCCTTAGATTGTTCTTCAGAATTGATGTTGGTGAAAACTGCCTTTTTAAATGGTGACTTAGAAGAAGAAATTTATATGGAACCACCTGAAGGGTTTGTTATGCCTGGACAAGAAAATAAAGTATGTAAACTTATTAAGTCCTTATATGGCCTGAAACAAGCACCTAAACAATGGCATGAAAAATTTGATAAAGTCATTATTTCTTATGCTTTTAAAATTCATGAATCTGATAAGTGTGTTTATAGTAAATTTGCTAATGGTAAAGATGTGATCATTTGTTTATATGTAGATGACATGTTAATTCTTGGTACTAATTTAGAAAGCATTAATAATACTAAGAGTTTTCTGTCTTCTAAATTTGATATGAAAGATATAGGTGTAGCTGATGTCATATTAGGAATGAGAATAATATGGAAAGATAAAAATATAATTCTCACTCAATCTCATTATGTTGAGAAAATTTTAAAGAAATTTAATCAGTTTGATTGCACACCTGTTAATACACCTTTTGAACCACAGCTAAAGATGATCCCTAATAATGGTAGAGCTATTTCACAATTGGAATATGCACGAGTAATTGGTAGTTTAATGTATGCCATGACATGTACTCGACCTGATATTGCTTATGATGTTGGTAAATTAAGTAGATATACTAGTAATCCAAGTTTATTGCATTGACATGCTGTCAATAGAATATTAAAATATTTAAAAGGAACTATGGACTATGGTATATACTTTAGTGGATATCCTTCAATATTAGAAGGGTTTTCTGATGCCAGTTGGATAACTGAGCGAGATGATCACTCTTCAACAAGTGGATAGATTTTCACTCTTGGTGGATGAGCCGTTTCTTGGGGATCAAAGAAACAAACTTGTATAGCTGATTCTACTATGGCAACTGAGTTTGTAGCATTAGCTTCAACTAGTAAAGAGGCAGAATGGTTAAGGAATTTATTAATTGAAATTCTAGTTTGGTTAAAACCAATGCCTCCAATATCTATATATTGTGATAGTGAGTCTACAATTTTCAGATCTTATAGTAAAGTGTACAATGGAAAATCTACACATATTGGCCTGAGACATAGTTATGTTAGACAAATGATTACAGATAGTGTAATCACAGTGGATTATATAAAATCAAGTCAAAATTTAGTTGATCCTTTTACAAAAGGTCTTGCAAGAGGACTGGTGTCTAAGACATCAATAGAGATGGGACTAAAGCCCATTAATAATAATCACTATTGATGGAAACTCAACTTGTAACTTGATATATTCAAGTCTCAAGTTCAATGATTAAAGTACATCATATGACGTGATTGTAAGCACTATAAAATTTAACATCCCAATGATAAGTGCTTAGAACATGTAATGAATAATGAAAGAGGATGAGTTTAACCTTAATAGATTTATGGTGTTTTAGTTACATGGACACCTATGATAATCTACCTATATGAGTGTGGAAGTGGTGCCGCTTTCTATGAGAACTGGGCTTGACTCTAAAGCACTCACGAAATCAAGGTACAAACACAAGGCCTAATACATGTGTCGGCTTATATGGATAATCAGTGACTAAAATATTTGTGTGTGAAGACAAATTCGGCTGATCAATATGGATTGATAGTTCAAAGACAAGTATACTATACTTTCATGTTTAGCCTGACGAACCTTCACAAGGTATTGGTTCAAGTCGTGAGACAATAATGCTTATACACAATCTTAGAGACAATCAAAGATTTACAAAACTTATTTTGAAAATGATGGCGGAATGTTGGAGAATTTTTAAAATAAGTGAGTAAGAGCTTTAGAGGTAAAAGCTTAAAATCTTGTCCCACATTGGAAGTATGTGGATAAAAGTGGGAAGCTAACCCAATATAAAAGGGAGAGTGTCCCGTATTGGAAAATGAGTAAAGCTAAGTGATACCCACTAAGCTATAAAAGGAGTGGGCAACCTTTGAGTCCCATATTGAAAAAATATTAAGAAAGTCTGCACTTAATAAGTAGAAATAGAAGATGAAGAGTTACTTCATCTAGCATTTAAGGGGCTATTCAAGAGACTTCTAATACGGTGCGAAGCACCGTACGCACACGCACGCGTGCACGCCCGTGCGGGGAAGTGGGTTGTAGAGGCGCTAGTGGCGCACTTTGCACTTCGCATGTCGCGTGTCCGCAGTGGCAGTGGATTGTCGGGATTCGTCCTGCTCGGGCGCGGTCACTTTTTGGTGGGTCCGTGTAAAACCGTTTCGGTATTACTGTACCTGTTCGGAAATGGTTTAATACAGTCATACCATTTCGGAATTAAGTAAAGACTGTTAAAACTTAACAGTCATGACCCCTGAGATGCAGCCTTTCATTTCCTCTAAATAAAGGCATCCTATTTCGAAATTGCATATAATAAATATTACCCAGTTCAGAAATTTTCAACCCTCTCTATTACTCTCTTACAATTTTCAGGAGATATAAATTATCTTATTCTGTTTTGTGCGCATAAATGGAATAAGAACTTGATTGGCTGTTCTTCGCTGCTGCATCCAAAGGCTGTCCTTAAATATAAAAGTTGCAGGCAGTGCAAGTTGCTTCATTGTATCTTGAGTACGGATTTACAGATTCCCGTTTGTATACCGAAGTTATTCGTGTGGGGCAAATACTGTATTTAGGAAAGTGACATCACGCCTTGAAGTTTTCTAGTATCTATTCAGAAGTTACATTATTGTATTGAAGTTGACATTATTGTGATATATAAAGAGTTCCATTTCTATATTTGCATTCATATTTTCCAACAGAGGGCACAATGGCTACACAATTGGTAGGAGATTTCTTAAAATTTAGAGAATGACTAGAGGATGTATATGTTTTGATAACAATTTTTGTCAACTTTATTCAAACAATTGAAATTTTGTATGAATTGATATGAATAAATGATAATAATTTACTACAAGAAAGATAGCTTTTTGCGACGTATTACATGCGTCGCCTTTGTTTTTAGTTCATCACAAATGTCTTTTCGCGACGCACTACATTCGTCGTAATTTTCGTTGCAAGAAGTTGGTCGCTACAATTCTGTTACGATGAAGTGTAGCTGCGTCGCAAATGATATTTTGCGACGTGTCAATTCATCGTTATAAATTCATGAAAATCGTCGCTAAATCATTTTAATCACTTAATTTGGCCTTTTTCGACAAATATATTCGTCGCTATTTGTAATTTATTCATCGCTAAAGCTGGTTCTTTTGATGAGACAACAATGAATATGATTAATCGCACAATATTTTTTGCGATGAAGAGGATTCATCGCACAATACTGGTTTGTTACGACGAATTCATTCGTCGCAAATGATATTTTGCGATGTGGGAATTCATTGTTATAAATATATGAAAATCGTCGCTAAATCATTTCAATCACTTAATTTGGCCTTATTCGACAAATATATTCGTCGCTATTTGTATTTTATTCATCGCTAAAGTTGGTTCTTTTAATGAGATAGCGATGAATATGATTCATCGCACAATATTTTCTTTAAACGAAAGTTAAATTAAATTAAAACTATGATTAGATTCTGTATATGTTAAAATTAATTTGATACATAATAGTTAATGGATTTATCATAAAATAATAATAACAATCAATTCATCTCTATGCAAAATCATGTTAGTAAATGAGAACATATTAACAGAGAAAGAAAATATTTAACTCTAATTAAAGTAAAATCTTGGTCTACTTGATAACACAAAGGTAAACTAACAAAAACTAAAAGAGGTTCTTTAAGGGAAAAAAATCATAATCTAAGAAGAACCATCCATTGGGCCAATATGAGCCTCCGCCCATGCCTGAAATTCCATAAACTTCTAAATCATTGCACCCTGACTCTCCACAATGTCATTCAAACGAGATACTTCAGATTTTAAAGCTTCATTCTCGGTATTATTATTTTTCTTGTACCGTGATCCAAATGTATCGAATCGGGGGTCAAAACCAAATCCTATAACATACCCCGACCTCTTTCCAAGGACTTGCTCACAAACTTGTGCCTCTGTCATTTCTGGATTGCTATGGTGCAATTCGACCATTGTATTCTACAAAAGAAAAAACTTATTATAATGAAAGAATAAAGTAATAGTAGACTAATAAATTTACATTTGGTAAAACGATATACACTTGCATTTGAAAGTTAAAATGTTTATCAGATTTTAATAAAGATGGATAAAAATCTCACAATATTATAAGTTTAGTAGACTTTTAGCAAGTTGATCCAAAATTACAAAAATGGAAACTATAAACCTAATTGAACAATGCGTTGTATGTTTTTTAGTTCATGTAATAATATTTTTATGAATATTTTATCCAACATATATTTAATATAGTCAGCAACAAAGTCCAAAATTATAAAAAGAAAAAAAATTCTCACACACACATCTACCTACAAACTCTAAACTGGAAGAATAAATTAACATATACAAAGTACTCTATATATTATGGTAAGATGACAAAAGGAATTCGCAGTTAAACATAGTATTTTTCAAACAAATTTTTTACCCACTTCCTCATCCTTTAAAGTCTTAATTTACCAAGAGTCAAAATATTTGTCATTTTAGGTATGTTTATGAGCAAATTCATTTTAGGTATCTTCGTATATATTTTCAAAGCTTAGGCTAAATATTAACAATATATAAGTCTAATAAGTAAAAAAAATAAAATGGTGATAGAAATGTTCTATGGAAACTAAAATCATAAATATATGAAATAATAAATAAATATACTTACATAGGAAGTTTCAGCCCCTGTGTTGATCCACCCTCTGTCACTGTTGTAGTGTGTGTCATAAAAAGGTCAATACACCCCTTTGGTGTCTCTTTTATCTGACCATCATCCTGCAATAAAAAATAAGTAAGAAATATAATAGTTATAGAAAAAAAATATTATCCAAAAGTTCAAAATATTTTCCATTCATCAAATATGGTCCAAGGCCTTACAAAGGAAAAAAAATAAGTAATTTTGTTTTTAAAAATTATAGAAGATAATTTTGTAACCAAACTCGGTGGAATACAACAACATCACAACTACAAAATTATATTTTAGACCCACCACTGATCCAAAGGTTTTGAGTAATGAATTACGACATTACCTCCTCGTATGCGTGTTGCACAAATGATTTTGATCCACCCCGATGATTAAATCGAACTTTTTTGCGACTTTCAACACATTTGCGTGAATGAGTCTGAAATAGTACAACATATGTCTTTTTAAGACACTTTTAATGGAATAAAAATGGAAACAAAACTAAATAAAATATATTTGTCATATACCATAAATTTTGGACTGCTCCAAAGTGTGCATAGAAAATCGAATCTTCTTTTGACGAAACCTTTCGATGTGGGTGATCCCGCACCTCTTGCAAACTGAACTTTTTGAAATGCTGCTTAAGACGGTAGCGATGATCATTATATAGAGAGGACATTCTATTTAATACATATCTCGAAACAACCCGGTTTGACATGTCTATATCAAATTTTGTCTGCAAAATTGGTATACACAAATATGTTAACATGGACACACATCCTGAGATAAATGAAAAATGAGATCCATCCTAATTCACTGCACATAGATGAAATGAAGGTTTTGACACTACAAAAACCTCAATATCAATCCCAATTGGGAAGTTCAATTCCCACTAAACTCCATTCAGTACATAAAACAACAATATTTGCATCATAACAAAAATATCAACCAAAATCTGGAACATTTTGATGCTGATAGGTTAAATTTTGTTATTCCATTAATTTTCCCTTCACTTTTTGATTCCATTAATTTTCCCTTCACTTTTTGATTCATTAGTTTCTCTCAATCATTCTCATTCAAATGGTAATTTATGTAATGATTACAAACATGCCAATCAAAAAAATAAAGAGGATATACCATGGTACCCATGCAGTTTTTAAAAATGGCCTCATTACAAGAGCATAATATTGAAATAAGTCCATTTGAGAACTCAGTTGTACAGTGAGTTAGAAACATCAGTCAGCTAGTTAAAATTTTTGAACTATCACTATCATTCTTCTAACCTATAAGAAACATACATAATAATGCATAACTAATTGCTTGAAAGTTCAAAGTGAATCGTCGGCTTGGTGCTCATCCGAATTTTTACTTTGGCTAGACCCCACCTTCGTGTGAGAGTCATCGTTAACTTCAAGAAATTCAGTGGTTTTCTCATCTTTCTCTATTAGTAGATGACTCCCATACTTTTCACCTCAACTAATCACATTAACACTAAATGAAGACTTAATGTGACACTAATCAGTCCAGCCCATGGGCAGATCCAAAGCGAAGTGTACCATAGTTCAACAACTGTCCATGCCAACAAGTAGAATCGTTGGACTAGCTTTCAAACTCAACTTCTCACGTGTTATTTGGACTCTGAATAAGTGGTCTAACACAATGTGCCTTTCTTCATTCTCCCATGGACTAGAAATCTTGATATAGTAAGTGCTCGTAAGCGTTGACTTTAAGATTACAATGAATTGGGGGGGGGGGGGTAACTAGGCGTAACCACTTTATGGAGAACATGTTAAAGATTAGATCCATACCTAGTTCATCCCTTTTAGCACCCTTCGATATAAAGGACCAAACTAGGTCACTATCTTGTATACATGCACTAGAAAATGGACTTCATAAAGTTTTTTCCTACGTAAGGATTGGGATATACGACATCGTCAATCACAGTAAATTTTTTTTACAACATATCAAAACCAACAATATAAAAAGTCTTACAATACTAGACTACCTCCGATTGTTATAGGCAAAACTCCCTGCTACATGAGCGACATGGCCACCTACATTTTTTAAAATGGCTTTGCTCCTGCAGCATTAGACCTGCAGCGCATATGAGCATTTCCCTCTCCCTGACGCTTTACCTGGATCTAAGCATGTGTTCGAAGATTATTAAATTGTGCTGGTGAAAGAGAAAGTACAATCAATGATGCTCAAAGTTTGTCTAGCTGTGCATTCTCTTATATATGTTAAGTTCTAGTTAAAAAGTTGAAAAGGGGAGAAAAGACAATAATGTCTCCACAGTTAGGAGATATTCCATTTTTAATGTACAACAGCTTTCTTAGGAATAGCTAGATGACTAAGTCATTGTTTTGTTTCGTAGTCTTTCATTTTGTTTAGTATATAAGGTTCTTGGCTATATCCTGTATTGCAACGATTCTGAATTGTGAATAAAAGTCAGTATTGTCCCATATTTTTCTTTCTCACATAAATTAGATATTCTTCAAAATTGAAAGACCGAGTTACAACGCTGTCCCAACCCACTCAAATGATTTCTCACTGTTTCTTTTCTTTTTACTACTGATTTAAACTTCAAATGTTTATTGGAGAATAAAAATCAACACACAATCATTCAGCTTATAGGAAAAAGGGAATGGTTTAGCCTGAACCAATCCAGCTCCAACCCGATCCAATCCGACTGACGCATCTGTGTGATCCATTTATGAACCGCCCATAATCGAACCGAACCTTTTTTGACTCGCCCACATCTGCCCATAACCACCTATGTGCCGGTTCTTCCTTGTGCTTACCTCGATTACTTTAGTCTTATAACACTTGTTGCTACAGCTATGCATTTATTTGGGGATTTTGTTTCCATATGCGACGTAATCAGTTTCACTCCACTAGACTTTGTATTCCCTGCTTTGGCATACATGGCAGTTGGAAAATTCCATAAAAATACAAAACTTTGATTTTTCGTGATGTTCAATAATCTTGTAATTGCTACATAACATTAATCACATCAATAGCAGCTCTGATATGAAGCTTATTACTCTGTCTTGAATTTGTGTAACGGATTGGTTCTTCTAGCTTATGAAGAGTCTATGTTCTTATATAACCCATCAACTGGATACTTAAGGAAGGCGCTAACACTAGATTGCTTTCTTAATTTAGAATATGCCGTCGATTTGGGTCTTTGTTACGACCCTTCCATTGCTGATTATAAAGCACTAGTTTGGCTTTCTCATCAAACTCCTCATTATGGTTAATTGTATATGAAATCCATATGCTCCTTTCAATTAGTATCATCAACACATAAAAGAACATTTACGTTCACTAAATGTAAATTAACCCCAAAATTATCTAGACTGTGTTAACTAAATATGTATGTGTAAATGCATAAAGCATATCTACTTCATACACATTTTGCGAGATAAAAAAAATAAAGATTACCCTCTGTATAATGGTACGGTATATCCTGGACCTGGTGGTCACTAGTCTACTTATTATGGTAACGATCAAAACAAAAAATGCGATATGTATCGTATGTATATTAGGCATAAAAACGTATAACAGAGTACTCAAATAGAATATTCACTCTTTTGCTTTTGTTGATAGGAGATAATTTTTTTTACATTGAATTTCAGTCACATTAAACGTCTTCATAGACGTAGATATGAACGTTTACGTATGCGTGTTCAGATGTGCCTTTATTGTATGTTGAATAACATTTCGATCTGTACCTAATTTTTTAGGATTACAGTAGGTCCATGTTTCATTTTATCATAAAACAATTTCACTTCCATTACCTATTGTCTCCTCTTCTATGTAAATATATTTGTTATAATCCATAATTTTTCTGTATAGAAATATCATTTTCTCCATTTCTTATGTATACCAATGTTTCCACTTTTTAGATGAAGCAAGTTCGAATACAAGTTTAAGTAATAGTAAGTGTTTACTTTCATTATAAAAACATTTCCCCCTCCATTAACCACTGTTTCCTCTTCTATCTAAATATATATATATTATAATCCACAATTTTCTTATATATAAATATCATTTTCTCCATTTCTCATGTATACGAACGTTTCCAATCTTTAGATGAAGTAAGTTCGAATACGAGTTCGAGTAATAGTAGGAAGTTTCAGTTAGCATACAACTGAAAAGACTGTTTACTTCTGGTGTAATGGTTTGAGATTTTGGAATAGATAATGATAATAGGTAGCTATTAATTTGAATTCTCATTATCCCAAAATGCCTCCATAATTTTTCTCTTAAAAAAGAAACATACTTTTAAGGATATGATATAGTGATCTACACATTTGGAACCATCGGTCAGCTCTCATGTTTAATTTTTCTCTTCAGCCTCGATGACAAACTTTAGATGTTGAGAATAAATGGCTTTGGGTTAATTCAAAGATTGAGTTCGGGGTGGGGTGTTAGGGTGTGGGGGTGATCAGAGATTGATCGTAGGAAACTCCTCTCCGTCAAAGAATCTCCTATTACTTTCCCTCCAAATAGTCCACACGACATGAGGCACAAAGGGGATAAATCATAGACCTTCCAAATAGCTATCTTAATATTATATCCTTTCTAATAAGACAGAAGTTCCAAAACCGAACGCACCCACAAAAGTTCAACACGAACAAAGAGAATACAGTAAACTGTCTACCATCTCACAAATGCATCACAACGCCAGATTGGCAGGAAACAAAACCACACATTAGCGTACGTGTTGGTTCGTTATGAATATACATATGAGAGCATTGAAAGGTAATCTCACTGCATCCATTCAAGATAATGGATCTGCAAATTCTATCGTTGGTGATTGATAATATTTGAAAATTTCTCACATTGGTAATACTACTCTACACTCACCACACGACAATTTAAACTGGCATGATGTTTTCATTATTCCCATAGTTAAGAAAAATATTTTCCCATTAGCCAATGTACTAATCAAAATTCTTATGTTTTTGAATTCTCATCTCATCGTTATAACATCAAGGACCAGGTCACGAGATAGGACGGATCCTAGCCACATGATGTAAAAAAAAAAGGAATGTATTGCTTTGGGTACCAGGAGACTTGTATCTGCATTTATTATAATAAATGAAGACACTTATCTGTTGAGAAATGCCACTTTAATAATGTTGGTTTAGGGATTAATATTGGCAAAATTTATTTGGTGGTCTCGACTATCAAGAAAGCTAGAAGTGCATGAATTGATAAAAAAACTGAGTTACATAATACAAGTCTAAAAACTCTTTGCACAATTTTGTATCCCAAAATAAAAGTGACATTATATCCAGCGCTCTAGCCTAATACGGTCTTCATCCAAACGAAAAATTGGGATAGTGGTGTCTATCTTAATTCATGGTTTGTTGCATTTTTTTATATTAACTACTCAAAATTATCGTTACACGATGAGCATGCAAAACATGTAAAACATACCAGCAACCTATTAACTAATTCATCCCTATCGTCATCAGTTATCTCAGGCCAATTGTCTGCCTGTAAAGGCGCATAGTTTCGTACTACAACACCAATCTCAGTAACAAATGCCTTGCGATTAAATCCGGAGGGTCTGCCATGTGCAAAGTCCACACGAATCTTGGTCCTAGTTGCTAGAAATATTTTTTCAACAGCCAAATTTCGAGCAATTCCACGAACTCTCTTTGGGGCAGTGGTTACTGAAAAAAACACAATACATTACTTATGCAAAACGATTGATATAATAAAAAAAGACATGCACACAATAAAAATATTAGGTAGAAATACCATGGTCATCAATTGATGGTGCCCTAGAGTGATTGATTTCCCTAGAAATGTGTTCTCTCACTATACCAGGTGCCATGACAATTTACTGCAACCAAGGTTCTAAAAAATGCGGGGCGTGATCGAGGCGTGGAGGCCAAGCCTTAAGCCTTAGAAGCCTAGGCAGGCCTTAGGCGTAAAAAGGCGTGAAAAGGCGTTTAGGCATTTTTAATATATTTTAATATTTTTTTAACCATAACAAGGCTATTAAAATACTAAAATTGTACATATCATAAAAATAAGTCTGAATATTTGCAAATTAAAATACTATTTGATTATTTTGGATGAGAGAATGGCTCGATTTGTAAAGCAATTCTTTAAAAGGTGACATTATTTCACTAAAGTATTGTTGTTTTTAGAAAAAAAGTGCGCCTTCAGTGTTTTACCAAGAATAAGGCATAAAAAGCTTAAGGCAAGGCATTTCTCCCAAGCCTTAAGCTTAGGCGTGACTAGACGGGTTTTTTAGAACATGTGACACCCCGACTAATTAAATACCGGGTAGCTACTCCTTTATTAAATCAATACAAAATGCCAAGTTGGTCCAGTTAATAGCATCACTGTCGAAAATATTTTTTTTTAATGATTACTAACCACCTAGTATTTAAAAAGTGAGTTGTCAAATTTTAAATTAAATCTGATTAACATGCAATAAATGAAATATAGAAATGTAACACAACCATTCACGATAAAGTCCAACTATAATGAATCAACAAATAAAGATGAGTCTAGAGGAACTACTCCTCACAACAATCCCAATATGAAAAGAAATAAAACAAGTCTGCATCCTGAATTAATTACAAACCAAAGTCTGAATAACTGAAATATAGAAATGAAATGTCTCTAAAAGAAATGGGCGACATTCCCTACAACTGATGAAATATGAATATAGAGTCAAGGCAAATGAAGCGTCTACTAGCAAGGCCCTGTAACTTCCACAACAGCTACAGCTTGTCACCTGACTGGAAATACTATGCACGGTGTCCTTGTGGCTGGGCACCTAAAAGGTTTTTTACAAGAAAAATAGTTTTGAAAGCAAACGGGTCAGAGCCCGAAAGTGGAGAGTATTTTAAAAATAGCAAGTGCTTTAATAACATTAAAACAATGAATGCAAAATACATGTTAGGACGTGCACTCACATGAAATACTCACCTCTCGACTAATTGTGCACTCCTAACGTACCGTACCCATCTAAGTGACGTTCATATCTAACTAAACCGTCATAAGTTCTACCCCTTTCTACTAGATTCCCATTATACATTCCAACGTCATCAATTAAATAGAGGCTTTACATAAACTCGAATTTTCAATTATTAGCAATACAATTCATTACAGGTTATCCCTTTTTATTTTCTCAAAGGGTTACCATAATTATACCAACATGAAAGTTCTTATTATTTAAGCGTATATTATTCACGTCATGAATATACAATATAAGCACCCGAGACTAAGCTGCGGTGCACACATACTCTGCTATCCATCCCGGTACATCACGTACATAAGGATCACACATTTCGAATCTCTCAGGAATCGTTCTCAGATAACAACAGTCACAAACAATGGAGGCGAACACAGTCACATCACATGGGTCAAGCACATACCTACGCTCCCACGATCAGCAGTCTTATTAACTTCCCAATAAGTCCTTCTCTGACCTATGTTCTCGAGGTACCAATCTAAATCCGGGCACACAAAGATTAGATGGCCCTAAGCGAACGTAAACCTCCCGTGATAGAAAGTATGGTAGGTATGTCATACACATAAAATCATATAGATATACTAAGCATGCACACATCTTAGTAATTACCATAATTTATTAGTGGTATACTTCTCATTCTCATACCAACTTATAATTTTACACTTTTCATATGTTCGGTTCGTATGTATTTAAGTCATCAATTATTCTCACAACGTGATTAGTCACTCGCGTCCTAATCCACAAATATTATTTGGTTCCAATCACACTTCTATATTTTACTCCGTAATATATCCCAAACATCCGTTAATACAAATATTTAAGCCGTCGCTTGTTCTCACATCGTAATAGTCACTCACGTCCTAACCCACAATTATCATTTGATTCAAATCACACTTCTATGTTTTACTCCTCAATATATCCCAAATATCCCAATTATATCAATTAGTCATCAAGGGAATGTTATCTCTACAATTAAACAAGGTTACGGGACCCTAGAATTCAAATCAGGCCAAAAAGGCCATTCTGTCAACTCGTTAGAAGTCTCATTCGAACGAGGTCGTTTGAACGAGAGTTCGTTCGAACAAAAGGGGCTTCTAACGAGATCTCATTCGAACGAAAGGCATCGAACGAACATCCAACTCGTTAGAAAGAAAACTGTCAGCTCGTTAGAAGCTCGTTCGAACGACCTGGGCAGGTCTTCTAACGAGGTGACAGTTTTGAGCCCAGGATTTTCCTATCTCGTTTTTCTCAATTTTCTTCACCTCTATTCTCATCTAAAAGTCGCCCCAACAGTATTTTAAGGTTTCTAATCGTCACTAAACATTCATAGGTCATAACACAACATTTATATAGGGCCAAATCTTCCTATACATCATCTAATTATCATAACTCCCCAATTTTTCCCAAACCTTATGCACATGAACCCTAGAAATTTAAAGTCATCAATTTCCATAAATAAATCCATTTTTGTAACATAAAAATAGTAATTCTTTTAGTCTAATCACCCAATAATAATTCTACATGAAAACCTATATCCAAATCTGAAGTTATAACTCCAATTTCATGGGTTTTTATAAATCTCCCAACACAATGCAAATATATCAATTTTCTAATCATGGAAGAAGCCTTCGCTTGAAATTAACGAAATTAAACCACTTGCCTTGGATTATTCTCTGAATTTGGTGTTGAATGTTGGATGTTGCTCTCTTTTCCTCTACAATTTCTCCCAAGGTTGAAGGTTGAAGATGATGGTTATGGTTTTCTCTTTTGGGAACCTCTCCTAACTTCTTATGAAACTCCCGTTGCCCATTAAGTCATTTAGTGTTGTTAGTGGGTTAGTGGGTAAAGACTAAATCAGAGCATAACAGTCAACTTAGAGTTGTTGTTCACCATGTGTGTATATTTCATCTCGTAATATGAATTTCAAATAAAACCATGAAAAAGTTATTCACATATGTGTGCATATATTTCATGAATTCAGCAAACCACATACGCAAAGCACACCTCAAAACTTTTGAAATACAAATAAACAAGTGGGAGTTTATCTTTTGCTAAACACAGGTGGTTCAATCAACTACCAAAAAAATACCAACAAAGTAAAATAGAGATAGCAAAGCATATGGAAAAATGAAAGCAAATGAAAGAGAGTACAATCAATTTTATTATTTCAACCAACATCTAACTACTGTTATCAACAAAATTATTTTTTCAAAACAAACACTACGGGTCTTCTATCAATCACTGTCATCATCGGTGCTCGTTTGACTTTCTTGGCCATCACTGTAATTTTCTTCTAACGTGTCATCTTCATCTCCAATGTCATCATTAAATAAAATATCATCATTGTCAAGAAAAGTAGGTGTGATAATTATCTCATCAGCGCTATCATTTGGTCTAACCAATTGTACTGCATCGAGATTTTCCTCTTGAACAGGACACTGAATATCAGAAGAATCATCCTCTTGGTATGCAGCGTCAATTGTACTATCAACATTATCTTCTTTTGGGACATCCCAAATATGTTTGTGTTGCACTTTCTGTACTACTTTCCAATTGGGTCCGAACTTATAATCATCCAAGTAAAATACTTGAGTCACTTGTGTTGCTAGCACAAAAGGATCATTCTCGTACCATGTATTACTTACATTAATAGAAGTAAGGTGATTATCCACTTGTAGTCTCTTCTTATTTGGATTAGCATCATACCACTCACATTGAAATATAACAGTGTGATACCCCATTATGTAGTTTAATTCAATAATGTTACATAACCGTCTATAAAAATCGATAACTTCATCTTCATGCTCCCCTGGTACAACTACCGCACTGTTTTGAGTTGTGCGACGATCATCACGGTCTTTTGTATGGAATCGTACCCCATTAACAATGCACCCAATATATGTAATCACACGAACATCAGGACCACATGCCAATGAATAAATTTCATCCGTAGCCTCAGGAGATCCTTTATGACGCAAATTCTTTATATATTATAGATAAAAAGTTAAAGTTATTATCAATCATCAAATTCTATAATGGTTAATTATCAATTACATCGCCATAATAAACTGTCAAACTATATGTACTTACGTGACTTTTAAACCACTTTGAAAATTGTTGTGTATGTCTTTGGTATAAGTTTTCCGTAGATTCCATCTCTAATAGTGCCATATGTTCACTACATATTCAAAGTCAAGCATTTTTATTTTAGAAAAAAATAATGAAAATATAATTAGCTTATGATATAATAACATGGTACTTACTCTCTATATGATTTTATCTCAGTGACGTTATTTAAGATGTACCAAGAAATCTTGTCTATATCTCCATGTGGTAACATTATGAGTTGTCTTCCACCAAAGGGTCGAACAAGCTGAGAGAAAATAGATAGTGAGCCTTTGTGTTGCTCTGGCAATGCATCATTGTTACGATCTTCTCGATTAAATTTGGTTTCGATCGCATGAAGGTACATTGAACAAAATGTTAAGGATTCTTTAACAATGTATGACTCTGCGATGGAGCCTTCGGGTCGAGCCTTATTGTTGACATTACCCTTTAATGTCCCTAGATTTCTATTAAAATAAAAGAATGTTAAATGGATAAAATGAAAGAAAGTATCACTCAAATTGAAAATATAAACTAATATAATTACAAAGTACCCCTCAAATGGAAACATCCATCGGGAATTCACTGGTCCACTAAGAATAGCCTCACGTGGTAAATGCACGGCCAAATGGATCATAACATCAAAGAAAGCTGGAGGAAAGATCCTTTCGAGTTTACATAGTATAAGAACAATTTTTTCTTTTAATTTCTCTAGGTCCTTTACAAGCAACGTTTTGGCACATAATTGTTGAAAGAAGTTGGATAACTCAACAAAGTCGCACAAATAACTTTGGGAAAGTACTGACGTATTCCAACAGGAAGAAGTCGTTGCAACATAACATGATAATCATGACTTTTCAATCCCGATATCTTCTCGTCCTTTATACTCACATTTCTTGATATGTTGGCTGCATATCCATCGGGAAATTTAACAGATTTCAAAAATGTGCAAAACTCGTTTTTCTCATTCGGCGACAATGTATACGATGCACGCGGCTTCAACCATTTGTTACGATTCTCTTTGATGTGTAACTCCCTTCTTATGTTCATGTCAGCTAGATCTAATCGAGCTTTATCTGTATATTTATTTTTACCTTCAATACTCAACAATGTTCCAAGAACGCTATCACATATATTCTTTTCAATATGCATGACATCGAGATTATATCATAACTTCAACTTTGCCCAGTACTCCAACTCAAAGAAAATACTTTTCTTTGTCCAATTTAATTCCTCAGGGGTACGCTTTCTCTTCCTATCCTTTTTGTTTGGATTTTTACCAGGCTTTAATACTTTCACCCGACTCAATTGCTCTAAGATGTCATCCCCGAAAAACTTCCTCGGCTCAACTCCCACTCTTGCTTCCCATTATATAGTCTACTTTTTCGCCATGAATGATTTTGAGGCAAATATCGTCGATGACCCATATAACATATCTTATTTCTTATACGTTGTGACGATGTATCCTCTTTACATACTAGGCATGCTTTCTATCCTTTTCTGCTCCAACTAGATAATGTACCATATGCGAGAAAATCATTTATAGTTTACAATACAGATGCATGCAAACGAAAATAGGTTTTACTGTACACATCCCAAGTTTCCACACCAACATTCCATAACTCTTTCAACTCATCAATAAGAGGTCTTAAGTAGACATTCATGTCTTTTTCGAGTGCGTGAGGAACAGGAATCAACAATGTCATCATAAAAAATGGTTCCTTCATACACTTCACAATTGCATATTGTAGACGACAAGTATTACATGCCATATGCTATATGAGTTGCTCATGTTTCCAAACGGATTAAAACCGTCAGAGGCAAGACCCAACCTAACATTACGAGGGTCTTGTGCAAACCAAGGGTATTGCTGATCAAAATCTTTCCATGCCAAGGCGTCAGCGGGATGCCTCAAGACACCCTCACTATCGACGCGTTTCTCCTTGTGCCACCTCATGTCAACAACGGTATGTCTTGACATAAATAACCTCTGCGGCCTCGGTTTTAGTGGAAAATAACGCAATATCTTATGAGGGATATTTTTCCCCTTCTTATCATTATACATGAATCTCGGTTCATCGCATACTGGACATTTATCAGCATTTTGATGCTCCTTCCAGAATAATGCACAATCGTATTTGCATGCACCAATTTTTTTGTAACCTAATCCCAAATCCCGCAACCTTTTCTTCGCATTATAATGAGAGGTCGGAATACTTGCCTCGGGAAAATCATCTTTTAACAATTGGATCAACATATCAAATGATTTATTACTCCAACCATTAAGAACTTTCACATGCATCAACTTTACAAGGAATTGGAATGAAGTGAAATTCTTACGACCTGGATAGAGCTCTTCTTCAAGGTCACCAAGTAAGTCGTTAAATCAAGAAGGATCCCTTTCTACATTGCTCGGCACATGCTCATTTTCAGCTTGCTCTGGGAAGATATTTGGGTCAAATGCATCATTTAACATTCCAAACAAATCATCCTCTTCCTTATCATTTTCCAAACAATCTGATGCTTGTGCATTCAAATTATGACGAACTGCAAAACTTTAGGAGATGCCACGTACCAACAAATGTTTTTCAATAGTAAGTAAATCATGAATATATATTTCCTGACAATCTCGACATGGACATCTGGAAGTATTATTTTCATCTAAGCTATTTTTTTAGCCTCAATAAATGACTTAACACCGTCCTTGTACTATTTTGATAACCTATCGGGTAAGAACATCCAACTATTACTCATATTCAACTTCCTGTTTATATCAAACACAAATTTTCATTCACTAAATAAACAAGTATCATGACATGTTATTCATAGACTTTGAATAGAATCAATAAATTATGGAATTAAAAAACGTACCAATAAGAAACATATTTTCTTTCTTCCTATTAAAACCTTCGATTCACCTAAACAAAAGACATGTTAGTATGATACATACAAGGTATATAAAACCATGATAATAATAAAATAATATAAATACAATGCAGACATTGTATTTGAAATCAGCTACAAATAATCATTTTTAATCTTTATTCTTGGCTCTTCATGAAGAGATATATGATTGTTGGCAAAGATGGACAATTTTTTTAATGCCTTTACATGGATCCCATCATTCATTGAGATACTTGAAATTTTTTTTAATGCCCTAACAAATGCCAATATTTTAATATTTTTTATTCAATATGAATTGCATTTTTTTTATTATTCGTGTTAATTATAGTTTTTTGATTTTTTAATTAGTTTGTCAAATTTGAAATCCAGACATGCATTAATTTTTTTTGCAGGTACGACCATTTTTGTTAGTCATTTTTCTTATATATATATTACAACATATATATTATAGTATATATATATATATATATATATATATATATATATATATATATATATATATATATATATATATATATATATATATATATATATATATATATATATATATATATGGGAAAGATGAAATACCTGATGAGAAAATCCGTTGAGAGAGATGTAGAAGCTGCCGAGAGAGATGTAGAGAGGCGGGTGAGAGGGCAACAAAGATGGAGAGGGACGAGAGAGATGGAGAGAGGCGGGTGAGAATTGGAAGGGAAGAGAGGCTTGAGGAACAAGGGAGAGACGTGAGGGGATTGGAATAGGGGAGAGACGTGGGGGAGTGAGTTAATTAGGATTAAAAATTTAATTAATTTTTTAAAACTCATATGGGTTTTTTGCGATGAAATAATTAATAATTTTGATTTTTTTTTACGAGAAAAAATCCAATTCATCGTAATAAATCAAATAAAATGTGGGAAAGCAGGCGCCAATATTTGGTACCAAATATTTTGTGATTAATTTACAATTTCCTCACAATAGGTATTGTTTTTGTGATTTATTAAATTCATCGTAAATGATTAAATTCCTTGTCTTAACTATTACGACGAAGTTAATAATTTCTCCTAAAAACACATTTATAACGAGAAATAAAATGCATCGCAAAAATAATCGGTCACTAAATGTCCTTTTTCTTGTAGTGATTTATTTATCCATACAAATAAATATTATTTGTACTTTTTTTTTCCCCCATGAAATATGAATGTCAATTTGAAGCCCTCCGTCATTGTGCATTCACAAAAGGTAACGCACCTTTTTAGATGTACAATTTTATAATTGAAAGCATCCACCATTGTAGTGGATGCTCTTAGCAGAGATTCCTCAACTTCACAGCTCCTCTATACTGCCAATGTTTTTTAAATAATGAATTTCTTTGTTGTTCCTTTTATTTTTATTTTTATTTTTTTCCTTTTGTTGTGGGACACAAACATATCCGCAACGTTGTCCACCTTGCTGGAGCACATTGTACTTTTGTTAGACCTCCAATAACCCCATCTTTTTAGATGAATTAAAGCGGTTTGGAGCTAACGAAAAAATAAACAGTAATATTATGATTAGATTTTAAAAAAAAAATGAAGGAGATGGGTCTAATATCTTGTTGCTAACTTTTAAGAGCAAAGAACGTGAAAAGGGAACTGAGATTTTATGATCCCCGCTCCCCCCACCCACCATCAGTTGAGATGATCTGAAGAGAAAAACAAAGTTGGTGAGATGAGTCTGTTTTGTCTTAATTTTCATATTTTCAAAATAAATCGGTTTTGAATAACACGATATGGATTTCTTTTCTTTTATTTATGATCTTAAGAAAAATGTGGAGATTATCATATATTTTTGGGTTGTTCCATTTGTCTCGTACAACTCTTAAACACGAAACGGAAAACCAAGGACATGCGTCACTCATTTATAAGATGTTTTGAGAAAAAAGATTAAAAATTAAAAAAGTTGCACTTTCACTATTCTAGCTCTCAGTGAGTGGGTTCCAAATGATCAGTTTCTGCAATTGATAGCTGCACCATTTGGATTTTCTTCGTACAATAATGCATTTTCATCACTGTGCACCCAAAGAAACAACTACCTTGACCCTCAAAATAGTTTCCTTTCAAAGTAAAAGGCCACAATAAGAGTAAAATCCAAATAAGAAGTTATTATATCTGGATTGTCTTGTTAAAGGATAAATATTTAGGTGCATGGAATATTTTGACGTGTTTAGGAGTTATCTTGTATCAAATAAACATGTTACAAGTATATCGTAACACAGTGGCGGATCCGAAGAGAGCCAAACTTTCGAGTGGTGTCGAGAATTCGGCAGCAAAAGCCCCCTGAAGCAATTTTTTTTTAGGGATAATTCAACTTTAATTGAGATTTTTACAAATTTTTAGATTTACTTTTTTCGACAATTTTTTACCCCCAATAAATATATACCAACATCTATTTGGCATAAATACACATTTATCTGGCATAAATAGACAATTGAAAATATTTTGTCTAAATAGTATAGTTTGCCTAAATAATTAACAACATTAAAAATTAACAACTAAAATACTTAAAAAATGGACACAATTAAGTATCAAAATCTCCAAAAATACACAGCAATAAATAACATTCTTCTTTGGATAGAAAAATAACAATAGCCAAAAATACACAACAAAAAAATACACATCTTCTTTGAAGCAAAAATACACAACAAACATTCAATTTCAAACATTCAAAATAAAAAAACATAAGAGGAGCCAAGCCAAAAACCAACCTTACCTTTGGTTTAGAGAGCAGGGGCGTCGACCGGCGGCAGGGTGTGCGGTGACACGATGGAATCGTTGGCCGCAAGCTGGGACCGAATCGGAGTAATGAAATGATTTTTTATGGAGAGGAGAGGCAGTGAACGAATAAAAGAGGCAACTTTTTTTTTTTTTGGATTGAAAGTGATAGGGGAAAACCCTTGAAGGTTATGTTTTAGGTTTATGTTAATAGTTTAGGTATTTAAAGTTTTGGCCCTTTATTTTTTCAAACCCTGTAAAGAACACGTTTAACTTATTTTTTTTCACACAAAACAACCTAAAAAACATTTCTCGATAATTTTTTTCGAAAAAGTGAGGGGGACCTCCGCACCCCCTTGTCCCTTAGTAGAACGTAGATTTTCTCTCAAACGCACCCAACCATTTCAAGTTGTAAACCACATATATACACCCTTCCCTCTTTAAAAGTCAGATGTTTTAAAACAATTATTTTATAAATTTATCCACTTAAAATTATGAATACGTTTGAATGCAAGATATGCATTTAAATTTTTTATTTTTTCGTAAGTGTTGTTGGGATGAATAACCTCTGAATATTACATGATTTTAAACACTACTTTTAAAAATAATCGTATCAATCTTAAACGAACTAAAAAGGAACGCAACTTAATAATTTCGGAATGCGGAGTATGATTTTGACTGAGTTATGCAACAAAGACATATGTTTGGATATAAACTTATCCGACCAATTCTTTCAATACTATTTAGAAAGAGATAAAAGAGAATTTATTAGGCAGGAATGGTTGATCATTGGTGATTGAACCTTTTGTGTCCAACTGTTAATAATCGAAGAGATTAACAAGAGAAACGCCATTATGTCAATCATGTGCTTTGCCGGGTTTTGTCTAAGAGATGCCTTGCATTATTGATGCAAATATGTCGGGATAACACATGGGTTTGTTTCTCCTATGACTAATAGCCAGAAAATTCACATTCATTGATTAAGACTTGTGAGAGAAGTGAGGAAAAGGAAATGTATGAGAAGCCAACATATGAATTAGCTGAATCAAACTGGCCAGCCGTTTTTTTCATATGGGTTTAACTCGGTAACATTGAAATGTTCAGTTGGTCGATTTCATTTGTTTTGATCAAGCAGTTTAACTCAACCTAGCTGGAAGTAGGTTGCTTATGAGAAAAAAAATGTAATTGTAATAGTAGCAGATACCGTACATGTTATATCTATAAATAGTGGTTACAACGAATCCACTCTTTTATATCTCACTACAATATCAACCACGAATGAACTGAGTACTGCTTTCAATTCCAAACTTCGCTTCCTCTTTTCTTTTCTTTTTTTCCCCTTTTCATTTTCTACTTAATTTTTGCTTAATCATTAATTTTGTTCTTGTATAATATGTAGCTTGAAATTAAAAGTTTGATAGATAAGTATTATTCATTTTTTTTATAAGTAAATGATATCATAAAGCCAATCGCTAAGGGAGCGAATCCGTATACGGGGGGAGTATACAACACTGAAAACCTACTAAAAAGAAAACGAGCAAAACAAACCCAACAAACGAAGATCCATGCTACAAAACAGAGTGGAACTCCTCGATGAAGTCGAAAAACTCCTGTGTCGTGACGGCAATCTTCTCCTTGCACCAACTAAGAAGAGTGCTCAAAAACATATAGCGAAGCCTCGCAGGGGCCATCTCAGTACCCTCAAAGCATCTCACATTCCTCTCTTTTCATACCGTCCAAAAAATGCAATGAGGGACTAAACGCCACACACAACTGTCACCCAGCCACCCCCTTGCGGTCCTCCATGCCTCTAAAAGCTCCTTCACTGACCCGGGCATAACCTAGGTGATCCTAGTAAGGGTAAGAAAAATATCCCACAGACCTCTCGTCACTCTACAGTCAAGGAGGAGGTGATTCGTCTTTTTCTCATCATCCTTACATAACCAGCAACGACTAGCGAGTCGGTAGCTCTTCTTCTGCAGACCCTCTTGCGTCAGAATGGCCTGCCTAGCCGTTGTCCACACAAAGAATCTGACCTTCCGCGGCGCTTTAACCTTCCAAATCTTCTTCCAAGGGAAATTGTCTCCATTGTTCCCACAACTGCTCAAAATCGAATAGTGGTCTTTGACCGAGAACTCCTCTGACCCTTCCCCCTTCCATCGCAAGGAATCCTCCCTATCAGTCGGACGGGGTGCCACTTCCAACCACTCAAAGAACAAATTCGTCTCCTGAAGCTCCCAGTCCCAAAGCCTCCTTCTGAACTGCGGATCCCACACCACACCTCCCTCGCTAATAGTCATGTGGTCCACTACCAACCCATCTTGATTCCCTTCTAAGTTGTAGATCTCGGGAAATAGCTCCTGAATAGACCCTTAATCACCCCACCTATCCTTCCAAAATCGGATCTTGTCGCCTCTTCCCAAGGAAAACATAGCGTATCTGGAAAAGCCCGCCCACTCCCTCGCTATATGCTTCCACAATCCCATGCTATGAGCAAATGTCCCCACCATCGCCCCCCACCCCAGCTAAGAGCTACCCCATCTAGCTCCAACAACTTTTCTCCACAACCTGTGCTCCTCCCTCGGGAATCTCCACAGCCACTTTCCTAACAAAGCTCTATTTAAGGTAGCCAAGTTTCTCCCCCCCCCCCCCCCCCCCCCTTGATGGGCTTACACACCTCCTCCCAACCAACAAGATAGTGCTTAAAGCTATCCTCAGTACCTCTCCACAGAAAATCACGCATGAGCTTCTCCATGTGACACCCCGACTAATTAAATACCGGGTAGCTACTCCTTTATTAAATTAATTCAAAATGCCAAGTTGGTTCAGTTAATAGCATCACTGTCGAAAACATTTAATGATTACTAACCACCTAGTATTTAAAAAGTAAGTTGTCAAATTTTAAATTAAATCTGATTAACGTGAGATAAATGAAATGTAAAAGAATAACATCACCATACACCATAAATTTTCAATAAAGTAACCAACAAATAATAATAAGTCCGGAGGAAAAACTCCTCACAACAATCCTACAAACTGAAATAAATAAAACAGTGTATCCTGAATTAATTACATGACAAAAGTCTGAATAACTGAAATATGAAATGTCTCTAATGGAAGTGGGCGACATGCCCTACAAATGATAAAACTGAACATAGAGTCAAGACTAGAAAAGAAGCCTCTACTAGCAAGGCCCTGTAACTTCCACAACAGCTACAACTCGTCACCTGAATGGAAATCCTATGCATGGTGTCCTTGTGGCTGGGCACCTAAAAGGTTTTTACGAAAATAGATTTGAAAGCAAACGGGTCAGAGCCCGAAAGTGGAGAGTTTTAAAAACAGCAAGTGTTTTAATAACATTAAAACAATGAATGCAAAATACATGTTAGGACGTGCTCTCACATGAAATACTCACCTCTCGACTAATTGTGCACTCCTAACGTACCGTACCCATTCAAGTGATTCTCATATTTAACTAAACCGACATAGGTTCTAACCTTTCTACTCGATTCCCATTATACATTCTAACGTTATCAATTAAATAGAGGGTTTTACTTAAACTCGGATTCCCACTTATTAGCAATACAATTTACTGGAGGTTATCTCCTTATTTATCTTCTCAAGGAGTTACTATAAATTATTCTCATAATTAAACATGACAAGTCTGTTCATTTAACCGTATATCATTCACATCATAAATATACAATACAAGCACCCCGAGGCTAAGCTGCGGTGCACACATACTCTGCTATCCATCCCGGTACATCACGTACATAAGGATTACAAATTCCGAATCTCTCAGGAATTTTTAGAATAAGCACAACACACAAAAATGGAGGCGAACATAATTCAACATATCCATGGTCACGTACATACCTACGCTCCATGGTCAGCTGTCTTATTAACTCACAAATAAGTCATTCTCTGAACTATGTCCTCTAGGTACCAATCTAAATCCGGGCACACAAGGATTAGATGGCCCTAAGCGAACGTAAACCTCCCGTGATAGCAAGTATGGTAGGTATGTCATACACATAAAATCATATACATATACTAAGCATGCACACATCTTAGTAATTACCATAATTTATTAGTGGTATACTTCTCATTCTTATACCAATACACATGTCCCCGGTTTATATATACACATAATCCATTATCCTCACGTCGTAATTAGTTATTCGCGTCCTAACCCACAATTACCATTTGGTTCAAATCATTCTTCTATATTTTACTCCTCAATATATCCCGAATATCCCAACTATATCAATTAGTCATCAAGGTAATGTTATCTCTACAATTAAACAAGGTTACGGGACACTAGAAATCAAACCAGGCCAAAAAGGCCAATCTGTCAACTCGTTAGAAGTCTCGTTCGAACGAGGTCGTTCGAACGAGAGTTCGTTCGAACGAAGTGGGCATCTAACGAGATCTCGTTCGAACGAAAGGCATCGAACGAACATCCCACTCGTTAGAAGTCAAATTGTCAACTCGTTAGAAGCTCGTTCGAACGACCTGGGCAGGTCTTCTAACGAGATGCCAGTTTCGAGCCCAGAATTTTCCTATCTCGTTTTTCTCTATTTTCTTCACCTCTAATCCCATATAAAAATCGTCCCAACAGTATTTTAAGGTTTCTAATCCACACTAAACATTCATAGGTCATAACTTAACATTTATATAGGGCCAAATCTTCCTAAACATCATCTAATTATCATAACTCCACAATTTTTCCCAAACCTTATGAACATGAACCCTAGAAATTTAAAGTCTTCAATTTCCATAAATAAATCCGTTTTTGCAACATAAAAAGTAGTAATTCTTTTAATTCAATCAACCAATAACAATTATACATGCAAACCTATATCAAAATCTGAATTTATAACTCCAATCTCATGGGTTTTTATCAATCTCCCAAAACAATGCAATTTTATAAATTTCTAAGCATGGAAGAAACATTCGCTTGAAATTAACGTAATTAAACCACTTACCTCGGATTATTCTCTGAATTTGCTGTTGAATTGATGAAGGTTGGTCTCTCTCTTTCTCTCCCAAGGTTGAAGGTTGAAGATGGAGGTTAAGGTTTTCTCTTTGGGAACTTTTCTAACTTTTTCCTCTAACTCCCGTTGCCCTCTAATCACCTAAGTGCTGGTAATGGGTTAGTGGGTCATTAATTTCCTATTTTTAATACCCAAAATTCGTTGGTCAAAAATCCCAAAATTCCAAAATTACCAAAATACCCTTTTTAGTTACCGGTATGGCCCAATAATGCCCCGGAACCCAAACTAAACCCCCGGCTAGTGTTTTCTGACTATTTCGACCCTTCCGGACTCGTTGGCGCACTCAAAATGACCATAAGGTTGATAAAAATAAAATTCACTTTTTAATTTAAATAATTATATTCCTGACGCGACTGTCACGCGCGTCCCAACAAAATTTCCCAAATTGCCGTATTTCAATCTCGTGACAATTTCAATAGTTTCAATATTCATATAACATCATATGTATACACATTATAATCAAATACCAACTCACATCTCGTTAGTATTTTATCCGGATTAATTCTCAATTAATTCACATTTAATTTAATTAATCCCATAAATAAATATCGATAAAAATGCGGGGTATTACATACTTCCCCCCTAATAACAGAATTTCGTCCCGAAATTCGGAACTAGAAAGTACCTGGTAAAAATAACTCTGGATAACGTTCGCGCATCTCATCCTCGCGCTCCCATGTGGACTCCTCGACATTATGATGTCGCCACTGCGCACTAACGGAACTATCTTTGACCGCAGCTTCCGCTCACTTCGGTCCAAAATAGCAATCGGCCCCTCCTCGTAGGAGCTATCGGGCTGGAGATCGATGTCCTCCAAAGCAATGTGAGAATGAGCCAAATCATCTCTAAGATATTTCCTTAGCGAGGAAATATGAAACACATCATGAATCCTGTGTAAATGCTCCGGTAACCCAAGTCTATACGCAACAGACCCAATTCACTCGATGATAGGAAATGGTCCCACGTATCTCGGTGCCAACTTCCCCTTCTTCCCAAATCGCATAATCCCCTTCATAGGAGATACTCTGAGTAAAACCTGGTCCCCCACTTGGAATTCCCTGAAGAACCTCTTCGCATCAGCATAGCTCTTCTGCCGATCCTGAGCTACCCGAATGCGACCCCGTATCAATTCTATCCTCGCCGAAGTATCCTGAATCACTTCCGGCCCAAGTAGTTTGTTGTCCCCAACCTCCAACAAACATGCTGGGGAACGACAAGGTCTACCGTACAACGCCTCAAATGGAGCCATGCCAATGGTGAACTTGTTGTAAGCAAACTCCACCAGTGGAAGATACTGCTCCCATCCACCCCAAAAATCAATGATGCACATACGCAGCATGTCCTCCAACATCTGGTTTGTACGCTCGATTTGCCCATCGGCCTGCAGGTGATACGCCGTACTCAACCGCAATTCCGTGCCCATGGCCTCCTGAAAACTTTCCCAAAACCGTGAAACAAATATCTTGTCTCTGTCAGACATGATATTTAGGGGCACACCGTGAAGTCTCACTATTTCTGCAATAAAAAGCTGGGCATACTGTCCCGTAGTGTAGTCTGTCCTTACGGGTAGAAAATGAGCAACTTTGGTCAACCTGTCCACAATTACCCAAATGGAGTCGTGACCCCTTTGTGATGTAGGTAACCCCGTGATAAAGTCCATGGAGATGCTCTCCCATATCCACATCGGGACCTCTAATGGTTGTAGTTTACCAGCTGACAAGTGGCGCATTTAGAAACAAACACGGCAATATCTCTCTTCATCCCGCTCCACCAATACTGACGTCTCATATCTTGGTACATTTTGTCCCCACCGGGATGTACCGCTAACCGTGAGCCGTGCGACTCTGCCATCACCTCGTGTCGTAATTCCTCCCCTTCCGGAACTACCAGTCTCCCATTGAAGCGTAATCCCCCGTCTGAGCTAACGGTATAAGACTCGGCTCCCTCTGCTAGTAATCGAACTATCTGCTCCTGACAGAATGAGTCATTTGCCTGGGTCTTTACCATCTTCGTGACAATCTGCGGTGTAACAGTCATCACAGACATGAACGATCGGGCCACTGCATCCTGGTGTCCCAACTCCTTCCATTTAGCCTTCCACACCCCTGCCACCTTATCCACTGGCCTACGGCTCAACGCGTCTGCTACCACGTTAGCCTTCCCCGGGTGATATTGGATATCAAACTGATAATCCTTCACAAACTCAAGCCACCTCCTTTGCCGCATATTCAACTCCTTCTGCGTGAATAGGTACTGTAGGGACTTGTGGTTCGTGAACAATCGAAACTTCTCCTCCAAAAGGTAATGTCTCCAAATCCGAAGGGCAAATACAACTGCCGCTAACTCCAAATCATGAGTGGGGTAATTTTTCTCGTGAGGCTTAAGCTTACGGGAAGCATAAGCTATGGCCTGACTCTCCTGCTGTAATACACCTCCAAGTCCTTGTAAGGACGCATCGGTGTAAACTAGATACTCAACTCCCGGTCTCGGCAATGCTAACACAGGTGCTGAGGTCAATTTGTCCTTCAACTCATCGAATGCCAACTGACAGGCATCACTCCAGATGAATGGCACACCCTTACGAGTCAGATGTGTCAAAGTACCCGCTATCTTTGAGAATCCCCGAATAAACCTCATGTAGTATCCTGCTAAGCCCAAGAAACTATGGATCTCAGTCGGTGTCGTGGGCTATCCCCACTCCCTCACCGCGGATACCTTCCCCGGATCAACAGATATCCCCCGGTCGGAAATAATATGTCCTAAAAACTGAACCTCCTTCAACTAAAACCCGCACTTCTCATACTTTGCATACAACTCGTTCTGACGTAGCGTCTGCAAAACCTGCCTCAAATGCTCGGTGTGCTCCTCCTCTGTCTGGGAGTAAACCAGAATGTCATCAATGAAAACAATGACGAACTGGTCCAGGAACTCTCTGAACACCCTATTCATCAAGTCCATAAACACGGCTAGAGCGTTGGTCAAGCCAAAAGGCATAACCCGAAACTCGTAGGAACCATATCTCGTTAAGAAAGCTGTCTTCGAGACGTCCTATTCCCTGATACGCAACTGATGGTATCCCGATCGCAAATCAATCTTTGAGAAGAAAGAAGCTCCTCTCAGCTGGTTGAATAATTCATCGATTCGGGGCAACGGATACTTATTTCGTATTGTGACCTTATTCAACTCTCGGTAATCTACACACAACCTCAACGATCCATCCCTCTTCTTAACGAACAACACAGTTACACCCCACGGCGAAGTACTCCTCTGTATAAACCCCTAACCCAACAACTGCTCAATCTGATCCCGTAACTCTCTCATCTCAGCTGGAGCCATACGGTAAGGTGCGCGGGCAATAGGCCGAGTGCCCGGCGTTAAATCGATCACAAAATCTCTCTCTCTACTCGGAGGTAATCCAGGTATATCCTGAAATACATCAGCAAACTCTCGAATAACCGGAATCGAATCAAGTGGTATCACCACTTCCTTAGAGGTCTCCTCCTCTATATAGTACAAGTGAGTGAACGATCCTCCCTCAGGACGAGGCATCGCCACTAAAAACATCTCCTGCCCGGGAATGGCAAAGATAATACTCCTACGAAAACAGTCAATCATGGCTCGGTACGCAACTAGCCAATCCATACCAATAATAGCATCATACTCGGTCATCTCTAGCACTAACATATCAGCGGGTAAAGTAAACCTCCCGATCTCTATACCCACACCTCTACAAATAAGGGAAATCATGGAACCCCTACTCAACGGTGAATCTACACAAGTAACTGTACTCTCTGTGGTGTCTAACAACCCAATGGTGTGTGCAAATCTCATAGCAATGAAACAGTGTGTAGCCCCCGTGTCAAATAAAATGCGCTCCATAGTCCCCTGAATAGAGAACATACCCTCAATGGCCGGTGGATTCTGTGGGGCTGCGGCCTGCTGAAGCTGATATACTCTCCCACACTGAAGATGTCCCTGCTGAACTGGGACCGCTGGAATGGGCGGTAAGGCTGCCACCTACTGTGGTGCTGGGAGGGCGGCGGGAAACATAGGCCTCTGTGGCTCGTGTCGAGCACCCTGCTGCTGCTGCCGTGGGGCCTTGCCCTTATCAGGACAATCCTGACGTTTGTGGCCAATCTTACCACAAATGAAACTCTTCCCCTGGAAGTTTCCCCCTCGCTGTCCCTGCTGACCACGGCCCTGGTGACCGTTACCATTTCTGCCCTGGCCTTGTTGGCCCTGGTGAAACTGCTGTTGTTGACCATTTTGACCCTGCTGGCCCTGATGGCCGTTCGGACCCTGCTGGCCATTCCGGAATCCTCCCTGACCGTTCCTGAAACCCCCTCATCGGAATCTCTTAGAATCCCCCTGCTGGGAACCCTGATCACCCTGCTTATACTGACCCTGAGCTGATTGTGCCCCGCTGGCACCATTTCCCCCTGTCCTGCCCTGATGGCTGGACTCTCCTGATCGCTTCCCCTCTGTCAAGTGAAAGCGGTGGTCCTGGCAATGGAGCAGTGCAGCGTTAACCACGTCAGAATAAGTGGACAACGAAAGCTTCCCTAACAAATGCTGACGGATCCTCCAAGTCAATCCATCTGTAAACTTCTGAATCTTTTTCTCTTCTGTCGGTATCTTATCCGGGACAATATTCAGTAAATTAGTGAATTCGGCCTCATACTCGGCCACAGCCCTTCCCTCCTGTCTAAGGTTCATTAACTTCCTCCTCATTTCCGTGTGAACGGCTGACGAAAAATACTTGCGATCAAACCGCACCCAAAACTCCTGTATCGTGAGAGTATCTCTCTCCTCCACGGTGGTAATAGACTCCCACCACTGCAGTGCAGATCCCACTAGCTTGAAAGTAGCTAGTATATGCCTTTGAACATCGGTGTACTCATACATCCTCAAGTGCCTCTGAATATCCTTCCTCCACTGACTTGAAACCACAACATCGGAGCTACATGCGAACTCCGGTGGGTGTGCTTTCTGAAAAGGATCACGTACGCGTTCCCAAGCAGACGGGAATCCATGTGCCTGAACTGGCGCGGCTACTGGCGCCTGGGGTGGTGACTGCTTTACAACGGCGAGAGCGGCATTTACCGCTTGGGCTACAATGGCTGCAACCTCAACGGCATTCATGGTGCCCTGTACTGGAGCTGGCTGTGGCTCTGGCTGTGCATCCCTAGGAACTCGCTGCGCACGTCGTGGAGGCATCTGAAATGAGAGTAAAGTCTATAAGTTCGCAGTTATAAACTTAATATAGCTAAAGAGCGAAGCATACATAAAGGAATACAACAGTCCTAAAATATAGGGCTCTACATCAAAGAAAGCTCAGCGGAAACATAACAAGCCGTACAGATCCTAAAGGACACTAGAACCTGATGCTCTGATACCACCTGTGACACCCCGACTAATTAAATACTGGGTAGCTACTCCTTTATTAAATTAATTCAAAATGCCAAGTTGGTTCAGTTAATAGCATCACTGTCGAAAACATTTAATGATTACTAACCACCTAGTATTTAAAAAGTAAGTTGTCAAATTTTAAATTAAATCTGATTAACGTGAGATAAATGAAATGTAAAAGAATAACATCACCATACACCATAAATTCTCAATAAAGTAACCAACAAATAATAATAAGTCCGGAGGAAAAACTCCTCACAACAATCCCACAAACTGAAATAAATAAAACAGTGTATCCTGAATAATTACATGACAAAAGTCTGAATAACTGAAATATGAAATGTCTCTAATGGAAGTGGGCGACATGCCCTACAAATGATAAAACTGAACATGGAGTCAAGACTAGAAAAGAAGCCTCTACTAGCAAGGCCCTGTAACTTCCACAACAGCTACAACTCGTCACCTGAATGGAAATCCTATGCATGGTGTCCTTGTGGCTGGGCACCTAAAATGTTTTTACGAAAATAGATTTGAAAGAAAACGGGTCAGAGCCCGAAAGTGGAGAGTTTTAAAAACAGCAAGTGTTTTAATAACATTAAAACAATGAATGAAAAATACATGTTAGGACGTGCTCTCACATGAAATACTCACCTCTCGACTAATTGTGCACTCCTAACGTACCGTAACCATTCAAGTGATTCTCATATCTAACTAAACCGACATAAGTTCTAACCTTTCTACTCGATTCCCATTATACATTCTAACGTTATCAATTAAATAGAGGGTTTTACTTAAACTCGGATTCCCACTTATTAGCAATACAATTTACTGGAGGTTATCCTCTTATTTATCTTCTCAAGGAGTTACTATAAATTATTCTCATAATTAAACATGACAAGTCTGTTCATTTAACCGTATATCATTCATATCATAAATATACAATACAAGCACCCCGAGGCTAAGCTGCGGTGCACACATACTCTGCTATCCATCCCGGTACATCACGTACATAAGGATTACAAATTCCGAATCTCTCAGGAATTTTTAGAATAAGCACAACACACAAAAATGGAGGCGAACATAATTCAACATATCAATGGTCACGTACATACCTACGCTCCATGGTCAGCTGTCTTATTAAATCACAAATAAGTCATTCTCTGAACTATGTCCTCTAGGTACCAATCTAAATCCGGGCACACAAGGATTAGATGGCCCTAAGCGAACGTAAACCTCCCGTGATAGCAAGTATGGTAGGTATGTCATACACATAAAATCATATACATATACTAAGAATGCACACATCTTAGTAATTACCATAATTTATTAGTGGTATACTTCTCATTCTTATACCAATACACATGTCCCCGGTTTATATATACACATCATCCATTATCCTCACGTCGTAATTAGTTATTCGCGTCCTAACCCACAATTACCATTTGGTTCAAATCATTCTTCTATATTTTACTCCTCAATATATCCCGAATATCCCAACTATATCAATTAGTCATCAAGGTAATGTTATCTCTACAATTAAACAAGGTTACGGGACACTAGAAATCAAACCAGGCCAAAAAGGCCAATCTGTCAACTCGTTAGAAGTCTCGTTCGAACGAGGTCGTTCGAACGAGAGTTCGTTCGAACGAAGTGGGCATCTAACGAGATCTCGTTCGAACGAAAGGCATCGAACAAACATCCCACTCGTTAGAAGTCAAACTGTCAACTCGTTAGAAGCTCGTTCGAACGACCTGGGCAGGTCTTCTAACGAGATGCCAGTTTCGAGCCCAGAATTTTCCTATCTCTTTTTTCTCTATTTTCTCCACCTCTAATCCCATATAAAAATGGTCCCAACAGTATTTTAAGGTTTTTAATCCACACTAAACATTCATAGGTCACAACTTAACATTTATATAGGGCCAAATCTTCCTAAACATCATCTAATTATCATAACTCCCCAATTTTTCCCAAACCTTATGAACATGAACCCTAGAAATTTAAAGTCTTCAATTTCCATAAATAAATCCGTTTTTGCAACATAAAAAGTAGTAATTCTTTTAGTTCAATCACCCAATAACAATTCTACATGCAAACCTATATCAAAATCTGAATTTATAACTCCAATCTCATGGGTTTTTATCAATCTCCCAAAACAATGCAATTTTATAAATTTCTAAGCATGGAAGAAACATTCGCTTGAAATTAACGTAATTAAGCCACTTGCCTCGGATTATTCTCTGAATTTGCTGTTGAATTGATGAAGGTTGGTCTCTCTCTTTCTCTCCCAAGGTTGAAGGTTGAAGATGGAGGTTAAGGTTTTCTCTTTGGGAACTTTTCTAACTTTTTCCTCTAACTCCCGTTGCCCTCTAATCACCTAAGTGCTGGTAATGGGTTAGTGGGTCATTAATTTCCTATTTTTTATTCCCAAAATTCGTTGGTCAAAAATCCCAAAATTCCAAAATTACCAAAATACCCTTTTTAGTTACCGGTATGGCCCAATAATGCCCCGGAACCCAAACTAAACCCCCGGCTAGTGTTTTCTGACTATTTCGACCCTTCCGGACTCGTTGGCGCACTCAAAATGACCATAAGGTTGATAAAAATAAAATTCATTTTTTAATTTAAATAATTATATTCCTGACGCGACTGTCACGCGTGTCCCAACAAAATTTCCCAAATTGCCGTATTTCAATCTCGTGACAATTTCAATAGTTTCAATATTCATATAACATCATATGTATACACATTATAATCAAATACCAACTCACATCTCGTTAGTATTTTATCCGGATTAATTCTCAATTAATTCACATTTAATTTAATTAATCCCATAAATAAATATCGATAAAAATGCGGGGTATTACACTCCATTTTAAGACGAACCGCACCAGGCAAAGACAATATGGACAAGAAATATGTAGGCATACTAGACAAAGTGCTCTTAATCAAAGTTAGTCTCCCCCCTTTCGAAAGGAACCCATTCTTCCAACCTGCTAGTCTCCTACGCATCCTTTTTAGAACCGAATCCCAAATAGTTGTAGACTTGTATTTTGTACCGAGAGGCAGGCCAAGGTAAGTAGTTGGGAATGACCCAATCCGCCCCCCCAAGATACCGAAGAACTCCTCAGCAATGCCCTCACCCCCTATCAGGATCAGCTCCCATTTACCTGTATTAATCCGCAGACCCGACACCGCCTCGAAACAAATAAGGAGCAACTTCAGAGCCCGCACTTGCCTTCGATCCGCATCAAAGAAAATAATTGCATCATCCACAAAAAGGAGATGAGTCACCGTTACCAAAATTGAACCCGAATGCCCAAACGTGAAACCCCTAATCCACTCAGTCGCAACCACCCTCCCCATCATGCTATTAAACGCCTCCGTGACCAAAATGGAAAGGAAAGGGGATAGAGGATCTCCCTAATGAAGTCCACGAGAGCTCGCAAAAAACCCTCAGGCACCCCATTAATCAGAACAGAGAACCTGACCATCGACACACACTTCCTCATCCATTGAGACCACCGAAGGCCGAACCCCATCCCCCCCGACAAGTACAAGAGAACCTTCCAATTAGCATGATCATATGCCTTCTCAATGTCGAGTTCACAAGAAACATCGGGAGTACAACTCCGAGACCTGGCTTCCACGCATTCATTTGCCACCAAAACCGCATTGAGAATCTGCCGGCTACCAAAAAAAGCGTTCTGAGACTCAGAAATCAAAGGGTCAATGATCTTCCTCGGCCTAACTGAAAAAACCTTGGAAAGAAGCTTGTAGATACTACCAATTAATCTAATGGGTCTGAGATCCCTGATATCACCAGAACCCCCCTTCTTAGAGATCAAGGTGGTAAAAGTCGCATTCAACCTGGGCACGAAATAGCCCTTCTCGTGGAACTCATCAAAGAAAGCCATCACATCACTCCTGACAGTGTCCCAACAATGCTGGAAAAAAACCATCGAGAAGTCGTCGGGTCCAGGTGCCCTATCCCCACTCATAGACCTGAGAACCTGCATCACCTCCTCTTCAAGAAACTATCCTCAATACTGTCAGCGTCGGTGGCGAAAATACTACTCAACTCTCCCTCTTCTAGGGAAGGCCTCCATTCCTCTTCTTCCTTGAATAGCTCCTCATAATACTGGAAAATGACCCCCCTCACATCTCTTTCATATTCGAACTCCTCACCCCTAACTACGATTTTCCCAATATGATTACCCCGCCTTTGAGAGCTAGCAACAGTGTGGAAAAACTTGGTATTCAAATCTCCCTCTCTCATCCACAGCGCCCTAGACTTCTGCCTCTAACTAATCTCTTCCTAAATGAGGCTAAACCTAATCTCCCCTTTCCTAACCTCCCTAATGCTTTTGTCCTCCTCCGAAAGCCCGAATATCCCTTCATTCTCATCAAGCCTCCTAACTTCCTCAATGTAAGCAGTAGTCGCCATTCTCACATTCCCTAACTCCTCTTTATTCCACCGTTTGATGTATTCCTTAAGTAAACCTAATTTCACGGCCACCATAAATCTAGCATTCCCCTCCACTTCATAACCAGACTACCAAATCCCCACCCTGCCCACAAAATCTGGTTCTTGAGCCACATATTCTTGAATTTGAACGGGGTACAACCGTCTCTCCAACCCTCACACTCTAAAAGGATAGGACAGCGATCCAAAGTAACTATAGGCAAGTGAGATTGAACCACCCCAGGAAAATGATCCTCTCACTCCTTGGAAATAAGAAAGCGATCCAGACGAGACATGGATGGTCTATTTCTAAAGCTGGACCAAGAAAATAATCCTCCCTCCAATGGAAGATCTATCAACTCCATCTCGTCAATAAAATATGAAAAGTCTCTCATATATCTATCAACTCTACCTCCATTACTTTTCTCCACTGGGAATCTCACCACATTGTAATCCCCCCTACGAACAGGAACCTCCAACACCCTATTCACTCCCGCCAATTCCGCCCATAGTTCCCGTCTAATGGAGTCCTCAACTAGGCCATAGATCCCCGCAAAGCTCCATGTAAACCCACCATCCAAATTTTTGAACAGGCAGGAAAATGGATCATCTCCCCTTCAGATTCTCCATCAGCTCCACCATTGTAGAATTCCACAAAATCACCACCCCTCCCGAAGTTCCCTCAGCATTTAAATTCACCCACTTAACCCCCTACCTCCCCAGATGAATCTAATGCAACTATTCTCCATCTTACCCATCTTAGTCTCCTGCAAACAAAGAATGTCGGGTTTCCACCTAGCAATAGTCCCCCTAACCAAATCCCTCTTGGCAGTGTCGTTCAACCCCCTAACGTTCCACAAAATAATACATAATTTCATTGTAATAAGAAACTCTAAACTGTCCCGCCCTCTTCTTTTAGCACCTCCTGCCCCACACCCACAACCCTATCAATTTTATCGAACAAATCCTAAGGTTCCCTCTCAAACTCCTTGAAAACCACCCCCTAATCTTTACTAATATCTTCAAGCATATCCTCCCTCTAACTCACCGGGTCCTCGTCCCACCTTTTCTCATCACTACCCCTCACACTCACCTCCCGATTCGGAATCACAAGATCCACCCATAATCTAGAATTATTAAGCTCCTCAAAATTCGAACCTCCTCCCCCTGTTCTCACCCTATTGGACAAGTTGTTATTGTGAAACGAAAAACACCCTTCACCACTCGAGGAAATTGTTTCACTAGCCAACACTACAACGTTACTACTATCTTCTGGCACCATCGATAAGCCCTGAACTAACTTGCCCTCCGCCTTACGGACCATATTAGACAATTTTTTTCCTCCACTACTCTTCCCCAAAGTCTTGCCCCTCTTTCCATATTTACTAGAATTTCTCAAAGATTTAATATTTTTAAGGCCTAACATCGCATTACCGAGATAACCATCTTTTGTACTTTTTTGGTTTGCGCACGGCACTACCGCGCCCACCCGATTTTTAACTCCCTTCTTATGCAGATCACTATTCCTTAAACCAATAAAAAATGAGTTAACATTAACACGGGGAACACAAGTGCCCCCCATTCTCATGAATTGTGCACCCCAACACCTTGTCACTATAATCCACCAAGCCATTCACCGAGTCAAAATTCTCCTCGTCAAAAACCAATCGATTCACTGTCACTGTCGAACACTCCCCAGGAACTACCACCGTCAAAATTTCACCAAACCCATCGTTAAAACTAGTTCCTTCTAAGTCAGTATAGTAGGATTGCCCATCCAAAAAGTCATGGAACTTACCTTTATCACGACAAACATTAGAAACTAAAGTTTCACCTTTGTCACTAACACTAGCTAACTCTTTAGATTTACCCAACTTACGAGATATAACCCCTGCTAATGTCTCATCAATAGCATCCCTTACGCAGCCATTTCTGACACCTGCAAAATCGTAACCTTAGAAGCATCCAAAGCTTGACTTTCACCTTCTTTAAATGGGACAACACTAATTTCTACCTCAGTTTGAATCATCATATCACACATACCCTTACCAACTCTAGTACCCTCTAATCTGATAACCTTACTCGTCACGTCGCCCTCCACTTCTTCCGGTACCTGCTTCCTCAAATCCAGGCCACCGGAGCGATGCTTAAGAATGCTTGAATTTATTTATTGTCGTCTAGACACCGGTGGATCAAGTTCATCCCTAAGAGAAACTTTATCTCCATAAAAACAAAGTTGTGTCTCTTCACTAACAGACAAAATGAAAACCTAGTCCCCCACCCCGATGTTGATTTTGGATGGAAGAGCTCCCTTCCCATACACAAGGATTCTAACCTAACGAAACTCCTTCCCATCCATGGTAGCAGAATCAACTTTGATAAAGCCTCCACACTTATTGCCAATGGCTTGAAAAACTTCTACCCTCCCCACACAAATGAATGGGAAGACCCATAACATGAATCTACGTGTGACCTTGAACCTGGGAACGGGAACGGAACCCCGTCAACAGATGCCACCTCTGCAACCAGACTAACTCGCCTTTAAACATCCAATTTTGATTCCCCAACACACCTATATGCTTCTCCGACAGAAGAAAACACAAACATGTATAAAGAAGAGTTGAGATATCTGACCTTGATGCTGCCCATTGGTTTCCATCGTGGTTCTGCCCACTGTAAAACTAACTCCACCCCCGGAGGTGATCTCTCTGAACTTCCAAATCGGCCAACCACCGCTCTTCAAAAAAAGACCACTCTGGAAAGACACGAGTCATCCTCCACGATCAGGTCAGTATTGTTCTTCTGTTCTATAGAAATGTTAATGGCCAAGAATGACCATGGCTCTACCTCTGCTGCCTTAAGAAACGACCTGACCGCTACAACCCTCCCCTTAATGGCAAATTCCTGAAGAGCAAACCCACAAGAGATGAAAGGTTCCATCCTCCAGAACGCATCACCCACTTCCACCCACCCTTTTCTCGGAGTACACTCCGAAATCCGCACATGCATCCTTGAAGAAGTACCCTTGATGACAATGTTGAAGCAAACTGACCTCCCCTTGCAAGAGGTGTAAACCATGATCTTTCGTCTCGTGTATTATCGCATCTGAAAGAAATCCCCAGCATTGTTAGTGGTTTTCCATAAGCATGAACTCAGCCAGTTAACCTCACCTCTAACCAGAATTACATCCTTAACATATCTCTTGTCAGAAAAACTAAATCTAAACTGGTGGCCACTACCAACAGACTCCATACAAAACCCGTAGGAAAACCCTCCAGCATAAAAAACCACCTTCTCCATAGAGGGTTATCTCAATATTGATACCAATTTCCTATTATAAGAATTATTCTAGTCATATTGGGTGGTAAAATTATAGTTTCTTAACACCTGCTCCAATAATCCATTATATTAAAAACAATTCATCCTGGGAATTATAACTCCCCTTTATACATAGAAAATTAATTGTATAACCAATTATGGCTTCCCATATAAAAAGTAGTTTTTTTTTAAACTGAAAATGAATCATAACATTAAAGAAAGATAGGGGATAGATCTAGGTTTAAGGAGGTCTCCAAAAAGGATGGGATCTCCTCAAAACAAATATAGAAGTCGATAATATTCTTATTATTCTAAGTCATACATGGGTTGGTTGATTAGCAAGTCATTTTATAAAGGAGAAATGAATTTTGGGTCCCCAATTAACTCTTCTTTTAACGGAATCAATGCAATTTTTTTCTAGTTGACCAATCATGCATAGAAAATATGATGTGAAAATTGCTTCCGCTTTTAACGGAATCAATGCAATAGCCGTCGCCATCGCTTTCGCTTGTTCGGGTTCAAGGGGTTGCCAAATATAATGTGATAAAGCTCACAGTGGGATGCCTCTATCATCTCTAATAATCACACCAACCCTCATGCTTTTCGAATCGATAAAAGTGGTTGCATAAAATTTAACTTTAATCTTGCTCGGCTCTGGACACAACCAAATGTCATCCTATATTTTGTTATGAATATTATCTTTAGCCACATAGACAGAATTAACAGAAACAAGAAGAGAATTTAAAATACAAGTTATAAGTGTTGTCCCCACATTCACCATAGAGAACTTTGTTTTTATTAGTCCATACCGCCCATAAAGCCCAACACAAAATCAAAACGGTCCTTTTTTAAGTTGTTAGCTAAGAAGTGGATTCAACTTCACATGTCAGCATTAAAACTTTTCAATAAGTTCGAATTCAATCCGCCTAATTTAAACACATTTACTGCTAAGTTTTGAACGGATATAAAGTCAAATCACACCCATTTTTGCACACATCATGACTCGTATTGAGTTTTTATATTTAATCTTTCAAACTTTTCGCCAGTGGGCACATAATTGGTGCAAACTCGAAAAATAAAATACTTAATTTTGTTCGGCACCAAATCTTGCCATATACAATTTTAATTGCTCTAGCTAATCGAGGACGATAATTTTGTAAACCTTTTCTCACCTTTGACACTCCCAATATCCCATGCAACTCGAGAGCCATTTTTTGTAGAAAATATTCCATTCTTTTCAAAATGAAAAATATTTTTCTCTTTTGATAATGGGTCATTAAGCAAAATCCATTTAATGTCATCTATTTCCCATTGAAAAGAATGGACATGCGACTGAGATCGCATTGACCCGAAAGTGGGTCAATGAGAACTTTTACAAATTTTATATTATGTTCATGATTCGGTTTCGATAAATGTATGAAAGTATGAGGTTTTGGGAATCTATTTATCCTCCAAGATTTTATTTTCTCCCAATTTCCCACTCTCCACCTCATCCCTCTATCAAAATATATCTAGCCTCCCAAATGTTATTCCAAATGTACGAAGGGATGTAGGCTCGTTTTCCCTCCCAAAAAGAACTCCTAAGAAAATATTTGGTCTTTAAGATTTGGTTGGCTAGAGAGTCGGTATTTGTAAGTTTTATCCACCCTTGTAAGGCCACAAAATTCTAACACTCCCTCTTTTTGGTCTTGCATAGATTTTTCCAACGTGTCCAGTACACTCCTTTTTCTTTTTTCCAACTATACCACCAAAACTTGTTGATGAGTAATTTAAGATCTTCGCACACATAGTATGGCCACCTTAATAAGGATTTTATTTCCCGCTTTTGATAGCGGGACCTTTTTTTTACCCTCTAACTTTTTTTCACACTCTCTATCTCAAACCCGTATTTTTTTTTTAAAATTTTCCAATGATCAACTGTAAACCCAAGTATGTATCATGTCTAACCTCCCGAGTACCCAACGGCTTGTTTAGGACCCTCTTAAGATCAATAGAAGTATTTCTACTAAAACTAACCCCACATTTTTCAAAATTTATTTGTTGACCCGAAGCTAGTCCATAAATGTTTAGGTTTTTTAAAATCTCAACAATTTCTCCTAACTCGGCCTCTTTAGAAATTATATTGTCATCAACAAAATAATAAATGAGAGACTTTAGGGCCACTTCTCTAGCCGCCAAACATGAAATACTTCATTCCAGTTTCATTCTCTCAAGGAAAGATGAGAGGCCCGGCGTGTAGAGAAGGAAAAGATAAGGTGATAAAGAGACACACCATTTTAACCCCTTTTTCTCTTTGATGAAGCCCTATGGCTCTCCATTAATAAATATCGAGAAGGAAATAGATGCCACTCAATTCATTATCAACCTAACACATTTGTCACTAAATTCCAATTGGAGCATGACTCTTTCAAGAAAGACCCAATTCACCATGTCATATGCCTTACTCATATCTAACTAGGGGTGGTAAACGGAAGGATACGAAGCGGATACCATGTTATCCATATCCGTGTCCGCTATCTAGATGCACTATCGGTATCCGTATCCGTACCCGACCAAATAATAAAAATAACTATCCATATCCGTATCCTTTCGAATTTTTCGATTTCGGATAATATTTGTATCTGTTTACATTGCTTATCCATTGCAATTGACTTGTCCCCTTTAACAAATAATATCAATACTATTGTAAAAAGAACATCATCCCTAACTGCTTAGAATCAACAAATTTATCTACCATTTAATAATCAACGACTTAGAAATTAGAATCAATAATTTAGCCCTAACAATTATTGTGTATTAATGTGCGTATTTGTGTGTGTGTGTGTTATTATTGTGTGCGTCTATGTGTGTTATTGTGTGCGCACGCGTGTGTGTTGTTGTATCATTGTGTATGTGTGTTGATGTGTGCATGCGTGGTGTGTCACTACACCAAAACTGTCGACTTGTCAAGATCTAAAATAGTGACAAGTCAAACTTGTCAAGGTCTTTGATCGTGACAAGTCTGGGGGTGATAACTGCCTTTGTTATAGACTTGTCACGGACCTATCACGGTCTTTGAGCTTGACAAGTATTGTCACGGTTAAAGAGCGTGACAAGTCCTTGAAAAGTCTAATAAAATTATCACGATTAAAGACCGTGACAAGTTTCTTGTCAAGGACAGATCACGGTCTTTGACTATGACAATTTTGGGCAGAAATTTAAAAAAACTTCTGGGTGGTATGGCCACTGCCACTACCCAGCAGTATATTAATACCTATTATAGAAAAATTGTACATGTACAAACATCATATATCTAAATAAAATAGGAAAAATGTACCAAATCATGTCATATGTAATCCATACCCAAATAAAATAGAAGTACAAATATCCATATCCAAACCAATATGTACCAAATCAAAAAAATAAAAATATAATCCAATATCCAAATAAAATAGATACAAATAATGTCATGGCATAGGGTCTTGAGCAAGTTGGAGGAGGAAGGAAGGCCACATGATATATGCATTGACACACCCCTTAATTCGTTGAATATCCCATTGTTCGTTCAACCACAAAGGTGAGTTATCCTTTCCAGACATCACATGTGTGACGAGAACCCTTGCCTCAATGTCTTTGAGGGGACTTCCATGAACCAGCAAACCTGGGAGGAATATCGGATCCGTCAACCCCCTCGCTATCCGCTCCCCATAAAATATGTCGAGTAGAAACACTCTCGGCCAACCGATTGTTGGTATAGGCTGCTCGACGGGAGTCAAGATGGGAAATGGATCATATGGCGGCGAGTTCATGCGTATCGGCGATGAAATAGTGATGTCCTCATCTAAATCTACCTCCTTTTCCTTCTCCTTCCCCTTCCTCTTGGATTCCAATCGACATTTCATGAACGCATACATATCTAGAACCGTCGTCTCCAACCTTGGTAGCTTATCGTCGTGGGTGTCCCCGTTATGAGCCAACCCGATATTGCTCGTCTCCATTCCAATGATCCTCGACTTCTGATCGAGCGGTAAAAGTGTGTTCGTGTGAGGACACAATCGTTGTGTGTTTCGTCGCCGCGATACAAAAGATAAAACCTAAGCTACTACTACACTTGACAAGCAAGCACAGCGGTAAGTCGGGTATCGAGAATCCACAGGGAGTGATTGAATTTTAGATTTTAATTGTTTAATTACTTCTGGAATAAAAGTGTAAAATAAATAAATGAAAAGGTGATGGTTGGGAATGGTGACAAAAGAAAAAGAATAAGTTACGCTACGCAAAAGTAAAGCGAGGATCGGGATCGCATACACGCATTCACGGGCTAAACAACTACTAATTAGAATTTCGATTCGAAAACATTTAATCGAGCATTTTCAAGGAAGCATAAACATCACGCAATAAGGAATTTAAGCCAAAGTTGCGAGATTAAACATTTAACGGAAAATGGTCACACGCGGATTAAATTCGGATAATTGCTATAAACACTAACGTTGCATGACAAAGAAAGTTAAACGCATAATAATCCGACTTTAATACGCGAGGTTTCAATTAAATGCAATATTACACGAAACCCTAACTTTCGAGGTTCAAACCCGTAAATGGCGGAAAATCAATCCCAACCCTATTTATCTAAGGGCTAGACATGAATGAAACTAATTAACAAAGCAATAAACTAATTAAGCAAGAAATGAATAACTAAACTAATTAACAAAGCATGAAATTAATCTAGAAAGCAAGAATATAATGAATACAAACTATATTAATGTAATTAACCTTAAAGTACAACTTACAAAACAAGAGTGCAAGAGAGGAGTAGGGCAAATCTCCCAAGTCTACAAAACCCTCAAATCTAACCTAAAAATGGAGATATCCCTCTTCAAAATGAAGAGAAAGTGTTATAAACAAAATATCCCATGGCAAACTTGTAATAAAAGGGAAGAAAACCAAAAATCTGGAGGCCCGAATCGATTCGGAAATTGTCCGAATCGATTCGGAAACAGGGGAAGTTCAAATCTGCAATTCTGCAGCATTCCGAATCGATTCGGTTTTAGGCCGAATCGATTCGCAACCTACAGGTCTGAATTCTGCAGCTTTGTCCTGTTTTACGGAAAATGCCGCCATTTCTTCGTTATAGCTCGGAATGAGGCACGGTCAGAGGCTACGCGAAGATAACTCAAAGGACTACAACATCCAAGAAGACATTAGGCTAAAAAAACCAAAATATGAAATGACTAAAATGCCCTTGAATGTGACCTTGAGTGTGAATTTGAAGTAAAAACCATCCTAAAAATACCATAACTCTTTCGATACAACTCAGAATCATGCACCGTCGGCGGCCACGCGAAGAGAAATAAGAGGGATTCAACTTCCGTGAAGAGCTCGGGATTCAAACCCGAATGCTGAAATTACTAAAATGCCCCCGAAGCTGCAAAAGTCGACGAAACATTTCCGAAAAGCGTCTGAACTTCATACTAAGCATCCAAATACCTACAAAAGCTCAATTAACCCCTGCAAAACATGTTAAAATAGAAATCCGAGGTTGTCTGGTTAACGAGCATAAGTATAGGGATTAAGATACCCAAGGGGGCTAATAAGGCGTAGGTTAACGGGTGAAATACGCAATATTTGCGTCGTATCACACCCCCTAACTTACACATTGCTAGTCCCTAGCAATGAAATAGGAAACAACATGAACTACAAGCAAACCAAAAGCAGGAAAAGTACAAAAGTATGGTATAAAAGCATAAGGCCACTTTCGCGGGCGATTCGATTGCATTTAGCGTATGCAATAAGCCGTTAAACCCCTAGGTTACCCTAGTGGACGAGTGTCGTCTCGTGAGGGTTTTCAGTGATGAAACCCACAAACATCATATGGTTTCCTCAAAATATGACCAACCCAACAGGCGACAAACTCAACAACAACGAAAAAGATTTCAAACATGTTATTAGCATATTGAACGAATTCAAGCTAAAGTCCGTTGTTATTAACAAGTTGAATGCACCTCATAGAATTGAAACTTTAAAAGTGGGAGGGGGGAGAGCACATGAATAGTGTGATTTGGAGAAAAACTTATATAAACCGGATACTAATCAAAGCAAGCATACATTCAATCCTCACGGGCATTACGCTCAACAAATGAAATCACTCGGAATGGGAGGTAATACACGGGACATGCGGGCATAAAGAGTAAATGTAAATGGAAACTAGGCCGCACACATGTCACAAATGAAGAACGCTATATATAAAATGAAAAACTGTAATCTCAATGAAAGGATACCGCACACTAAAAGAGGCGAAATGCATTTTCACAGATTATCAAAACTATTTAAACTTTTGAATTACATCAACCTAAGATCACATAGGACTTGTAATAGGGTTGTAATGTAGGTTTGGGGTTAAGGTATGAAATGAAGGAATGTATGTACGGATTCAAAGTGTTCGGGATAAAAACTCGGGATAATGGAAAAATGCGCGCAATATCAAAAATTGAAAAACAAGTTCCAAAACAAGCATTATATATATCATCGGGGAGAGTAATCAAAGCTTATTGAACACTATACACAACATTTACAACTTTCTCTTTCTTTTCTTTTCTTCTTTTTCTCATTTTTCTCTTTTTTGTTTTCTTTTGCTTTTTGCTTTCTCTTTTTCTTCACTTTTTTCACATCACTTTTCTTTACTTTTCAAACTCTCATATGCTTAAATTGCAAAAACACTACAATAACATCATTCAATCCCAAGTATCATTCCAAACAAAGGTATGGAAAGTGTATGTATGGGCTAAAAACTCCAATTTGGAGTTGGTTATGGGATTTTGGGTAATGAAACGAAAGGCTAGTATTTAGGCTCAAAGGGGTTGACTAGGGAAACATATATGGTGAGGTCAAGGCTAATATGGGTGATATAACAAAGATTTCCTATGATCATTTCACAAAGTTTACGCAATTCTCAAGTCAAAACAATATATGAAAATCATGCTCAAGTAACACATTTCAAGTATGAACTCAATTAATGAACGGTCAAATGAAAGAATAGTGAGATTACCAACGAATTCAACGTTTTCAAAGAGGAAAGAATAGTGTATAACACTCACAAACGACGAAAGGTACAAAGCTTACTCGGTGTAAGTATATACAATGCAACAAAAGATTCCCGAGTTATAAAAATCTTAAACCAAATCAATAGAACAAGGAAAGTGCATATGCTCATGGGATAAAGTTTAATTCATGAAGTTATTCACAATATCAATGATTTGAGGACTAAAGTCTAATAACTTCTAAAATCGAGAACATGCGTCATTGAGTTGTCAATCGGATCGGGCAATTATTAAAATTTATCATCGGAAACAAGGCAAAATGCCCAACAAAGGAGAAAAAAGAAAGAAAATATTTTTGAAATTTTTCAAATTTTTCACAAAAAGGCATACTTAGTAACTAAATGTGAGCAAATCTATGGACTACACAAAGAAATGGATAGAATATCCTACACCCCCTAACTTAAATGTTGCATTGTCCTTAATGCGCATTAAGAACACAACACAAAGAGAGGAAAAGAACGATATTACCCAAAATTGGAGCGATCTCCATAAGCATGAGTCCAAAGGAATCTACAAAACAAGTTAGTACCGAGCATAGGAAAAATAAATAACAAAAAGTTAACTAATTACACTAGACTAAATGAAAAGGAAAGAAAAGAAAAGGAAGGAAAGAAAATTAAAAAGCTAACTATTTACAACCTACTATTTAGGCTTCACACTAACTATACATTAGAAGTCTAAATAGTTGAGGGTCCACCCAAAAAGGGATTTGACTTTGAAAGATCAACGGTGGACCCTCCAAAGCGAACATGCCTCCCAAAAAATAAGAATTTCGTTTGAACAACGAAAGGCATGTGGGTGGTGAAAAAAGTGAACCATCGCCAATTTGAAATTTTGGGCGGACGATGGGGGATTTGGATAATAAGGGGGAAAGGTACACTAGAGATCCAAGAAAAGTCGATTCATCTCCCAAAGGTTTTTCAAATGGAATGGGAGATGGTGCACACATCGGGATAACATCCATCGAAAACAAGTCCGACAAGGAGTCCTCATCGGCAAAAAGTGTAGAAGTTTTAATTTCTACCGACTCGTAGGAATCAACCGGTAATTCTAATGGTTCAATGACGGAAAACGAATATGGTAATGAAACAAATTCAATCTCAATCGACTCATCATCGGAAGGAGATTGAATTTCGGAGGAGAAAGATGCACACTCGATGAGAAATTCTTTAAAAAATTGATGTGAAACACAAGTTTCCACCTCCTCGATGTTTTGTGCATAAGAATTCATCTCATCGCAAAGTGCACCAAGTCTCATTCCAGCATCATTTAGGCTTTCCAAACCTTGGGAGTAAAGAAGCAAAGTCTCTTCCAAAGTAGGCTTCCTCGGCTCAAGAGCCTCGGACTCCTCATTTGGTTAAAACTCGTCTTCGAAAGTAATGAAATAAGAATCGTCATTGGATTTGAATAATGAATCCAACTCAAGCTCCCAATAAGGATTTTCATTCCGATAAATGTTTTCAAGTCTTTCATTTTCAAGAAAATCTTGAAAATGGAAAACTTGAAAACTATCCCCAAAGTAAGAATCATTAGAATGACCGCTATAACTATAATAGTAGGACATGATTACCTCGTTGTTGTAGATGGAGAATCCGAGCAAGAAAGTGAGCAACCACGAATCAAAGTTTCTTAGCGCTCAAAGTATGCAAATCCTGCAAAAAAAAGTTAAAACAAAGAATACAAATACAAAAGAAAAAATACTACGAAATAATAAAACAATTACTATCTAAAACACACTCCCCGGCAACGGCGCCATTTTGATCGAGCGATAAAAGTGTGTTCGTGTGAGGACACAATCGTTGTGTGTTTCGTCGCCGCGATACAAAAGATAAAACCTAAGCTACTACTACACTTGACAAGCAAGCACAGCGGTAAGTCGGGTATCGAGAATCCACAGGGAGTGATTGAATTTTAGATTTTAATTGTTCAATTACTTCTGGAATAAAAGTGTAAAATAAATAAATGAAAAGGTGATGGTTGGGAATGGTGACAAAAGAAAAAGAATAAGTTACGCTACGCAAAAGTAAAGCGAGGATCGGGATCGCATACACGCATTCACGGGCTAAACAACTACTAATTAGAATTTCGATTCGAAAACATTTAATCGAGCATTTTCAAGGAAGCATAAACATCACGCAATAAGGAATTTAAGCCAAAGTTGCGAGATTAAACATTTAACGGAAAATGGTCACACGCGGATTAAATTCGGATAATCGCTATAAACACTAACGTTGCATGACAAAGAAAGTTAAACGCATAATAATCCGACTTTAATACGCGAGGTTTCAATTAAATGCAATATTACACGAAACCCTAACTTTCGAGGTTCAAACCCGTAAATGGCGGAAAAGCAATCCCGACCCTATTTATCTAAGGGCTAGACATGAATGAAACTAATTAACAAAGCAATAAACTAATTAAGCAAGAAATGAATAACTAAACTAATTAACAAAGCATGAAATTAATCTAGAAAGCAAGAATATAATGAATACAAACTATATTAATGTAATTAACCTTAAAGTACAACTTACAAAACAAGAGTGCAAGAGAGGAGTAGGGCAAATCTCCCAAGTCTACAAAACCCTCAAATCTAACCTAAAAATGGAGATATCCCTCTTCAAAATGAAGAGAAAGTGTTATAAACAAAATATCCCATGGCAAACTTGTAATAAAAGGGAAGAAAACCAAAAATCTGGAGGCCCGAATCGATTCGGAAACAGGGGAAGTTCGAATCTGCAATTCTGCAGCATTCCGAATCGATTCGGTTTTAGGCCGAATCGATTCGCAACCTACAGGTCTGAATTCTGCAGCTTTGTCCTGTTTTACGGAAAATGCCGCCATTTCTTCGTTATAGCTCGGAATGAGGCACGGTCAGAGGCTACGCGAAGATAACTCAAAGGACTACAACATCCAAGAAGACATTAGGCTAAAAAACCAAAATATGAAATGACTAAAATGCCCTTGAATGTGACCTTGAGTGTGAATTTGAAGTAAAAACCATCCTAAAAATGCCATAACTCTTTCGATACAACTCAGAATCATGCACCGTCGGCGGCCACGCGAAGAGAAATAAGAGGGATTCAACTTCCGTGAAGAGCTCGGGATTCAAACCCGAATGCTGAAATTACTAAAATGCCCCCGAAGCTGCAAAAGTCGACGAAACATTTCTGAAAAGCGTCTGAACTTCATACTAAGCATCCAAATACCTACAAAATCTCAATTAACCCCTGCAAAACATGTTAACATGGAAATCCGAGGTTGTCTGGTTAACGAGCATAAGTATAGGGATTAAGATACCCAAGGGGGCTAATAAGGCGTAGGTTAACGGGTGAAATACGCAATATTTGCGTCGTATCACACCCCCTAACTTACACATTGCTAGTCCCTAGCAATGAAATAGGAAACAACATGAACTACAAGCAAACCAAAAGCAGGAAAAGTACAAAAGTATGGTATAAAAGCATAAGGCCACTTTCGCGGGCGATTCGATTGCATTTAGCGTATGCAATAAGCCGTTAAACCCCTAGGTTACCCTAGTGGACGAGTGTCGTCTCGTGAGGGTTTTCAGTGATGAAACCCACAAACATCATATGGTTTCCTCAAAATATGACCAACCCAACATGCGACAAACTCAACAACAACGAAAAAGATTTCAAACATGTTATTAGCATATTGAACGAATTCAAGCTAAAGTCCGTTGTTATTAACAAGTTGAATGCACCTCATAGAATTGAAACTTTAAAAGTGGGAGGGGGGAGAGCACATGAATAGTGTGATTTGGAGAAAAACTTATATAAACCGGATACTAATCAAAGCAAGCATACATTCAATCCTCACGGGCATTACGCTCAACAAATGAAATCACTCGGAATGGGAGGTAATACACGGGACATGCGTGCATAAAGAGTAAATGTAAATGGAAACTAGGCCGCACACATGTCACAAATGAAGAACGCTATATATAAAATGAAAAACTGTAATCTCAATGAAAGGATACCGCACACTAAAAGAGGCGAAATGCATTTTCACAGATTATCAAAACTATTTAAACTTTTGAATTACATCAACCTAAGATCACATAGGACTTGTAATAGGGTTGTAATGTAGGTTTGGGGTTAAGGTATGAAATGAAGGAATGTATGTACGGATTCAAAGTGTTCGGGATAAAAACTCGGGATAATGGAAAAATGCGCGCAATATCAAAAATTGGAAAACAAGTTCCAAAACAAGCATTATATATATCATCGGGGAGAGTAATCAAAGCTTATTGAACACTATACACAACATTTACAACTTTCTCTTTCTTTTCTTTTCTTCTTTTTCTCATTTTTCTCTTTTTTGTTTTCTTTTGCTTTTTGCTTTCTCTTTTTCTTCACTTTTTTCACATCACTTTTCTTTACTTTTCAAACTCTCATATGCTTAAATTGCAACAACACTACAATAACATCATTCAATCCCAAGTATCATTCCAAACAAAGGTATGGAAAGTGTATGTATGGGCTAAAAACTCCAATTTGGAGTTGGTTATGGGATTTTGGGTAATGAAACGAAAGGCTAGTATTTAGGCTCAAAGGGGTTGACTAGGGAAACATATATGGTGAGGTCAAGGCTAATATGGGTGATATAACAAAGATTTCCTATGATCATTTCACAAAGTTTACGCAATTCTCAAGTCAAAACAATATATGAAAATCATGCTCAAGTAACACATTTCAAGTATGAACTCAATTAATGAACGGTCAAATGAAAGAATAGTGAGATTACCAACGAATTCAACGTTTTCAAAGAGGAAAGAATAGTGTATAACACTCACAAACGACGAAAGGTACAAATCTTACTCGGTGTAAGTATATACAATGCAACAAAAGATTCCCGAGTTATAAAAATCTTAAACCAAATCAATAGAACAAGGAAAGTGCATATGCTCATGGGATAAAGTTTAATTCATGAAGTTATTCACAATATCAATGATTTGAGGACTAAAGTCTAATAACTTCTAAAATCGAGAACATGCGTCATTGAGTTGTCAATCGGATCGGGCAATTATTAAAATTTATCATCGGAAACAAGGCAAAATGCCCAACAAAGGAGAAAAAAGAAAGAAAATATTTTTGAAATTTTTCAAATTTTTCACAAAAAGGCATACTTAGTAACTAAATGTGAGCAAATCCATGGACTACACAAAGAAATGGATAGAATATCCTACACCCCCTAACTTAAATGTTGCATTGTCCTCAATGCGCATTAAGAACACAACACAAAGAGAGGAAAAGAACGATATTACCCAAAATTGGAGCGATCTCCATAAGCATGATTCCAAAGGAATCTACAAAACAAGTTAGTACCGAGCATAGGAAAAACAAATAACAAAAAGTTAACTAATTACACTAGACTAAATGAAAAGGAAAGAAAAGAAAAGGAAAGAAAGAAAATTAAAAAGCTAACTATTTACAACCTACTATTTAGGCTTCACACTAACTATACATTAGAAGTCTAAATAGTTGAGGGTCCACCCAAAAAGGGATTTGACTTTGAAAGATCAACGGTGGACCCTCCAAAGCGAACATGCCTCCCGAAAAATAAGAATTCCGTTTGAACAACGAAAGGCATGTGGGTGGTGAAAAAAGTGAACCATCGCCAATTTGAAATTTTGGGCGAACGATGGGGGATTTGGATAATAAGGGGGAAAGGTACACTAGAGATCCAAGAAAAGTCGATTCATCTCCCAAAGGTTTTTCAAATGGAATGGGAGATGGTGCACACATTGGGATAACATCCATCAAAAACAAGTCCGACAAGGAGTCCTCATCGGCAAAAAGTGTAGAAGTTTTAATTTCTACCGACTCATAGGAATCAACCGGTAATTCTAATGGTTCAATGACGGAAAACGAATATGGTAATGAAACAAATTCAATCTCAATCGACTCATCATCGGAAGGAGATTGAATTTCGGAGGAGAAAGATGCACACTCGATGAGAAATTCTTTAAAAAATTGATGTGAAACACAAGTTTCCACCTCCTCGATGTTTTGTGCATAAGAATTCATCTCATCGCAAAGTGCACCAAGTCTCATTCCAGCATCATTTAGGCTTTCCAAACCTTGGGAGTAAAGAAGCAAAGTCTCTTCCAAAGTAGGCTTCCTCGGCTCAAGAGCCTCGGACTCCTCATTTGGTTGAAATTCGTCTTCGAAAGTAATGAAATAAGAATCGTCATTGGATTCGAATAATGAATCCAACTCAAGCTCCCAATAAGGATTTTCATTCCGATAAATGTTTTCAAGTCTTTCATTTTCAAGAAAATCTTGAAAATGGAAAACTTGAAAACTATCCCCAAAGTAAGAATCATTAGAATGACCGCTATAACTATAATAGTAGGACATGATTACCTCGTTGTTGTAGATGGAGAATCCGAGCAAGAAAGTGAGCAACCACGAATCAAAGTTTCTTAGCGCTCAAAGTATGCAAATCCTGCAAAAAAAAGTTAAAACAAAGAATACAAATACAAAAGAAAAAATACTACGAAATAATAAAACAATTACTATCTAAAACACACTCCCCGGCAACGGCGCCATTTTGATCGAGCGATAAAAGTGTGTTCGTGTGAGGATACAATCGTTGTGTGTTTCGTCGCCGCGATACAAAAGATAAAACCTAAGCTACTACTACACTTGACAAGCAAGCACAGCGGTAAGTCGGGTATCGAGAATCCACAGGGAGTGATTGAATTTTAGATTTTAATTGTTTAATTACTTCTGGAATAAAAGTGTAAAATAAATAAATGAAAAGGTGATGGTTGGGAATGGTGACAAAAGAAAAATAATAAGTTACGCTACGCAAAAGTAAAGCGAGGATCGGGATCGCATACACGCATTCACGGGCTAAACAACTACTAATTAGAATTTCGATTCGAAAACATTTAATCGAGCATTTTCAAGGAAGCATAAACATCACGCAATAAGGAATTTAAGCCAAAGTTGAGAGATTAAACATTTAACGGAAAATGGTCACACGCGGATTAAATTCGGATAATCGCTATAAACACTAACGTTGCATGACAAAGAAAGTTAAACGCATAATAATCCGACTTTAATACGCGAGGTTTCAATTAAATGCAATATTACACGAAACCCTAACTTTCGAGGTTCAAACCCGTAAATGGCGGAAAAGAAATCCCGATCCTATTTATCTAAGGGCTAGACATGAATGAAACTAATTAACAAAGCAATAAACTAATTAAGCAAGAAATGAATAACTAAACTAATTAACAAAGCATGAAATTAATCTAGAAAGCAAGAATATAATGAATACAAACTATATTAATGTAATTAACCTTAAAGTACAACTTACAAAACAAGAGTGCAAGAGAGGAGTAGGGCAAATCTCCCAAGTCTGCAAAACCCTCAAATCTAACCTAAAAATGGAGATATCCCTCTTCAAAATGAAGAGAAAGTGTTATAAACAAAATATCCCATGGCAAACTTGTAATAAAAGGGAAGAAAACCAAAAATCTGGAGGCCCGAATCGATTCGGAAATGGTCCGAATCGATTCGGAAACAGGGGAAGTTCGAATCTGCAATTCTGCAGCATTCCGAATCGATTCGGTTTTGGGCCGAATCGATTCGCAACCTACAGGTCTGAATTCTGCAGCTTTGTCCTGTTTTACGGAAAATGCCGCCATTTCTTCGTTATAGCTCGGAATGAGGCACGGTCGGAGGCTACGCGAAGATAACTCAAAGGACTACAACATCCAAGAAGACATTAGGCTAAAAAACCAAAATATGAAATGACTAAAATGCCCTTGAATGTGACCTTGAGTGTGAATTTGAAGTAAAAACCATCCTAAAAATGCCATAACTCTTTCGATACAACTCAGAATCATGCACCGTCGGCGGCCACGCGAAGAGAAATCAGAGGGCTTCAACTTTCGTGAAGAGCTCGGGATTCAAACCCGAATGCTGAAATTACTAAAATGCCCCCGAAGCTGCAAAAGTCGACGAAACATTTCCGAAAAGCGTCCGAACTTCATACTAAGCATCCAAATACCTACAAAAGCTCAATTAACCCCTGCAAAACATGTTAACATAGAAATCCGAGGTTGTCTGGTTAACGAGCATAAGTATAGGGATTAAGATACCCAAGGGGGCTAATAAGGCGTAGGTTAACGGGTGAAATACGCAATATTTGCGTCGTATCAACTTCCCCATCCGTGAGCTCACCCCCTAGTCCTCCCCTTACGATCCACCCCGAGCACTTGGCTGAGTGCATCCGTAGCCAAAGATGCTTTGTCGATATCAGACTGCGACTTATTCACTTCTTTAAGCTTTGCCTGAAATGATAAAAAAGTAAACGATTACTTAATTAAGTAAATAAAAAACTATAACATAATTAAAAAAAATAAACATTTATAACTTACAATCGTGGTTGCGACACTCGAGGCCACCTCCATGTCCTTGCCCTTCTTCATCCGAATTTCCACATAGGCATCGAGCCTATGTGGCCTACCCTCAGGGCCACTCCCCGTCTCCTGAAATAAAATAATGCAGAATTAGTAAGTAATGCAAAGTAATGCTAAACTAGAATAACATAAAATTAAAATTAGAGAAAAATAAAACTTACTATCCAGTGCTCCACCTCGGCATAAGACATTCGTCGGGAGTAGTTCACGTCCAACTTTTTCTCCCGTTTTCCCCTCCCCAATTGGCGAGATGCCAATTTTCGCTCATCGATCTCATTGTCGATAAAATTTTGCCACTGTGCCAATGAGATCGGTTCCTTCGGAGGGACAGTGTCACCTATGCTCAGAATGGACTCCCGGGTCTTTCTAAAGTACCGTGCTCGCATATTCTTCTTCCACATCTTATATTGATCCCTCAATTATTCTAACGTGGAGTCCCGGAGATGTGGGAGCAGGCCAAATTGTTCCTCTTAAACATATACAAACCAAAAAGAAAGTACGTCTTAGTTGCTTATAAATACTGTAGAGGGGGCTTGAAGGTAATCTCGAGATTAGGGACAAATTCCCAATTAGCAACAGTGTTCGAGATTAAGCAACCGAGGCAGCTCAAGCGTGGCAACTCAGCGAGGCAGCTTGGCGCAGCAGCTCATATTTTAGCTTGTTGTATTAGTCCCATTGTATTTTCATTATTGATGACTGTAAGCTTTAACGGTTGTAATGACGTAACGATAATAACAAAATAGTTTGTATGAGGTCAAACGGTACTTGCGAGAGACCAGGCTTGGCAGGGCCTGGGAGAGCTTTCATGCTCTATCGAATGACCTCACTGTGGGAACTTTAGAGGGACCTGATTTGGAGGATTGAGAAGTAAGGCACCGTTGGGGCTTGTCCTGACCATCTTAGATACACCTAGTAAAACACCGAAGGACCCTGACCGTGGAACCTCAAGCGGAGCAGCTTGGAGTTCCATCGGGCGTCGAGTCATAAACCAAGTAGCCCTCTACTTAATGTCACATCTACTATAGGTGATGTCACTAGCCAGCTAAACAATGTCAGACCTGCACTTGAGTAAACCACCGTGGTATTTGGGGCTGTCAGGCAGTTGGTAAGCCACCTCTGCGACAACAGCCCCCTGACACACAGTGGTTAGGAGAAAGGCATGTCTTGGCATTTAATGTTTATGACGTGGAGAGAACTAGTGCATCAGGCATTTAATGCTGTGACATAAAGTATGAGGGATGTCTTTCATAGTCTTAAATGACTGAGTTGCCTCAGGGGTGGTGTGGGGGGCTATTTAAGGACCCCAACCACCTCTGAGAAAGGATGATCCCTTTGAGAATTGAAAAGAGTTATTGCAAACTAGAAAGTTCACTGACTCACCATTGTCATTTATTACGAAGCTTTTAATACTTGATAGAGATTCTTGAGGGTGTTTTGTGTGTTTCTACCTGCCCGCCAGGGTGTATCTAGGGTGCTTACTTCCCTCTCCCTCTAGCTAAGCCACTTCTAAAGTTCATTATTATTACCTGAGTTATACACGAGAGATTTTGGGAGTTTAAGCTGAGTTTACCTTCATTGGGTTCATGTTTATATGTTCTGTCATTAATCCAAAGCTTTAACCAACTGACTTATCATTACCATACTCAATAGGGGGTCACGCCTCCATTTATAATCTAAAGTACCCTCTTACATTTGGCGACTCTGCTGGGGAGGCATCCTTCTAGAGAAGGAGTATGGCGCAGGATAATGCTACTAGAAGACTCAATTTTGATGACATTCAACATAATGAAGATTAGGCGGCGAGGGAGTAGGAGGCCCTAAGAGATGGGGCTCCTCGAGTAGAGGTACCGCTGTCTCCGACAACGATAGGCGCCCCAGGGGCTGCACAACCTTCCACGAGCGCAGGGCTGGGACCTACCCAGATGGCGCTCCTCATGAGCAAATTTTATGAGTTTTTACAAACCCCAGTAGCTTCAACTATGTTGGGAGGATTGGAGGCTAACGCCTTCGTAACACCCGGAGTGGCCCCCGGGGCCCCACCAGGGGCAGGTATTACAGGAGCAGTCCCAGAAAGTGTACCCTCTGTTGCGAACCCAACTAGGGGCGGCTCAGGAGCTTCAACGGCACTACCGGTAACGTTCGCTCCGGTTGCAACGAGTGCTCAACTGTCGGCCCCGTTGCAGGTGGCCCCAGTAGCCTCGCCCTTGGAAGAGATGAGAAAAGAAATGCAGAAGGAGATGCTGAAGTTCATGCAGGCTTCCTCGCAGGCTGTGGGCAAGGTGGCTTCGGTCCACGATGACTTTCGAACACCTTACCCCCAGGAGTACAACGACAAACCCTACCCGAAGAACTATATTCCCCCTACCTTTGAAAAATACTCAGGGAAGGGTGGGAACCCGAAGGAACACATTAAGCGTTTCGTTGAACACTTGGGAGCGCACTGCAATGACAAAAAGCTTAGACTGAGGGAGTTCTCCAAATCCCTGACTGATAAAGCATACACTTGGTACTCTCATCTGCCTCCCAATAGTGTCTCCACGTGGGAGGAGATGCATGTATTGTTTGTCCGAAAGTTCTTCTTGGCAGAAGATGAGTTCACCCTAACCCAGCTTGGCAGGGAGAGGCAAAGGCCAGGGGAAGAGGTAGTGGCCTATATTCGAAGGTTTAGGGAAAGGTCCCTCGATGTAAGGGAAGAAGCTAAAGAGGTCAGGTTACTACAGATTTGTGCTGAGGGATTACTTTCTGAGTATATTTGTCACCTAATCAATGAGACACGCGAGGGAACATTTTCAGCATTCTTAAAATCCGCAAGAAATATATCTTTGGTGGTGCGACCTAGCCCGATAGTAGCTCCCATGGTGTTCAGAAAGCCGATACAACCATTGGTGGAAGGTCTCAGTCCCCACGGGTGGGATATATCGAGAGGGCAGATGAGGGCAAGGCCCAGAGGAAGGACAATAAAAGAAAGTTCAGAAGAGATAGAGAAGACCCGCCACCGTTGCCTTGTACGGTGGAGGAGGCTGTGAGCTGCTATAACGCAATGGTCCAAGGCGGAACGGTTTACGAACTGAAAGGCGTCCCGGCGGAAGAGCCCGACGCGGCAACTAGGGCCAATACCAAATATTGTCAGGTTCATCGAAAGGTCCAGCATCCAACAGAAAGCTGCTTCACGCTGCGAAGAATCATCGACAAGTACATAAAGGCGGGAACATTACAAATCCCCCCGCAAAACATTAACAATAACCCACTCCCGGCACATGGGGCCAATGTTGTAACGGCCTACGATAAGGAGGCAGAGCGGGAGGGGGAGGGGCAACAATGGAGTTCGATAAAGCACTGGAGCATTGCACTAGGGGAATGGCCAATGTAGTTCTGGCTTATGATGAAGCAAGTGCTAGGGACGTAGAAGACGCCTATAGCGTTGAGGGCGAGGAAACGGACTCAGTCATAGAATATAGCGCAGTTTCAAAATCTCCAAAGTTCAATTGGTTCTTCGACCAAGTGGGAATCCCAAAAGAGAGCAGAATGGAGATAACGCAGGCGATCTTAGATATTACGAGAAGAAATGCAGTCCCCTCGCTAAGGTGGAGGGGACCCATGGCTAGGCTGGTAAAGAGGTTCCTATCAGAGGTAATGTTCAGCGATGCAGATAGAGCTGTAAGGTTCCCCCATAATAGGCCCCTGTATGTAACGACCAGTATTAACGGGTTTAGCTTTGCTAGGACTCTTATGGACAGGGGTGCTTCCATCAACATTATGCTAATCAACTCCTTCCACGCGGCTAATATTCCGGAAGAAAGGTTGGTTGCCATGCCCTTGGTAATCTCGGGCTACAATAATCAATCTTCCAAATCCATTGGATATGTAAACGTGGGATAGTGATGGGAAATCTGAGTTCCCATATCAAATTCCATGTAATAGAAAGCGCAACTTCCTATCATTTGTTAGTAGGGAGAGTATGGATGCACAACCAAGGGTTAGTTCCCTCAACTTACCATCAATGTGCTAAGGCGAATATCAAGGGGACAGAAGTGACTATTAGGGCAACTAAGAGGCCTTTTGCTATCGAAGAAGCACACTTGGTGGATGCAGCCTTTTATACAGAGCTCGAAGAGGACGTGCGAGTTCTAACGAGGGGAATGGAGGGAGCATGGGTCCCCTCGATTAGAGAAAGAATGGGACCTTTAAATGAGAGTGGCGAGGGGAAGAGGATCGAGGAAACATACCGGACGGTCCCCCGACCCCAGAACATCTCGAAGCAGCTCAAAGAAAAGATGAGGCCTAGGGCAGACCCAGGTGAGCATGAGGTCCAACGACAAAGCGTGTTAAGTCGTTTTTCAGGGGAAAGAATCGATGAGGCTTCCAGAGAAAGGAAGAGAAAGGCCGTGGCAACAGCTACCAGCAGGCAATGCAAGAAGATTATCACTGAAGAGGGAAAAGTGGTGTACCGCTTGTAATGGTGTGAAAGGGCGGCCAAAAAGACTGACAATGAGGTTGACCCGATATATGACTGCTTTTTAGTGGATCAACGGGGGCTGTGTATGGTGATAGACAACTCCAGCATACAAGAGTTCGTAGAAGATGTCGCCGAAGAACCAGACTACATGACAGACCAACCAAGGCCCCAGGCACAAGAGTTGGAGCAACTAAACCTAGCAGAAGAAGGGGAAGACCCAAGGCCTATCTTCATCTCGAAAGATCTTGTTAAGGAGAAACAAAAAGACTTGGTTGACCTAATTCGGGAGTTCATACATGTCTTCGCATGGAAGTACACTGAAATGGAAGGGCTGGATGAGGAAGTGAGCTGCCACAGGTTGAACGTGATCCCTTCGGCTATTCCAGTAAAGCAGGCAACAAGAACGTACAGGCCTGAAATAGATTTAAAGATTAAAGAAGAGGTCCAACGCTTATTAGTAGCAGGGTTTATCAAGCCTATACAACACCCCCTCTGGCTATCTAGCATTGTGACAGTAGGGAAGAAAGACAAAAACCAAATAAGGATCTGCGTGGATTTCAGAGACTTGAATAGGGCCTTCCCTAAGGATGAGTTTCCCCTACCCTCCATCGACAGTTTGATAGACGCCACGTCTGGTCATGAGATGTACAGCTTCATGGATGGATATGTGGGATACAACAGATCAAGATGGACCCTTCTGACGCAGAGAAAACAACATTCAGAACGACGTTGGGCAACTTCATGTACAAGGTAATGCCGTTTGGACTCAAGAACGCCGGAGCTACGTACCAAAGAATGATGATGGCCATTTTTCATGACTTCTTCCACAAATTTGTGGAATTCTACGTGGACGACTTGGTCATCAAATCGAAGAAGGAAGAGTCCCATCTGAACGATTTAAGGAAAGTGTTTGCTCGGTGCATGAGGTACAAGTTAAGGATGAACCCGTTGAAGTGTGTCTTCGGGGTAACAAGTGGTAAGTTTTTAGGATTCGTGGTTAATCGGCAAGGGGTACAGATGGACCAGGACAAACAGCGGGCAATCCCGGAAATGCCATGTCCAAGAACGACGAAGGAGCTGAAACGTTTTCTTGGTAAAGTCTCCTACCTTAGGAGATTTGTGCCTGGATTGGCCGAAATAACACACCCACTGATGCAGCTGCTACGAAGGAACACGAAATTTAGATGGGAAGAGGTTCACCAGAAGTCCCTCGTTGGGCTGAAAAAGCTGCTCGTATCACCACAAATCATGGTTCCTCCCCAGGCGGGAGCCCCGTTGCAGCTATACCTCATATCCACCACGAGGTCCGTTGGAGCTCTGCTAGCACAAGAAGTAGACGGACAAGAACGACCGATTTACTACCTCAGCAGAATTATACATGGGCCAGAAATTAGATATACTAGCTTAGAAAGGCATTGTTTAGCCCTGGTCTTCGTAGCACAAAAACTTAGGCACTATATGCTGTCTTTTACCATTCATATTGTAACTAGATGTGACCCAATTAGATATTTGCTCGCAAAGACTATATTGATTGGTAGGACAGCTAGATGGTTCCTCATTTTCTCTGAATATGACTTAAAATGCGTGGTCCCTCGCACAATCAAAAGCCAGGCGTATGCTGACTTATTGGCTATCTTCCCTTCAGGAACCTTTGAGCCACCTAGGGAAGACATTCCAGGAGATGATCTGCAGGCCAATTACCTGGATGCAACTGAGGAGGAATGGACGATGCAGTTCGACGGATCTTCGGCAGAAAAGAAGGGAGGGGCAGGGGTTGTTCTTTCAAAAGGGATGGAAGAGATTTGCCTTTCCTACAAACTAGATTTCCCTTGATCTAATAACGAGGCAGAGTACGAGGCGTTGGTACTAGGGCTTATAAAGGCTCTTCGAAGGGGAATCCGTTCACTCTGCATTAAGGGTGACTCGAACTTGGTAATTCAGCAGGTAAACGGAGAATATGCGCTGAAACACATGAGCCTGGCGCCCTATAGAGCAATCATTCAAAGGCTCCTCAACCAGTTCCATCGGACCAAGATCAGGAGACATCCCAGAACGATGAACCGCCATCCCAACACCTATGCCACTATTGCCCAGAAGATGATAATGAAAACTAATGAGACTACAATTGTGATCCAACGAAGAACAGCCCCTTCGGTAGTACAGTCAATATTACCAATGGAGGAAGAAGTGGGCTGGAGAAGGGATATTAAGAAACAACTATGTAAGGACACAAATTTCCAATTGAGTCCATATAAAGTTTTGGCTCAATTCCGGACAAAAACATTTATTCATAGGATTTTATTTAATTGTAATATTTCAAGACCTATGAAGTGTTTATTGAAGACGTAGCGGCAAAGAGTATAAAGCATCATCAACATGCCGTAGTTTATGTGCCTCGTTTGTACGTCATCAACTAAGGTTCCATGCTCCCAAGGTATGAATGTAATTATATTGATATAGGAGTTTGGAACAATTTGTATTGGGTGTTAGGTGTAATAAAAACTGCACTTTATTTTCAGAAAGAATCAATTAGAAACTTTAAAAATAAGTATATAAAAGTTTATAAAAAGTTTCTAGGATAAAATCAAATTTTTCAATCTTTCTGGTCGTTCGTTAGAAATGTCGTTCGAACAAGTTTTTTCGTTCGAACCAGATTTCGTTCGAACGAGTTTTGTTCTTTCGAACCTGTTTCGTTCGAACGAGTTTTGTTGTTCGAACCAGGTTCGTTCGAACGAGTTTTGCCAACGACCCTAACTGGACAGTCGTTCGATATGTCGTTCGATATGTCGTTCGAACGAGTTTTCGTTCTAACGAGATATCTAACGAGATTCTAACGAGCCCAGGCTGGTCGCTCGTTAGAAGTCTCGTTCGAACGAGAGTCAAGTTCGTTTGAACGAGACGTCAGGCGGGAACGGTTTTGAGCAGTTTTTGGCAGTTTTTTCCCCACTTCTCCACTTGGTTTTCAACCAACTTTTTCATACTTTATTATGTGCGGGAAACACATTTTCCAAGACAACTTTTCCATCCTAATACATCTCCTAGAGAGAGTTTGAGAGATTATTTTACAAAAGGAAAATGTTCATGTTTGAGTGTTCTTCAACTTAAAGAAAAATCTTTAAACACTTAGTTTACACCCATTGTTGTTTACTCCAAGCTCTATATATTCATATCTTTACTTGGAGTTTTTGGCACCGGTTTCTCTACACCATTCAAAGAGAGTTTTGGTTTTCTTCTATATCCATCAAAGAAGAAGACTTTTGTTGAGATTCTACTCACATGGTGAAAGGCACCATGTGTGGTGGACGGTGTGCCTAATTGCCCGATCGGTGAAGTCCGAGACCACGGTGGAGCTCCGTTGGTTATCTGCTAATTGGAGGTTGATACAAGAAGAAGCATCACGGCTTGAGAGGGTTCGAGTTTAGGAAGTAAGTCTTTTGTCTTGTATTTTGTAATACCGTCTTTAGTGGATTTGAGGCTAGGGCCGTCCCGAGGTTTTTTCTCGTTAGTGGGTTTTTCCTCGTACATCGCGGTGTAGTGTGACTTTGTTTATTTTATCTTGCACAATAATTTAGAATCCATGCTTAGGATAATTTCAAGATAAAATTGGGTTTAATTATCACACTCATTTAATTTGGGTCTTAAATTAAATATTGGGTAAAATTGGTTTATTCAAGTCACTTGTTAAAATTTGGTTTCGCCTAACTTTGAATAATTGTTAATTATGACTTAGGCAAATTCTAGGACTTGGAATTATGTTTTAATTTGTTTTGTTAAACTAAAACTTGTTTTGTTTAATTATTGAACCATCAGCTTTCAACGCTTCCGCATTCATATCAAAAGGAAATTTCTTTTACGTTTACAAATTGGTATCAGAGCCAAAAACGATAAATCATTTCGTTAAAGATCCTTTAATTTTTGGCTAAAATGGATTTTTCCCCATTTTCAAAATTTCCTATTTTTGATGGTTCAAACTACGCGTATTGGAAAGCGCGCATGAAATCGGCACTTAAATCTATCGATGAACGTGTTTGGATGTCTGTTGTTAACGGTTGGACTCCACCAACACATTTAATTGAAAATGAACAAGTTCCCAAACCCGTCGATAGATGGACCGAAAATGAGTTTAAGCTTGCAAATTTTAATTCCCGTGGTTTAAATGCCTTGTTTAGCGCTGTCACACCGGATGAATTCCGACGCATTATGACGTGTGAGACCGCTAAAGAAGCTTGGGATATTTTACAATTAACTCATGAAGGAACGAGTGTCGTTAAAGCTTCTAAACTCCAAAACCTCACCACTCAATTTGAAACTATCAAAATGGATGAAAAAGAAACTTTTGATAAATTTTATGCTAGACTTTCAGATATTGTTAATTCATCCTTTAACTTGGGAGAGAAAATACCTGACGACCGTGTAGTAAAGAAAATTTTAAGGTCCCTACCCGATAGATTTATTCCAAAGGTGACCGTTTTAAATTCTTTACCCACTTTAGCCTCTACGAATTAGAAGAGCTTGTAGGTGATTTACAAACCTATGAACTGGATATGTTTCCCTCTAAAAATGAAAAGAAAATTGAAAAGGGCGTTGCTTTAAAAGCCCGAAAAGAGGTCAAACAAGTAGTAGAGAGCGATAGTGATAGTGACTCGGAAGATATGGCTTTATTTGCTCGTAAATTTAGAAAATTTCTTAAATTCAACAAAGATAAATTTAAAAATGATTTTAAGAAATTTGAATCTTCTAAACATGATAAAAGCGAGAAGATTTCTAAAGCCGAAAAGATCCCTAAGTCTAGTAATGAAAATATTGATAGGGACGAGTCTAATAAATGTTTTGGTTGTGAATATATGGCCATAGGGCGTATGAGTGCCCCACTAAACTAAGGAAAGAGGGTAAACGACCCATTTCATATAATGCAACCCTTAGTGATAGTGATAAGGAAGAAAAGCACGATTCCCCCACTAAGAAAATTTTTGTTGCTTTTATGGCTAGACATGTGAGTGATAATGAGAACTCATCGAATGATGAAATTATAGCACATGCCACTTCCAAGGTCATTGTACATGATTCTCTTATTTTTGATGATAGTGAGAGTGAAGAAGAAAGAGAGAGTGAAAATGAAGAAGAGGTTGATGAGAGTGAACTTCAAAATGCTTTTCATGAATTATATAAAGAATCTATTAAATTGAAAAGAGCTAATTTGAAGTTAGAAGCGAGTTTAAGAGAGAGTGTCAAGGTCGTTAATAATAGTGCCTTAATAGAAGACCTTAGGACACGTGAGAGGACTCTTCGAGAGAAGCTAGAATACGTAGAAGGCGAAAGAGATAGCCTTAGGGGTTTAATGGAATCCTTGAAAAAGGAGCTTCTTGCTTTTGAAGAGCGAAATGTTTTACTAGAATCTAACATTATTGAGTTGGAAAATAAATTAAAAGATTCTAGTATTGTCAAATTTGATTTGGAATGTCGTTCGGAAAAACTAGATAAAATGTTAGGAACGGTCCAAATTAAAAATGACACTTTTGGTTTAGGCTTCAATTCTTGTAATGATTTTAACCCTAAAGTCAAAACCAATGTTTTAGGAGAATCTTCTAGGAATGCATTTAATGATCACTCCTTAGATAAATCTTTTCGACATATTCTTACTTGTACACATTGTGGTCGAAAAGGTCATCTTAGGAAATTTTGTTTAGATCTTAAACGAATTCCTAGAAAATCCCATAGTAAAGTAACCACGATAGCTAACGTTCCTACACCCCAAGATAGTTATTCTTCATTAATTTGGGTTAGGAAATCCGACTTGGTTACCTTACAAAATAGGGATTTTGATTCTCATTTACTTTCACATCCTTCCTCCCTTGCTAAATCTAATGGATGAATGTGTTAGTGTTTGCATACTTTAGCGTTTGTACTTCATGTTATATTCATATGCTAAATGTATGCATGTTTAGTCATTTTCTAGTCATTGCCTTATTTCATATCACATGCTAGAAATTATGACTTGTTTATCTTTTTGTATTATATTTTGTGTTTGAATCGACTGCATAATATAAAAAGATTTTTATTTATCATTTGTGTTTTATTTATTTCATTTAAGCTTAATGAAAAATACAAATGATTTTTTGTTTGTCTTTTTGAGTAAATATTTATTTTTGATCAAAAATGTTAAAAAAAAAAAACTCAAAAAGATTTTGTTTTGTGTGTATTTTAGTTTGACACACTTTATGTGGCATATCTTTGTGTTTGAATCCTATCGTTTACGCTTCCATGTGGCTAGAACTTTTGGTTTAGATTTTCAATCCTTAAAATGTTCTTTACCATGTTTTATATGGAGTAGTTGGATTTTGTATTGTTTAAATGGATTCTATTTCTATATGCCTCTATTCACACATGCACGAGCTCTTTTGAAATCTTAATGTCACATGTTATATTTGAGCTTTTTGAGGTGTTCTCCTACCAATCTAGTCATCTACATATCTATGACCTAGGAGGACTAGTGCATGTCAAAATCCGTTGCATGTGAGATATGTGCGAAAAATGAAAACATGATAAATTAATATATGCACGGGGAAGGGCTCCGAAAGGATGAATTAAATCCTTTGCGATAGTAAGCCACCGTTGATTGGATCTAAAAGAAATACGTGATCCAAAGGCCTAAAAATAGAATATTTGGCATTAAACAGAAAGCAATTGCCAAGGCCTATGTTTGTTTGATATATTCATTTAAAAAAGAAAAGAATATATATGCTCATTGAGGGAGAATTGGATGGTATATCAACGGTTTGCACAATGTCCGTTTATCCTAGTTGTCTTTAATGTCATGACTCTATTTGGTTTGTAGAATCATCATCATGCTAGGCTTGTATGCATTGTGTATGTTTGTTCATTGAGTTCAATCTTTATATTGTCACATGAGGTTATATTTAACTGTGATGAAGTTTGCAATCAAATGAGAACTCCGTGAACGTTTCTTAAGTGTTTGGGTCTAAATTTAATTGTTGCTAGTTCACACCCCTACACTTCCGTTTCCATATGACACATTTTTTCCATACGAGTGTGCAAACTTATTGTATTTTGTGTCATGTGTGTGTTTATATCTATATATATATGCAAGTACTATATTGGTATATTTCTAATGTATATATATATGATATTTGTTTGTCTTTGCCCTGGTTTTAATTGCCCATATGCTTTCATGTTTTATCACTTTAAGCTTTCACATGCTGTTTATTAGTTCTTTATCCTTTGCCTATTCCCGAACAAAAAGGGGGAGAATGATGATAGGGGGAGAAATGGTATCTAATCCTATTTTTATCGTATCTTCGTTTGGGGGAGATTTATCTTAGGGGGAGACGTCTTTCTAAGTAAGTCATGTGTTTAAAGGGAGAATTAATTTAGGGGGAGTAATTAATTAATTGCATTTAATATTTTGATCTTCCCTATGCATTTGATGAGTTTGCTTAAGTGTGCAGGAATTATTCTAAAGCGGCATCTTTCTATGGCAAAGCGTTTGATCCTTGGGTTGAGTCAAGTTTGGGCGGGTTATGTTTTGAGTCTAGTAGAGCTTGACGGCCCTTTAGGATTTTTGTTTGGTTTTTGTCCCGGAATAGCCAAAGGGGGAGATTTGTAAGGACACAAATTTCCAATTGAGTCCATATAAAGTTTTGGCTCAATTCCAGACAAAAACATTTATTCATAGGATTTTATTTAATTGTAATATTTCAAGACCTATGAAGTGTTTGTTGAAGACGTAACGGCAAAGAGTATAAAGCATCATCAACATGCCGTAGTTTATGTGCCTCGTTTGTACGTCATCAACTAAGGTTCCATGCTCCCAAGGTATGAATGTAATTATATTGATATAGGAGTTTGGAACAATTTGTATTGGGTGTTAGGTGTAATAAAAACTGCACTTTATTTTCAGAAAGAATCAATTAGAAACTTTAAAAATAAGTATATAAAAGTTTATAAAAAGTTTCTGGGCTAAAATCGAATTTTTCAATCTTTCTGGTCGTTCGTTAGAAATGTCGTTCGAACGAGTTTTTTCGTTCGAACCAGATTTCGTTCGAACGAGTTTTGTCGTTCGAACCTGTTTCGTTCGAACAAGTTTTGTCGTTCGAACAAGGTTCGTTCGAACGAGTTTTGCCAACGACCCTAACTGGACAGTCGTTCGATATGTCGTTCGATATGTCGTTCGAACGAGTTTTCGTTCTAACGAGATATCTAACGAGATTCTAACGAGCCCAGGCTGGTCGCTCGTTAGAAGTCTCGTTCGAACGAGAGTCAAGTTCGTTCGAACGAGACGTCAGGCGGGAACGGTTTTGAGCAGTTTTTGGCAGTTTTTTCCCCACTTCTCCACTTGGTTTTCAACCAACTTTTTCATACTTTATTATGTGCGGGAAACACATTTTCCAAGACAACTTTTCCATCCTAATACATCTCCTAGAGAGAGTTTGAGAGATTATTTTACAAAAGGAAAATGTTCATGTTTGAGTGTTCTTCAACTTAAAGAAAAATCTTTAAACACTTAGTTTACACCCATTGTTGTTTACTCCAAGCTCTATATATTCATATCTTTACTTGGAGTTTTTGGCACCGGTTTCTCTACACCATTCAAAGAGAGTTTTGGTTTTCTTCTATATCCATCAAAGAAGAAGACTTTTGTTGAGATTCTACTCACATGGTGAAAGGCACCATGTGTGGTGGACGGTGTGCCTAATTGCCCGATCGGTGAAGTCCGAGACCACGGTGGAGCTCCGTTGGTTATCTGCTAATTGGAGGTTGATACAAGAAGAAGCATCACGGCTTGAGAGGGTTCGAGTTTAGGAAGTAAGTCTTTTGTCTTGTATTTTGTAATACCGTTTTTAGTGGATTTGAGGCTAGGGCCGTCCCGAGGTTTTTTCCCGTTAGTGGGTTTTTCCTCGTACATCGCGGTGTAGTGTGACTTTGTTTATTTTATCTTGCACAATAATTTAGAATCCATGCTTAGGATAATTTCAAGATAAAATTGGGTTTAATTATCACACTCATTTAATTTGGGACTTAAATTAAATATTGGGTAAAATTGGTTTATTCAAGTCACTTGTTAAAATTTGGTTTCGCCGAACTTTGAATAATTGTTAATTATGACTTAGGCAAATTCTAGGACTTGGAATTATGTTTTAAATTATTTTGTTAAACTAAAACTTGTTTTGTTTAATTATTGAACCATCAGCTTTCAACGCTTCCGCATTCATATCAAAAGGAAATTTCTTTTACGTTTACAAACTAGAGTCTGGTGAGGGGGCGATGGGGCTAAGAGAGTTGGCCCAATATTTTACATGCCAGGGGAATCTCTATTTTAGAAATACAGGAGGATGGCTGTCAAGATGCGTTAGCTCAGAGGAGGCAGAGCAAATATTGAAGAAAACGCATAACGAGCACTGCGAAACGACCGAGATACCTCTATACAGGAGAATTCAAAGGGAGGGGTATTTCTGGCCTAGAATGAAGCAAGATGCGGCAGAGCTACAACAGAAATGTAATAAGTGTTAGCTATTCTTCGAAGCAGCTGAGTGCCATTTTATTGAAGCTCAAACGGACTGGAGGCAGCCCTACATCGACTTCATTCAGGGGGGGTTGTCCCAACGGAGAAAATAGATGCAATGGGTCTGAGGCGAAGGGCTCCAAGGTTCTACGTCCAGGAGGGGCAGCTTTATCGAAAGGGGTACTTTAACAGGCCCTTGCGATGTGTCACAAGGGAAGAAGCAGTGGAGGTCCTTAAACAAGCGCACGATCCAGCACATATAGGAGGTGCCAAGCTGTATGATCAGTTGATGACATTGGGGTACTATTGGCCAATAATGGAGAAAGACTCTGCTGAGTTTGTTCAAAAATGCAAGGCTTGCCAACTTCATGGGAATATGATCCATGCCCCATCGGTAGACTTGCACTCCCTATCAACGCCTTATCCATTTCATACTTGGGCGTTCGACCTAGTGGGGGCAATCCACCCCTCTTCGAGAGGCAAGATATGGATACTAGTAGCAACAGAATGTTTCACAAAATGGGCCGAGGCGATACCACTCAAACGGGAAACAGCTGGGGTGGTGAGAAACTTCATCAGAGAATACATCATTTGCCGTTTTGGGATCCCAAAAGTAATTCTCTCGGATAATGGGACCCCCTTCATCAATTCTGAAGTAACAATGCTCACGGACAAATACTCCATTGTTCATCACACTTCAACGGTGGCATACCCAAAGGGAAATGGTCAGGCCGAAGCAACTAACAAAACCCTGATTAATATTTTGGCCAAAATGATGGAAGACTTTCCAGGGGCGTGGGATGACAAGATACCAGCTGTCTTGTGGGTCTATCGAACAACCAAGCGAAAACCCACATGATACACGTCGTTCTCTCTTGTCTATGGGGCTGAGGCAATCCTCCCAGTAGAATTAGAAGTTCCCTCTGCCCGTTATGCCTTGAGAAGTAGCATGCTCCCTAACAGTAGACATGTACAGCTAGAAGCGTTGGATGAGCACAGAGATAACTCGATGCAACACTTTCAAATATATACGAAACAACTCTTCAGGGCATATGACAGCTTGGTGAGACCAAGGAAGTTTGTGGAAGGAGACCTCGTATTGAAAGCGGCAGTAAAGCACATCAGGGGACTTCCTCTACCAAAGTTCACAGCCAACTGGGAGGGACCTTGCGTTGTGAAGGAAGCACATGACTCAGGTTATTACTTAATTTCGAAGTTATAAGAAGACAAGCCATTTAAGATTAACAATAAGTGGATGAAGGTTTATCATGTGTAAAACAACCAAGTTTGAACTGATGTTATGACTAGATATTGTTATAAATGTACAAGTTTTGGGTGACATTTTTTTAGAATAATGGAAGAATTGCAGAAATACAAAACTCTATAGCACACAACAGCAGTCATAACACGCAAAGGGATTGAAAAGTATATGTTCTTCATTCATAAACAATAGAGCATTACAAAATTTCTTTTGGGAGCTATTGCCCAAGAATTACATAGACAAAAGCAGTAAAGGATCTGTATACAAGAAGTAACTAGTCTAAAAGAAAAGATAAATCTGAGGAAGAGAAAAAATCTCCAGGCAGGCCCGAAGAAGCTGCTGTGAAAGATCGTTGGGCGTTAACAGAAACCTCCAGCCTCGTTTGCACTTGCGTACGTTCGATCAAGAGTCTCTCACACTTCAATTTGGCCAGGCACATAGCTTCTTCGGCGTCCTTCACCTCTTGATCCACTGCTTCCAAAAGAGGTGCCAATGCGACCAACCTAGCTTCCTCAGTTTGCTGGTCCTCCTGGTGCTTTCGTAACACCTCCCTCTAGCCGATCAGTTGCTGGTTCTTCAAGGTCTTCAGATACGTAATAAGCCAGTTAAAACGGAATCCATCACGTCCCAACTCCTTCAGAAAACCTAGAAATTGGTTAAGAAGGGATCTGGTAACACTGGCAGTAGGGGTACTGGCAATTTCCGCAACAACGATCGCCATGCCTTGCAGTCTGTGACTCATCACATTAATTTTGGAACGCAGGCAATCTGGTGTGAAGGTCTCAGGGTGGCGATCCACCAATTGTTCAATCACCAGGCGATGGTTGACAGGCATTTGAGGAGACTGCCGAAGCACCATTAGGCAGAACGCATGAGGAGCCAGGTCGGAAAGAGACAGTTCGCACCCAGACTCGCTCTCGGCTGCAGCACCAGTCGTAGAACCTTGATCATCATGAATAGAATTTTCCGATACATCAGGTTCTCGGAAGGGCGAGCCTACAGGTGAGAGAACTGGGGGCGAATTTTCCCGAGCAACCTGAAAATAAAAAGCCCAAATAATGGAATTATGAATAAAAACTTAACAAGTGTTTTCGTTGTTAAGTCACCGTTATAAGGTGGAGTTTGTGAAAAAATCTTAACAAGCGCTTTCGTTGTTAAGTCACCGTTATAAGGTGGAGTTCATGAAAAATCTTAACAAGCGCTTTCGTTGTTAAGTCACCGTTATAAGGTGGAGTTTGTGAAAAAATCTTAACAAGCGCTTTCGTTGTTAAGTCACCGTTATAAGGTGTAGTTTATGAAAAATCTTAACAAGCACTTTCGTTGTCAAGTCACCATTATAAGGTGGAGTTTGTGAAAAAATCTTAACAAGCGCTTTCGTTGTTAAGTCACCGTTATAAGGTGGAGTTTGTGAAAAAATCTTAACAAATGTTTTCGTTGTTAAGTCACCGTTATAAGGTGGAGTTTATGAAAAATCTTAACAAGCGCTTTCGTTGTTAAGTCACCATTATAAGGTGGAGTTTGTGAAAAAAAACTTAACAAGTGTTTTCGTTGTTAAGTCACCGTTATAAGGTGGGGTTTATGAAAAAACTTAACAAGTGTTTGCGTTGTTAAGTCACCGTTATAAGGGGGAGTTTAAGAACAATCTTATGAAAAATCATAAGATGGAGATTATGGAAAATCTTAACAAAAGATAGCAAGGAAAATATACCTCAGTCACAACGGGAGCATATGAGGCAGCCATAGGGACAGGAACCATTGGGGGAGAGATTATTACCCCAGAAGCCATAACGGGGTCCCTGGACGCAGAAGCCTCCACGCTTGTCAAAACCTGATCACCCGTATAGGGCACAAGGGCCAGCATACAGGGCTCATCATGGGAAGACACTGAGCCCTCAAACAAAGCCACATCAGGAGGAGCTGTAAACACACCAACCTGGGCCCTCACTGCAGGAGTTGGTGCAAGATCGAGAGAAAACTGTGCACAAAGCCAAATGTTAGTAAAGAAGAATGAGCACATAAAATATGAAGAATACCACTACGTGGTACTTACCTCAGCTATGATACTAAAAAGAGGAATGGCAGTTAGAGGTCTCATCAGCGTCGTTGGAAGAAGAACGCTTGCCAACAGCGAGGACATTTCAACCTGGGGTGCACAAAAACACCTCAGTGTTCAGTAGGTCAAATAAGAAAAGAATGGGACCAAGGACAATAACAAACAAATTAAAGAGGAAACCATACCTCGGGTCCACTCTCCTCAATAGGAACAATGGGCAGAGGAACCTCAGGTGAGGCCTGTAAATCAGAAGGGACCAAGGGTGTTATCTCGGGATGTTCCACTTCGGGCAGGGTTACCACTTCAGGTGAGGAATCACTCGCAGGGTCAACGGCATCACCTCCCATAATGACTTCCCTCGCACATTGACTGACTCCATGGCGAGAATACGTAAGCCCTGTCATGGGGGAACGGGGAGGAGTCACATCGGTATGAGATGCACCGAAGCGTCCCCCCACAAAAGGGCTCACGGGAGGACTGGAAGGGTCTGGTCTTTCTATTTCAGCTCCCTGCACCACAATTATCAAAAAAAAAGAGAAGGGAAAATATATGTATAAGTAAAGATAGTCCTCCTTAAGCAAAAGGGCAATAATAACTAAATCAGGCATATATACCTCCGATTCAGAAGGAGAATGAGAAGACACGACCACAGGCGAAGAGGGAGGAGTAGCAGCAACTGAGGGGGCAGGGGTGGATTGCACCTCAGGGGTCGAGTTTACCTCAGGAGTCCGTTTCTTCTGGGACTTGGTGCCCAGAGTCTTCTTCCTCGAGCCAGCTGCACTAATACTGACCCCTTGAGGAACCCTGGAACTCTTCCTCTTCCTAGCCGTTGGCTCTGAAGGATCCACCACCACCGTGGGGAAAGCAACGGAGGAGGGGACAACGACTGCATGCCATTGATACTCGGCATTTATTCGGTCTAGCTCTGCTTGGGCCTCCCTCCTTACACGCTCAGCCATCTCTGCAGGCATGGGAGGTGGAACGGAGGCTATGGGAAGAGCCGCTACAGGAGTTTTGGGCTTCTGGGACTTCGACTTGGATGACCCACTCTGGGCCATTTTTGCCCTCTTGGCAGGTGGTGGAGAAGCCCCCTCGTGGGCAGTAGCTGCAGTAGAGGGGACAGCCTTCTTCGAAACAACAAGAGTCCTCGGTCTCGGCGTTGTAACTGGAACCACGGGGAAAAGTGGGGGAAGCTCGGTAGGAGGTGCTTTGTGGGTTGAACTTGGGGGGAATTCTATCCCAAGCACATAGTTGCCTTTTAGCCCCAACTCTAGGGTAGAGAATGAAGAAACGGGAGGGTACACCGGCTCTCCCTCAATGAACTTAGCAATTTCAGCTAGTTGTTTCGGCCAATACTTGGTGGCAAACAAAGGGGTCACATCCCCATGCCTAGTAATACTGGGAATGGTGACACGCCCAGCCATTATTGAAGATATCCCCCACGCAGCAGTCGAAGAAAACAAGGAGCATGCCTCGCCAAAGGAGACTTTGGGATTTTATGATTGGAAAACTGGATGTGGCACCCCCTGGTCAAACCCAAACTGACGGCTGCATCGGTTGGGGTTATAATGCTCGCTCGAGTATCCCCACTCGGTGTAGGAGGGCAGATATCCAGGAGAAAGGAGAAGAACCACGGCAAGCGAGGGATCCTCAATGTCGGGAGAAGGGTCTAGTATCACTGTGGCATCATGATGGAAAAATTTACAAGTATGAAAAAAGGCCTCTTCTTGATAGGGCCTCATAACGAAACTCTCAAAACGATCAATCACGGAAATTAACTCCTTTAGGCTTTGTCTCTTATGATAAATAAAGGACCGAGGAGGCAAAATTGTTTCAGTCGAAGGAGGACTGTTGGGCTTGGCCGCTACGGCAGGAAAGCGGAAGTAGAGAAAGCTAGTCAGAAGCACACTGTTGGCAAAATTGGCCAAGTTATAACGGCCAATGGAGAGTTCCATGTCAAATAAAGCCCTATCCAACCAGGTGTATAGGGATCCCAAGGCAATTGCAGCCAGGGGAAGCTTTATGCCTCGAGCTAAGCGAAGGGACAGGTTGATAAGGTCCCTTCGGGGCTGGTCGTTGGGCTTGCGCGTCAAAAAGAAAGGGAAAGAATCACAAGAATGTAGGCGGGAAGCTCCAACGGTGTACCTTGACCAGGGGCAGTTGATGAGGAACTACCTTCACTAGAACCCTTGAAGAAATAATTGATCAAGGGAGAGAAAGTAGATTTGTTGGAAGAACTGATGCAGCTTCGGCATATGCGATCCAACTCCAAACGATCTGCAGTCTCTCGAGCATCAAGAGCCTCATCGGTGTAAGGCTCATGGCTTGTTGCATCGAGGACCAGGAGCTCGCACACGTCCTCTAGAGTTATAGTAATCTCACCCCAGTCAGCAATGAACGTATGAGTATCCACGTTCCAGCGAGAGACCAGTATAGGCAGGGCAGCGTTGTTCTTTGATAGAGTAAACTCACCAAACCATCTAGCCCGTTGAAGGTCGATCTTAGCAAGGACATCAACATAAGAACTCTGCATGTGAGAGTTCCAGGCAGCAAAGTGCGCGGGGGACCCCCCCGGGTGCTTCAAAATCAATATGGGACTATGGGAAGTCCCCTCGCTCCAAGAGAAATCTGAGAGTTCCTTCTGGGGGCAGAAATCCCCACTTAGACACCTCTTCATCCTCATCACCCAACAAGAGGGCGTAAAACTTGGAGGAAAAGCAGACAGCCTTGCAGGCACCAGCAAAGTCATCACCCTCCCCAAAAATGGGAGAGCAACGGTAAAATCTCAGCTGTTTTTGGCGAGCAGCACCCAGGGCGGAGGCAGTAGTGGTGGTGGCAGACGGAACACTGGTGGCGGAAATGGTGGGGTTGCTTGAATACGCCATGACAAACAGTGAAGCTGTAACAGAGAAAGCTTCGAGAGAAAAGGGATTGAGAGAAAGAATGGAGACGGACGATCACAAGTGGTGGTATAGCAGATGAAGAATAAAGCTCTTGCAACAATGGAGTCTCTCTCTCTCTTTCTAAAAAAGAAGCGACAGTCTGATGAAGAAGATAATAACGAAGTAAGAAAAAAACAAAGGAGAAGGTTCAAAGTATTTTGAATATGGCTGTTGAGAATTTCGAGTTTGGCGTTTAGATTCCCCACCCTCGCACGTGCCCGGCCGCCTGTAATCATTTCACATGAACACGTGGAACTTCGGGAAGCGCTTTGACAGTTGAAAAGACAGCGCCACGTCATTAATGAAATGACGCATAGAGAACAGGAAGCGTTACCTTCTTCAGCAAGTTGATTTTTTGGCGCCAATTTTTTGTCAGACTTATCTAACAAAGCCCCAACAAAGAAGGTGTCCCAACGATTTCGTCTATTTGAGTCATTTCGTGCAGACATTTCTTGTCCCAACAAATCTCTCCACGAGGGGGCAAATATAGAGGGGGCTTGAAGGTAATCTCGAGATTAGGGACAAATTCCCAATTAGCAACAGTGTTCGAGATTAAGCAACTGAGGCAGCTCAAGCGTGGCAACTCAGCGAGGCAGCTTGGCGCGGTAGCTCATATTTTAGCTTGTTGTATTAGTCCCATTGTATTTTCATTATTGATGACTGTAAGCTTTAACGGTTATAATGACGTAACGATAATAACAAAAGAGTTTGTATGAGGTCAAACGGTACTTGCGAGAGACCAGGCTTGGCAGGGCCTGGGAGAGCTTTCATGCTCTATCTAATGACCTCACTGTGGGAACTTTAGAGGGACCTGGTTTGGAGGATTGAGAAGTAAGGCACCGTTGGGGCTTGTCCTGACTATCTTAGATACACCTGGTAAAACACTGAAGGACCCTGACCGTGGAACCTCAAGCGGAGCAGCTTGGAGTTCCATCAGGCGTCGAGTCATAAACCAAGTAGCCCTCTACTTAATGTCACATCTACTATAGGTGATGTCACTAGCCAGCTAAACAATGTCAGACCTGCACTTGAGTAAACCACCGTGGTATTTGGGGCTGTCAGGCAGTTGGTAAGCCACCTCTGCGACAACAGCCCCTGACACACAGTGGTTAGGCAAAAGGCATGTCTTGGCATTTAATGTTTATGACGTGGAGACAACTAGTGCATCAGGCATTTAATGCTGTGACATAAAGTATGAGGGATGTCTTTCATAGTCTTAAATGACTGAGTTGCCTCGGGGGTGGTGTGGGGGGCTATTTAAGGACCCCAACCACCTCTGAGAAAGGATGATCCCTTTGAGAATTGAAAAGAGTTATTGCAAACTAGAGAGTTCACTGACTCACCATTGTCATTTATTACGAAGCTTTTAATACTTGACAGAGATTCTTGAGGGTGTTTTGTGTGTTTCTACCTGCCCGCCAGGGTGTATATAGGGTGCTTACTTCCCTCTCCCTCTAGCTAAGCCACTTCTAAAGTTAATTATTATTACCTGAGTTATACACGAGAGATTTTGGGAGTTTAAGCTGAGTTTACCTTCATTGGGTTCATGTTTTTATGTTCTGTCATTAATCCTAAGCTTTAACCAACTGACTTATCATTACCATACTCAATAGGGGGTCACGCCTCCATTTATAATCTAAAGTACCCTCTTACAAATATGAATATAAATATAAATATAAATACACTACTTGTAGTGCCCCCCAGATTCCAAACTTGAGATCATTAGGCACGACCCTCCAATCAGCGCGCCTCGGGCCAACGATCGCCTTCAGTAACTCTAGCGATCTAGTTAATAATGTTGTCTTATTCTCGATGACGGATCCCAATTTGCCCCATTTTGGGGGCCTACTGACCGAGGATCCCTCGTCGCCTCTGCAAATGCACTGGGATGAAGACATTTTCTACAAAAATTATTATTATTTGTACAAACATGTATATGGACTTTGACTTAATGCTCAAATCCAATAATAATAATACATACGATATCAATTTCAATTTCAATTTTAAATTATACCAATATCAATTTATACCAATACCAATACCAAATTCAATTTATACATACGCACACTGCCCCCCCGGGTCATGGACTTTGAATTAATGCTTAAATTCATTAAAATCCTAATTAATATACTCACTAACCATAAAACCAATTTTGATTCAAATCCATTAATAACAAAGCACTAGAAGAATACACCGACTGGTTATTACAAGCATTAAAATGATCATGTACAAATAAATAAAAAGCATCCACTACACCAAAACAAGCTTTTAGTAACAGACTGTTTTTTGTATTAATAACAATATTATACTGTTACTATTTCTCACAACACAACACCGTTACTAATATCTGATAAGTGTTACTAATATTATTTAAATATTTTGAAAGTAATTTTAAAAACAAGTAATTAGCTAGCGTTCTAACAACACAATACACTGTAGCGTTCTCCAAAATGTCCCCGACTCAAAGAAATTGTCTTTCTCCAAAATGCTCTAGCGTGACCTAGGGTTTGCTCTTCCTCTTCTCCAAAATACGCGATCTTCTCCAATACGCGATGCTCTAGCGCGACCTAGCGTGACATAGGTTTTGGAAGAAGTCTCAGTTAGCGTGACCTAGGGTTTGGAAGAAGTCTCAGTTAGCGTGACCTAGGATTTTGGAAGAATTCGGCGCTCACATCACAACCTAGGGTTTGGTAATTGCGATTTGCTTTCATAAGGTAATTATCTCATTCATACGAGATTTGTCTAAAACGTTCTAAGCGATTTACTGTTCATAAGAGATTTGCTGTTGGGTTACAAGTTTATTTTTTGGTAAAATGCAATGTATTTTTGTTATTGTTGTTGGGTACATACTTTTTTGTATTTTTTGGTTCAAGTTTTTGATTATTTTGTATTAAATCCAAAACTTAGATTTTTTTTTATATACTGATTTATAACATTACTAGACCTGGTATTTAATACACTGATTTATACTATTAAAACACATAATTGTATACACTGATTTATACTATTAAAACACATAGTTGTATATAACTAAGGAAATTGCACCCCTCCCCTGAACTTTAAGGTTTGTTCTAACAAAATTACATGTTGTAACTGTGATTTTTCTTATGTGTATCAATAATTATATTTTTGTATATAATCATATAACTTGTGTGTAAACCATTTTTTTTTTGGTAGTGCAGAATGTCACAAACATTGAACAAAGAGTGGATGAATGAGAGGAATAGAATAAGTGAGGTGTACACAAATGGAGTTACGTCTTTTATTAATTTTGCAATTTCAAACAATGGCCATCAATTCTCGGCCTTTCCTTGTCCATGTGTTAAGTGCCGAAATAAGAAGCGTTTTACTACGGTAGATATCAAGGGTCATTTGATAATGCACGGTATAGACAGGACATATACTAAGTGGGTTTTACATGGTGAAGCACTATCATCGAGCCTAACATGTCCCGTAGTAGATACTATTGATTGTGAAGGACATGATGAAGCTGATAGCAATGAGAATGAAAGGTTGCGAAACTTAGTTGACGCATGTTACGGAGTGCACGAACAACATTCTGTAGAACCCGATCAGGAAGGATTCTCTGAAAAATCGTATGTCCACAATGGGAAGTATGATCAATATAATAAATTAGCGATCGAGAAATTGTACCCTTCATGTGAGGGTTCTGAGACTACTCTCTCTGCAATTGTTGAATTGCATAATTTGAAAAAGCAGTTTGGTTGGTCGGGAAATAGCGTGACCTCTCTCTTGCCGGTTTTAAAGAGGTGGCTTCCAAAAGGAAACACATTACCAGAAAAATATCCGCACATGAAGAGAATGATGAAAGACCTAGTCATTACAAATAATAATAAAGCGCTTGAATAATACAGCTACTAGTCATTACAAATAATTGAAATACTTATTAAATTTTTTAAATTATTTCAAATTCGAGTTATCATAAAAAATGGATTGATATTCAGTAGGAGCAACCAAGTCATCCACACTACTGTTTAGAAGCTTTGGCGCAATATTGACCACGACTCGATGTTGATATACTCCAAGTAAAACACTTTCTTAACCTTTTGAAAAGTATAAACAAATGGCTCAGTGTTCACGTGTCCACTGCTCTTCAACTTGGCAAGTCAACCATGATCAAATTGGTGTCAGGATCAACTTTACAAATATTTTTATTCTTAACTCTTACCTTATCACAGTAAAATACAACTTCTTTCAAGCTTACATAGTCCAATTCAAATATATTTCGAATTACACCATAATAAGTCATTTCAGCTTCAATGAGGCTTTTATCTTTCACGCTCGCTCAAAAGAAAGTAGGAGTCTCATATGAAATGCCTGAGTTCTCTACATTTGTATTTTCCTTGTACACCCTTGCACCTAATATGTAATCGTTCAATCGATACTTTTTGTACTCTTGTTCCATGAACAAGGGTCTAGTGGCTAGACAAGCAAGACTTGATGTCGCATCACCTATCTTTAAGAGCAAGCCTTGATGACCAAACGAATGTTACGTTGTTCTCAAGAAAATTTGGGATACTCAAAACTCATCCTCTTCCAAGATGTAGAATCAATAGGATGACACATGAGGTTATCCCCTGCTTCTGCCCTACCATGCCAAGTTATTACCTCCTCTATCCATGGTACTGTGAAAAAACGCTTTAATATAGCCCCCACGAGAAAATATTTCAACACTTTTTGAGGCACTTTTGAGCTTGTGCCTTCCTTGCCAGTAGATTGGACATATTTAGGTTCATCGCATACCGGACACCGATCAAGATTTTCATACTCCTTTCTGTAGAGTATGCAGCCATACACACATAGCATGAATTGATTTATACCTCATTCTCAAACCTTTTAAACTATTTTTCATAGGAGGATAGTTATTTGGAAGCGTATTCTACTTGGGTAGAAATTTCTTCACCTGATTCAAAATTCCTATCACGCTATTTCCAGAAAACCATTTGGGTCTTCAAACTATTCAAACCAATCATGGCATGTAACGTTATTTGATCTTTCTCAAAACCAGAGTATAATGGCTGGGTCGCCATAATTTTTAAACTTTGTTAGTCATCGTCAAGGTTTATCTCGATATCTTCATGAGTACCTAAACCTTGTACATCGTTAGTGACCTCATTCTCTTCCACTTCATGAACTCCATACGCGTCATCAACTAAATCCTGTAGAATATTATGATCTAGATTATCATCCTCCCCTTGTACATCTATCCTATTTGTTGAAGGTTATAGTGAAGGTTTCTCGGGGATAAAAGGAACTTTCGATTCCCCGTGAAAAACCCAAATTCGATAACTATCTTACATACCCCATATTAACAAATATAGTTCAATTTTTTTCCACTCAAACACCTTACCATTCTTACACCTAGCATACAGAAACAAAAACTCTTCACCATCATGACATCTCTTTGCGTATTTCACAAATTCATTAGCGCCTCTGCGAAACACATCCCCTAATCTATTTGTCTCACCCATACACTCTTTGTATTTAGCATATCCCATCACAGTTACTACAAACAATCACCTATTGTGGGTAAGAAGTGTTTATTCGTGGATTAGTATGAACAAGAGTGCGAAAATTTAGTTCCCATTAGTATAAACAATCACCTACTGAATGCGTATGCATAAGAACTAGAAGGCTAGTTTCTATTCACACTATATGTAATTTAAATTAGTTATAAATGTTATAGAACCATTATGTCGTGCATTCAAATGAGAATACATGGAGACATGCACCCCCCGAATCAAGTGTTATATAAGAAGTTGACTTAATGTAAATTTACACATGGGCTATCTATTTCGGTTCCCGTTATTACCTATTACTAGTTGTATTAAATTTATAGTATGTTTCATTTAATTATGTATTATTTATATTTGACTTTTACATTGTTATGTTTCATTTCGCATCATAACCCTAAATGTTAGAGAATGCATGGGCCAACAAACTCAATAGCCATCTAGGTGTTCAAATCCACCAGTCAACAACAATTCAAGAATTCAAAACAACAATGCAAATAATAATAATGTCTTTTATTATAAATTCCTAGGTCCAACCAACTTTATGGTCATCTAAATGTTCAAATCCACTAGTCAACAACAACTCAAGAATTCTAAACAATTCAACAAACTCTCTCTCTCTCTCTGTGTGTGTGTGTGTGTGTGTGTGTGTGTGTGTGTGTGTGTGTGTGTGTACAGAGAGAGATACCAAAATGTGTGTAGAGAGAGAAAGAGATGGTGGCCGCTGCTGCAATTAGAGAGATAAACCAAATTTCAATTTTAGAATTGAATACTAAAAATCAAATAGGCACTATATAGAAAATCAAATAGGCACTATATAGAAAACCAAATAAGCACTATACCAAAAACCATATACCATATACCAATTTCAATTTCTAATACTAATTTCAATTTCAATTTCAATTTCAATTTCAATTTCAATTTCAATTTCAATTTCAATTTCAAATTCAATTTTAATTTGAAATTGAAATTAAAATTTAATTTACAATATTAATTCTTATTTCCTCCATCTCGTCTAAAAGATGAGTCGTCCTATCCCATTCAAGATCGCATTTATCTATATACTTAACAGATCATGCACATTGTTCCAATTTGAGGAAAATTCGACAGCATATCCACATAGTTCTTCAAGTACATGACATAGATTTGCAGGTGTGAGTGTTATTTTGATTTATTAATTGAAATAACACTCAACATCACATCATCTAGTATGTACCCATAGAATATTAAGATACGACTGTAGAACATCCCCCCAAAGTAACAAGTTTAAGCCACTAAGAATATTCTTATACAGAAACTATGTAGTCCCAAATTGTCCAAACATGACAAGTCAAGAGATCTAATTACATGGGTAATGACTCTTGAACGGGTCTAAGGGCTATTGAAGGCGTACGCATAAGAGCTAGAATGCTAGTATCTACGCGCACTATATGTAATTTAAAGTATGTTTTATTTAATTATGTCTTATCACAATTCAAGAGATTTCATTTAATTATGTAATTTAAAGTATGTTTCATTTACTTTAAAGTATATATAAGAACTAGAACTTATACCAATTTATACCAATATCAATACCAATTCAAATTCAATGTCAATGTCAATTTATACCAATTTATACCAAAATCATTACCAATTCAAATTCAATTTGAATTTCAATTTATACCAATATCAATACCAATTGAAATTCAATTTCAATTTATACCATTTTAAACCAATTCAATTAAATTGAAATTGAATTTCAATTTCAATTTCAATTCAATTCAATTCAAATTCAATATCAATACCAATTCAATTCATGTTATAAGGCTGGGGCACATCGAATCGTCTATTTACTCGTTACGATCAATCCATGTAATAATTCACACACGCTTTCTGCAATGCCATTCTATCGCACACACTAATTCACACATACACACACTCATACACACACAGACACACACACACAATAATTCATGTAAAACTTTCAATAAAAATTATAAAAAATACACATATAAAATTTTATTTCCAATTTGACCCCAAACCCTAACTTTCTTCACTCTCAAATCAAACCCCTAATTTTGACTCTCATCAATCCCCCTGCCCCTCCCCCCCGCACACCCCCCACACCTACACACATTATCCCCTCCCCCACCCCCAACACAACCCCTACTCCCCCTACCCCCTACCCCCACTACCCCCTTCCCCCCACACCTACACACACACTCACACGGAGACCCATGCACACACACCCCTACACATATATACCCACCTACACACCCACACCTACCTATACACACACACACAGTCCTACAAACACACACATATATACACACACATATCTACACACACATACACAAAGGAAAGAGAGAGAGAGAGAGAGATAAAAATGGTGGGAAAGGAAAATGGTGGGAAAAAATAGGGGACTAGGGTTTTAGTTAAAAGAGTTGTCACGAACCTGTCAAGGTCTTTAACCATGACAAGTTCGTGACAATTGTACTTGTCGCGAACTTGTCACGGTCATTGATCGTGATAAAAAATGAGTGTTTTTTTTATCACAGTCAATGATAGTGACAAGGCTAGTCGACTCAAAGGTGTCAATTTAGCCTTTTTGGTGTAGTATGTGGATGTGGGTGTGTGTGAGTGTGGCCATCCCTCCCCGGATCCTCACGGCAGGCGGGTGCGCGATGGGTGGATCCTTAAGTCCCGCACGTACTTCTTGGAAGCGCCTCGACCGGCGTCATTTGTGTGAGGTGTAAAAATGTAGAGAGATTAGAGTCGCCAATGTATTTTACTCAAAACAAATAAAAGAAAGGGAGCTATCCCGAAAGACATCATCCAAAGACATACTGATGCATACGAAACCAAAATGATTTGAAAGGTGTCTGGAGGCTAAGTTACGAAATGGGAAGGTGTTAGGCACCTATTCCACCCTTTCGGTCTCTCTTGGATTCTTGTTATTTTCCTTTATTTTCCTCGTGATATGTGTGCATGCGTATATATAATGGAGATAGGAATCCTCGGCTTGTACCACGAAAGAGGTAAAGCGAGTCATCCATAGGAAGGTATAAAAATATTAGAAAATAGAATTTACGCGATTATCCTTACGTTGACCGTTATGATGGAACGATAATGCATGTGGAATAATACGCCACTAAGAAAAAATATATGTATATATATAATATAAGAGAGTGGAGTTTAGAGAAAATAGAAAATGAGAGAAAAAGTAAAAATAGGACTCGAGTCTCGGGTGTTACCCCGAGACGCCTACGTAGCCTATAGAGGCATCAAAGTCCACGTAGTTCGCATACAAAATGAGGGGTGGGGTTTATCCCATAAATCCAACCGGGGGATTCTCTTATTTATTTATGTGTGTGTGTGTGTGTGTGTGTAGAAAAAGTATTTTAGTTGTAAGAAAAGTGTGAGAAAAGTATGAGAATTCCCATTTGGAATTTATGATCAAACCCTCTTTTTCTTATTTTTTGGGTTTTTTATTTATATGTAAATAAGAGATGTGTAATAATACTAAATAAAAAGTATATTAGGATGTGTGTGATGGGATAATAAAAGTGCTAAGTAATAAAATAAGTTATTACGAATTTATGAGAATTTAAGGAGAGAGTTGAGAAAATTGGACCTTCTTAAAGATCTTGAGATTGATCTTGAATGTTGGAGAGCAACCCTTAGACTTGGATGATGATGGAGGATAGTGAATTCACCAAGTTTGATGAAAAGGATGATGAAAAGTGAAGGTTGGAAAGGGATTTGGGTGTGGAAATCATGCTTACTTCGAGAGAGGTTTTCTGGATCTGCTCAGAGTGATATCTATCAGATCTGGGCTCTACTTGCAAGTGAGGTCAGACCTCCTTTTTATAGGCCCAGAGAATTGCCAATTGGCATAGCCCTGTTCCTGTCAATTGGCACGTGCGTTTAGTTACACTGTCGATAGGCAGGGTCTGGGACCTGCCGTTTGGTAGTGTCGTTCAAGCCTTTTCGAGAATATCGATCGCAGAACGCAAACCGTTGATCAGAATTGCGCACGGGGTGGACCTTTGGAAAGGTAATTCAGAGACCTTAGAAAGTCCTTTAGATTTCTCCCGGGTTCGGGAGTTGACTTTGGGTCAAATATGGCTCGAAAGCATTCATCAGTTCATTAGACGGGGAAACGTCAGACGCAAATGGATTGTTCATCCGCATGGTAAGTTTGAATTGTGCATGGGGCAGACCGTTAGAAAGGTTAGGAGATGTACTTCGACACGCCAAAGAGTTTGATCTAGTTTGGGGAGTTAACTTTGGTCAACCGGGCCCTGGAAGCATTCGGTGACCTCTCAGAGTAAAACGGATTGTCCGTCCATACCGTAGGTCGGAATCGCGCACGAAGTGGACCCTGAAAAGGGGTTTCAGTGACCTTTGAAGATTCATTCAGTCTTGGCCAAGCTGAAGACTTGACTTAGGTCAAATGGATCTCGGGAGTGCCTAGTGGCCTCTAGTTGAGTTTCAGGGGAAAATAGGTCGTTTGTCTACATGGTAAGTCGAAATCTCACACGCGATGGACCGTTGGAAAGGGGTTTCAATGCCCTTCGAAGATTCATTCAGTCTCGATTGAGCTAAAGAGTTTAACTTTTGGTCAAACGGAGCCTGGGAGTGCCCGATGGCTTTTAGGTCAGTACTCGGGGTATGACTTGGGTTTGTAGTGATGAAAGGAGGTGCTAGGGACCTAAGGAGAGTTTAGGGGGTAACAGAATGGGGTGTCTACAGAGCCCCTCGACGGGTGAGTTTGGAACAAATGATAGTTGTCGAATAGACACCGCATGATTCTTTGAAATAGGATGAACAATTCAGAGGGTCGAGGCCGATTCTGAGGGCCTAAGGGGGAGGATGATCAATTTAGAGGGTCAAGGACGATTCTGAGGACCTACGGATTGTGCTGATGATAACCAATTCTGTGGGTAAAAGCCAATTCTGCGGGCTGAAGTTGAGATGACCAATTCCGCGGTTTGAAGCCAATTCTGCGGGCTTGAAGGTGAGGGTGACCTGATTCTGCGGGTCGAAGCTAATTCTGAGGGCTTGAAGATGAGGGTGCCCTTATTCTGTGGGTCGAAACCAATTATGCGGGCTTAAGTAGAGATGGCCGATTCTACGGGTCGAAGCCAATTCTTCGGGCGTAAGTTGAGATGACTAATTCTGCAGGTCGAAGCCGATTCTGCGGGCTTAAGGTGAGATGACCAATTCTGCAGGCTTAAGGTGAGATGACCAATTATGCGAGCCAAATCCAATTCTAGGGCTTAAGGTGAGATGACCAATTCTGCGGGTCGAAGCCGATTCTATGGGCTTAAGTTGACGATCCAAGACCAAAGTCAAGTATGACCTAACTAAGGTGACGATCTAAGACCGGGGTCAATTCTGACCTAAGAGAGGTGACGATCGAGGACCGAGGTCAATTTTGACCTAACTAAGGTGACGATCCAAAACCGAGGTCAATTATGACCTATGAGAGGTGACGACCGAGGACCGAGGTCAATTCTGACCTAACTAAGGTGATGATCCAAGACCGAGGTAAATTCTTACCTAAGAGAGGTGACGACCGAGGACCGAGTTCAATTCTGACCTAACTAAGGTGGAAATCAAAGATCGAGGTCAATTCTGACCTAAGAGAGGATAAAGATTAGATTTTGGGTTCCGTTGGGGAATATCGAATGATCTGGGGAAAATGTAGTGCGTCCCTTAGAGACATTGAAAAAGACTTTCTGGAGTTCCGTTGGGGAAATCACTTCGTGATGTTGTTTTGAGCCGGGGACCCAATTGCTGGGGAAATCCTTGTGATTTTGGGGATTTCGCGGAGGAAAGGCAAGTTTGATGCTGTAAATTCCACTGGGGAAGTGATTAGGTGGCCCAGGTATTGGACGTATTGCTCGGGGAGGTTTGAGACCTTCGGAGGATAGGAGGTGATCCTTAGATATTTTCTAGGGACATTGCCAGGAGGAGTTTTACTTTTTTTTTAGAGTTCCACTGGGGAAATGGGAGTTTCGCTTGAAGGAGTGCGAAATTTTCTTGGTGAAAATGTTCTAAATCCTTCCTGGGATTTTTTGGAATTTTCTGAGAATTTTTCAGGGCTTTCTGGTATTTTTTAGGAATTTTTGTATGAAATTTTAAGGGGGTGCGGTCGGCATGGTGCAGAGGGTGTCATTCGGTAGTGGCATGGACTTTTGGACTACCTCGGGAAGGTAAGGGGTCAGTGCCGATCGGTGGGTGGGGGGTCAATGCCGATCGGCATGACCCTTGGCATCCTATATAAGGGGGCGAATTCCCCTCATTTTTCACAGCTTCTAGCCTTATTTCTTTCTGCGATTTTCCTCTGCAAATCATTCTAGCATTTCGATCTCTAAGAAATGGCTGCGTTTATGAGCACTGCAGTGCATAGTGAATAGTTGACTGTTGATGACTAGGCGAACGTGGAGTGGAGGGTCGGGGCGCCTCTTGCTTTAGGGAGTGCGAACTCCTTTGATGCATTCGATTCGGTTGCGCACGAGCGGACCTTTCTGCGAGAGCCGTCGCATCATCGGTCTTCTAAGGTGGTGAGCCCTGACGGTTATGTAAGTAACCTGACTTTTGGCATTCTTCTCTTTTTTGATTAGTTTTCCTTCCTTCTTGAATTTTGACTAGATTTTTTCTTTTGACAGTCTGATAGCTCTTTAAAGAACATGCGTGCTTGTGGTATGACGGGGCTTAAGGATGTCTGGGAGCATCTTCCACCTGTGGTGCATTGGGTGGTATCATCAACGGGTTTTGAGAGGTTGGCATCTGCGCTGGATGAGACGCCTCGCTCGACAGCGGTCCTGTGCGCTTTGGGGGAGAGATGGTGAGATACTACCCACACCTTCCATTTCAATTTTGGGGAGATGATCGTGACTCCCATAGATGTGCAGCAATTGCTGGGGATGGATTATGATGGGGAGCAGATAGAGGTGGATCACTCTCTGAGGGTTAGGACGGAGGCAATGAGGGCGGCGCTCGGCGATGTAGGGAGGATAGTCTCTGGGGATTCCATCCGGCTGTCCTTACTGAAGGATATTTTGCTGAGTAGGGAGGGTGATTTGGAGGATGGGCTACAGGTGAGGCAGATGGCTCGGTTGTTTATATTATTGGTGTTGGGAGGCTTTATGGTGGCATCGATCGGCGACGTCGTCCACTTGTGGTTCTTACCATATTTGAGGATGTTTTCAAATATCCCTCTCTATGATTGGGGGAGCCTGACTTTGGAGACCCTCTATTTTTCTTTGGATGCATTCAGTCGGTGCTGCCAGTAAACTTTTACTAGAGCCACGTATCTTCTCGAGGTATTCTTTAATTTTGTGCATTTTCCTTTCATGCATTCGCATTTTCCTCATACGCCTCTTTTTTATTGTGAATTCCTATCTTTGGCAAACGTGGTTCTATGAGGTGAATGGGTGCAATACCTAGCTAATCGCCCAGAAGGATGATACCGTTGGGGACTTCTTTCGATTGTATCGATGGCGCAAGGCCAATCGACAGTCGAAGGGATCCCTCTCTCTGGAGGTGGTGCGTCAGGTCTTGAATGGACTTACCAGTGGTAGGGTAAGACTCTTTCCTTTTCAGTCATGGTTTTTGGCATGTTTTAATTTTGTATTGACTTATTCCTGCTGGGGGTTTTCAGGTGACTTTTTACCCTTAGGGGACAGCCATTCAGGATACAGGTGCGATTGGGGTGAACGCGCAGATGAGGCATTTGCTAGTGCATGAGTTTGGCCATTCCTGGTATCTGAGGGAGCGGGTGGTTCGATAGATTGCTAAGGAGTAGGTGTTGGTTCCACCTGCGCAGCCTCCTACGTCTATAAGGCGGGAGCGGCTGTCGCCGTAGGATGCGAGGATCGCGATGATGATCGGCCATTCCTACTTGTTGTACACTGATACGGTTGCGCTGTATGACTATATGTACTTTGTGATGAGCTGGTTGATGGCGCCCAGCATATATGATGCCTTGCCTTTCCCTCCTGCGGGTTCGAGTCGAGCGGTGAGGTCTTCCCACAGTGGCAATGGTCCGTCGACGTTTGCGGCGGTGGCGACTTTGGAGGTTCCCCTTATGCGGTTGCATACCCCTTTGTACAACATTCGGTGGGCTGATGGAGGGATGGTGCCTATGTTGCACCGTCCTCACACGATGGATTCGAAGGAGTTGGGTTTGATAGAGGAGGTTCTTCCTCCTGGGGTATACCTTTCTGTGCTTTTCCTCTTTTTGGTTCCTTTTCTATTTTGATCCCTCTTTGATACTGATTCTTCCTTTTCCTTTGTAGCAAGTTTGGGTGTCGACCACTTGGCTGAGGGCCATCAGAGACTGGATATCTTCGACAACTGCCCATATTCGGGATGCGGTCCCGGTTCCTTCTTGCTTGGTGTCGTTTGCTTCGTCTGGGGAGGACTCTGGCTCGGGTAGCGGTGGTGCGTCGTCTCACCGTAGGGTAAAGAGAGTGCATCGCGGGGGTGGAAGCTCTTAGGGGTGAAGGGTAGGTGAGAGAGAGAGAATGTGGGTTCGGGCTGAGTCCCGTTGTTTTTTTCTTTTATTTCCTGCAAGATTTGATGTAACACAGAAGAATATATATATGCAATGCAATGGGATTTTTTTATTATCTTCTGTTAATGATGAATGAGTGAATGCATGCACATGCGCTTTTTACTTTGCTGCTGAGATCGTAAAAAGAGATATTTTTAGGATTTTTAGGAAAGTTTTTTTAAAAATAAAAAATTATGTAGGGGTGGAAGAGGATTTTTTTTTAAATTCTGTTGAGAATATCAATTTTATTTTTATTGGGTTTTTCTGATTTTGATAAAACATGAAAAAGGAAAATTTCCAAAAATGGGGGGTTGCCGATCGGCAAGCCCCCTGTCCTGCCTATCGGGAACAAGTCCAGTCCCATTAATTCAAATCTTTTGATTAGTGCCCTCTTAAGCCTTTTGTACTTTGTGGGGTAGGGTTCCCTCCAATTTTTGCAGGGATTATGTCTTTTGTAAGGGTTCTCAAGTATAAAAAGGGGTATGGGTGGAGTGTTTTCATCACACCCTCACATTCTTACTTACTTGCCTACTATCTCTTACTCTTGCAAGATGGCTCTCCCTGGTAGCATTGAGTTTTCCAACTACCTTAAAGCCTTGGAAGCAATGTGCTCTTATAACGTCGACTACGATGCTTTCAACATGCGTTGAGTCTCTTTGTGGCGCAACCGGCCCATTGAGTGGAACATGCTGATGGCGGCGGTACAATTTTGGTACCCCGAAGACCATGTATTTCGCTTTGGGTTCGATGAAGTTTTTCCTACCTACGAGGAATTTTTGGTCATGCTGGGGATAAATCCCAGTGTTGCTGCGGCTTAACCCGAATTTTCCCGTTCTCCTAGGGATTTACTGGCTGGGCTTTTTCGTATTTCGCCTTCGGTGACTAGATCACTGGTTACTAGAGGAATGATCTCCCTCCCCACGGTGTTGCAGTCCGTGCATTTATGGGAAGTAGGTGATGTTGGCTATGCTGGAGCCGTTGCTCTGGGCCTGATTTCAAAATTCCTACTGGTGACTGGGGAACTGCTGGGGGATCCGCAACTTGCAGCCATTACTTCATGGATGTCATACCATCACAATCCTACGGCGGTGAAACTGGCGGAGACCCTGAACGGTCTGGATGCCTGGTGAGAAGGTCGTTCTGACTTCTTACGGGGTAGCCCCGTGATGATGTTCATGTTGTTGTCTGAAAGACTTCGCCTATTGACTCTTACATAATATCCTTTGTCGGCTGCACCCAACTTCTTTTCGCATCACTTCTTCAGTGTTGGCCTGGATATTGAGAGCTGGGAGAATTAACTTGTGGAGTATGGGGCTCGAAATCTGTACTGGTCAGTGCCTTGGTGGGGATAGTTGCTGCCTGTTCTGGAGCTAGGAGAATACCCGTATGTGCGGCTGGTTGGTCTCAGACAGACCTCTTTTTATTTCCCTTAGTGGCTTTTACCCCAATTTGGCTGGGCACAGGTCGTGCCACCTCGGACACTAAATTTCTTTCCAGTAGAGGATTTGATCTAGCGTATGCGCCTGCGGCTTGGCTCTCTGTGGGAGAGTTGGCGTCCGTCGACCCGTCCCTCTCAGTTTATTGGGAGAGTTTGGCATATCCCTGGCGATTATATGAAGTGGTTATGGAGGAGTTTAGTTAGCAAGATGTTGGCAGTGGAGACTGGACAAAAGTGGCTTGTTTCTTTTGACCCCATGGAGGGAGGTGCTGTGGTCTTTTCAAAGCTGGTTTGAGCTTATCGGTCCATGGAGTGTCTGCGACACTCTGTTCAGGCAGGGGAAACTTGGGGACCCCAGGATGATGATGGAGCGGGCTCCTCTGGTAGCTGTGGATAGGACTCCCGTAGAGTTTATTGTGTAATGGGGGATAAAAGTGGGGATTTTATTTTGGCTTTTTAGGTGGGTAGGGGGAAGGGAGTTATCCATTCCTTTTCTTATGTAATTTGTACCGTAATTTCTTATTAGTGAAATAAAAAAGGTTATGATTATCTAGCTGTGCCTTTCAATAAATTTTGTATTATTTAAATTATCTATACCGATCGCTAAGGCATACATTATCCTTTTGTTCAAATATATGTTAGAATGGACTGTCGTTCTCGGAGATAAGAAAAGAATAGTATTTTGTAAAAAAGAAAGGGCCGTGCTCATGTAAGGTGTATGATCTGCCTACGTACCTCTAGGGATTTTGAGAATTTTTATTTTTTTTTGAAAATGTTTTTTGCAGAGGATCAGGCCCACGTAGTTCTGGGTAGAAGGAAATGAAGAGAGATTTTTTTGTTAGAATAGAAGGGATATGAGAAGAGTCGTAGCGTGCCGAGAATTCGAACTAGGGGTAAAACTTCTTGAGATGATATAGGTTGAGTGGACGAGCCATCTCTTCCCCATCTAAGTCGGTGAGCATGGCGGCACCGCTAGACAAGATCTTCTTAACAATGTAGGGGCCGCTCCAATTGGGCTTGAATTTCCCTCTGGGGTCCCAGATGTGTTCTATGATTTCTTTGAGGGCTAGATCCCCTTCTCGGACACCGTGGCACTTGACTCTCTTATTGAATGAATGCTTTATTCAACGATGGTACCCTTATATATGGTATAGTGCTTTTAATCTCCTTTCATCTAGGAGGGTCAGCTCGTCAAGACGGCTTTGGCACCAGTTTTCTTCATTGACCTTGCTTTCAAGCATGATGCGTAGCGAGGGTATTTCCAGCTTCACGGGTAGGACTTCTTTCATACCGTAAACTAGAGAGTAAGGGGTATCCCCAGTAGAGGTTATAATTGAGGTTCGATATCCCCAAAGGGCGTACGGGATCTGGTCGGCCCAATCCCAACAGCTTTTAATCATCTTGCTGATGATGGCTTTAAGGTTCTTGTTGGCAGCTTCAACTGCACCGTTGGTATGAGGTCGGTAGGGAGAAGATTTGTGTCTCTAAATCCCATATTCGTTGCCCACCTCTGTGACTTCTGCCTCGAAATGTAACCCGTTATCTGATACTAGCTCGTGTGGGACCCTATACCGGTAGATGATATTTTTTTTGATGAATTTGGCCACTTTCTTAGCGTTCAGCACTGCGTATGACTCCGCTTCGACCCATTTGGTGAAGTAATCAAAGGCAACTAGGATGAACTCATGCCCGCTGGAAGCCTTCGGTGTAACCTTCCCTATGATGTCGATGCCCCAGGTGGAGAACGGCCAGGGAGAGTTCATGTTGTGTAATTCACGTGGAGGAAAATGCTGAAGGTTGGAGAATTATTTACATTTGAGGCATCTTCGGACATTGGCGGTGCAATCCTGGGCCTTGGTGGTCCAGTAGTAGCCCTGTCGAATGATATTTTTGGCAAGCATGTGATCGTTCATGTGGGGTCTGCATTCCCGGTTGTGGATCTTCTGCATTACCTTTTTAATGTCAGCCCCTGCGATGCAGTGCAGATGAGTTCCATCGAAGTTCTTTTTGAGCAGTGCTTTGTGATAGATGATATATTGGGCGACGAGTATTTGAAGAGTTGATCGATCTTTGTTGTTAGAACCCTTGGGATACCTGTCATGCTTGATGAGGTGCCAGATATCATAGTACCAACAATTGGCTATCTCAGGATCTTTTGTGGTGATGGGCTCAATGTGGTAGCAGTGGGTTGGTTTATCTTGCTTTTGAATAAGGAAGGGGGTCATAGTTATTCCTTCGGGAATGTCGACCATGGAGGTTAAGGTAGCAAGGGCATCGGCTAGGTTATTCTTTGCTCGCGGTAGGTAATGGAAGGTGATATCTTGGAATTGGGAGGCTACTTCTTCTAATTGGGCATGGAAGGGTTGGAGTTTCTTGTCCTTAACTTTCCACTTTCTGAGCACCTGACCGATGATGAGGGAGGCATCCCCGTAGATGTCTAAACATTAAATAAGTTTTTTGAGATCAACTTTCAGGCTTACTGTGCGTGCCTCATACTCAGTCATGTCAGATCGTGCAGGATGGTTGTGGAAGCCCTCTGGCAGGTAGCCCCAGCGTTCTTGAGACCAAAGGGATAACTGTGTAGCAAAAGGTTACCCATGGGGTGATGAATGCATTTTTTTCTTGGTGGTCTGGGTGCATTTTGATTTGATTGTATTCGGAAAACCCGTCGACGAATGACTTGAGAGCATGACTGGCTGTGTTGTCCACGATCATGTCGATATTGGGTAACGGATAATCATCCTTTGGAGAGGCTTTGTTCAAGTCTCGGTACTCTACACTCATTCGAACTTTTCCTCCTAATTTCGGTACAGGCACTATGTTGGATAGCTATATGGAATATTTGATCACACGAATGAAGCCTACGTTCAACTATTTGACCACCTCTCCTTTGACCTTGAGCGACCATTCGGTGCGGAGCTTTCTTAACTTTTATTTGACCGACTTGTAATCTGGGAGAGTGGGAATCTTCTGCTGAGCTATTTCAGGATCAATGCCGGGCATATCGTCGTAGGACCATGCAAAGACATCCACAAATTCCTTTAGTAATTCTTTGAGTTATGCACGCTCATGCTCGTTAAGGGTATCCCCTATCCTAATCTCGCGCAGTTGGCTACTAGAAGCGAGGTTAATAACAGTAGTTTCTTCTTCATTAACTTGAATGCGGTTATGTTATTTATTATTAACCTTATTTAGATCAGTTAAGAATTGTTCATTTGCAAAATCATCATCATCAAAAGTTTGATTAGAATCCAAACAGTTAATGTAAGGCACGACAAGATACTCAAAATCTTCATTTATTTCATTAATAGAAAAAACAGCATTGAGAACCTCGTTAAAAGAGGACTCGATTACATTTGAACAAGGATAGACAACGGAAGAAGAAATGGAGTAAACATTGGGATTAGGGGAGATTTCAGCAGGTAAAACTGGCACAGCATCCCAGTTGAAGAGAGGTGTATCAGCAGCTTTAATTAGTTGGGATGGATCCAGTGATGTAGTGCTTGAATGAACCATGTAGAGTGTCAGCCCTAGTGTTTCTAAGTTGAAGGAATCTTCGAAGTCACTTTCCTCAGTCCCTTCGGTATCTTTGATGAGCGGTTGTATATAGTGTTGGGAACTTTCGGCCCATGGCTAGCTGTCTTGGAAGAAGATCTCCATTCTAAGCTTTATCTTCTTATCTTTATGGTCATACCATGGTTCAAGAAAGCTGGTAAAGGGGAAGTCTTTTCCCTCTTTGATGAATTGTCCGTTCGAGGAGTCACCTGGGATAGTCTGGATGCCTCCTAGTCCTCTCTTTGGTCGAGACAGGCGAACCATACTGAGCTCTTGTTCTGACGGTTGATACCCCAAACCAAAAGGAGGGAAAGCCTTCTTCCGTTTAATCATCTCAAGTATTCCTTGCTGTCTTTGTCCTAGCCCCAGTTCGGGCATGAAGTGCATATTTCTGAACATCTGAATCACATTGACATTGCCATGAGGGTCGTATTCTGGAAAAACCCTTTCTTTAAAATTGTCCCCTACCGGGTGTAGAAGTTGTTCGACTCAAAATCCTGATAGGAGCATATCATTTGACCCGTGCTGTATCTTAATAATTGGACTGATGGTACTTGCACCATCAACATTGTCGTCGTCACCCAAGATGGTAATAATCCGTCCGTCGGTGAAGAACTTTAATTTTTGATGGAGTGAGGAAGAAACGCCCTTGATACTGTGGAGCCAAGGTCATCCTAGCAATAGATTGAAACAAGGTGGGATGTCAATAACTTGGAATTTGATGACAGGGTTTATAGGGCCAACCCCTATTACAAGCTTCATGGATCCTATCACCTCCCGACGGGTATTATCGTAGGCATGCACAGCAGCAGAGGTTAGAGCGAGGTCGCTTTCTTTCTGGCCTAAACATTTAAAGGCTCTTAGTGGGAAGACATTCAAGGCGGATCCATTATTGATAAGAGAAAGTGGCACAACCTTCCCCATAACATCGACGGAGATGTTAAGTGCATAATTATGGTTTGGCCTAATTTTGGGGATTTCTTCTTCAGAAAAGGATAGCATTCGGGTAGATGTCAAGGATCCGACCAAATTTACCGCTTCTTCTGGTGTGGTAGAAGGAGGAACTGTGGGTCTAGTGAGCAACTTAATCAAAGCATTTATGTCCAGCTGAGAAGACATGAAAAGCCCCTATAGAGTGATGTTAGCCATAGTTTTCTTCAGTTGATCGAGGATATTGCTCTCCTCGAGGGTCATTTCTATTATAAGAAGGTTTTTAATGCCCTTCCCCTTGTCATTGGCTGGTAGTGAGCTTAGGATCTAGTAATGCCTCCTTGATCTGGTCATGTGATTTACTGAAGAAGGGAAGAACATGAACCCCGTTTCCTTGTCGATCTTGGATTGTTCTGCCACCTTGTTTATTTCTCCGACGAGTTACTCAAATGATATCATCCCACACATGTCGGCTATCGGGCCAATTTTCTCTGAAGCTTGCTCTTCATTCGAATCTCCAAATTCTCCCCCCTATCCGGTGGAAATAATTTTGTCTTTCTATGTAAATTTTACGCAGTCCACAACCTTAATGGCTTATTCATACAGGTCTTCCTAATCGGTGGGGATGTGTAAGGGTGAAGGGACCAAGCGCCCTTGTAGCTTCAAAGCATCGAATAACTCGGTGCTACTGTAAATGTTATTGGTTTACCTAAATAATTCTGCTATGATCTGGACGACATCATCCAGGTTGACTTCATCGGTTGGTACTACCCAACTATCTGACTCTCGGGCCCATTTATGTGCTTCCAAGAACAACGTACTGAAATTCTGGCAATCAATTACCATCTATGAGGGAAATTTCAGCCCGAACTCTAGGAGTAAGTTTAACACTTCTGACAATTTCATACTTCCATTTTCAGAACGGGTAGGACAGCGATGCATGCTCTGGTAAGGAGTGACAGTGCCTGATCAGCTAGGCTAGTAGGGTGTAGGAGGAAATATGGGCAAATTTAGAGAGGTTTGAGAAAGTATATGGGTGTGATTTGAGTTGAGGGATCAAATTATGGGTTTTCCTCTAGAAAGATGGCATTAGCATGATTTGGAAGTGGGTTGTGAGTAGTGTTTGGCTTAGGATTGGCTGGTGTGGCAATGGTACCCCGGTCAATTAGACCTTGGATTATGTTTCAGAGGTGAAGGCATTGGTCAGTAGTATGGCCAGCAGTTTGGTGAAAGGCGCAATGGGCACCTGCCTTGAAGTTTCTTGGGAGTGGATTTGGCAATGGATGGGGATCCAAGGGTTTGATAAGGTTTCGACTTAGCAGGGCTTGATAGACTTTGGAGAGAGGAGCATGGAGCTCGGTGTATTCTTTTCGAACTGGGACAGGGTGTCTTTCTGGTGACCATGATGTGGTTGGTTGAGAGATGTTGTTGATGATTGAGACTATAGCACTGGCAGGTTTGTTATATTTTCTGGGGGTGAACTGTACGGACACCTTCTTTGGTTCGACATCTGTCTTAGCAAAACCCTCCTCGATTTCTACTCCTGCTTATCTGAGTGCTCAGAAATGGGGATAGTATTATCCTCCCATCGTTGTTCGAACATGGGGTAAGAAGTTCTTCTTCACTATGCTAACTTGTTCTACCTCGGAAGGCCGATTGGTCATGGTAGCTTCTTTTTCCCTCCATCGGGCGATGAAGTTACTGACTGATTCCCCAAAGTTCTGTTTGAGTAGCTCTAAATCACGATGGGTAACCTCAAGCTCTTCATTGTATTTATACTATGACATGAATTCTCGAGATACATCCTCCCAGCTACGAATTCTGGATTCTTCGAGAGACAAAAACCATCAGAGGGCGCTATCATTCAAATTTTGTTGAAACAATTGGGCCATCACTTCTTCAGAAGCCCCTCGTAGAGTCATGGAACGGTGATAACTTCGGAGATGAACAATCGGGGGTCCACTTCCTCCGGATTTCTCGATCTTTGGCCTCTTGAACTTCTCGGGTAACCTCGCTTTAGGATAACGAGACATGTGGGTGTAATCACTGTAATTTCCTGAGATTCTGACTTGGTCAAACTTCTTGGTGAGCATATTGAGGTCCTCTTTGACTTTGTTCAGCTCTTATTCCTTTGTATCAATGATCAGAGGCAAGTTGGCCCCATGCTGGGTAAGGTTCGGCATACGAAGCTGGGCGGACGGTGACCCATTAATAGGAGGGACACGTGGAGCGTGTTGATACTCTTCGGGAACCCAGATGGGCTCAGGTGGATCCATAGCACTGGGGAATAGGTCCTTGGACTCTTGAGGAAAGGGAATCGGGTTTCGTTGCATCTCTCGGACCATAGTTTGGAGGTTGTCAATCTTGGACACAAGCTGAGATAGAACTGTCGTTAGATCCGGTTCCACAACGGGTACTTGATCTGTGTTCTCCATGGAAGGCGGATGGATTCCAGACTCGGAAGGAGTAATAGGGGAACGGACGAAACTCCGGTGTGACTTGACTAAAGACTAAAACCAATAAGGAGTCAGGCCAAGGGTTTGCGATCGACCTGAGAATGCGTAAAATGGGTTTTATTTTTGAGAAAAAGGGATGAATTTTTTTTTTGACATGATTATTATAATTATTATGTTTTCACTTGTATTAATTCTCCTAAATGCAAAATGAAATGTCGGATAGGACCCGAGCCTGGAAAAATTGGGTTTACAATATATGCAAAGCTATGGCTGGACTTGTGACCAGGCTCACGGACAGGGTCCGATTTTAAAAATGCACAAAAATTCGGGCAGCAGGCCGGCCCGAACTTTCGGCAGAGTTTCGAGTTGAAATCGACAATCTAACATGTGTGTCCTAGGCTTGACACCTACATTCCGGTATGTAGTTGGTTGGGTGAATCAGAAAGGGTTCTCCCCTTTGGCGTGACTTCTTGATATACGTCTTGCTCTTGCGAGCAATCGGTACGTGTGAACAAGCTATTTGATATACCTTAGTGTACATGAATTTCCTCACCATATACCTCATGGGGATGGTACGTGTGAGAGCAAATTCGATATACTCGGCGTACGTGAACGAGTTCCCTGCGATATACCTCCCGTCATGACTTCATTCAAGCGGTAGGATGCGGGGGAACCGTTCGATATACGTCAAAGGTACATGGCCAATTGAAGGTGAGAGTCACATCTCTTAGACTAACTACGCCCTATCGGACCAGCGCCCATCACGAACTGACCCTCCAGTTACTGGGAAAAATTTGTTCAATAACAATTCTTTTTGGTGATGTCGTGTGAATTATGTATGATCCTCTTATTCGTATCTTATGAGAATGTCTTTTCTGATTATGCCAAACAGGGATCAAAGTACAAGTAATAATGGTACACCAAGTATGGATGGGTGATGCGTGCAACATGTGGATATATGTGATCCTAGGTGCACGTGGTGCGAAGTTTACATGAAGAATTTTCTACAAGTGTGTGAATAGGAGCATAAGCATGAGGTACACATGAGTAGTAAAGGGGAACATACAAAATTAAGCAAACATAACATCCATGTAAATAGAGTCTAGCCCTCAAAATAAAAAACTCCCCAGCAGAGTCGCCACTATGTCCATCCCTCCCCGGATCCTCATGGGGGGCAGGCGCGTGATGGGTGGATCCTTAGGTCCCGCGCGTCCCTCTCGGGAGCAGTTCAGCCGACGTCATTTGGGTGAGGTGCAAAATTATAGAGAGATTAGAGTCTCCAGTCTATTTTACTCGAAACAGACAAAAGAAAGGGAGCCGTCCTGACAGACAGCATCCAAAGACATACTGATGCATACGAAACCAAAATGATTCGAAAGGGGTCTGAAGGCTAAGTTACGAAATGGGAAGGGGTTAGGCACCCATTCCGCCATTTCGGTCTCTCATGGATTTTTGTTATTTTCTTTTATTTTCCCCGTGATATGTGTGCATGTGTATATATAGTGGAGATAGGAATCCTCGACTTGTACCATGGAAGAGGTAAATCGAGTCATCCGTAGGAAGGTATAAAAATATTAGAAAATAGGATTTACTCGATTATCCTTACGTTGACCGTTATGATGGAACGATAACGCATGTGGGATAATATGCCACTAAGAACAAATATATGTATATTTATAATATAAGAGAGTGTAGTTTAGAGAAAATAGAAAATGAGAGAAAAAGTAAAAATAGGACTCGAGTCTCGGGTGTTACCCTGAGATGCCTACGTAGCCTATAGAGGCATCAAAGTCCACGTAGTTCGCATACAAAACGGGGGGTGGGGTTTATCCCATAAATCCAATCGAGGGATTCTCTTATTTGTGTGTGTGTGTGTGTAGAAAAAGTGTTTTAGTTGGAAGAAAAGTGTGAGAAAAGTATGAGAATTCCTGTTTGGAATTTATGAGCAAACCCTCTTTTTCTTGTTTTTTGGACTTTTTATTTATATGAAAATAAGATATGTGCAATAATACTAAATAAAAAGTATATTAGGATGTGTGAGATGGGATAATAAAAGTTCTAAGTAATAAAACAAGTTATTACGAATTTATGAGAATTTAAGGAGAGAGTTGAGAAAATTGGACCTTCTTAAAGATCTTGAGATTGATCTTGAATGTTGGAGAGCAGCCCTTAGACTTGGATGATAATGGAGGATAGTGAATTCACCAAGTTTGATGAAAAGGATGATGAAAAGTGAAGGTTGGAAAGGGATTTGGGTGTGAAAATCACGCTGACTTCGAGAGAGGTTTTCTGGGTCTGCTCAGAGTGATATCTATCGGATCTGGGCTCTCCTTACAAGTGAGGCCAGACCTCCTTTTTATAGGCCCAAGGCATTGCCAATCGATATAGCTCTGTTCCTGCCAATCGACAGGTGCATTTAGGCACACTGTCGATAGGCGGGGTCTGGGACCTGCCGTTTGGCAGTGTCTTTCAGGACTTTTTGAAAAATCGATCGCAGAATGCAAACCGTTGATCAGAATCGCGCACGGGGTAGACCATTTGAAAGTTAATTCAGATACCTTGGAAAGTCCTTGTATTGATCCCGGGTTAGGGAGTTGACTTTGGGTCAAATATGGCTCGAAAGCATTCGTCAATCCATTAGACGGGGAAACGTCGGACGCAGACGGATCGTTCGTCCGCATGGTAAGTCCAAATTGCGCACGGGGCGGACCATTAGAAAGGTTAGTATATTTAATTCAACATTCCAAAGATTTTAATCCGGTTCGGGGAGTTGACTTTTGTCAACCGGTCCCTGGAAGCATTCGGTGACCTCTCGGAGTAAAACGGATCGTTCATCCGTACCATAAGTCAAAATCTAGCACGGATCGGACAGTGGGAAAGGGGTTTCAGTTTACTTTGAAGATTCATTCAGTCTCAGTCGAGCTAAAGACTTGACTTAGGTCAAATAGAGCCTGGGAGCGCCCGATGGCCTCCTGATTGAGTTTCGAGGGAAAACAGGTCATTCATCTGCATGGTAAGTTAGAATCGCGCACGAGACGGACCGTTGGAAAGGGGTTCCAGTGCCCTTTGATGATTCATTCAGTATTAGTCGAGCTGAAGAGTTTGACTTTTGGTCGAACGGAGCCTGGGAGTGCCCGATGGCTTCTAGGTCAGTACTCAGGGTATGACCTAGATTTGTAGTGATGAAGGGAGGTGCTAGGGATGAAAGGAGAGTTTAGGGGGTAACAGAATGGGGTGTCTACAGTGAGAGAGAGAGGGTGGAGCTTACCAAGTTACTAATCGAGGAAAGATTTTGGATAAGAGAGCGTGCATCGAAAATAAGGGAGAAGGGCGAAATGGGTAAGTTGAAAAAGAATGTTTTTTGGTCAATTGTTTTGTTCGAGTTTTTTTTGTCCACTTTTGATCTTTTCTATTATTTTATTTTTGTTTTCTTTTTTCCTTTTTAATCCATTCAATATCATTTGATTTTAAAAAATATATTATTTATTTATTTTTAAATGAGCAAAAAGTGATGATTAACATATTTATATTATATATTTATATTTTACATTCAATATAATATTTGCTAGTGTCCTCTAGATAATAAAATTCCAGAAAAAAAACCCACAACCCTCCAGCCATGATTAGAGACATTCATGTCAACAAAAAATGAACATTTCATCCAGGTCATTATTTGCTAGTATTTATCATCATTCATCATCAGCTCTGTAACTAATAAAGAAATAACAACTTGGTGGTGGTGGTGGTGGTGGTGGGGGGGGGGGGGGGGGGGGGGGCAATAGTAACCTTGGTTCACATATCTTCTTCTTCAGCTTAAGTGAATCCATAGTAACATTGCCTAAAAAAAATTCAGATGCTAATCTTACTCTTCGTTTTCACAGAGAAATCTATAGTGACAATTGATCAATTAAATAATTGTTTGACACTATTACCCATAATTAATTTCAATATGATAAGTAAATCCTACTTTAGTAGTGAATCTAAATGAAGACTACTTACACGAAAAAAATCTCACTCAAATAAACACATCTTAATGAGAATTAATTTCAAAATGACTAAAAATCGTACCCAAAGAAACTAATCTAAATGATATATTTTACTAAAGGTACCTTTATGTTGACTACATTTTGGAGACTATTACCATTAATTAATTTCAGTATGCCAAAAGAATAATAATCAAAGAAACCTACTAACATAAAAACCTCTACACTAAGAATATCATACTTAGACAAACATTCTTAATGACAATCAATTTTAATATGACAAATGAATTATACTCAAAGAGACTTATATGTATAAAAACTAATTATACGGGAAAAATATACTCAAAGAAACACATCTCAATGAAAATGACAACTAATAACACAAAAAGAAATCTTCATTTTAAAAATAAAGTTCTAAACTACACACACTCCGGGCATGGTTTATAGTAATACCAAAAATGAATGCATTATAGAGTAGAGAAATTAGAGAATAGTATAAATTAATTTATAATACGATCCTCCCTTTTTCAACGAACTGTTTTGTCTCTAAGGATTCAATACTAAATATTCGCCGTTATTGATTCGAAATTCTTTAAAGATCGAACTTATACGGTTTATAATTAGCGGTAAGGACTTTGGGCTTGAAAGATTTGAGAAAAATCATTTCCTTCACCTTTCACTAATTATAAACTACTCTGACAAACCATTAATTATAAACCATTTCTTACCTTTCACTAATGTCGAACGATTCGTGGAAAATCAAAGTAGGTGGGTGTCTATAGAAGGCTTACCTTTTGAATTTTGAAGTCAAGATATATTGAGAAATTAGGTGATTATTTAAGAGGTTTAGTGGATACTCACCCAAGTTGAAAGGCCTTTTTTAATCTTTCAGATGTTCGTGTGAAAGGGAAGGGTCAAGTTTCATTCCAGTAGAGATAAAAGTTAAAATGGGTGAGTTTTAAACCATTAATGCATCTGGACTATAAAATGTCGTTGGAGGATAAGCATTACGGTGATGACAAAGATGAGCTAGTGGAGCCATGTTTAAGTTTCTAAAGCCGAGAAGGACGAAGATGTGATGTTGATTAAAGTGTCACACAAAGGTTACTGGGAAAGAGGAGAAATGTGATAAATCAAAACTGTCGAGGCTCGTGAAATTTGTTGCTCACATTAAACGATCTCAATACAACTAAGTTGGGAGTTCAAAATTAGACGGTGAAAAGATACTTACGTAGGTTAAGTAATATGACTGGGTCATCTAGGCCTGCTTTAATTGGAAATTAAGAGAAATATTAAAAAAAGTCCCCTTTGGACAGTAATAGCCCATATCTCTCATTGATTCCTACTCAAATCCATAAAACTTTGTAACAAAGATATATATTATACCTCTAAGTTAATCCCCGTGAAGTACATACATATGCAACATTTTGTGGGTAGTAGGTGACTGAGAAATTGGATCCGGACGAATTCTATTCATGGTCAGGTCTTCAAGTCTGACACTAAAAATAATTGAATCCTTAATAAGAAAAGTTAGTTCTCTATATGTATTGAGTGAGTTCTAATGCATAAAAAGTAAAGAAATAATATATATATACCTATCATAAAAAAGAAAATCCAAATAAGAACACGAACAATTAGAACTAATATTAAATTTTCCTTAAATTATTGGGGGTCAATTGGCACCCTTTACCAGTGTGGTTCCTTTATTGACCTTCGCCACTGTATCACGGAAATACATCTGAGAAGACTATGAATAAAAATCAAGTGTTCCCTTTAATAAGACTCTTTGACAATGAGTAACAAGAAACATACCTCATTACCATGAAAATCAACTAATGTTTTCAACTCAGCTCAGCGAAATAGAGCTTCATGTCCATTCCCCAACAAAATGTCTAATACCTGACAATAACAAGCAACAACAAGGTTTTAATTTTTGGAACTTTATACATATATAATCAAAACCCATCTCGCAAATAATAGGAAATACTAAATTAAAACTAAATTAGCAAGATTTCTGATACAAGAATATGTCATCTTACTGATTGGATACGCTACAGGAAATAAAATCTAAACAAGAACAAGAACAATTGGAGTCACTACTGCACCACTAGCCAGACAGCAATTTAATAACAAGATTTAAAAAACAAGCAATATGGTAAAATTAGCCTTTAACTTTTCAATAGATATTCGTCAAAGTGCATAGATTTTCCTTTATAATACGATATGAATCCAAATAGTAACTTCATCAAAACTTTGTTCTAAATTGTCATATATTAAGTCCATTGGCATTCAATATTAGGGAATGGTAATACAAGAAAAAGACATGCATTACAAAATATTAGCAATATGGGATCGAAAATGTTAAATATAACCATTATGGGACTTAAAATGCTAAATATACCAATCCTGAAATCTAATTTATACAATGGGGCCCTCTTGGAAGAATTAAAATAGGAAAAACAATTTTAGCATTTTCGATAAAATGAAATTATTACCACGGTGCCATGTACTTGCCAACACTATTAAACAATGTATGTATAAATACACAACACAAACATCTAACTTTATTTTAGGCATACCTACTATGCTGCGAAGCATGAAAACGTAAATTATCCAAAGAAATATACGTATATTTATCAATAACTTTATTTTAGGTATACCTCCTTCTTAAGACAAATTATACCAGCTCCTTCTTTGTTTATCTCGCTCTTGACCATCATTTCTTCCTTCAATTGTTAACTTTTCACTTCAGTCGTGATTTCAACCTCAAGTGCCAATGAGAACATGTTTACATCTGTGGCAACAATCACATGGGTAACATTTGGGTTCCAACACTTTGATATTATTACACTATAACTACTTGAGAAATTGTCCAAATAATACTACATGACAAATTTACAAAACACTACATAGTGCCTTTCCAAAAAAAATTTAAGTGACTTTTTTTAAATATGCTATTTTGAGTCTGCAAATTTGAGTTTGCACCCCACATTTTATATTCTTTTGAATTCTTCCAGCTACACTAAGTCATGCAATTAAAATGGAAAATAGTCTTAAAGTATAATACTACACAAACATATATACATGTGTATGTGTACATGAGCTAATTATTTTTCTAAAAAAAATTTCTCTTAAGTAGACTGTGAAAATCCACAAAAAAAACCCTGGTTTTTTCTCCATTAGTAGATGGTGCCTAAAAGTTGAACTGCTTAGAGACTCTGTATTCACAATGATAAGAAAACATCAAATAAATTGCCAATAGAGGTTAAGGTATAAAGAAATCATTTCAAACAGAAAATTATACCATAAAAAAGTCAGATTTAAGACGTAACAAACTTAAATCATTACATTTCACCAAAAAAAATATCAAATTGAGCCAATTTAATGAGGCATCTTTCTTTTTCTTCAATAGAATATTATTATTCATTGACAAAAAATTATAGCAGAAAACTGATAACTTAAAATCTTATTAAAAAATTCTAGTGCACAAAAAAATAAAGTTGGGAAATGAATACATGTGAATGAAACAAAGCAGTATGTTACAGGATAGGGAGTTGCAAGTAAATTTTAAGTATTGTGCTAAAGAAAATTGAGAAATTCAAATGTCAGTGTCAAAGTTTTGTACCATTTTCTTAAATAGTAGACATAGTTATAAAAGGCACAAGATGCAAAGACCTTCCAAGAGTCTAGACATAAGGTGATGCATGAACCTAATCAAATAAAGGCCCGCATTATGCAAAACACATAAAAATTAGTTGTTGTATGTTTTTAATAATTAATAATTACACGATTATAAAGACAGATAAGAAGGTTATATTTGATACACCATATGCAAAAATTTTAGTTTAAGTAACACACACCCTCTAACATTTCAATTTCAAAATAAACAGCAAAATTTTGTTACTCAAAATAGAAGTTGTCCTTCCCATTGAAGAATAACTGTAAGATGTGGATTCTTGGAATACGATTGGTTTTAAGCAAGGCATAACCCCTTATCAAGACCGTGATTAATGCCCAATACTATGTTTAATAATGGCGATACATGATAGTAAAGGAGAATAATATTTAACACCCAAGATGGTATTAAATGAGGTCTTTTATACAATAAATGCATGGTGAACACAATAAATAAGTGGAACCAACAGATAACTTAACCAAAGGGAGAAAGATCAAGCACTCTTATCATAATAAAGGCAAGGCAGGAAATTCAGGTTCAGTTAATGCTCAATGATAGTGGTATCAATGGAAACAAAAGGGAATGTTCGGGCAATAGATGTTCTCACAGAAGCTCTCGTGTATGAGAAAAATTTAGCAGCAATTCTAGGTTCGAATTTCCATCCCTGTAAATTGTTTGGTTTGTCTATTTATATGAAGGAAAGGTTACTCGAGTAACCTTGAATAGCATTAAATGAGAAATTACTGTGGCATTAATGTTAAAGATATTGTATTAAATGCATGAGCTGTTATGTTTTGGCGGGAAACTGCTCAACCAATTATAAGTGCGGTGGAATTAATGGGGATATGATGTGGCAGCTCAAAGGTTTACCTTAGAACGGCTATGAAATCAGACTTGGTTAACTACGTCTTTCATCTTAAGAATAAAAATCACTTAAGTGCTCTTATCTCGAGTCCCTAAATGCTAGGCATTATGACTCCATAAAGTAAGTGAACAGTGACCCCACCAAACGTGTGCTCACATCAATCAAAAGGGATAATGTATGAAGTATGAAGTTGAAGTTGCGCAGTTGAAAGTAGATCAAACATTAAGTGTGTTGTTTGTTGGCTGGGAAATGTCTCGAGGCGATATATCTGAGGTTAGGGTCCCTCGAGTAGGTTCCCCCGAGTATGTGCTATATGAAGTAGCTCGAGGTGGAAGTATCTCGAGCACCTGTTTGTGCTAGATGAAGTTTTTCCTAAGTGTGCCAAGAGGTTTGTATATTACTTTCCCAACGTTGCCTTTATCCCAATCCTCCAAACCAAATCCTTGAAAGGTTCCCAAGAGGATGTCATTCGATAGTGCATGTAAGCTTTACCATGCCCTACCAGGCATGGTCCCTCGAGGGTACCGAACGTCCTCCCCCATATTACAAAGTAAATTGTTCAACAAGTAAAATACAAGATCAAATACATCATATTTCCTATTACAAGTATTGTCACTCGAGTAATCTTGGTCTTCGTAAGAAGTCCTTTGAGAAGCCTCTATGGAGGGTGTTCGTGGGAGGTTTTTGTGTGTCTTCTTTAGTTAGCCTTTTGCTAAGTATAGAATCATCTCGGCTAATCAACCTTCGGTGAGGACTCCCCCCTACATTTTCCCTTTCGTAGAGATATTTGTTTATTGCATGAAGAAATATTTGTATGAAATACTTAGATGATCTTCGAACCACTGTGTAAAGAAAAAAATATTTTCCAGAGGCAAACAACGTAGCATAATAGGTATTAAATTATTCAGGAAGGAGAAATGTGGGCGAGGGACTTGTTTAGTCCTCCTTTCAAACTACTTCATCTTTAACTTCTTTGTAATTTGTCTCATAGAACTGTTCCTTGATGGGATGCTATGATTGCGTGTGACCACTTTCTTGGGGGGGGGGGGGGGGGCGGTGAAGGAATTATTTCAAATTTCTCATAAAATGTTTCATTTACCCCAAGTTTAGAACTCTTGGTATGCACCATCATTACTCTGGCCATATTGCATTTAATAATATTGACGTTTGCACCTCCGAACTTTACAGGTAACAGCTTGGGGGTTAGCATGTTCTTCTCACGTAAGGACATTCAGGCATCACCTCTTGGAGCTTGATCTTTTTAGTGTTTGAATTTGTTCCCCTATATGTGCCTGTCGAGTACACACGGTAATTCAACCGTCACCACATTTCCCAAGATGCCATTAATCTACCGTGTGTTGCATCTTGTGTTGCCCTTATAAAAAGCGTACTTGGCATTTCAGAAACACTTACCTTTGGTTCATTATCATTTTCCTTCGTCTATTTTGAGAGAGGGAGAGGTTTCAATGCTTGCTTTTGACTTTATTCTTCACTCCAATTGTTCTCTCTTTTTCACATTTCTTTGTTCTTTCTTCATTTATGGATCCTATAGTCAAAAGGACTCCTTTCACAAGGGGTGTTTCTCCTAGGACTTAGGCATGCCAGGACTAATGGGCCCGATATCGCCGTGCGCCTTACTTTGGGGGCCTAGCCATTTTTGGACTTTGGTTGAGAATTTTTTGGGGGAGCTTATTCCGGTGGAGCTGACAAACTTATAAATGGATGAAAGAAGACTTCACTTACATTCTTATCGCTATTGTGACTCATTTTTGGATCAAATGAGGAGACTATCCTTTCTCAAAGGTAGAATTTATGTCTACCTCTGGTGCCTGTGAGGGTGTGGGCCTGTGGACTGAATATATTCATGTCAAATTCTCCGTGCAGCTGGCCGTAGTGAGTTTATCCTCCACCAGTTGGCTGGATGATCTCACGCTTGCCAAGAATAATAACACTCTCCAACTTCTTGTGTCACGGTGGAGCCATCGGACTCATACGTTTTTAGCTTCATGGGGTGAGTTTACTGTCACCCTCGAAGATGTTTACGAACTTCTAGTCTTGGAAGTTATCAACTTTGATACTTTCTTCGAGGAGGTCACCTCTAGTGCTGAGAAAGCTGCCTGAGCTGAGTTGGAGGCAGTAGTGAAGGATTTTATGGTAACCTACAACAAGTACACATATTTGAAGGTAATCCGTTACTTCTATTTCATTGAGGATAAAACAGTAACTAAATCCCGCTAGGTGGCTAAGAAAAATTTAAAAGGAAAGCAGGTGTTCGAGACTTCCCCCACTAGGAAAGGTTTCGATTCGAAGATTGAGCTGGAGGGCCATATCTGGGTTGTTCTCTCCAAGGTATTTCTTCCTAGTATGCCCCACGATTTCCTTAGGAAAGACTTGATTAACATGGACGTTCATATGGCCTATGGTCTTAAACTCCCCTTAGCTACGATCACATTGGGTTCCTTGTACACGTGAATGGATCGCGTTCAGTCTAATTCTACTCAAAACATCAGTAGATTTTATGTTTCAAGTTATGCCAACTATGTTATTTTAAAGGCTTTCTTGTATGCCCGCTTTCCAGAGTATGCTCTAATTGGAAGTTTCCTCCATTCTCATCTCATCAAAGTTCCCTGGATCTGTTGCTAGAACCACAAGAGTTCCAAAAAATCCTTTATCTCCGTTGATTAGTTTTTTACTAAGCATTTCTTCTGGGACAAGGAGCGTCCTATTGCCCCACTCGAGGAATCAGTGGCCAGGAAATTTCCTACGAACAAAGTTACTTTGCTCTTGGTTCCTTCATACCTACCCTAATATACTGAGTGGTCTTCTTTATATTCTATTTATTATTCCATTCGCATGGCCATGCAGTTCGAGTATGACCAAGGCAACCTGATGATGAGTCACTTCACCCGTGAGAAGCCTACAAATTTTTATTTTACCTGTAGAAATTTTTTGACCTCAACTGTTATTAATTATTGCTCCAACTATGTTGAAAACCCCATCATTCCAAGTAAGAGTGCTCGAGGAGGTTGGTCAGCCATGTATTTGACCGTATTTTGGTCGAATCAATTAGGCATATTTCAGAGCAACCTTCTCAAAGAACCCCGCTACTTTGACTTTGAGAGATTTCTCCCTACGAAGCTAGGGCTGAGGAGATGTTCTACTTCTACTTATTTATTTTTTCTTAGTACCATTAATAATTTAACCCTTTCGATCTGCCTCCCTTGGCCCCTTTGGAGTAGGCCATAGTAAAAAAGAAGAAGGGTGCTCAAACATCAGTTCTGGGCGAAGCGGCTACTATTTCCCCCAGTACCTCGAGATCGGTTAAAAAGGGTAATAATACTCACGCTTCTTCAACTGGGGAAGTTATTAGAGGAATTCGAAAAGCTCCTTCGAAGAAGTGTAAGACTATTCAAGTAGTTTATCCAATAACGACCCACATTTGGCCAAACAGGTTGACCAGATGTGGGCTAGTCTATAGCAAACTTGGGATACTTGTTCGCCAAAAGATAGGGCAGCTATGTCTACCCACTTGGCTACTCGTGGATTTAATTACACTCCTAGGTCTGCGGAGGGAAGAAAAAAGTGAAACAGAACTACTGCCGACCTAGCCAGTCCAATCAGGTTATCTTTCGAAGAAATAGTTGAGGAAGAGGAACAATCTGAGGAAGAAGAAGTTGAGGATGAGGAAGAATAAAGTGATGATGAAGAAGAGGAAGAGGAAGTTGGAGAGAATCAGGTTGAGTATGAGTCGGAAGAGAAGTCCGAGGAGGAGTATTCCAAGCTCGTTCAAAAATGCAGGGTACAAAAGATAATTTCTTCTTCGAGGCCTTCTTTACCCCTATAGGACCATGCTCTGATAAGGAGGTATGGATACTCCCCCTTTTTACTTATAACTTCTCAAATTTCTTCTTAAAATATTGACTTCTATATTTTTAACTTCAGGTTGATGTCCAAGGTGATCCCCACGAGGATATTGGAGTGGGTGATAATTTTGAGGGCCCCCTAGCAGATTTGGAGACAATTGAAATTTTGCCCACTTTAGAGGATGTTCAGCCAAAGGGAATAGCTATCCCTATAAATTCGAAGGTAACTAAAATTTTCCCCCCAGAGCTAGATATTGATCTTTGTTATGTCCCATCCAGTGGTGGCTATTCGAGTGACTCTCCCTTCTTACATAACCAGGATGCCCTTAAGGAAGGTGTCCCTAAAGAAGGTGTTGTCGAATCTAGTGTGAGGGAGTCCCCTGTGGTTGTACCCTTTGTTATGATAACATTTGAACTCATTCCAGCTTCTTAACCTTTTCTTTCTTAACTCTTTGTTCTAATTTTGATTCCTTCTTCGACAATCTTCGAAGGCCTTATTACCTGAGTAGGTTGCCATGGTGCATTCTCCCACAAACAATTAGATGTTAGTTACTCTGTTTGGGACTTCGATCCTCAAATGCGAGGGGGTGAGGTTGTTGCTTCTATTGGTTAGGTAGGATTGGGGCTAGAAGGTGCTGCTACCCTAGGGGGTGATCATGTTGTTCAGGTGGAGCTGCGTCCATTGGTGGTTCAAGGAGGATATCATGAGGAAGAAGTTATCGTGCAGATGGCCACCAAGTAATTCACTGATGTTCCTCAGCTATATGTATGATATCACCCCCTTTTGGGAAGTAAATCCTGCATTAAATGTTGTTAGAACTACCTAGTAAATACGACTTTAAATTTACCATGAGCGAGGGTGGAGCAAGCCAAGTAATATTGGACTTTAATCTCCCATAATCGAGGGCTAGGCGGCCCAAATAATATTGGACTTTAAATCTCCCATAAGGGAGGGTCAGGCGTGCCAAGTAATTTTAGACTTTAATCTCCCATAACCGAGGGTCAGGCGGGCCAAGTAATATTGGACTTTAAATCTCCCATAAGCAAGGGTCAGTCGCGCCACATAATGTTGGACTTTAATATCCCATAATCGAGAATCAGGCGGGCCTACTAATATAGGACTTTAAATCTCCCATAAGCGAGGTCCAGGCGCACCAAGTATTGTTGGACTTTAACCTTGTACAATTATTCCTAATAAAGCACAACCTTTTTAACTTGTTTTCATTTAAACACACCTAGTTGAAAATACACTCCTACTTCCGCTTCCATGTAAAGCACAAGCAAGAAGTTTTCATTGACAATCCTCTGAAACAAGCACTCGATAACACGGGGGATCAAAAGAACGTGCCCATATTCAATAGGATTAACCTATTAAATTCCCACACAACAAATCAATGTTTACACATAACTTGCTGAACACACCCCTAAAAAATGAAATTATGTAAAATACAACATCTTTATGAGTCATAATCATATCAAATATGTATTGGTGGGTTAACAGATAATGACCAAACATAATAAGTTCATTAGATCTCAACCCAACCTTGTAAGCTTGTGAAATACGCGGTAATGACCAAACATAATAATTTAATGCCAACATGGGCAGACATGAACCCAACCTACAATAATTAATCAATCAAAATCTGGAAAAAAAATCAGTGTAATCGCGGGTAATTCTATGTATCTAGTCGTTAATCAACTAGCTACCATCTGCATGATAATTACATAATCATATGATGCCCAAACAATGAAAGAATTATTAGTAGAATTTTTTTTACACAAACTTCCTCAGCTACAAGATATTTATTTACATAATATAAACATTAATTCTCATAATGCAATAGAAAAGTCCCGTAAATTACAATTGCAGGAAAACCACAACATGTAAATAAACATAGACAAATATTAGAGGGTAAATTAATAAAAAAATAATTTAATAGAGATGTTTATACCTCGACGCCATACTTGATTGAAACACTGGTTAGGATGTCAAATTTGGAGACCCGATGTTCAATATAAGTAGCTCCACAACGAGGCCAACGTGGAAAAGATGAAGAAGAAACGAGGAAAGGCTTCCCTGATGATTCCATCAGTAAAAGATGGTGATCTACAAATCCTCCAATGTTTCACCTCTCTCTTTTCATATGCATCCCTTAACACCATACAATTCGATAAAAAAACACTAAATCAAAACTAACATTGTTTATGTGTGAGAAACCGAGAGAATTGAGGGTAAAATATATGAAAGGATCATGAAAGAATGTGGAATAGGGGTTGAATGAACCACTTTCACGCTAGAGGAAAAGGAGAGATATTAGGAAGAGGCGTTGTGACACCCCGACTAATTAAATACCGGGTAACTACTCCTTTATTAAATTAATTGAAAATGCCAAGTTGGTTCAGTTAGTAGAATCACTGTGGAAAACATTTTAATGATTACTAACCACCTAGTATTTAAAAAGCGAGTTGCCAATTTTTAAATTAAATCTGATTAAAATGAAGTAAGTGAAGAATAAAAGAATAACATAACCATACACAATAAAGTCCCAATAGTGAAATCAACAAGTAATAAAGAGTCTGGAGGAAATACTCCTCACAACAATCACACAACTGAAATAATAAAACAAGTCTGAATCCTGAATTAATTACAATCCACAATCTGAAATAACTGAAATATAAAATGTCTCTAAAAGAAATGGGCGAAATGCCCTACCAATGATGAAACTGAATATGGAGTCAAGACTAGAAAAGAGGCGTATACTGTCAAAGCCCTGTAACTTCCACAACAGCTACAGCTCGTCACCTGGATAGAATTCCTATGCATGGTGTCCTTGTGGATGGGCACCTAAAAAGGTTTTTACAAAAATATATTTGAAAGCAAATGGGTCAGAGCCCGAAAGTGGAGAGTATTTTAAAAATAGCAAGTGTTTTAATGACATTAAAACAATGAATGCAAAATACATGTTAGGACGTGCACTCACATGAAATCCTCACCTCTCGACTAATTGTGCACTCCTAACGTACCGTACCCATCTAAGTGAACTTCATATCTAACTAAACCGTCATAAGTTCTACCCCTTTCTACTAAATTCCCATTATAAATTCTAACGTTATCAATTAAAACGAGGTTTTACTTAAACTTGAATTCTCAATTATTAGCAATACAATTCACTACAGATTATCCCTTTTTATTTTCTCAAAGCGTTACCATAATTATACTCACAATATCGACATGAAAGTTCTCATTATTTAAGCGTATATTATTCACGTCATGAATATACAATACGAGCACCCGAGACTAAGCTGCGGTGCACACATACTCTGTTATCCATCCCGGTACATCATGTACATAAGGGTTACGCATTCCGAATCTCTCAGGAATCGTTCTCAGATAACAACAATCACAAACAATGGAGGAGAACACAGTCACATCACATGGGTCACGCACATACCTACGCTCCCACGATCAGCAGTCTTATTAACTTCCCAATAAGTCCTTCTCTGACCTATGTTCTCGAGGTACCAATCTAAATCCGGGCAACACAAAGATTAGATGGCCCTAAGAGAACGTAAACCTCCCGTGATAGCAAGTATGGTAGGTATGTCATACACATAAATCATATACATATACTAAGCATGCAAACATCCTAGTAATTATCATAATTTATTAGTGGTATACTTCTCATTCTGATACCAACTTATAATGTTACGCAATTCATATATCCCCGGTTAATACTAACATTTAAATCGTCAATTATTCTCACATCGTAATTAGTCACTCACGTCCTAATCCACAATTTTCATTTGATTCAAATCACACTTCTATGTTTTACTCCTCAATATATCCCAAATATCCCAACTATATCAATTAGTCATCAAGGGAATGTTATCTTTACATTTAAACCAGGTTACGGGACATTAGAAATCAAATCAGGCCAAAAAGGCCAATCTGTCAACTCGTTAGAAGTATCGTTCGAACGAGGTCGTTCGAACGACAGTTCGTTCGAACGAAGTGGGCATCTAACGAGATCTCGTTCGAATGAAAGGCATCGAACGAACATCCAACTCGTTAGAAGTCAAACTGTCAACTCGTTAGAATCTCGTTCGAACGACCTGGGCAGGTCTTCTAACGAGGTGACAGTTTCGAGCCCAGAATTTTCCTATCTCGTTTTTCTCAATTTTCTTCACCTCTAATCTCATCTAAAAGTCGCCCCAACAGTATTTTAAGGTTTCTAATCATCACTAAACATTCATAGGTCATAACACAACATTTATATAAGGACAATTCTTCCTACACATCATGTAATTATCATAACTCCCCAATTTTTTCCCAAACCTTATGAACATGAACCCTAGAAATTTAAATCATCAATTTCCATAAATAAATCCGGTTTTGTAACTTAAAAATAGTAATTATTTTAGTCTAATCACCCAATAACAATTCTACGTGAAAACCTATATCAAAATTTGAATTTATAACTCCAATTTCATGGGTTTTTATAAATCTTCCAATACAATGCGATTATATAATTTTCTAATCATGAAAGAAACATTCGCTTGAAATTAACGTAATTAAACCACTTGCCTTAGATTATTCTCTGAATTTGGTGTTGAATGTTGAAGGTTGCCCTATCTCTTTCTCTCCCAAGGTTGAAGGTTGAAGATGGAGGTTAAGGTTTTCTCTTTGGGAACTTTTCTAACTTCCTCCTCTAACTCCCGTTGCCCTCTAATCAGTTAATTGCTGGTAATGGCTTAGTGGGTCATTAATATCCTAATATTTAATTCCCAAAATTCGTTGGTTAATAATCCTAAAATTTCAAAATTACCAAAATACCCTTTTAAGTTGCCGGTGTGGCCCAAAAATGCCCCGGGACCCAAACTAAACCCCGGCTAGTGTTTTCTGACTATTTCGACCCTTCCAGACTCGTTGGCGCACTCAAAATGACCATACGGTTGATAAAAATAAAATCCACTTTTTAATTAAAATAATTATATTCCTGACGCGACTGTCACACGCGTCCTAACAAAATTTCCAAATTGTCGTATTTTTGCCTCGGGACAATTTCAATATTTTCAATATTCATATATTGCCATATATACACATTATAATCAAATACCAACTCACATCTCGTTAGTAGTTTATCCAGATTAATTCTTAATTAATTCACATTTAATTTAATTAATCCCATAAATAAATATCGATAAAAATGCGGGGTATTACAGGCGTTTTGGGATTTTCATTAGGAGGGAAGTGTCCCGCTTTTATTTTGTGAGGTGTATTATTAAAATGTATTTTTTATTCATTATTTAACATGACAAAGCTTATTAGTACCACATATGTTAATTTCGTAACAGTAAATTATTGCTAGTAATTGTAACATTATAATAGTGTTAATAATCAATAAATTTGTGTGTTACTAAAATGGTGTTTTGGTGTAGAGTCGGATGCCGAACGGATTCGAATTTTCGAATATCCTCTTACACCCTTATATCTATCTTCAGTGAAAATCAACCCTTTCTTCCTTTTATACAGAGTGTCATTAATTTCAAAAGTTGAAATAAAATTATCAATAATAAGTCTCCTTCAAGGGACAAAAGCATTTTGATTTTCCAAAATAATAACGTCAAAAATTATTTTAAGTCTATGAGCTAAGATTTTTTAAATTAATTTGTAGATGACATTGCATAAACTAGTACGCCTAAATTTAGAGATTAGTTTTTAATTTTTTTTATTTTGAGAATCAAAACAATTAGGGTAAGATTTAGAGTGTGGAGAGACTTAACATTGCTAAGAACTTCAAGAACATAATTGGTGATCAGTGTCCCGATAATATGCAAGTATTTTTTGAAAAAATAGAGCTGGCATACCATCTGGTCTAGGGATTGAAAATGGGACATTTGTTTGAAAGAAGAAATTACCTCAGGATCTTTGAACTCAAGTAAGATCATGTCATTCATTTGACTTGTAACACGCCAGTTAATTCTTTATAAATACTCTCCTGGGCATCCAGATGTGGACTAGTGGCTTTTATTAAATTAGTAAAGTAGTTCACCGCACATATGGCAGTACTATCATCCTCCCTTATGCATATACCATTGAAATCCATTAACTCTGAAAGAAAATTGAATTTTCTTCTTTGAGATTCTTTGGCGTGAAAGAATTTTGAATTTCTATCAGCGTCTTTCGGTAACTCCACCTTCCCCCTCTATTTCTAGCATAGCTCATCCGCCTCTAAAATAAGATTAATTTTATTCTTCAAATTTTTAATCAACAGATTTCGTGCCCTATACCGAGCCTGATTTCTTCACCAATATATAAGCTCTCATTTTAGAAATATTTTCCCCTAAGGAACCATACTTTTGATTTTCTCAAGTCACCAGATATGTCACGCAACCCTTAAGTTTTTCCTTTACATCACCTACACACTAAGATCCCAAGGTTTCTAAATAATAGCACCGCAATCATCATCCTTTGTCGACCAGGCCTCGAACCAATAAATAGAAACTCTTTTTTTTCTTTTCTTTATTATGGAGTTTGTACACAAACTTAATATCTCATAGGAGGTGGTCGGACCATGCGGCTATATATTGCAAACATGAAATTTTGGAAAGACTTCCAAACATTTTTCAATTTTTCCATTACTCCATGTACATTCCTAGCAAGTAAATCCTAGGTCTACCAAACTACACGCACCCACCACCCTTAAAATTATTGATTTTTCAACTAGGTTCAAAACATCCCCCACTTTTATCCCTATGAGATAGGAGTTCATTCAAATACCTTATAAACATAATACGGGAGATGGTTATCATAACCCAAAAATTTAAGTAAATTCAAGCCCAATTTCTTTTACTGACCTCTGGGAACCCATGAAAACTAGTATGATGCCAATGCCTCGAGCTGGACCAATTCAACACCACAAAATCCACGTGGTTTAGGAAGTGACTTTTAATATCAAATTTAAAACAATTTTCCACAAAAAATGGGTCAATGATTATCAGTTTTTGTAACAGTTACAAAAAGGATAGCGCTATTCGCGCTCCTCCCTTATACCCTCGCACTCCATTTTTATCCAACCTTATATGCAAATGACATTAACATCCTCGCCCATATATCAATAAACCCTCACCTGAGAAACTTCTCTTCATGTCTTGCATTTTAATAATTCATTGTTGTTATACTCTCTCTTTCTATGGTAATAAAATCATTTGCATTTAAAATCATTTTTAGTTTGATAGGAATTGGCAAAATATTTTATTAAATTAAATAAAATCAGTGGGAGTGCAGCATTGAGAGCCTCTCAAGGCATTTATATTAATATAAAAAATATTTTACATAACAGGAATACGAGCAAACTAAAATTAGTCACGATATAAAGTTAAATTATTTTAACTTGACACGAACACGACTTAGTTGAAACGGGACACGACACGTAATTTTTTTATAAAAAAAACTAACACGAACCAAATAAAACGAGTCTCAATATGAAAACGTCTTTTTTTACCAACAAAAAGACGGTCCAATTAAAATACGATGCAAATTATTTTTAACTAACATGGACATTGTTCAAATAAAATGCGACGCGGCATGAAGTCGTATTATTTTACCAAACACGAACGCGATTCAAAAAACATAAAATCAAATTATTTTATCTAACACAATATGATCCGGTTAAAACATGAAATCACCCATTTAAAACACAACATAATGTTGTGTCGTATTTTATTTGGAACGTCTTTTGTTACATTAACAAAAAAACGTAATATTTTGAAAAAAATAAAAACATAAATTTTGAATATAAAAAATCATAATATTCTGAAAAATTAAGATTTTAATATTCTGAAAATATAAAATCATAAAATTCAGTTTTTTATTTTTTTATGATTTTATATTTTCTGAATATCAAAATTTTAATTTTTCAGAATATTAGGATTTTTTATATTCAGAATTTATGTTTTTATCTTTTTTCAAAATATTACGTTTTTTTTAAGTAATAAATTTTTGAACAAAAGATTATATTTACTCCAATCAAATATTTATTGATGGCCTGTTAGTCATTTAATGTTTAATTATTTGAAAGAGTGTGGGGAAAGACTTTTTGAGGTGTGAAAATAGACGTTCCCTATAGTTATTTTACCTAATACGAACATGACGCAAATAAAAGCAACATGACACGAATTTTTTTTTTGCCATACACAAACACGATCGAGTTGAAACACGACACGACATGGCACAACTCATATAAAACGCATTTTTGACTTAGATTTTAATTTATTTAGTTTTTAACTATATGTGAAATCAAATTCCCATTTTTTACATGCAATTTTTATTTTTTTGGAAAACCTTAATTTTTGATTTTGAATAAGTTGTGCATTTGGAATAAGAATTGAAAAATCAAAAACACCAATTTATCAAAAACATTTTGTTACTTATAAAAACAATTATTAATCCTGTTTATAAAAGGGCGTTATTAAAAAATATAGTATTCTGGAAATAAAAAAGCATAATATTTCGAATAAAAAAGTCCTAATATTCTAGAAAATTAAAATTTTAATATTCTGAAAAATAAAAATCATAAAAAGTCAGATTTTTATTTATAAAAAATATTATGTTATTTATTAAAAAAAACTTACTAGTTTTTTTAATTAAAATGGTTGTTTTTTAAAAAAAATGTCTCGTTGTATAAGTTTAAAAAAAAATTCGTTATTTTTTTATTAAAAAAATCATCTTTTTATTAAAAAAAAACTTATTTAATTTGTTTCTATTAAAATGCTAGTTAACTAAAGTATGGATGAGTTGGAGAGTAAGGATATTTTTGTCTTTCTTTTATGTTGTGGAGCAAAGTGGAGTGCTAGAAACTTTTTTTGGAGTGGGAATAGCCCCACCCTTACAAAAATTGTCAAACATTGATCAATTTTTAAAAAAATAATAAACACGAATTATTTTAAGTTGATTTTTTATGTGTACTCTAAATGTTTAAAATACACAAAAAAAAAATCATCCTAAAAAATATGTTTATAATATTTTTTAAAAATAACTTTGTACGGTGCAGATCCATAAATGAGATCGCCCCTGATCTTCTCCCTCTCTTTCGAGAGAGAGAGAGAGAGAGAGAGAGAGAGAGAGAGAGAGGGAAGGGCAACAACTTGAGGGCGTAGAGAGAGATAGGGGGGGGGGGGGAGGAAAAAGGGGAAACAACTTGAGAGCGCGGGAGAGATGGAAATAATAATCTGATTATTTTATCCCCTATTTTTAGAAGTGGACAGTGTTGGAAAAAATTGGACATAATGCTGTCCAGAACTTTCTGGACAGAATTTTGAGAAATTGTGAGCTCAAATTTAGATGATACCCACACCATGATAATTGTGAGACCATATACGAACGCGTTCTCCTTCGCATGGAGATAAATGTAGTATATTCACATGTCCCATTTCGTTAAGTTATGAATGATAAATATGTCCCCAAACTGGCTCATAAAGCAATAAAAGTTAATGAATTAGGTATGTTTTAACTCTTGTCCCACATTGGAAGAGTAGTGGAAAAATAATGAGTTAATAAAACCCCAATGATGGACTAAGGTTTGGATGCTATGGGGTATCCCAACTCTTTGAAAGGAAGATGACTCACATTATGCATGTGTTGGGCTTGGGTCAGAAGCCCACACGCGCGTGCGCCGTCCGTCCGTCCAGTTAGCTCGGCTCGGGCTTGGGCTTATAAACTTTTAAATTTTTTGGCCGAATTTAATTTAACTTTCTGGGCTTTAATTTAATTAATAAATTATGAAATTAATTAATGCCAACAGTCAACAGTTAATTAAATCGAAATTAACTGTTAGTTGACAGTTAAAAACGGTTTAACATTATTAAGTGTTCCCAATAGTCAAAACCAATGCTATAAATAAACATAATTACCTCCAGTTTTAATTGCTAAAAAAATTTCCCCTCCAGAATATTCCGAAAATGCTACTGCATTATTTTCTACATCCAGAAAATCATTTTCTTCATTTCTGCATAGCATATTACTATTCCGGTTGAGTATAAAAACACAGTCTTGTGTTCGTTGGAATTAATTCTTATTGCGATACATAATTAATTCGAAAAATCCGTTCTATCTTGGGAGGTAATTATTCAACAACCTTGAAGCACATAAGATTTTCCTTAAGAATGATGTTCTATAGGGCTCAGATTTATCTTTTCTATTTCTAGTATTTATTTCTGCAAAACTATGTAAATCTCACATTTCTGTAATTATGTTTTATTTCTGTAATTATTATTATTCGTAATTTTGTACTATTTAAATAGTAGACTTAACAATCTTAAGGAAAATTTATCTTTTGAATACTGTTTATAATGAGTACGGAATAATTTCAAAATTACAGATATTTATTGGTGTCATATAAATCTGTTTTACAAAAAATTTGATAAATTATTGTTTTATTACAGAAATTTAATAACATAGTTAGTGTTACAAAAAATTAATTTTCTACACTGTACATCATATTCTGTTTCTGAAAAATAAAAATTTTATTTATAATTTTTTTTGGAAATCTGTTTGTATAATATTTTTATCTTAAAATTTTAATTCTGTTTTGTATGGAATTTTTTTAATATTAAAAGCAGTTTGAGACAAATATTTTTACTTCTTCTTAATTTAGACTATTAAAAACTAGTGTTTAATATCTTAGTTTAATTATGTGAAATAGAATTCAGAATATTGTGTAGAATATTTTACCTTAATTATGTGTTATATAATTTAGAATTCGTATAGTCATAATTATAATTTGAGAAAATTGGTGTATAGAATTTGTATTCAATTTCGATAAATTCATTATAAATGAATAATATTATTAATACAAATTCTGTTTTTGTAACAGAAATAGAATCACAAAGTACGAACACAGTCCCACTAATCGTGAATGTGACATATGCGACTATTGCTACCCTCGTAAACATGCCACATAGGGAGAAATCGAAAAAAAATTCCAAGGCCGATTTCAAGCGATGGTAAGGACAGATGTACTTTTATCTCACAACCTTCCAATTGGCAAGATTCGTTTATCAGGATTGTTCCCCTTTGCAAGAGGGAGATGAAACTGAGAAAGTTTATGCTGCGGAAGCATGAAAACATTCTGACTTTATGTGTCGAAACTGCATCTTGACGTACTTGTACAAGACATTGTACCATGTGTACAACACGATGACAACCGCTAAGGAATTATGGAATTCTTTGGAGAAGAAGTACACAACTGAATATGCGGGTATTAAGAAATTCATCGTAGGTCGTATTCTAGATTTCAAAATGGTTGACTCCAGGCCGGTTATTGGACAAGTTCAAGAAATTTATGTTATTATTTATGACACTCGTGCTGAAGGAATGTCAGTCAGTAACACTTTTCAAGTGGCGGTGATGATTGAAAAATTGCCTCCAACTTGGAATTTGCTCCAAAATTATCTCAAGCACAATTTCAAGGAGATGAATATTGAATAATTGGTAGTGTGACTGCGGATTGAAGAGGACAATCGTGAATTTCAAAAGAAAAGTGGAAAGAATATTATGGAGTCTAAAGCTCATGTGGTTGAAGGACCTAATCCAAATGTAAGCGTGACGGGAATGGCACATTTAATTAAAGAAAGAAGTTGAAAGGCAAATGCTACAATTATAGCAAGCCAGTGTGACACCCCGCCTAATAAAATACCGGGTAATCAGTCCTATACCAAATTAAAACAGGAATCCCAGTTGGATCATCCTTAGCATCACTGTCGAAATTTTTTTAAAACTTACTAACCACCTAGTATTCCAAAAATTGGTACCAATTTTAACTTTTTAATTAAACAAAACAGTACATGCGGAATTAAAATATAAACCATTCACACAACTGAATGAAAGTAAATTGAATAATAATTACACAACTTGTCAAATAAATCAACGGCCACTAAATAAATAATCCAATACAAATATTCAACACCTGAATGAATTACACTTGAAAACTGTACCGAGAAGTCTGGGCCACAAGCCCTAAATAAAACTGAGACTGATACAAGATTCCTACTCTAGAAATGAATGAATGATGCGTCTAATCCAAACTCCTGCTAGCATCCACATATGCCGTAGCTCCGTGTTCCTGGGATAGAATATCAATCTTGGCGTCCCTGTGGCTGGACATCTAAAAGGTTTTAAAAATAGTTTTATAGAAAGGGTTAGAACCCAAAATATTTTGAAAATATTTAGCAAGTGAATTAACTGCAGTAATTTAAAATTCATGAATGCGCTTCATATTTAAGTTAGTGTCACACTCCCTTGTGGACATTCTCACCCGTCCACTATTGTGCACACCTACCGGTTACCTTAACCCCACCTAGTTGTACTACCCCGTCCAACTAGTCCTGGTATAACCTTCCCTTGCCATACTACTCTAACCCGAATATAATGATTCTTGAATTATAAGTTATTTCACAATTTACTTAATTAATTCCTCTTAAATAGTAACATATAACCGTATCACAAGTTATATAAAGTAAATACATCACACACTGTATTATTCCCACAAATGATTAACTTAATTAATTTCTCATTAATTAACAGCATATAACTGTTACCCGAGTTATATAAGGTAAATACATCACACACTGTATTATCACCTACATATAATATTTACTACTATATTATACGTACCGTTACTAACATCCACTCATATATCATACGTGTATCCATCCTTCCGAGTATACCCTCACCGGATGATTCCTTATAAAATGCTATCTCACTAGGTGTGCTCACAAAACCTAGTTTCCCCGAGTTGGAATCGCTCACTAACTCGACCCAAAATATAAACGTAGTGGAGGCGGTCATATTCCTTCCCTGAAAGTGAGATAAATCCCTCACCCCTATATACCGGACGCTATGACCTGGGGATATACTCGCCCTACTCCTCAAGCTAGGGGATTCACACACATCGCGCGACCTCCCTTGATAGCATTAGAGTATTTAAATTGAATAAATATCTAGTCACTGATATTTAATATCACACACAATATAAACACGTATATATATGCTATCACTGTACCGTATATATATAATATAAACCCCGGCTTTACCGTGTACTCAAAATCCCGAACACTGCCTGTAATTTCCTGAGTTTGTTGCCCGACTCAATGTAATTAATTTTCTCACTTAATAATTTATCATTTTTCCGAGTCTATGGTTCGACTCTAATCTATTCAACTCATACCTCAATTTATATAATATTTTCCCCCGAGTCTATGGTCCGACTCCAATTAAATTAATTAACACACATATTAATTTAATACCTCCCCGAGTCTACAATCCGACTCTTATTTAATTAATTTACACATTAATTAATCAACACAAATCCGAGTCTACAATCCGACTCTAATTAAATTAATTATCACATTTATTAATTTAATCCTACCCGAGTCTACAATCCGACTCTAATTAAATTAATTATCACATTTATTAATTTAATCCTACCCGAGTCTACAATCCGACTCTAATTAAATTAATTATCACATTTATTAATTTAATCCTACCCGAGTCTACAATCCGACTCTAATTAAATTAAATATCACATTTATTAATTTAATCCTTCCCGAGTCTACAATCCGACTCTAATTAAATTAATTATCACATTTATTAATTTAATCCTACCCGAGTCTACAATCCGACTCTAATTAAATTAATTATCACATTTATTAATTTAATCCTACCCGAGTCTACAATTCGACTCTAATTTAATTAGTTTATCTCCAAACTTAATTTCCTACCTTGGCGTCGCTTAGCCAATATACCCGGATTCACTCACTTGATCCGTACCTCACTATTTTGGAATGAAATCTCTCAAATTCATCCATTAAATGCCCCACATAAATTCATCCTAGTCCCAATTACTTTCTCCCATAATTGTTAGGAATATTTGTTTCATATATATTTATCACTAATTAATGTTTGGGAATTAAATTTCTAATTAATTTTCCCCTTATATACAAACTGGGCGAACTGCCCAGAATTTCGAATCATCGATCGATCGAACCCCTGGGTCGATCGATCGATCGTCCCTGACTTTGTCTTCTCCAAGAAGCAGTCCCACCATTAACGAAAACCTTGAACTTTCATTATTTCCCCTGGACTAACCCAAGCCCAATCAACCCCATTCCTACATAAGAATAGGATCAAAGTACCTTATAGAACATCAAACTGAAATTAAATCTCACGATTTCTTACTTTTTCCCGATTTGGGTATTATCCGGGTTTCAAATCCCCAATCCGAATTTCATTTATTTTAATAGAAATTAACCAACTACTCTTATTGGTTTTAACATCTGATTCAGTCCTCTACATTCTAGAATCATAAACACGATCAATCTCCCCCTTAATCTCATTAAGGTATATAAATTTACAAAAACCCAATTTAGATTTTGGTGACACACCCAAAATGAATTTTCATACACACATCACTATGATATGAATTGATTATCAAACTTTTAGAAATCACAACAGTTAACCACTTGCCTATAAGTGTTCGTAGTGTCTGATCCGTTGGCGTAGTCCCTCAATTTGGCTCCAATAACCTCCAATTTGTTCTTGATTTGCTTTCCCCCAAATCTCCTCTCAAACCCTAGGTTTAGAGTTATGTTGGCTGACATTCTTTAATCTCCCCATTAGGTTAAAAACCCTTAATCCCGTTTTTCACCTAATGGGCTTAATTAAAGTGGCCCAACTCACCCCGTGTGGGCCCGGCTATGTCCAAAAATACCCCGAGACCCAATTACTACCCCCGGGTACTCTTTTCTGACTATCTCGACCCATCCGGACTCAACCGCGCACTCAGAATTGGCATCCGAATTAATTTATAAAAATTCTTATCTCACACCCAAATTTAGTCTATACCGACTCCCGGCTGAGATAAGTGCATACCCCGTCATTAATACCCGAAATGACGTAATTAAATTATTACTATTCACTTAGTAAATAAATTTTCCTAAACATTAACCATTCACTCCCAGATTAATATTTATATATATATATATATATATATATATATATATATATTGCCATAATTAATTCAATTAAAATTACAATACACAAGTAATTTAAAATTCCCAAATTAATTCAATATTAAATGTACAAAAATACGGGGTGTTACATACTTCCCCCCTTACAAAGGAATTTCGTCCTCGAAATTAAGATAAACCTAGTGTTCCAATATTCACATATTACTCACTAGTTATGTGCCTCCAAGCCCGCTATATCTATCCCATCCGCTTCTAACCATACGTGCGCCCATTCACCCTATACCCGTGCTTAACCGCACAAAATTTTGCCTTAATTAACCCGGGTGCCCATACACCCTATCCCCGCGCTCTACTGCACGAAAGTTACCCGAATGTGCTAGTCGTAACCCGTAATATAACTTCGAACCCGTAGTCATATCACACACATATATATATACATATATATTTTTACTGCCCGAGTACCTAACTCATGTACTAACGTCCCAACATCTTCCCACAAAATACTTGTCTCTCAACACAAAAGTATATACGCTTAGCCTTATGCTACCAAAGATAACATAATACCGCACCCTTACTACCATTAGTCCTTGGGCAAAATAAACCCCGAGCTATCTCTCTTTGCTCAAAAATAAATCTAATCACCCTGATTCACTTCAGTAAACATCCCCACTTACCGGAATAAAATGTCAGAACATAAAACCTCACTATGTGCTATTGCACCACGCAATACAACATATATACACACATATATATAGGCTATACGCCCTCTCAAGTGATACCTAGTACTAACTCTACCCTGGTGTCGCGAACACCAAAATTTAACTCCATTATCCACAATAGTTAAATTCCATCGCTATGCAACCGATATTTTGAAAATATTATTAACCCTACTCCTATATTTCTCGAAAGTAGTAACTCTTCGCATAATTTAACTAATCACTCAGTGTACGCCTCCACTCTCCCATGAAGAGCACTAAGGAACTCCGCTACCCTACGAAAAGTTTACCCACATGCTATGGCTGCTACCGCCAATGTACCCACTAAGTTCGACTCACCTGCGAACTCTAGTGAAAAAAAAATAAGTCTTATATTGTGACATTCTCTTTGTCACTCAAAAATATACCCCATGCCCCTAGAGTAAAAGTAATTACCTCTATACCCCAGCTGCAACGGCTGGTTCTCGCGTTCCGGAGGAGCTTCTCCCTACCCGAATGCACCCGTGACTTGCTTTAGTGGCTGTACATCCAGGACCTCGTCCTGTAGTTGACCCCTGCCTCGCTTAAGGCAATATCTCTTCATGTGTCTCGCTTTCCCCTCAAACGAAACACCTTCTAATACATTCACCCTGCCACTGGTCCCTTCCATGCCGACCTTGTTGGAATTCCTGGCCATCCCGCCGATAGCTTCCAGTTCTAGATCGTTTGGCATGATTTCCCTGTCGAAAATCCTGCCCCTGATCTCCCCCAGTCTGCTGCTGGGATACCCTACTGGTATTGTTCCCTTCTGCCTCATCCGACTGGCTAATCCCCACTCCCCTCCCGCTTCCTTTCGCGTGGAAGAGATATTCCCGACAGTGTCGGAGTGTTGCATTAATGACATCAGTATAATCAACTAATGCGGAATTTTTAATTAAATGTAGTCTCATTCTCCATACTAACCCATACATAAACTTTGCTTTCTTTCTCTTTTCCTTGCTTACCTCATCCGGTACAAAATTTTGCCAACGAGTGAATTCTTCCTCGTAATCGGCCACTTAACGGTACCCTTTTGAGTTACCTCACAAAATTTTCTCCTCGTTTCGGTCTCAACCGCTGGAGGAAAATACTTGCTGTCGAACCGCACCCAAAACTTTGTAATAGCTAGTGTGTCCTTTTCCTCACTGTGGTGAGCGACTCCCACCACTGTAGCGTCGCTCCCACTAACTAAAAGTGGTTATCATTTACTTTCGCACCCCATCGCAATCTCCCATGCGTAGGTGACGCTGGATATCTCTCTTCTTTGACACGCCAGTACTACACCTGAACCTCCTCGCAACTCTGGTGGGTTCCCACTAAAAATAACTTCTCTTCCTTGTTTGCACCTCAACGACCCCGCGTGAGTCTGAACATCCGACGCCACTAACACTTGTGGCGGATCCCGTGGAAAGTACCTTGTCGTTTGCGACTACCGTCGTTTCAATCGTCCGCGCCATTAGTTTGGTTACCTGTGCTGCCAAAATTATCTTTGGGAGTTGCTGCCGTAACTCTTACTCCTGACGAGCCTCCCTCGTCTCACCTCCCCATGCTGCCCTAGCTGCTCTCCCTCTCCTGGGCGTCATCTGGAATGAGAATCGAATTGTATGAGTTCACGTTCAAATATAAATTTCGCAGAGTAACGTATATGCGCATACGTATGAGAATACAACAATCCTATGATAGGGCTCTATATCAAAGATTGCTAAGCCGAAACGTGAAAAGCCGTTCAGATCCTAAGGACACTAGAACCTGATGCTCTGATACCATCTGTGACACCCCGCCTAATAAAATACCGGGTGATCATTCCTATACCAAATTAAAACAGGAATCCCAGTTGGATCATCCTTAGCATCACTGTCGAAAACTTTTTAAAACTTACTAACCACCTAGTATTCCAAAAACTGGTGCCAATTTTAACTTTTTAATTAAACAAAACAGTACATGCGGAATTAAAATATAAACCATTTACACAACTGAATGAAAGTAAATTGAATAATAATTACACAACTTGTCGAATAAATCACCGTCCACTAAATAAATAATCCAATACAAATATTCAACACCTGAATGAATTACACTTGAAAACTGTACCGAGAAGTCTGGGCCACAAGCCCTAAATAAAACTGAGACTGATACAAGATTCCTACTCTAGGAATGAATGAACGATGCGTCTAATCCAAACTCCTGCTAGCATCCACATATGCCGCAGCTTCGTGTCCCTGGAATATAATATCAATCTTGGCGTCACTGTAGCTGGACACCTAAAAGGTTTTGAAAATAGTTTTATAGCAAGGGTTAGAACCCAAAACATTTTGAAAATATTTAGCAAGTGAATTAACTGCAGTAATTTAAAATGCATGAATGCGCTTCATATTTAAGTTAGTGTTGCACTCCCTTGTGGACATTCTCACCCCTCCACTATTGTGCACACCTACCGGTTACCTTAACCCCACCTAGTTGTACTACCCCGTCCAACTAGTCCTGGTATAACCTTCCCTTGCCATACTACTCTAACCCGAGTATAATAATTCTTGAATTATAAGTTATTTCACAATTTACTTAATTAATTCCTCTTAAATAGTAACATATAACCGTATCACAAGTTATATAAAGTAAATACATCACACACTGTATTATTCCCACAAATGATTAACTTAATTAATTTCTTATTAATTAACAGCATATAACTGTAACCCGAGTTATATAAGGTAAATACATCACACACTGTATTATCACCTACATATAATATTTACTACTATATTATACGTACCGTTACTAACATCCACTCATATATCATACGTGTATCCATCCTTCTGAGTATACCCTCACTAGATGATTCCCTCTAAAATGCTATCTCACTAGGTGTGCTCACAAAACCTAATTTCCCCGAGTTGGAATCGCTCACTAACTCGACCAAAAATATAAACTTAGTGGAGGCGGTCATATTCCTTCCCTGAAAGTGAGATAAATCCCTTACCCATATATACCGGACGCTATGACCTGGGGATATACTCGCCCTACTCCTTAAGCTAGGGGATTCACCCACATCGCGCGACCTCCCTTGATAGCATTAGAGTATTTAAATTGAATAAATATCTAGTCACTGATATTAAATATCACACACAATATAAACACGTATATATATACTATCACTGTACCGTATATATATAATATAAACCCCGGCTTTACCGTGTACTCCAAATCCCGTACACTGCCTATAATTTCCTGAGTCTGTGGCCCGACTCAACGTAATTAATTTTCTCACTTAATAATTTATCATTTTTCCAAGTCTATGGTTCGACTCTAATCTATTCAACTCATACCTCAATTTATATAATATTTTCCCCCGAGTCTATGGTCCGACTCCAATTAAATTAATTAACACACATATTAATTTAATACCTCCAGGAGTTTACAATCCGACTCTTATTTAATTAATTTACACATTAATTAATCAACACAAATTCGAGTCTACAATCCGACTTTAATTAAATTAATTATCACATTTATTAATTTAATCCTACTCGAGTCTACAATCCGACTCTAGTTGAATTAATTATCACATTTATTAATTTAATCCTACCCGAGTCTACAATCCGACTCTAATTAAATTAATTATCACATTTATTAATTTAATCCTACCCGAGTCTACAATCCGACTCTAATTAAATTAATTATCATATTTATTAATTTAATCCTACCCGAGTCTACAATCCGACTCTAATTAAATTAAATATCACATTTATTAATTTAATCCTTCCCGAGTCTACAATCCGACTCTAATTAAATTAATTATCACATTTATTAATTTAATCCTACCCGAGTCTACAATCCGACTCTAATTAAATTAATTATCACATTTATTAATTTAATCCTACCCGAGTCTACAATCCGACTCTAATTAAATTAATTATCACATTTATTAATTTAATCCTACCCGAGTCTACAATCCGACTCTAATTTAATTAGTTTATCTCCAAACTTAATTTCCTACCTTGGCGTCGCTTAGCCAATATACCCGGATTCACTCACTTGATCCGTACCTCACTATTTTGGAATGAAATCTCTCAAATTCATCCATTAAATGCCCCACATAAATTCATCCTAGTCCCAATTACGTTCTCCCATAATTTCTAGGAATATTTGTTTCATATATATTTATCACTAATTAATGTTTGGGAATTAAATTTCTAATTAATTTTCCCCTTATATACAAACTGGGAGAACTGCCCAGAATTCCGAATCATCGATCGATCGAACCCCTGGGTCGATCGATCGATCGTCCCTGACTTCGTCTTCTCCAAGAAGCAGTCCCACCATTAACGAAAACCTTAAACTTTCATTCTTTCCCCTGGACTAACCCAAGCCCAATCAACCCCATTTCTACATAAGAATAGGATCAAAGTACCTTATAGAACATCAAACTAAAATTAAATCTCACGATTTCTTACTTTTTCCCGATTTGGGTATTATCCGGGTTTCAAATCCCCAATCCGAATTTCATTTATTTTAACAGCAATTAACCATCTACTCTTATTGGTTTTAACATCTGATTCAGTCATCTACATTCTAGAATCATAAACACGATCAATCTCCCCCTTAATCTCATTAAGGTATATAAATTTACAAAAACCCAATTTAGATTTTGGGGACACACCCAAAACGAATTTTCATACACACATCACTATGATATGAATTGATTATCAAACTTTTAGAAATCACAACAGTTAACCACTTGCCTGTAAGTGTTCGTAGTGTCTGATCCGTTGGCGTAGTTCCTCAATTTGGCTCCAATAACCTCCAATTTGTTCTTGATTTGCTTTCCCCTAAATCTCCTCTCAAACCCTAGGTTTAGAGTTATGTTGGCTGACATTCTTTAATCTCCCCATTAGGTTAAAAACCCTTAATCCCGTTTTTCACCTAATGGGCTTAATTAAAGTGGCCCAACTCACCCCGTGTGGGCCCGGCTATGCCCAAAAATACCCCGAGACCCAAGTACTACCCCCGGGTACTCTTTTCTGACTATCTCGACCCATCCGGACTCAACCGCTCACTCAGAATTGGCATCCGAATTAATTTATAAAAATCCTTATCTCACACCCAAATTTAGTCTATACCGACTCCCGGCTGGGATAAGTGCATACCCCGTCATTAATACCCGAAATGACGTAATTAAATTATTACTATTCACTTAGTAAATAAATTTTACTAAACATTAACCATTCACTCCCCGATTAATATTTAAATATATATATATTGCCATAATTAATTCAATTAAAATTACAACACACAAGTAATTTAAAATTACCGAATTAATTCAATATTAAATGTACAAAAATACGGGGTGTTACAGTCAGGACACCTCTCAAGCGAGTGTCACGAACCAAAGAACAATAAAAATAACAATGCTAAAGCAAATGTGATGGTGGGTGAGAACATTTCCGATGGTATCGCAGACATAAATCTTTCTGTTGTTGTCTCTGAATGCAATATGGTAGGAAATACCAAGGAATGGTGGTTGGAAGCTGGGGCTACACGCCACATTTGTGCAAACAAATGGATGTTTACTACTTATAAGGCTTTGGAAAATAAGGAGACTATCTTTATGGAAAACTCTTCAAGTTATAAAGTCGTGGGACAATGAAAGATTATTCTGAAGATGACTTCGAGAAAGGAGCTTACCCTAAACAATGTGTTGCATGTGCCTGACATACGTAAATTTTTTATTTTCGGAATCGCTTTTAAGAAAGAATTGGTTTAAACTTGTGTTTATTTACGATATGTTTGTATTGTCCAAAAATGATGTGTATGTGGAAAATGGTGACTTATCTAAGGGGCTCTTTAAAATGAATGTAATGACATTGATGCCACAGGCATCCCCAATGAATGAAATTGCTCGTTCTACTTGCTTGATTGAGTCATCTGATATTTGGCATGCTAGATTAGGACATGTTAATTTTAATACCTTGCATAGATTAATTAACGTGGAATTTATGCCAAAATTTAATATTGATAAAAATTATAAATGATTACTGTACCACTAGATTTAATTCACACGAATATTTGTGATTTAAAATTTGTTCAAACTAGAGGTGAAAAAGTATTGTATTGCTTTTATTGACGATTGCACAAAATATTGCTATGTATAATAATTACATAGTAAAGATGAGGATATCGAGGCATTTAAACAATACAAGAATGAAGTTGAGAATTAATTAAGTAAAAAGACGAAGGCTATAAAGAGTGATAGAGGAGGTGAATACGAATCTCCTTTTGAGGAATTTTATTCCGAACATGGAATTATCCATCAAACCAACGCTCCTTATTCTCCTCAATTGAATGGTGTTACTGAATACGAAAACTATGCATTGAAGGAGATGATGAACTCTATGTTGATAAGTTCAGCAACTACCCAAAACTTGTGGGGGAAGCCTTATTATCCGCTAATTATATTCTTAACAAAGTGCCACACAATAAAACTCACAAGACATCTTATGAGTTATGGAAAGGTCTAAGACCTTGATATAAATATTTATGAGTGTGGGGGTGCTTAGCCAAAGTGATGATTCCTAAACCTAAAAAGGTGAAAAATAGGACCAAAGACCATTGATTGTGTGTTCATCGGTTATGCTATAAATAACAGTGCATATCGTTTCTTAGTTTGTAAATCTGAGATTTCGGATATTCATGTAAATACAGTTATTGAATCGAGGGAGGCTTAATTTTTTGAAAATGAATTTCCATATAACATGACCCAAGAATTTGGTCCTTCTAAAAGGATAAATCAAGCTACTACAAATGGTACTCATAAACCTATTGAATCAAAAGAGGACGAACCATGACGTAGTAAAAGGGTAAGGACCTCGACTTCTTTCAGTCCGTATTTTTTAACATATTTGCTTGAAAATGAACCTCAATCATGCAAAGAAGCAATATCCTCACCCGATGGTTCTAATTGGACAGAAGCAATTAATAGAGAAATTGAATCCATTTTGCAAAATCATACTTGGGAACTAGTAGATCTTCCACTAGGTTCGAAACTGTTAGGTTGCAAATGGATCTTCAAAAAAAAAATTGAAGGCCGATGGATCAATTGGTAAATATAAAGACAAACTTGTAGCTAAAGGATATATGCAAAAGGAAGAGTTGGATTACTTCGGCACATACTCACCGATAATAAGAATTACGTCCATTAAAATGTTAATAGAAATAACTGCCATTAATGGACTTGAAATACATCAAATGGATTTAAAAACCGTTTTCTTAAACGGTGAATTAGACGATAAAATCTATATGGAGCAACCTGAAGGGTTCAAGGATCCCAGACAAGAAGGAAAAGTATGTAAGCTTATGAAATCACTTTACGGATTAAAACAAGCACCTAAGCAGTGGCATGAAAAAATTGATAATGCAATATTATTAAATGGTTTCAAAATTAATGAGTCTGATAAATGTGTTTACTTTAAAAGCATTCAGAATGCATATGTCATTGTATGCCTCTATGTTGATGATATGCTAATCATGGTTAGTAACCTAGAAATTATCAAAACTACAAAACATATGTTGAGTAGTCGATTTGACATGAATGATTTAGGTATCGCCGATGTTATATTAGGAATTAAAAATTCTAAAACATCGGATGAACTTATAGTATCTCAATCTCATTACATAGAGAAAGTACTTGAAAAATTCGAGAAGTATGATATTAGTCCTACCAAGACACTTGTAGATGTAAATTTACATCTAGAAAGAAATAATGGTGAAACCATATCTCAACTAGAATACTCTCTAATTATCGACAGTTTAATATATATCATGAACTGTACACGACCGGACATAGCATACTCGATAAGTAATTATTGTGTGAATACTGTTGTCTGGGTTTACAGAAATTGCTGACGGTTCAAAGACGTGAAGTCTACTGATTAACCAAGTAAATCCGATGGTATATCAATAAGGAAAGTTTAAGGCCACTAGGCTACTTCTCCCTATACAATAAATCTTCTTTTTTACTCAACATGTGTCTGCATCTGCATCGGCTTGTTTCTATTATAGAGATACATCATTCATGTGGGGGATTATTGAAAAAAACTGGACATAAAGCGGCCCATAATTTTCTGGACAGAATTTTGAGCTCAAATTTAGATTGGACCCACACCACGATAATTGTGGGGCCATATATGAACGCATTCTTCTTCGCAAGGAGATAAACGTAGTATATTCATATGTCCAATTCCATTAAGTTATGAATGATAAATATATTCCCAAAGTGACTCATAAAGCAATGAAAGTTAATGAAATGAGTATGTTTTCACTCTTGTCTCACATTGGAAGAGTAGTGAAAAAATGACGAGTTAATAAAACTCCAATGATGGACTAAGACTTGGATGCCTTGGGGTATCCCAACTATTTGAAGGGGAGATGGCCTACACTATGCATGTGTTGGGCTTGGACCAAAAGCCCACACGCGTGTCGTTCGTCCGACCGACTAGCTGGCTTGGTTCGACTCGGGTTGGGCTTGGGCCGAATTTAATTACATTTTCGGTCTTTAATTTAAGTCATTAATTACGAAATTAATTAATGCCAACAGTAAACAGTTAATTAAACCGAAATTCACTGTTAGTTGACAATTAAAAATGGTTTAACAGTTTTGACTGTTCCAACAGTCAAAACCAATGCTATAAATAAACATAATTCCCTCCATTTTTAATTGCTGGAAAAATTTCCCCTTTAGAAAATTTTGAAAATTCTACTGCATTATTTCCTTCATCCAGAAAATTATTTTCTTCAATTCTGCATATCATATTACTCTTCCAGTTGAGTATAAAAATACAGACTTGTGTTCGTTGGAATTAATTATTGTTGTGCTATATAATTAGTTCAAAAAATCCGTTCTATTTTTGGAGGCAATTGTTGAACAACCTTGAAGAACATTTGATATGCCCAAAGTGCACCCTCGTACTCATAGTCACTAACCTTGGCATGACCCACAGTCGAGTTGACAAGAAGTTCTCAACTGCCATTAGAAATGTCATCTTCCGAAAGGTCGGCCCTCATATACCAACCTCGATTGGCCATCAGCCGAGGTCATCAAAAGTCATGGGATCAAGCTATGCCAACATCGTACTCTATCCCAACCGACATGGCACCCTACCTCATGCGTAGCCTCGTCCGGTCTTCCAGGCCGAGCCCATATCGACGATTGACTGGACAAAGAAACTCCATCCAACTTTATCAACCTCGTACTCGACCAGGATGAGGTTACATCAGTCAGGGACACAAGTTCGAGCATATGAAAGCACATGTAAGGTTTGGAACACGTGAGTAAATTAGTTATAACCGAATTATTTCCCTCACGTGAGGGAATATTATGGTCATCATTATCTACATAGGATCAGCCAGGTGTCATCATCATACTGGTTCGATCCTCATACACATGCTCATTGCATTCTTGGGGGATACATTACACCCCCCAAGCACTATATATAGAGGTCGTCCTCTACCTTGTAAAAGCATCGATAATTACAAATCCTAACAAACTTTGGTGCATTTATAGTAGAGAGAGAGAGAAAGTGGAGTGATTGTATTGCTGAGGCCATTAGATCCCTCTTCTTATAGTGATACTTATATGCACTTGCACAGTGGACGTAGGCAATTATCGAACCACTTATATTGGTGTGTTTCTCCTCTTCTCCTCATCTCCTTCTACATATGTGTGTTGTTATTTGTTGCCATTGTTATGCCTATTTGAGCTTTACTACCTCTTTATCTGGTGGTTCTATTTCCATCATCATCATCATCAATTTAGCGTCGTCTGTGGGAACGAGAATATTCATCTCTTCCTCGTTTGCTTCTTAACCTCACTGGAGGCTCTAATGGTGAACCAGCTCTCACCCTTCGCGTGGAGCTATTTCACCATTGAAAGAGGTACCTTAAGGTCTCCAGGATTTATAGTCTTCTCATCAAAAGCTCAAATATATGGCACCGGAGTTGCCACGGCCTCCTCCACCATCTAGTATTGGAGGACCCAGTTCCATCAAGGAACCAACCCAGTTAGAGATGGCTGAGGTGGCTGCAGTTTTAAAGTCCTTGGCAGCAACTTAACAAGTGATGCAGGAGCAATTTGCCAAGCTCAGCCAAAACATAATGAGACCACCTGGGGTCTCACCGGAGATGATTACTCCGATGGCTGCTCAGCCACAGCATGAGGCCAGGGGACCACCCCAGGCACCACAAAAGGACCAACCTACTCCTCAACGGAGGAGGGATATTACTGACCCTAGGCATTTACGCCTGGGGAGGCAAGAAAACCCTTGCCCTGAGGATAGATACAATGATATTGAGGCAGAAGATACCCCTGCAGACTGTTGGGTGCCGTATGAGGTCCCAAACAACACTGTGTGTCATACACAACAGGGTCGAGGTCAGTGCGAAAGACGAGATGGTGATGCACAACAAAGAGGGTCGGCTTTTGATCGCTTAAGTAGATGGTCGGACTTTGAAAGGCTCGAACCAATTAATGATCTGAGGCAAAGGATATCCAGGTCAAGAATCATGGCCGACTCATAAAGAGGAGGTGGTGAGCATCGACCTCATCATGGTCGATCCCAACATGGTCGAGACTGTGGTCAGGGGGAGGTCAATAGCCGACGTTGTGCAACAGCTGGGGAACCCTCAGTTCACCCTTTAAAAGTGACTGGGGACAACCTCGACCAAGCCGACATTGTAAAACCATGGAATGAATCTATTCAAAGGTTGGAAGAGAAGATATGGAACCTCATATAAGGTCGATACCCATTAAAAAAGGGGTACTCATAGGGCTCACCATTTGTGGCAAGGATTGTCAACTTCCCAACCCTTGCCAAATTCAAACCCCCGGTGGTGTCTCCCAAGTACAATGGTAGTACTAATCCAATCCATCATATCAAAATGTATCAATCTGTAATAGACATTTATTCAATCTCTGATAAGATGAGGTGTCGAGCTTTCTCAAGCACTTTGACTAGGGCTGCACATATCTGGTTCACTTCTCTTCCTAAAAATTCAGTTGAAAATTTCAAAGGTTTGGCCGAGCGATTTATTCATAACTTCTGTTTTGGGGTGAGACCTAAGAAGAAGAAGACCCACGTGATTTACGTAAAGCCAGAGAAGAATGAAAGCATCAGAGACTACGTCATGAGATTCAATAAGGAAAAATTGGAGGTAGAAGATTATGAAGAGAGCATAGCCATGACATCCCTTATTGGAGGACTTAAGAAGGGAAAACCACTTTAAAAGCTTGCTGAAGACCCTCCCAAGTCTATGACCGAGCTGTTAGCAACAGCTAGAAAGGTCATGAACGTAAAAGAAGTAGTGGATGCGAAATATAAGTATGAGAATGGAAGTAGTAGTGGGAAGTTTTAAAGGAAGAAGGATGGAAAGAAGAGAACTGCAGACGATAAGTTTGCACACTACACTCTTTTAACTGTGAGTTGCGAATATATCCTCAATGAAATAAAGAATGATAGATCCCTGAGATGGTCAAAGAAGCTAAAGGCTCCCCCATATAAGAGAAACAAGAATCTATGGTGTGAGTTCCATCAGGATCGCGGCCATCTGACTGACAAGTGTTTCGCCCTGAAGGACGAGATTGAGAAGATGTTGAAATCTGGGAAGCTCAGAAAGTATGTGGATGGTAGAGCTTCTAAGGGGGGAAGAGACAACCCAAAAAAGAAAAGAAATAATAAATGTCGGGAAGACATCCCTGGCAGAAGAGCTGATGACTCAGATGATGATGACGATGACCCTAACCTCCCACTAAGAGACGGCAATGCCCCAATAAAGAGGGTTGGTATGATCTCTTTCGGTGTGAACACTATCTGTGGGGGACAAGCCTGAGGTGTCTTAGAGGTAGTTGATCGCAAGGCTCATATGGCAGAGGCTAAAGTAGTGACTAAAGTCGAGGTTGTGAACTTGGCATCTACGGAGGTTAAGCGCGAGAAAAGAAAGAAGGTAGATATGGACACCATCATTGTCGGCTTCTCACGACTTGACCTCAAGGGTATCTTAGCTCCCCACGATGACCATTTAGTTATCGCCACAAGGGTGCATGGGTGTGAAGTTCAGAGGATCCTCGTTGATGGGGGTAGCTCTGCAGACGTTATGTTTTGGCCTTGCTTTAAGAGACTAGGCCTCAACAGAGCTAGGATTGTCCCTTATCATCATCCATTTATTGGCTTCGATGGTGAAAAGGTTCATCCATTAAGCATGTATGAAATGGACATTAGAATAGTAGATCAATGGCCTAAGAGGTTGACCAGAAAAATCAATTTCTTTGTGATGGATGAAAACATATTCACAGCCTACAACCTCATTATAGTACGAGTAACACTCAAGGAGTTTGAGGCTATGCCTTCAAGGGTCCACCAAATGCTAAAATTTCTAACTCCCTATGGATTAGGGAAAGTGCAATGTGATCAAACGTCAGTAAGAGAGTGCTACTTTAACTCTGCAGAAGAGAGGAGGATCATAAGAGGATAATAACCACGTACAACATAGACACACTTGATCCTAGAGATGAAACAAAGATAAAAAAGGGAAAGGTCACGGAGGAGGTAGAATTCATCATCCTCAATGAGGACGAACCAAAAAAAACCATCCAAGTTGGCAAAGCCCTAAGACCTGGGATCAAGGAGGAACTAGTAAAGCTTCTAAGGAAGAGACAGAGTATCTTTTCATGGAGCCATGCAGACATGCCAGGTATTGATCCTGAGATTATGTGCCATAAACTCAATGTTGTAAGAGATGCCAAGCCCATCAAGTAGAGATGAAGAGTATACTCGAGAGATAAGTATGAGGTCATAAGAGACGAGGTTAGAAAGCTTGAAAAGGCCAAGTTCATCAGAGAGGTCACATACCCTGAGTTGTTATCTAACGATGTCATAGTACCAAAGAGTAATAGGAAATGGAGGATGTGCGTAGACTTCACTGATTTAAATAAGTCTTGCCCAAAAGATTATTTTCCCTTACCTCGTATAGATGAGATGGTGGATGCCATAGCAGGACATGATCTCATGAGCTTCATGGATGTATATTCAGGGTACAATCTGATCTTCATGGACTCGACAGACTCAGAGAAGATAACCTTCATTACAGATAAGGGAACTTATTGCTACAAAGTTATTCCCTTCGACCTGAAGAATATAGGGGCTACTTACCAACGTGTTGCAAATAAGATGTTTGAGGATCAGATAGGTAAATCCATGGAAGTTTATATAAACGACATGCTAACGAAGAGTCTGAAGGCCGACACTCATGTGGCCGACCTTGAAAGAACTTTGGACACCATGGAAAAATATAAAATGAATCTCAACCCGACCAAATGTGTCTTCGGCGTAGGAGCAGGAAAGTTATTAGGATTCATTGTCAACCAAAGGGGAATAGAGGCTAACCTTGAGAAGATCAAGGCTTTGCTGGAAATGAAGACACCCAGGACCTTTAAAGACGTCCAGAGGCTAACCGGACGAGTTGTTGCACTTAGCAGGTTTGTCTCAAGAGCTACAGATAAGTGTTTCCCTTTTTTCAAAGTTCTTAGAAAAGCCTTCGAATGGGATGAGGAATGTGATAAAGCTTTTAAAGATCTCAAGTCCTACCTTGGATCCCCTCTACTTCTATCTCGGCCAATTCAGGGAGAAAAGTTGTACGTATACTTAGTAGTCTCAGAATCAACCATCAGTTTTGCGATTGTAAGAGAAGAGGATGGAGTGCACAGACCAGTGTACTTCAATAGTAAAGCTCTCTAAGGATCTGAGCAGAAGTACCCTCAGATAGAAAATTTACCCTATGCTTTGATGCATGCTTCTAGGAAAATGAAGCCATACTTTCAAGCCCACTTTATGGTCATCCTCACTGATTCCCCACTCAGACAGGTCCTTCATAAGTCTGAGAAGTTAGGAAGGTTAATGACCTGGGCAATTAAGTTGGGGGAATATGATATTGTTTATCAACCTAGGGTTGCCATTAAGGTACAAGCACTCACAGACTTTGTAGCTGAGTTTACCTGGGAAGAGGTCGACATTACGGAGAGTCATGGGGCCACAGATGAACCAAATAGAAACGTCTTTTATGATTCGGACGAGGTTGAGCCAAGCAGATCCACACACAGAATAATAGATAATAAGGAAGAGTGATACCTCTTCAAGCAAGGGACCCTATTAGAGGGAAACTTCTCTTCAAATAAAACCATTTGGAACCTCTTCGTTGATGGGTCGTCTTGTGAAAGCGGAAATGGGGCAGGGTTGATAGTGTCATCACTAAATTGTACCGATATTGAATATACGTTGAGGTTCAACTTCAAAGCTTCCAACAATGAATCAGAGTATGAGGCATTGATAATAGGTCTCTCTTGGGCAAAGGCCCTTAGTGTCGGCCAACTCCTAGTCCACACAAGGTTGGTTGTCAACCAAATCCTGGGGGTGTATAAGGCCAAAGATGAAAGGATGGCCAGGTACCTAAAGAGGATGAGAACGATGATAGAAAGCTTCAAAGAAGTAAAGATAAAGAGGATACCTCAGCTAGACAACAGTCGAGTTGATGCACTCGTGAGGTTGGCCTTAGTAATAAGAATAGACATAAGGATAACAGTATCAGTTAAGATTCTTCTCAAGATGACCATCGAATAGGGAGAGGTTTCTAAACCTTGACTAAATTTGAGTATGGGAGCCTCATGGATGGACCCTCTTATCAAATACATCAGAGAGGGAGAGCTGCCAGAGTCAAAGTTAGAAAGGAGAAAGCTGAGGTTCAGAGCTGTTAAGTTCTCAATTATAGGAGATGTCCTGTATAAAATGGGATTTCTACTCCCTCTCCTCAGATGTGTCAACCCCTCAGAGGTTCCACGCATCTTGCACGATGTGCACAAGGGCTCTTATTCCAGTCACATAGGAGGAAGGCCGTTGGCTAAGAGGATAATTACCCAGGGGTACTGGTGGTCGACCTTGGCCAAAGATGCAGCCACGTATGTGAAGAAGTGTGATAAATGATAAAGGTTATCCACCATCCCTTATCTGCCACACCAACCTCTTATTTCTATCAGCTCCCCTTAGCCATTTATAGTATATGGCATTGACTTAATAGGACTCTTGCCAAGAGCTATAAATAACTATCGCTTCTTAATAGTGGTAATTGATTATTTCTCCAAATGGGTTGAATCCGAGCCAATGATCACCATCACTGAGCAAAATACCTTCCAGTTCATCTGGAAGAACATCATATGCAAGTATGGTATTCCAAAAACTCTCATCTCAGACAATGGAACCCAATTCAAGAACATATCCTAGGAAAAATACTGCGAAAGAGTGGGGATCAAGCAGTTCTTCTCTTCTCCTGACCGACCCCAAGCAAACGGTCAAACTGAGGTCACAAATCAAACAATCCTTGATGGAATAAAAAAAGGTTAGAGGAAGTAAAAGGGAGATGGATAGAGGAGGTATATGCAGTGCTTTGGGCCTATAGGATGACAACAAGGACACCAACGGGAGAAACTCCATTTATGTTAGCCCATGGCTCAGAGGCTGTCATCCCAACATAGATAGGACTTCATACTCATAGAGTTCAGAAATATGACCCTCATAGGAATGGGGAAGAAAGAAGGCTTGATCTTGATTTAATTGAAGAAATAAGATAGGATGTAGAGATAAGACATGCAGCCTATTAATAGAGAGGTGCGATATTCTATAATCAAAGGGTGAAGTCAAGACCTATAGGTATGGGAGACTTAGTCCTAAAGAAGACATGGCAAAAGGCAAATAAGATCCATCCTAATTGGCATGGTACTTATAGGGTAGTTGATGAGGTTGTGCCTGGTACCTACCAGCTAGAAAATCTTGAAGGAGAGCCTTTCTCCAACCCTTGGAATGCCGATCACTTAAAGAAGTATTACATATGATGTTGCAGTTGTTGTTATCTTTTTGTAATGCATATACCAGTTTATACCAAGGATGTTAATGAAAATATAGCAATGTTATGCTGATACTTGTATTATGTTTTTAACATCATTAATTTGGTCAGTTATGAGGTGAAACATCATAATTTGGTGACCTCAGACCTTAAAACATCATTAAGTTGGTGAAAATATGAGGTGGAAGATCATAATTTGGTGACCTCAGATGTTAAACATCATTAAGTTGGTGAAAATATGAGGTAAAACATCATTTATTTGGTGACCTCAAATTATTAAACGTCATTAAATTGGTGAAAATATGAGGTGGAACATCATTATTTGGTGACCTCGGACCTTAAACATCATTAAGTTGGTGAAAATATGAGGTGGAACATCATAATTTGGTGACCTCAGATGTTAAACATCATTAAGTTGGTGAAAATATGAGGTAAAACATCATTTATTTGGTGACCTCAAATTATTAAACATCATTAAGTTGGTGAAAATATGAGGTGGAACATCATAATTTGGTGACCTCAGACCTTAAACATTATAAGGTGTAACATCATAATGTGGTGGTCTCAGACCTTAAACATCATAATGTGGTGGCCTAAGGCCTCAAACATCATTATTTGGTGAAAGTTTAAGAGTTGAAACATCATAATTTGGTGACCTCAGACCATAAACATTATTAAGTTGGTGAAAATATGAGGTGGAACATCATAATTTGGTGACCTCAGATGTTAAACATCATTCTTTGGTGAAAGTTTAAGAGGTGAAACATCATAAGTTGGTGACCTCAGACCTTAAACATAATTATTTGGTGAATGTTTAAGAGGTGAAACATCATAAGTTGGTGGCCTCAGACCTTAAACATCATTGTTTGGTGAAAGTTTAAGAGGTGAAACATCATAAGTTGGTGGCCTCAGACCTTAAACATCATTATTTGGTGAAAGTTTAAGAGGTGAAACATCATAATGTGGTGCCCTCAGACCTTAAACATCATTATTTGATGAAAGTTTAAGATGTGAAACATCATAAGTTGGCAGCCTCAGACCTTAAATAGGTTCCTTAAAGACTGTGTTAACAGTTTGTAATGTCTTGGAAGGATCAACCTTGTTCCCATTCTTGGAGCCATTCTTGCCCCCATTCTTGTTCCCCTTTTTTGGAGTATCACTCTTTTCTTCTCCCTTGGTTTCCTTTGCTCGATCGTTGTCCCCTGTATTAGACACTGCATGGTTCATCTCTAATAGTTCATTATTTTGGGATCCGGATGTCTGCTCAAGAGTAGTTGACTGACATGGTATATGATGGACCTCAATCCTTAAACATCATCATTTGGTGAAAGTTTAAGATGTGAAACATCATAAGTTGGCAGCCTCAGACCTTAAACATCATTATTTGGTGAAAGTTTAAGAGGTGAAACATCATTATGTGGTGCCCTCAGACCTTAAACATCATTATTTGGTGAAAGTTTAAGAGCTGAAACATCATAAGTTGGCAACCTCGGACCTTAAACATCATTATTTGATGAAAGTTTAAGAGGTGAAATATCATAAGTTGGTGTCCTCAAACCTTAAACATCATTATTTGGTGAAAGTTTAAGAGGTGAAACATCATAATGTGGTGGCCTCAGACCTTAAAAATCATTATTTGGTGAAAGTTTAAGAGATGAAATATCGCAATTGTAGAGCAACACCAACAAATGAATTTTAAACAAAACATCATATGAAGTAATATAATCTAAAGAGGTTGAACTACATGTGATTATCATTAAAAGGATTCAGAGTTTCAAGTGTATCAAGAGGCCATCAGAGTTCATAAAAATAAGAGTTACAGACAAAAGGGGGAATCAAAATTATAATTAACGAAAATCTTTATAAGAAAAGGGCCTATTTTTCTGCAGCTGCAATTGTCTGGTCCTGGTCTGCGTTTGTCACTTCAATACCATCATCATGATGGGTAGCGTCTTCTATCTTAGTGACCTCGAGAGGAGAAGTCTAGGTTGGGGAAACTCAGCTTTATCAACTTCTTGCAAGACCTGAGCAAACCGAGGATCTCCAAAAGTGATACCCATAAAGTCTGATGCACGCAAGACACCAGACTCACTCTCCTTCGTGGCTGTCCATTTGCCAGTCACCTTGATACTTGTTTCAAGGTATTCAAAACCAAAGCTGGCAAATTCATCAGAGACCTTGTAGTCTTCGATGGCCTTCTCAGCAGCATCTTCCAAGGCAGCCTTAACTGCAGCATCAACCTTAGACTGAATAACCTCATCCTTGGCCTTTAGAGCTTTGTCGTGATCCTTCCTGAGTTGGGACATGTTTTTTTCTTTCTCCTTGATGGCTCCCTTTAACCTTTCAACCTCTGCATTCAGAGAGGCTTCAACCTTCTCATCTTCCTTGCCCTTATCTATACGGGGAAGCTTCTGCAAAGTCCAATAAATAAGGCGATGGAAGGACAAAACACCATGAAGAAGAAGATCATATGTATGAGCATAGGAGTTGTAATTTTTAGAAAAGCCGATATTACACTTGTAAGCAAATTAGCAAAAAAAATGATACTTAGATTGACTTGTGGAGAGAAAACTCGGTCAATAAAGGGACATCCAATGCGCGTAGAAAATGTTTATCTTCCTAAGTTATTATTCTACCAATAACATCGGTAGCCTTCAGACTGTGGCCAATCAAGCTGTCACTGATTTTAAGACGAGAAAGACGAGTAACCAGGGCATCATCTGTAGAAATGGGGATGACACGATCACTGGCCTGGGTATTGCTCGGCCTCGTATGCTCAGGGTCAACCGTAGACTTCCTCTTGTTGTTGGCATAGGCCTTGGAGGTGCCGGCATTCTTATTGGTTTGAGCTGGGGGTATATTTTTACCTCCCCTCTTTTCCATGAGCTTGATAAGTCCAGGAGCAGACATTTCCTAGAACTCGTCTGATATGCCTGCAGGGCGCTCTATAAAAGACAAGTCTTTGAGTTAGTTAGAGATATAAAAGATAAGAGATATAACTTGGGTAAGAAAAATTAAGACTTACGAAGCTCTTCCAAAGGACCACCCCCCAGACCTGTCTGAGAGAGGTGAAAGAGTGCCCAATATGTGTGTTTCAAACAAAACCAAATTTTTCACCGAAAATTATCCAACTTTTAATTATGCACCAAACCAAGTTGTGAAAACCCAATTCTTACTTTAAACCAATTTATCTTGATTAATCCTAAACATGCATCTAGTGATTAAAGCAAGTAAAGTAAAGTAAAGTAAAGAATACTCACAATGCCGGATGTACGAGGAAAAAACCCAAAACGGGAAAACAACCTCAGACGGCCCAAGCCAGACAATCACTATGAACAATAGTTTTACAAAGATAGATTAGCCTTACACTAAGACTTGATACCCAAGGGTCTTGACGCTCCTTCTGATCTTCTACCATTCTTCAATAGTGCCCACGCAGAAATTCCGTCTTCCACGATACCTGTCCACAACACACGCGTCCACGTATGTCTCGGTATCCACCGATTGGCTTTGATTCATCTATGATGTCGAACAAGAAGTCCTTCTCTTTTCTTCACCGCAAAAACTTTTGATGTTCAATGTGTAGAACAAACAACTTTGGTGCCGCAAGATCTCGTAAGCATAAAAGAATGATATCTCAAATCTTTGCAAACTCTAAGGATGTGTTTAATCTTTTTAAACCTTAGAAAACATGTGTAAACAAGTTTCTGGTTCGTAAACAGTTTTCCAGAATGCACACTTACGAAACTCTCATAGAAACATGCTTTAAATAACAAATTAGGGCAGCCTCGAAATGCATGTCATTCGAACGACTTAAGGATCTCGTTCAAGCGACATAGGTATCTCGTTCGCGCGAGATCTAATGTCGTTCGAGTGAGAAGTTTGAATTTTTGACTTTTCATTTAAAACGTTTCTTTAAAGAGACCCATTAAAGTCAAACTCCTTTTTCGAGCTTATCAGAATTAAAACGTAGTGTAAACCTTTAAAACACTTTTAAAAACATTTTAAAATATATTTCTTTATAAAAATTACATCCTTATCTTTTATAAAACAATTCTGAGCACCATTAATTATACGCATTCATACCTGAGTGATATCGGAATGCAATTAACTTTGAAGATGAGTAAACTTGCACCAATTAAACATCGGCATGATAAATTCATTGAAGCTTTGCCGCAACATCTTCAATTTTCTTCAATACATCATAGACTAAGTGGGATCGTGACAAATGAAAAATCTCCCTATGACATATTACAAACACAGTTTTTTCACCGAATTAAGTCAAAACTATACAGGGATTCAATTGGAAATTTATGTCCTTACAAATCTCCCCCTTTGACTATTTCAGGACAAAACTAAACCAGTGAAATGCCTATCCAGACTGTCAAGCCATATGACGCCTAAATCCCATCCCGTAAACCCAAAATAAAAAATACAGGGTACGGACTAGAATATGTAGCACCGGCAAGCATAAATAGTCTGAATGTGATGTAGACTTGAAATCTCGAATCGCTGAAGCATACCTACACACATGAAACAGACAAACAAATACCCAGTGAAGTATGGAGGAACAAATGATACCAATTTATATTCTAATAAGAAAAAATCATTTGAAACATGGGAGAAATTCTTTGATATCAATTAGGAAGAATTATAATCAAACAATATGAACATCCAAACATCAATAGTGACGCTCAACAAATCTCCCCCTACATCACATACATCTCTCCCCCTTTTTGTCTCGAATAAACTATCCGGTGAAAATATAAACCAATCAAAGTATCTAGCATGAGAATATTATCAATTTGAATTAAGAGGATACCAATTTGAGAATTGAAAACGCTAGATAACCATGAAACAACTAGCTAAATATGATCAAGAGATAACAATTCAATAGCTAGTAAACCAAGAATCACACAAAGAGTGTAGCAGTCTAATCAGGTGTGATAAACGGACTTATATGCAAACTACCAATTTGAGATAAAAGAACCTGCATATAAACCAGTCAGTCCACAAAAAACTTCCAGCAGTACAAAAAATATACCAAATTAACCCAGTGGACTGCAAACCAATCAGAAAGCAAAATTCAGCCTATCGTTCTAACGGGACAGGGCTTCGCTCAAACGAGATGCAAATTCGCTCGAACGAGGTATGAGGTCGTTCGTGAAACATGGGATGTCATTTGAATGACTTCTCGCGACCTGCAAAATTTTTACATTTTCCCAGAAATATGTATATTTTTTCCCAGTGAAAACTTTCCACAAAAAAATTTCAGGAAGGGACTGACAGAAGTAAAACAGTGTTAAAACAGTAGGCTTTTAACACAAAAGGCAAAAACTCATAAAAACTAAAAATGTGAGTTACATTCAAACATAGTATCGATGTGCTCAAACATGGATATGGAATGAATGGGCGTGAAACTACAACAAATGAGTCACAATTCCAACACATCGAAGAAGCTCTAATTGATAACAATAAATCATCAAACGTTATTATAGCCATATGATAATAAAAGTGTGAGCTCTATGAACTAAACATACTACATGCACACAAATCCAGAATTTTGATGATTCTACAAATAATAGCGTCAAATTGTAATGTTTCAACCTTTAGGATTAGTTGTGCAAACCCGTTAAATTTTTAATCCATCCAAACTCCCTCAATAATATCATATACTCTTTGGAATGAATTAACAAATTTGGCCCTTTTCATAGCATATAACATTTTATTTTGGGCTCTTTTAAACGGAGGCTTTCACGACGAGTTAATTTTGAACTCTTGCAGCCCTTTCCCATGAATCACTCATCATTTTACCAATTTAAATCCTCACGGTAAACGGTTATTACATGCACACTTCTCCTTAAGTCTACTTACGCATAGATGACAAGATTGAGATAAGAACGCCTCACCAAATTCAAATATGCAAGAGAAGTCAAACATCCATATAAACTCGTGCATGTGTGCAATGTTGGCATATATACAAAGTCAAATCAAAATGCATATCAACTTCGAAACAACCCCATATATACAATGGTTAAGATCATTCTAAGCATCGATAATAATGACCAAATGTCCTAGACACATGGATAATGAAACGATGGGGGGGGGGGGGGGGTCCAAGCACACCAATATGCCACATTAAACATGTAAACTCAAAAACAAAAACCTAAAATCTTTTTGGCTTTTAAAAAGTTTTCTAAAAAAAAATCTTTTTGTATTTTTCAAATAAGACTCAAACAAGTGAAAAATAACATACAAAAAGATAAACATGTCATAACACTAGCAAATTATAAATCATGATGTAATGGCTAGCATATGACAAAACATGCAAGATACTATCCATAAGAAATAGCAAGAGATGAATCATGTGCATGCATGTGATAATCAACCAACGAAGAATTTAGCATCTCCAAAATGGATTTCCTAACCCAAACACGTGTATACCTAACAAAAAAGGTTTTGGGAACCAATAGGACACTACGTTTAATCTTCCTAGGGTCTTTTCTAAGATCAAAACAAAAACTCCTAAGGTGACCTTTCCTACCACAATGCGAACATGTGAAAACATGACGATGAACGGGACCTTTAGGTTGACCTTTTCTAATACCCTCGGATGTGGTTGACGCTCTAAAATAAACTATGGTATTGGCTTTTACAATCAAACCACTAGAACAAGATAAGCCGCTACCATCACTACTCGAGTAATTTAAATCATTTTTTAACTTCAAAACTTTCGACTCAAGCAAATGATTAGACTCCTAAGATCCTTTTCTTGTGCCACAAAATCATTAATCGAATTATTTTCCTCAACGACACAAACTTTAGAATTTTTTAAATCCTCTAACTCTTTTTCTAAAACGAGGATTCTATCATCACTCTCCTTTTTGCCAAATTTTAATATATTAAAATATTTAAACAAGGAACTAAAGTGCTCATGACAAATATCTTTTTGAATTTGAATTTTTTTTAAATATTCAATCCTATTTTTGAAACCATTATTTTCTTTCTACAAAACTTCAATACGATTCGCAAACTTTAAATTTAAACGATGTAGATCGTCAACGCTTAGAGAAACCATCGAGAGAAAACAAACACAGAATAGATAAACAAACACACGGGATCACAAAACAAATTAATATTGTTTTCTAGCTCTGATACCAATTTGAAAGAGTGCCCAATATGTGTGTTTCAAACAAAACCAAAATTTTCACAAAAAATTATCCAACTTTTAATTATGCACCAAACCAAGTTGTGAAAACCCAATTCTTACTTTAAACCAAGTTTATCTTGATTAATCCTAAACATGCATCTAGTGATTAAAGCAAGTAAAGTAAAGTAAAGAATACTCACAACACCGAATGGACGAGAAAAAAACCCAAAACGGGAAAACAACCTCGGACGACCCAAGTCAGAAAATCACTATGAACAATGGTTTTACAAAGACAAATTAGCCTTACACTAAGACTCGATCTTCACGGGTCTTGACGGTCCTTCAGATCTTCTACCGTTCTTTAATAATGCCCACGCAGAAATTCCGTCTTCCATGATACCTGTCCACAACACTCGCGTCCACGTATGTCTCGGTGTCCACCGATTAGATTTGATTCGTTTACGATGTCGAACAAGAAGTCCTTCTCTTTTCTTCACCGTAAAACCCTTTGATGTTCAATGTGTAGAACAAACAACTTTGGTGTCGCAAGATTACGTAAGTATATAAGAATGATATCTCGGATCTTTGCAAACTCTAAGGATGTGTATAATCTTTTTAAACCTTAGAAAACATGTGCAAACAAGTTTCTGGTTCGTAAACAGTTTTGTAAAATGCACACTTACGAAACTCTCATAGAAACACGCTTTAAATAACAAATTAGCGCCGCCTCGAAATTCATGTCGTTCGAATGACTTAAGGATCTCGTTCGAGCGACATAGGTATCTCGTTCGCGCGAGATCTAATGTCATTTGAGCAAGAAGTTTGACTTTTTGACTTTTCATTTAAAACGTTTCTTTAAAGAGACCCATTAAAGTCAAACTCCTTTTTCGAACTTATCAGAATTAAAACGTAGTGTAAACCTTTAAAACACTTTTAAAAACATTTCAAAATATATTTCTTTATAAAAATAACATCCTTATCCTTTATAAAACAATTTCGAGCACCATTAATTATACGCATTCATACCTGAGTGATCTCGGAATGCAATTACCTTTGAAGACGATTAAACTTACACCAATCAAACATCGACATGATAAATTCTTTGAAGCTTTGTTGCAACGTCTTCAATTTTCATCAATATGTCATAGACCAAGTGGGATCGTGACAAATTAAAAATCTCCCTATGACATATTACAAACCCAGTTTTGTTTACGAAATTAAGTCAAAACTATACACGGACTCAATTGGAAATTTATGTCCTTACCAGAGGTAATAGGGGGTCATGAAATGTTCATATTTTACGAGATGACTCTTCTCGCCTTGATTGCGAAGGTCCTTAACATTTTTGCAATTGTCCTAGCTAAGTCTAGGGTCGGCTTTGACAGCAAGGAAGACCTTCCCCCATCTCAAAGGGGTCCTTGGAACCGACGTTCCAGAAGACTCATCTGAACAAAATTCCCATGCCCCGAAAATAAAGAAATACCGAGGTTTCCAATTGTGGTTCAAAGTTTGGGTAACCAACAACATTTTCTTGTCCGACTTCTTTGTTAAGAAGTGGTAATAGCTAGGTGTGACACTCCGCTTGATTAAATACCGGGCGATCACTCCTTTATTAAATTAAAATCAAGGTGAACAGTTGGTTCATTCTTACCATCACTGTCGAAAAATAACTTTTCCAATTTAAACACCCTAAATAATTAAGCTAAGTGTCAAAACCATTTTAGACATTACTTTCCAAATTTTATGTTATATAAACCAACATTTAAACTTTACGAAATTCATAATTAAATAATCACACCACAACTATACTGGAATAAACAATCCAATAATTTGACATTCATTAAAGTAATTCCAATAGTAAAACTTAAAGGAAAAACATCCTGACAGTAATAAGTCCCAAAGAGTAAAATACTGGAAATAAATGAATCACAATGTTCCATAAACAACTGAATAATGGAAAAGGGCGGCACATGCCCAACTCAATAAATAAAACTAGGAATGGAATCAAAAAATGAGGTCGTCTAAGTAAGAGGCCTGCAACTCCCACCTAAACTGCAGCGCGTCCCTTCCAAAGGATCCTATGCAAGATGCCCCTGTGGATGGGCACCTGTAATACATACATATATATATAAGAGAAAAGAAAATGGAAACGGGTCAGAGCCCGATTATAAAAATGATTTAAAATTTGTTTAGCAAGTATTTAAAATGTTTACAGGCCAATGCAACAACATATTAGTGCGGAACTCTCTTGAGAAATTCTCACCTCTCTTATAATGTGCACGCCTATCGTACTAATCTCCCCGATGGTTTATCTTATCTTATCTTAGGTCGCTCGTAAGATTTAAACTGGCCAGTTTAACCGTTTAAGAAGTAAATTTCATTTAATAACAAAGCTCTCATTTTAACTTTATTTGTGAATAAAGTTTCCCAGTAATATACTATACTTTCAAATCACGTATTTCTCAATTGAAATCATTATTCATTTTTTACTTACCATAAATACAGTAGGAAATTCCCAAATTTCAGAATTTAATATATATATTCAATACTCATATAATATATATATATTCTAACAGCACCCCACATAAAAATTATGGTGCGGGCATACTCTGTTATCCACTCCCCGTATCAATCGTACTAAGAGAAATACAAGTTCGGAATCACTCTCGAACTGTATTAACACAAACACAAACAATATTGAGGCAAAACATAGAGTCCCGGTCTCTAAGAGGTCATCACATGCCCCCACGTCTCTTAGATCGTTTGACTATCGATCCGATTAGCCTGTACCAAAGGATCGCTATCTTCTAGGGTACGAGTCAATATCCCCCAAAAAGGTCCCATCGAGATAAGACTGTCCCAGCACGATAACCTCAGGGATGTCAAGTAGCGCGGGCATGATTTTCACACGTATATAGTATATGCACAAACACAGTCATATAAATATACTACTTTTACCATATCAAATTTTGGTTCATCTCATAACCCATAATCACGACATTTATCCTTATTTCTCATTATTTAGTTATCATGTATAACGGTCCGTCTCTTACATTAATTTGAGATATTATTCCAACTTACTATGTAACACTCATGGACTCTATCCTCCCAAGTGTAGAATTCAGTAGGTACTCATCTATTTTCCATCATAACTATCTTACGTGTCTCTCCCTTTAATACATAATTCCATCGTCCATTATATGTAAACATCCCAAAAATGCAAATCTCGTCTTACATTAAAGTTCTCATAATTATTAATAAGTCCTACTGGTCTTCTTTATCTCCCAAAATATTTTAATAAGGATGTCTAGGGAGTATTACTCATTTAAATTTAATTCAGATAATTAAAAGTGGAAATATGAGTCTGCCAGAAGGGGTCGATCGATCGATGGCAGGAGCTCGATCAATCGATGCGTCGATCCATCGACACTCCTGCTTCGATCGATCGATCAAACAGGTATGGCGAATTCTGCAGATTAACAGTTACGGGTTCTATCATCCAACATCACCCAAATTCAGATTTTTAACACCCAAACTCCCTGAAATTCGTACTACAAACATTGTAAACTCAAATTAAACATCTCTTACGTAAAGCATGCGAATTTTCATCAATATCCATGGATTAATGGGCCGAAACTTATATCAATCTCAAGAACCCTAGAAATTTCTTTAACTTTGTTCTAATCAGTCTTTTTCCAGAATTTCTACTTCTAATTCATCGTAAATCCGTGGTTAAACCTCTACATATGAAGGGGGTTTCCAGATTATCATTCATATCATTACTACATGCGATTTTCCTATCTCCGACATGGGTTTTCTTCTATGAAACTCATCCTAATCACCCTAGGCTAAAATGAATGATGCATTAACGAAAATAAGCAAGATAAATACTTGCCTGGGAATTTCAGAGTTCTGATTTGTGGACGAATTTGGTGTTGTTATGTTCCCCGTCGCGCGATCTACGTGTTGGTGGTGGTGGCGGTGCAACCGGATGTATTTTTGGCCTTGGATTGCTTGGGAAGCTTTCTACCTTCCTCTCTAATGGCCGCTCTAAGGATTTGAGTCTACTAACCCTAAGGGACCATCCCAAATGGCTGATATAACCTAATAAATTTCCTGGGTTTAATTTCCCAAAAATGCAAAATGTGCAATATGCCCTCCCGGGGTGCTAAATAGGCCTAAAAATGCCCCGAGACCCAAACTAAACTCCCGGGTACACTTTTCTGACTATCTAGACCCTTCCAGAAACTTTGGCGCACTCAAAACGACCATACAAGTGACTTATAATTTATTCACTTTTATTAATCAATATTTAGTCCCGACGCGACACGGGTGCGTCCCGACTCAAATTTCCAAAATCGTCATTTTATTCACTCGTGATATTTAATAGTACCAATATTATATTACTTTACTCATTAGTAATATTCAATAAGTTTCCAATGATTACTAACTCTCGTCACGTTAGTAATTAAAAATATTTAATTTTTGAATTTATATTAAATTAATAACTCACATTAAATTTAATAAATCCTCAAATTTAGAAAGCATAAAAATACGGGGTATTACATACTCCCCACCCTAATAACGGAATTTTGTCTCGAAATTCAAAAAATAAGGCATACCTGGTAAGAATAAATCTGGATATCTCTCGCGCATATTTGCCTCGCGCTCCCAGGTGGATTCCTCCAATTTATAATGCTCCCACTGGACCCGTACAAGTGGAACTACCTTCGACCTCAATCTCCTCTTGCTATGGTCTAGGATAGCCACTGGTCTCTCCTCGTAAGAGCTGTCAGGCTGTAAGTCTATATCATCTATCGCGATGTGGGTGTGGGTCATATCATCCCGAAAGTATCGTCTCAACGACGAGATGTGGAATACATCATGGATGCGATGCAAATGCTCTGGCAGTCCCAACTGTATGCTATCGGACCAATCCTCTCGATAATGGGAAATGGTCCCACGTACCTCGGTGCCAGTTTCCATTTCTTCCCGAACCTCATCACTCCTTTCATAGGAGATACACGTAGTAACACTTGGTCCCACATATTAAACTCTCGAAAGAACCGTTTCGCATTAGCGTAGCTTTTCTGCCTGTCCTGGGCTACTCGAATACGACCCCTGATCATCTCAATCCTCGCGGAGGTTTCCTGAATCACCTCTGGTCCTAGAAACTTGTTATCCCCCACCTCTAGCCAACAAGTTGGGGAAAGACAAGGCCTTCCATACAAAGCCTTGAATGGAGCCATGCCAATCGTGAACTGATAAGAGTTATTATAAGCGAACTCTACCAGTGGAAGATGTGGCTCCCAACCTCCTCCAAAATCAAGAACACACATGCGTAGCATATCCTTCAACATCGGATTAGTACGCTCTGTCTGTCCATCTGTCTGTGGGTGATAAGCTTAACTCAACCTCAACTCAGTACCCATAGCTTCCTGAAGGCTTTCCCAGAAACGCAACACAAAAATCTTGTCTCTATCTAACACAATATTCAGGGGAACCCCATGTAATATGACAATCTCAGTAATGAACAACTGAGCATACTGACCCGTGGTATAGTCTGTCCGCACCGGCAGAAAATGAGCCACCTTGGTCAATCGGTCCACAATCACCCAGATGGAGTCGTGGCCCCATTGTGATGTAGGCAACCCTGTAATAAAATCCATGGAAATACTCTCCCACTTCCACGCGGGTATTTCCAATGGCCGAAGCAATCCTGACGGTTTCTGATGGTCCACCATTACTAGCTGGAAGGTAGAACACTTGGCCACGAACTCAATAATATCCTTTTTCATCCCACTCCACCAGTATTACCGCCTCATATCCTGATACATCTTATCTCCCCCAGGATGTACTGAAAATCGGGACTCGTGAGACTATGTCATCACTGCATGACGCAAGTCTGCTCCTTCTGGAACCACCAATCTCCCATTAAACCTCAAACCCCCATCAGATTTAACAGAATAGGACTCAACACCCTTAGCTAAAAGTCATACAATCTGCTCCTGGAAAAATGGGTATACGGTCTGTGCCTGTATTACACTCGTAACAATCTCGGGTGTCACTATCATGACAGATATGAAGGAACGGGCTACTGCGTCCTAGTGACCCAACTCTTTTTACTTTGCTTTCCAGACGTCCGCTACATCGTCTACCGGTCTACGGCTCAATGCATCAGCAACTATGTTGGCCTTCCCCAGATGGTACTGTATGTCGAACAGATAATCCTTTACAAACTCTAACCACCTGCGCTGACGCATGTTCAGCTCTCGCTGAGTGAACAGGTACTGCGGTGACTTGTGGTCTGTGAACAAGTGGAATTTCTCCTCCAATAAATAATGCCTCCATATCCTCAAGGAAAATACGACCGCTGCTAACTCTAGGTCATGGGTTGGGTAATTCTTCTCATGCGGCTTAAGCTTACGGGAGGCAAAAGCTATAGCCTTCTCCTCCTGCTGAAGTACTCCCCTAAGTCCCCGTAAAAAGGCATAGGTGTAAACCAGGTACTCCACACTCGGTTTAGGTAAAGCAAGGACCGGTGCTGATGTAAGCTTGTTGTTAAATGAAAATGTAATTAACCCTGGAATTAATTTTAAATTAGTTTAATTGTATTTAATATAAATTTTAAGTTTATCTAATAGATTAATTTTTAATGATTCCAAACAACTATTTAAAAGGTATTTATTGCATTACGTTTTATTATATGCTCAGTTTAAGTATTGGTTCATTAACTGAATAATTATAAAATTTACATCATATGCCTTGGTTATTTTTTTATGACTTAATCTTTGTGTAATATTTAGTGCCATGTGAAAATTGCCATTCAGATATTTATGTAATCCTTGTGTAATATTCAGAAAAGTGCCATCTTGATTGGGTCTAGCAAAGGCTATGCCAATACAGGTTGAATTGTTTTTCATATCTGGCCGGAGATCTTTTTCAGACTTACAAAATCTGAGACTTACAAAATCTGTTATTTATTTTTTTTGTGTCCGAAATCAATTTTATATCTGTTCAATTTTTTTTCTTCTTATGTTCGTTTATATTTTTCTTCTTCGAAAATAATTTTATATATTCTAATTCTTTTTTACGAAAGCTTCTTTAGACAGCCTCTTATATTTTTTTATAACGCAAGTAGCTCTTCGCAAAATTTTTCATGTATGTATTTATATATTTAATCCTACGATACTCTCCCTCTCTCTCTTTCGATTTAATTTCCGGTTGGTCTTATATATTCTTTAGCATTACGAAAGCCAGATTTCTGCATGCTCAGAGGGTATAGGTTTGTCGGCTGCTAAAAATTCGACGGTATGGAAGAAAAGATGAAGGGAGAAAAATGTGGTGCTATTGATTCAATGGTAACATCAGATCAATCACGTCGAAACAGAAGTTTCAGTAAGTCGTCCTGGCTTCTTCTCTCCATAGCTGCTTTGGAAGCATACCTTTAGTTAAGTCCCATCCATGTACTTATCTATAAAAAGTTGGAAGACCTCTTGCACGCCTTGCTGTAATTATGTGGGACGACCTTTCTTTTTCTCTTCTTATGCCACGTACACCTGCTTCGGCAGTAATTATCTTGGAAAACGCATATATCAGAATTGTAATCTTTCACAGATTTTTGTTCGATCAGAGTTATTTTTTCCTGTTGGCTTAAGACGCAATGAACTGTAGCAATTCAGTTCAATCAGATGCTGGACTTTGCTGACGCCTGACTCTCCTAACCGAAATCTTTACATTATTCTTATTTGTTTGAGGTATCTGCTTATATATATATATATATATATATATATATATAACTTCTTTGTCCCTACAATTTATGTACACATCATACGGTGTCATCAGCAAAGACTTGGGACATTTCATTTATAATTTTTCTCATTACTGAGCCTCCCTATTTTTTATGGACTGACTTGTGACGTTTTGAAAAAGAGAAGCCTTCTTTTAGTAAATATCTATCTTTTATATCTCATTTATCACTAATGGTTTCTCTCTCTATCAGTCTACTTTTTTTTCTTAGACAGTAAATTAAAGATAGATATGGAAAACATCTTGCCATCTATTCTTGAGCATTTAATGCTCCTTCAGCCTACAGATTTTTATGAAGAAGAGCGTATCTCACTCTCCTCCCCAACGGTCATCTTATTATTGACATCTACAAATTGAAGATCAGCTGTTGTTGAAATATACAGAGAAAAACGGAAAAAGATAAAAAGAAAAAGGGAGCAATCAAATATTACATTCTGTTCATACAAACACTCAAAGAAAGCAACAAGAGAAGATCATTTCAGCTCTACTCAAAGTTTAAAACAGCCACATATCAGTTTATTTTGGCTTGATGTTTTAGTTGTCCTTGAAGAAGAGAACAAGCACAAGAAATACTACTCTACTACAAAGATTTCAAAGAAAAGTCTAGTACCAAATATTCAGATCTATTGTGAAGTCTTAAACCAGAAGAAACTCAGTTTTACATTGTAACTTTTGAGAGTTTCATCTTCCAAATTTTGTACTCAACTTTCGAAACTGTTTGAAGCTGGAACTTTAGCTTCGGTTGTACAAGTAGCACGGTTTAGCTGCTCGATTGTACGTTCGAGGTTTGATCATGCCTTAGTGGATCACGGTATTGAAGCGCAAGGAGACGGAAGTGGCTCTGGCGCGTGGACGTAGGCCGGGTTTTTGGTCGAACCACGTTAAAAACACGGTGTCATTTATTTTCTGCATTTAAGTCTATTTATTTGCTTGTGTCATTATTTAACTTCATTATCAAGCTTTAGACTTGCAAATTAATTAAAACTGAAATTGATAATTCTTTTAAGACTGAAATTATTATTTTCGTAATAATTAATAAAGTCCAGAATATTAATTTTTATTAAATACGAAATCTGATTAAAGATTTATTTGGGTATTGATTTCTGTGATTTATCTTGTCTAATTTATTTAGTTAAAATTGTTAGATAATTTTAGTGTTAATCCTTGAAGATTTATTTCTTCTGATATTTATATTAAATGATATAAATTAAAATATTTTCTCAAATATTAAATTAACCCCAAAAAGTTTGCTAAACTCAATTCACCCCCCCTCTTGAGTTAATATCTGGGCAACAATTGGTATCAGAGCCATGCTCTAATTTATTATCTTTGTTTTAAACATCTTTAGAGTTTACGATTTATGGCAAACTTTAGTGTTTCATCTCTTGGTGAGGGACAATCAATTAACAGACCTCCTCTATTTTCAGGAAACAATTTTAGCTATTGGAAAAATAGAATGAAAAATTTTGTTCAATCAAATGATTATGCTGTTTGGAGAGTTATTATTAATGGTCCAAATATTCCCATGAAAGTTGTTAATAATGAAAATGTTCCTAAAAATGAAAATGAATGGAATGATGTTGATATTCAGAAAATACAAGTTAATGCCAAAGCAATGAATATTTTACATTGTTCTCTTGATGTTAATGAATATAACAGAATATGTTGTTGTGAAAATGCAAAAGAAATTTGGGATAGATTAGAAATTACTTATGAAGGAACTAGTCAAGTAAAAGAGGATAAGATAAGCATGCTTGTTCATAACTATGAGCTTTTTAAAATGAAAACAGATGAAACTATTTCTGATATGTTTACTAGATTTACAAATATTATTAATGGTTTGAAATCTCTTGGTAAAACCTATACTGATTCTGAATTAGTGAGTAAGATTCTCAGGTCACTACCATCTCCCTATATGACCAAGAAGCTAGCAATCAAAAAAGCCATACGAGAAAGACCTATTTCTCTTGATTAATTGCTGGGCTCCTTAATTACTCATGAAATGGAACTCAAAGAACTTGCTGAAGATGAGAAGCCCAAAGTAAGCAAAACTATTGCTTTCAAATCCATTGAGGAAGAAGAAGATAGTGAAGAAGCTGATGATGATGAAGATGGTGATATAGCACTTCTGACTAGAAAATTCAAAAAAATTCTTGCCAAAAAGAAGGGTCGTTCTGGAAAATTCAAGAAATTCTTTTCAAAGAAGGCACCTGATGGAAAGTCTTCCTCCAAGTTTGAGCCAAGATGTTACAACTGCAAAGAGTTAGGCCATATCAGACCTAACTGTCCTAAAGCCAAAGAAGGGAAGAATGATAGAAAAGAGAAAAGAAATGAGAAATACAAAAAGGCCATGAAAGCTACTACTTAGAGTGATTCGGATGAAAGTAGCAATGATGAAGATTCAAGTGATGAAGAAATTTCAAATCTTTGCCTTATGGCAAATTATGATGAGGTATCTTCTAATTATTCTGATAGTGAAAATGAAACTTTAAATGATCATGATGAACTTCAAAATGCTTTTGATGAACTTTATTATAACTTTGATGAACTTAAAACTAAATATATTAATCTTAAAAAGATGCATTCTTCTTTATTACATAAATATGATTCTCTCTTTGAAAACTTAGATGTAATGAAATCTGAAAATAAGTCTATAAAATTAGAAATTGAAAAACTTAAAGTTAAAGATTCACCAAGTTATTATCTTATTTCTGAAAATGAAAAATTAAGACTTGAAGTTAAGGATTTAACTTTGTGTCTTGAAAAGTTTGTGAATGGAAAGAAGAATTTAAATATGCTACTTGGAAGCCAAAGATGGATGTATGATAAGGCTGGAATTGGTTATAATGAAAATGAAAATGAGAAAAGTTTTGAAAATTATTCTAAAAATATGGGAAATTCTTTATGTACATATTGTGGAAGACACACCCATTTTTCAGATTCTTGCAAATATAGATTTTCTACTAAAGTCGCATGGATTCCTAAAGGGACTCCTATTTTTGCTAACCCCTATGGACCCAACACATTTTGGGTACCGAAAGAAAAATTATTTAAATGTCCATTGTAGGTTTGTTTTAGAGTGGGTTCACACAAATCAAAGTGGTTCTTAGATAGCGGGTGTTCAAGACACATGACGGGTGACAAAAGCAAGTTTTCGAGCTTGGTTGCCAAAGATGGAGGACTAGTGACATTCGGAGACAACTCCAAAGGCAAAATCATTGGCATAGGTAAAGTCGGTATGGATCTTTCCCCTTGCATTGAAAATGTTCTTTTAGTTGATGGTCTTAAGCATAATTTAATTAGTATTAGCCAATTGTGTGATAAAGGTTATGATGTTACATTTAAAGAAGATATTTGTTTAATAACAAATACTAAGGATAATAGTTTTTTATTTGTTGCTTCTAGACATGAAAATGTTTATACTCTTGATTTTGATAAATTGTCACAACAAAATATTAAGTGTTTAACTGCCCTAAATAATACTTGTTGGTTATGGCATAGAAGGTTAGGACATTCCAACATGGAACAACTTAATATTTTGTCCAAAAATGAGTTAGTTAGAGGGTTGCCCAAAACTAAGTTTATTAAAGATAAAATTTGTAATGCATGTCAATTTGGAAAACAAACCAAAACTTCTTTTAAAAAGAAAAGAGATATTTCAACTAGTAGACCTTTAGAATTATTACACTTAGATTTATTTGGACCTAATAGAGTTGCTAGTTTAGGTGGAAAATATTATGCTCTTGTTATTGTTGATGATTTTTCTCGTTTTACATGGGTTTTCTTTCTTACTCATAAAAATGATACACACCCTATTTTTGCTAAGTTTTGTCAAGGTTCTAAAAAACGCGAGGCGTGATCGAGGCGTGGAGGCCATGCCTTAAGCCTTAGAAGCCTAGGCGGGCCTTGGCGTAAAAAGGCGTGAAAAGGCGTTTAAGTCTTTTTAATATATTTTAATATTTTTTAACCATAACAAGGATATTAAAATACTAAAATTGTACATATCATAAAAATGTGTTTGAATATTTGCAAATAAAAATACCATTTGATTATTTTGGATGAGATAATGGTCCGATTTGCAAAAAAATCTTTAAAATGAGATATTGTTTCACTAAAGCATTATTGTTTTTAGAGAAAAAGTACGCCTTAAGGGTTTTACCAAGCATAAGGCGTCAAAATCTTAAGGCGGGGCGTTTCTCCTAAGCCTCAAGCCTAGGCGGGTTTTTTAGAACAGTGAGTTTTGTAGAAGAATTCAAAATGAAAAAGGTTGCAATATTGTCTTTATAAGAAGTGATAGAGGAAGAGAATTTGATAACAAAGATGTCGAATTATTTTGTGATGAAAATGGTTTTGAACATAACTTTTCTGCTCCTAGGACACCCCAACAAAATGGAGTAGTAGAAAGAAAGAATAGATCATTACAAGAAATGGCTAGAACTATGTTAAATGAACATAATTTACCCGAATATTTTTGGGCGGAAGCCATTAACACATCTTGCTATGTAATAAATAGAACTATTGTTAGAAAAGGTTTAGATAAAACTCCTTATGAGATTCTGAAAAATAAAAGACCAAATGTTAGTTATTTCAAAGTTTTTGGATGTAAATGTTTTATTTTAAATGATAAAGATAAATTGGGTAAATTTGATGCAAAATCGGATGAAGGTATTTTTCTTGGGTATGCACTTCATAGTAAAGCATATAGAGTTTTTAATAAAAGGACTTTAATAGTTCAAGAATCAATTCATGTATCTTTTGATGAATCTAATTCTTTTGCCAATAAAAACAATGACGATGATGATGTTTTAGTCCTAAATAAATCTGTTAATGAATTAAAAGTAAATGAAAATGTTAATCCTAGTGTTGATGATTCCATTAATGTCGAAAAGACTCCATATAAAGATAAAGAGAATAATAATTCTAATTTACCTAAAAGTTGGAAATTTGTTAATAATCATCCTTTTGAAAATATTTTGGGTGAACCTTCTAGTGGTATTCTTACTAGATCTTCCTTAAAGAATGTTTGTAATAATTTAGCTTTTGTGTCACAAATTGAACCAAAAGATATTAATGAAGCTGAAAAAGATGAATTTTGGTTATTAGCTATGCAAGAAGAATTGTTACAATTTGAACGTAATAATGTTTGGTCACTTGTACCCACACCTAAAGATAAATCTATTATTGGAACTAAATGGGTTTTTAGAAATAAAAAGGATGATGCCGGATTAATTATAAGAAATAAAGCTAGACTATTTGCACAAGGTTATAATCAACAAGAAGGTATTGATTATGATGAAACTTATGCCCCCGTAGCTAGATTAGAAGCAATTCGCATGTTATTAGCTTATGCATGTTATAAAGACTTTAAATTATTTCAAATGGATGTCAAAAGTGCTTTCTTAAACGGTTTTATAAGTGAAGATATTTATGTTAAGCAACCTCCCGGTTTTGAAAATCACATATTTCCAAATCATGTTTATAAACTAAATAAAGCCTTATACGGATTAAAACAAGCCCCTAGGGCTTGGTATGATAGATTGAGTGGATTTTTGCTTGAAAATGATTTTGTAAGAGGAAAAATGGATTCTACTTTATTTATAAAAACTCTTAACAATGATATGCTTCTTGTACAAATTTATGTTGATGATATTATATTTGGATCCACAAATGAAAATTTATGTAAAGATTTTTCAGAATTTATGCAAAAAGAATTTGAAATGAGTATGATGGGGGAGTTAAATTTCTTTTTAGGCTTACAAATTAAGCAAACTAAAAATGGTGTTTTTATTTATCAATATAAATATATTAAGGATCTTTTAGTAAAATATGGTTTAGAGAATTCTAAAACACTTGGTACACCTATGAGCACATCTATAAAGTTAGATATAGATGAGAAAGAAAAATCTGTTAATTCAACTTTATATCGTGGCATGATTGGTAGTCTACTATATTTAACCGCTAGTAGACCCGACATTATGTTTAGTGTATGTTTATGTGCTCGTTTTCAGGCCAATCCTAAAGAATCTCATTTGTGTGCCGAAAAACGCATTTTTAGATATTTAAATGGTACTAAAGACTTAGGATTATGGTATCCTAAAACTACATCATTTGAACTCGTAAGTTATTCCGATGCGGATTTTGCGGGTTGTAAAGTTGATAGAAAGAGCACTAGTGGTACTTGTCGCTTCCTAGGACACTCACTAGTTTCGTGGTTTAGTAAAAAGCAAAATTCGGTAGCTCTTTCCACGGCCGAGGCAGAATATATTGCCGCCGGTAGTAGTTGTGCTCAAACTTTATATATGAAACAACAATTAGAAGACTTTAAAATATCCTTTCAAAATACTCCAATTTTTTGTGACAACACGAGTGCAATATGTCTAACTAAAAATCCAATTCTTCATTCTAGAACAAAACATATTGAAATTAGACATCACTTTCTACGCGATCACGTAGAAAGAGGTGACGTTAGACTAGAATTTATTTCTACGGATCTTCAATTAGCCGATATTTTCACAAAACCACTACCCGAAGATCGTTTTACTTTTATTTGTCGCGAACTCGGTATGGCTCGTATAAATAATCTAGAATTATAATTGAATTTTTTTTCAAAATATTGCATTATTAACATGAATAGTATATTCACATCTTTCCAAAATACTGTACCAACTAGTAGACAAACCATCATCTCCTATATATATGTGTGTGTTACTGCCTTTCACTCTATCTTCACACACACCATGCAGTCCTTCTATGTTGTTTGGGTAGGCAAACAACCCGGGATCTACACCTCTTGGGGAGAGTGTGAGCTTCAAACCAAAAGTGTAAGTAATGCAAAAGTCAAAAAATATTCTTCTTATTCCAAATCTCTTAACGCCATAGCTCTCTCTCCTCCATTTGCTCCTTGGGTATGTCCACCTCCTTGGCCTTTTGTCTTACCACCTCATATGGCTACTCCCTCACAAGCAAACACTTCTACCAAACCTGAATCTTCCTCAACCAACTCCTACACCGGAAATACTATCAAACTTATGGTAAAAGATAATGGGAAAGAAATCCTTCTTGAAGGACATCCCAATGATGTATGTCATATGATAAATAATCTGAAAATGTAATTTCCTTTTACTATCAATAAAATCTGCAGTTATCTTTTCTTTGCATCTCACTTTTGCATCTCACCCTTTTGTATCACCCATTCCTATTCCTTTTTGTTTATGACAAACAGGGGGAGAAGAGTGCGAATTTTTCTTTATGTATTTCTTTTGCAATTTTCAGTTGTTTGTCATCATCAAAAAGGGGGAGATTGTTAAATGAAAATGTAATTAACCCTAAAAATTAATTTTAAATTAGTTTAATTGTATTTAATATTCATTTTAAGTTTATCTAATAGATTATTTTTTAATGATTCCAGACAACTATTTAAAAGGTATTTATTGCATTACGTTTTATTATATGCTCAGTTTAAGTATTGGTTCATTAACTGAATAATTATAAAATTTACATCATATGCCTTGGTTATTTTTTTATGACTTAATCTTTGTGTAATATTTAGTGCCAAGTGAAAATTGCCATTCAGATATTTATGTAATCCTTGTGTAATATTCAGAAAAGTGCCATCTTGATTGGGTCTAGCAAAGGCTATGCCAATACAGGTTGAATTGTTTTTCATATCTGGCCGGAGATCTTTTTCAGACTTACAAAATCTGAGACTTACAAAATCTGTTATTTATTTTTTTGTGTCCGAAATCAATTTTATATCTGCTCAATTTTTTTTCTTCTTACGTTCATTTATATTTTTCTTCTTCGAAAATAATTTTATATATTCTAATTCTTTTTTACGAAAGCTTCTTTAGACAGCCTCTTATATTTTTTTATAACGCAAGTAGCTCTCCGCAAAATTTTTCATGTATGTATTTATATATTTAATCGTACGGTACTCTCCCTCTCTCTCTTTCGATTTAAACTCCGGTTGGTCTTATATATTCTTTAGCATTACGAAAGCCAGATTTTTGCACGCTCAGAGGGTATAGGTTTGTCGGCTGCTAAAAATTCGACGGTATGGAAGAAAAGATGAAGGGAGAAAAATGTGGTGCTATTGATTCAATGGTAACATCAGATCAATCACGTCGAAACAGAAGTTTCAGTAAGCCGTCCTGGATTCTTCTCTCCATAGCTGCTTTGGAAGCATACCTTTAGTTAAGTACCATCCATGTACTTATCTATAAAAAGTTGGAAGACCTCTTGCACGCCTTGCTGTAATTATGTGGGACGACCTTTCTTTTTCTCTTCTTATGCCACGTACACCTGCTTCGGCAGTAATTGTCTTGGAAAATGCATATATCAAAATTGTAATCTTTCACAGATTTTTGTTCGATTAGAGTTATTTTTTCCTGTTGGCTTAAGACGCAATGAACTGTAGCAATTCAGTTCAATCAGATGCTGGACTTTGCTGACGCCTGACTCTCCTAACCGAAATCTTTACATTATTCTTATTTGTTTGAGGTATCTGCTTATATATATATATATATATATATATATATATATATAACTTCTTTGTCCCTACAATTTATGTACACATCATACGGTGTCATCAGCAAAGACTTGGGACATTTCATTTATAATTTTTCTCATTACTTAGCCTCCCTATTTTTTATGGACTGACTTGTGACGTTTTGAAAAAGAGAAGCCTTCTTTTAGTAAATATCTATCTTTTATATCTCATTTATCACTAATGGTTTCTCTCTCTATCAGTCTACTTTTTTTTCTTAGACAGTAAATTAAAGACAGATATGGAAAACATCTTGCCATCTATTCTTGAGCATTTAATGCTCCTTCAGCTTACAGATTTTTATGAAGAAGAGCGTATCTCACTCTCCTCCCCAACGGTCATCTTATTATTGACATCTACAAATTGAAGATCAGCTGTTGTTGAAATATACAGAGAAAAACAGAAAAAGATAAAAAGAAAAAGGGAGCAATCAAATATTACATTCTGTTTGTTGATGTAAAAAACTAGATTGCTCTAATTATTCAATCACAGATAAATAAATAAGACAAAGATTTTTAAAGTGGTTCGGCTAGGAATAAAGCCTACGTCCACTGTTATGTTATTGCTGAGTGTTTGTGGAATTCTTGATTACAAATTCTCTCAAGAAATTCCGATCCCTTTGAATGGGATTGATACAAGGTATTTATAGCCTCAAGGCTGTACATGAAAGGTCCAATACATTAAATGATATACATATGAATGGGTAATACATTTAATGCGGCGTGTGCGTCAAGAATCTAATGAATAGTTGAACAGTTGTCCGTCTGATAATTGATGACACGGCCGAGGTGCAGTTCGGACCGCCTTAGTTGCTCGTTGATCAAGAGTTCCTCGGAGTGCTTAGAGTATCTCGGGATGAAAGAGTTCCTCGGATGGAGTTCCTCGGCATGATAGAGCTCCTCGGTGTATTCTCGTTGCTCGGTACCGACCATGGTTGTTCAGTAAATGATCTTCCTCGCTGTTATTGTGCCACGTAGGTTGACACGTGTCTTCATACTATTCGTCCACATCAGCATATTAATTTTGGTATCAACAGAAGCCCCCAATGTTTCATATTTCGAATTTTGAGGAGTATGGGACATTCTTTCTCGGTATATGGTAATATTAAATGACCTTCCTGGGTTTTAGGAGCATTGTATTCAAATTTCCTTCTCATTTCGCAGTTTCCGCCTTTTTTACAAGCACTTCGATCTTCGTGCAACTTTTGTCTTTTTAGCCGCCGGAAGTTCAGTAGTTTCTTTTTAGTAATCATTTCTTTCGCCGCTTCCCAATGCATAGTATTTAAACTCCTTTGGTAACCATACCGTCCTCTACACTTTCCATTTTTCTGCATTCAAGTTTTCTATTCTCTTCCTCTCTCTTGTGTGTTCATCATTGTTTCCGTTCGTTGTCAACATATCTCCTTTCTTTCTGTAAGATCTTCTTCTTTTCTTCTGCATCTCTTTTATTCAATATGGTTTATATTGTTGAATCTGCTGAGAAATTTCGTTCTGACTTTTCCATTCCTTCTTGGGTAACTCTAGAGGTTCTTTCTGAGCCTTTAGATTACTTTCGATTGGCTGAGGGACATTGGTTCCCCAGTCTTTTCATTGCTGAATGTGGTTTTTCTTTTCCCCCAAACTCATTATGTCTTGAGTTTTGTCAATATTTTGATCTTGTTCCTGCAAAAATAGCCCCCAATTCATGGAGAATAATTAACGGGGTGCACAAGTTAAATCTAACTCATGGGACTCGTATAGGGATCCCAGAAATCATGTACTGCTATAAATGGGCCACTTTAGATAATATTTATTATTTAAAAACTAGGTTTTTAAATAGAGCCCTTGTAGTTAACCTCCCTGATTCAAATAGAGATTATTTTGAGCATGGGTTGGTCATAAAAAATTGGCAACACGCGCCTTTATCTGGGAATGAAGTATACAACGGTCCCAGATGCCCCCCATACGGCAATGGGATAGGTTTATTTTTCATTTTTATTTTACTTATGAAATTGCGTATTCATCATGTTTGACAAAATGTATGACAGAGATTTATGTATTTATTTGCAGTTGATAGTAAAAGAAAAACTCCAAAAGAGTCGGAAGTGAATATCAAGCATTTAAAACTTATCTGGAATTTGCATAAGACGATTGCAGACGAGCATATTAGATCTGCATCATATTTGCTGCAGTATAAGAGCTACACAACCTCTTATACTGCTCGCCCTGTTGAACCAGCCTCAACACCAGAAAGTTCATCTTCAGATTCTCATATTCCCCTTTCTCAGAGAATGGGCAAGAAAAGAGCTCCTCCTGCTCTATTTGGTGAAATTTCTTCTGCTGTTGGAGCACAGAAAAGCAAAATTGATGTCCCAGAGGGGACTAAAAAGGTAGATGCCAGTTCATCCAAATTTGCCGAGAAGCCCCCAGTGGCCCCGAGCAAGAAAAATGCTAGTGCTGATGTAATTACAATCTCTCCAACCAAGACCTCTTCCTTGGTTGATGCTGCTGACCCTCCTTTGAAGAGATTGAGGAAATCATCCTCGGTTAATCTTGCTGGAACTGCATCTTCTCTACCCGCTGGTGGTAGTAGTATTTCAAAAATCATTCTTCCGAGCTCTTCAACGAGCTCAGTTATACCCGAGGTTCTCGGGGTTGATGAAAAGATTCCTAGGGATACACTGACATCCCTAGCTGCTCGCCATCTTTCTTCAGTAAATTTCTCATACCTTTGGTCTTTCTTTTCTTTTTCCTGAACTCTTGTATTTGTGTTGACTCTATTGTTTTTCTTATCTTTCAGCTGGTGAACTGTTTCAATACCATCGTGAAGAAAGATCAAGCTATTAAAGCTTCTAGTTCCTCGTCCGATGTTGACGATGCCCTCTTGGGTTTAGCCCAATCTGTGAAAGAGTCTCGCCAGCAGTACGTCGAGGAGAAAACTGCCTGGGAGAAAAAATTGGCTGCAGCTGAGGCTGATAAAATGAAGATGGCTGAAACCTCCAAGAATTTGGAGGAGAAGGTGAAAAGCTTAGAGGTCAATCAGCAAAAGTGCGATGACCAACTGAAGAAGGCAGAAGAAGAACTGTCTATCCTGCGAGACATCAAAATCCAGAAAGAACAATTGGATGTCAAACTCTCCTCGGAGAAGTTGAAAAGAAAAGTTGCAGTTAGGAAACATTTCAGTGCTGGTTGGGAAAAAGGATGGGATAAAGGGATTGCAGCTATGACATCTCAAGTCAAATATGGGGAGTTGAAATACTTCCATGACGGTTGGGTAGCTGCTCTACAAGAGCTAAAAATCCAAGACAATTCTGAGCTATTCCAACGGCATCTCCCTGGTCCTCCTCCACCAATTGTGGAAGAAGAAGAAGATGAACCTGCATCAGATGAATCTTCCATAGCTGTGGATGTCCCAATCTCTGCTTCTCAACCCTCTGTCATTGAGGACATTTCTTCTATGCCTCCTCCTGCCGAGAAGATTTCTGCCGACCAAGCTGTTGTTATCACCGAGCAACCGAGCTCCTCGTCCCAGCCTCCCGAGAAAGTCTTGGGAGACAAGGAAAAGGTGTGAAGTTGTTCGGTATCATTTCTATCTTTTTGTCATTTGTAATCGAACACTGTAATCCTTTTATGATCTAATAAAATACTTCTTTACTCATCGCCGTTATTGATGATTCTTTGTTGATTGTTGTCTTTTTCTTGTCTTTAGTTTGTTGCTAGAATGGAACTAATCTCTTCTCATGATACCGAGCTGATGCAGCAATGTCACCAATACTATAGGGCTGGTCATACAAACCTTAGTTCTTCTGAAATTGCTGACATTCTTGGTCATGATGCTTCAGAACAGGCGACTGAGGCTTATCGGTACTTGAAAAATTTACTCGACCGAGCTGTAGCTAACAATATCGCTTATTATGAATTGATTGAAGAGCTGCATTATTCCTTAAAGGATCTCCAAGGCCAGCACAATAGATCGATGGCTTCATTACACGAGGAATATGAAAATAGATATCAACAACTTTCCTCTGATACAGGTCATAAAAAGATCATTGCTGCATATGACATTAGGGAAAGGACCCTAAAAGGTGAAGTTGAAGGCTGCCGACAAATTGCCGAGATCCTGGAACAAGAAAATAATAGTCTGCAGAAAAGATTGGCTCAATACGAATCCGTTGCCTCCTCTTCCACTGCATTAGTACCAGTTACTGATGAAGGTTTTTCGTTTCTAGAGGTTGAAAACGCCAAACTAAGGCAAGAGTTGGATGACTTGAAAAAGTCTATTATTCCTGTGACTGCTCGGGGACGAGGAAGGAGTTCTCGGGGATGAGGAAGAATCGTCGAGGAGCAAAGTTCTCCAGTTGCTTCTCGGAGCCGATCAAGAGTTCTTAGCCGTAGTGTTGAAGAATCTCGCACCCAATCTACTCTGGAAACTCAAGCATTCCAACTAAATGTTAAGGATCGTGCTCTGTCTGATTTGTCTAAGAAAAATTTATCTTTAGAGGATCAATTGGCTGCGATGAAGTCTGATCTGAATAATAAAGATGCTCTTATCAAGAACTTTCTCGAGCAAGTAGATAGATTAACTTTCCAATTCCATAAACAGCCTCGGGAGTTATGGAATGCAGGCTATAATGAAGCTCTTTACCATTTGGATGATCGCCTTGAAAATGCTAACAACGAAGGTTATAAGCAGGGATGGTTGAACGCCCTGGGTGTATTAAAATTGGAACAAGGTCATTATTTATGGGATTATCATGCTCCTGGATTGCTAGACTTGCCTGTTCCTCCCTATAAATTGGATATGGCATGGATTCCTGCTCGCTCCATTCCTCGGAGTTTGATCTCTAAATATCTTGGTGATTATAACCTTCATTCTCAAGTTGAAGTATCTCGTCCTGAGCACCTGTTGGACACTCCTACAATAATGAATGTCAGAATGCTGAAGGACATGAACTTTATTAATTCTCCTCTTTGTCTAGAGGATCCTCCTGCTGGCGAGGAACCTGTCTCAAAGGACAAAGGAAAGAAACCAATAGAGTAGGAATCTTTAATGTAATAGTTAGCACATACATGTAACATGTAATACATTTTTATCTTAATGAAAGAGTTTCATTTTCTGTTTTGCCAATAGCTATTTTTCTGTTTGCAAATTATATGGTTCATCAACCAAATTAGAATTTATAATAAGCATAAATTGTTCAAAATTGTTTCCAACCAACCAAGGTGGATAAATAATGTTTGTCGACCAACCACAGTTGATGGGTTTCTATCCCCGACCAACCATACTTGGTTCAATTTTCAAATATAAACATGTGTCCGACCAACTAAGGTCAATACTTTTATCCTCGTCGACCAACTACAGTTAGTGGGTTTTTATCCCCGACCAACCATACTTGGTACAGTTTGGAATATTTTGTTCTTTAAAGAACTTTTTGTAATAATGTTACCTCCCGACCAACATAAGCTGTAATGCGAGAGTATATAAAGTCTTACCAACCGTAGTTGATCATGCTGGTCTACACCTCCTAATCAAAGGAGTAGTAGGGTTCTTTCGAACTTTTTGGCTCCTTGGAGCATGTCCTCCTAACCAAAGGAGGTTGGCTACTTATAGCACTTTTGCTCCGTAGAGCGCTCCGGAGAGCTTATCCTCCTAACCAAAGGAGGTTGGCTACTTATAGCACTTTTGCTCCGTAGAGCGCTCCGGAGAGCTTATCCTCCTAACCAAAGGAGGTTGGCTACTTATAGCACTTTTGCTCCGTAGAGCGCTCCGGAGAGCTTATCCTCCTAACCAAAGGAGGTTGGCTACTTATAGCACTTTTGCTCCGTAGAGCGCTCCGTAGAGCTTGACTCCGTAGAGCATGGCTCCGTAGAGCATGACTCCGTAGAGCAGTCTTCTTCTTGTCAAGCAGTGTAGTGTTCAACACTAATATTCCCCGAAAAACTTTCAACAGAAAGAAAATGGTGAACCATCCTCGTTTTATTCATAATGAAGGAAATACTTTATATTTTTCATTACTGATAATACTTTCGCAGGTGTTCAGCATTCCATGCATTCTGAAATTCTTCTCCTTCTAGAGTTGCTATTCTGTAGGTTCCAGGTCGAACAACCTCTGTAACTCGGTAAGGTCCATGCCAGTTTGCTTCCAGTTTATTCTGTTTCTGAATGACTTTCTTCAGCACATAATCACCCTCCTTCAAATCGCATTTCTTCACCCTTTTGTTGTAGAACAGAGCTGTTCGTTGTTGATAAGCAGCATTCCTAATGGCTGCCTCTTCTCTTACTTCTTCGAGCATGTCCAAATCCATTCTTCTCATCAAGTCACTGATCGGAGAGTTGAAATTCAGCACTCTATGCGTTGGGAGACCCAACTCGGCCGGTATCACAGCCTCACTTCCAAATGCTAGCATATATGGTGATTCTCCAGTTGCTGCTCGGGGAGTTGTTCGGTAGGCCCATAATACTGATTGGAGCTCATTAATCCAATTTGCTTTAGCTTCACTTAGCCTCTTTTTCAACCCATTTAGTAATGTTCTGTTCGTCACTTCAGTCTGTCCATTGCTTTGGGGATGTCCTGGTGCTGAATGAAACTTCAAAACGTTCGACTGATGACAATAGGCAGCAAATTCTTCATTATCAAATTGTGTTCCATGATCTGTGATGAAAGCATGAGGGAGACCATATCGACAAATGATATTCTTCCATATAAACTGGTATACCTTCTCGTACGTCATATTGATAAGAGGCTCAGCTTCCACCCACTTAGTAAAATAGTCCACTGCAACTACGAGATACTTGAATCTTCCTCGGGTGGTCGGCAGTGGTCCAACCAAATCAATTCCCCACATGGCAAATGGCCAAGGGGAAGTTATTGGTGTTAGCAATGCTTGTGGAGTTCGTCGGATGGAAGAAAAACGTTGGCACTTGTCACATTTCTTGGCATAGGCTATACAATCAGCCCTCATTGTCGGCCAGTAATATCCCTGTGTCATCACTCTTTGTAAAAGTGTTCGACCTGCTACATGAGCTCCACAAGATCCTTCATGGATTTCTTCAATCAATTCTTTCACCTCGGTGGGATGTACACATCTCTGCAAACCTGCCATAATTCCTCGTCTATACAAAACACCATTAGTTAATACATACCGAGCAGCTTTATACTTCAGTTTCTTGGCAGCGAGTTTGTCCTCCGGCAATTCGCCCTCTTCAACATATTTCCTGATTGGATCCATCCAAGATGGTCCTAAATCAAGGGTAATCACATTCGTTGTCAGATCTTCATCTATGCTCCGACCTTCTAATACTTCAATCGGTATGGTTCTTCGCATCTCGGTACGAGTAGCTGATGCTAGTCGGGCCAATGCATCTGCTTGTACATTCTCCATCCTCGGTATTCTCACCAATTGAATGGCCTCAAATTCTGTCAACAATTTCATCACCTTTGCATGATATTTGATCATTAAATCTCCTTTAACCGCATACATTCCCATCATCTGATACACAATTAATTGAGAATCACTGAATACCATCATTTGTTGTGCTTCCATAGTCTTTGCTAGATTAAGACCTGCTATCATGGCCTCATACTCCGCTTCATTGTTAGAGGCTTTGAATTGGAATCGCAAAGCATATTCCATGTCAATCTCGTCTGGAGTGATCAAAACAATTCCTGCTCCACAACCAGCTGTGCAGGATGATCCATCTACATATAATCTCCATGTAGGTATTTCGTCTTCAAATTTCTTATCTGTCAGAGTTCCTCGATAAAATATCTGCTGTTTTCTTCCATCATCCCCCGGTATCTTTCGCTCCTCGTCAGTCATCTGCTCGTACTCTTTTACCAACCGTGGCTGGTCTGAGTTTGAATATAATGATTTCTCTACATCCACAAGTCCTTTTACCAACCTTGGTTGGTTTGGACCTATTTCTGCTGATCCTGTATCGTCCACAGGTAGGTCAGTAAATGTTTCTGTTGATCCTGTATCGTCCACAGGTAAATCAGCAGGCATCTTTTGCTCCTCGGGGGTATCAGGGTATGTGAACTCTGCTATAAAATCTGCTACAGCCTGCCCCTTCAATAATGATCTGGGCTCATATACAATATCATATTCACCAAGTTCTACTGCCCAGTACATCAGTCTCCCTGATTTTTCTGGCTTATGGAGGGCTTGTTTCAATGGCATATCAGTATAAACGATGATGGTATGGGCTTGGAAATATGGCCTCATTCTTCTGCTTGCTTCAATTAGTGCCAATGCCAATTTTTCTAGCTTTGGGTACCTGATTTCTGCACCTCGGAAAGCCTTACTTGTGTAATAAATTGGCTTCTGGACTCCATTCTCCAATCTGATCAACGCTGAACTGACTGCGTTCTCTGATACTGCCAAATACAAATACAACTTTTCTCCTGTTATTGGTCTTGACAACAGTGGGGGTGCTCCCAAATATTTCTTCAAGTCTTGAAAAGCTTTTTCACATTCCTCATTCCATTCAAAGGTTTTTCGAAGTGTTTTGAAGAATGGTATGCATTTATCAGTTGCTCGAGATATAAATCTGTTGAGCGCTGCAACTCGTCCGGTAAGACTCTGCACTTCTTTCTTCGTCGTCGGAGATCGCAGCCCTAGAAGAGCTTTGATCTTATCTGGATTTGCCTCAATACCTCGCTGATTGACGATGTATCCGAGGAACATTCCTTCTCGTACTCCAAAAGTGCACTTCGTCGGGTTAAGCTTCATTTGGTATTTATCCAATTGATCAAAAGTTTGACTCAAGTCAATCAAATGATCAGCAGCTTTCTTGCTTTTAGTGAGCATGTCATCGACATAGACCTCCATGTTGCGGCTGATTTGTTCAGTAAAAACCTTGTTCATCAACCGCTGATATGTTGCACCTGCATTTTTTAAACCAAAAGGCATAACATTATAACAATAAGTTCCCCTAGGGGTAATAAAAGAAGTACTTTCCCTGTCTTCAGGTTTCATTTTGATCTGGTTGTAGCCAGAGTAAGCATCCATGAAGCTGAGTAGCTCGTGTCCCGAGGTAGCATCCACCAGTTGATCAATTCTGGGTAATGGAAAATGATCCTTGGGGCATGCCTTATTGAGATCGGTGAAATCGACACACATTCTCCATTTGTTGTTTTTCTTCTTTACCATCACCACATTAGCCAACCAATCTGGATATTTTACATCTTCAATGAATTGGGCTTTCTGGAGTTTCTCGACTTCCTCTTGTATGGCTTGATTCTTCTCGGGACTAAACACCCTTCTTCTTTGCTTTACAGGTTTAATCTCCTTATTCACATTGAGTTCATGACATAAGAAGTTTGGATCTATTCCTGGCATGTCTTCATGACTCCAAGCAAAAGTATTTTTCCTATTCTTCAAGAAAGTTATCAACTCCTCTTTTATTGACATATCCAACGATGAACCTATCTGGGTTATTCGTTCAGGATGTTCGTCGTCCAAAATAACATTTTCTGTAGATTCCATCACCTGTCCTTTTACAAGTTGAGATTCATCCCTGGGATCAAGAGTTTCAATTTCTGTACCTTCCTCCACCTGGTAAGTAGTAGTCTTTTTCATCGATCCTTCTAGTTCTTCTTGCTCGGCCGACGAATAATAGCATTCCCGAGCTACTTTTTGATCACCTTTCACCACTCCAACTCCAAAATTTGTTGGGAATTTCAAACATTGATGTACTGTCGAAGGAACGGCTTTGAACTTCTTCAATCCAACTCTTCCCATGATGATGTTGTAGGCCGATTGCACATTCTTATCCATCACAAAGAATCGTATTCTTTCTGTTCGACAAACAGGCCAGGTTCCAATGAATATATCCAACTTGATCGTCCCAAGTGGAAAAACTTTCTCGCCAGCAAAACCCAGAAGGGGTCTGTGATAAGGTTCCAATTGAGATAATTTCAAATTCAGGCTATCAAAGCATGAATAGTACATGATGTCTGCCGAACTACCATTGTCTACCAACACCCTTGAAATGATCACGTCCTTCATTCTCATTTTGATCACCAAAGGATCATCATGAGGGTAAAGAACACCTGCCAGGTCATTTTTTGAAAAACCAATTACTAGCTTCTCTTTGTTTACCTTCCTCGGACGATCATCCTCGGCCAGGTTTATTCGCTGAATATATGAGCAAGCTTGAGCCTCTCCGAGATAAGCTTTTCTTTCTGCAGTAAGGTCTCCTCCTCCTGCATCTCCCCCTGTAATAACGTTACAATGAAATGATCCAAAACGTATGGAAAATACCTCTCGTTCAGGTTTTCTTGGCTTCTTGGGAAGATCGGGGTCATCATCTGGATCCTCTTCATGGGCCCTCCTCTTTTTCTCCTCTGCACGACGAGGAGATCTAGATCTATCTCTAGTTCTATCATCATTCTTCCTTTCACTTCTGCGATCTACATACTTTGATAATTTTCCTCTTCGAATGAGTGTTTCAATCTCGTTCTGAAGGGCTATACAATTTTTGGTCATATGGCCATGATCTTTGTGAAACTCGCAATATTTGGTCTTATTCCTCATGTCTGGATCTGTCTTCAGTTTCTCTGGCCATTTGATTTCCTCGTTATTCCTGATCTCTTCTAAAACATGATTAATACCCATTTTCAATGGAGTATAATTATCATACTTCTTTAGGGCTTCCAACTTTATCCTGTTATTCCTGGAATATTTGTCACCACCATTACCTTTCTGATCTTTCTTTTTAGAGTTGTCGACCTCCACTTTAACTTCTTTATCCATATTCTTCTTCGCAGTCATAGCCTCCTCGGCATTCATGATTTTGGCCGCCTTTGCCATCAATTCCGACATATTTTTAGGCGGATCTTTGGCCAGAGTATAGTATAGCTTGTTAGGCAGCAAACCACTCATCAAAGCAGTGATTGCTGTCTTTTCTTCATAATCTATGACTTCCAACTTCTCGTTATTGAAACGAGTTATGTAATCTCTAGTACTTTCTCCTGATTTTTGTCTAACACTTAATAAGTGCGCTACTCGCTTTACTGGTTTTGCTCCAAAACAAAAATTACCAATAAACAGCTCGGCTAACTGAACAAAAGTTGAAATCTTACCCCGAGGAAGATTATTGTACCATATCTGTGCAGATCCGGTAAGAGTTCCCGAGAATGCTCTACATCTCATCTCGTCGGGGACAGCATAGATATCTGCAGCAGCTTGGTATTGCTCTATATGAAGTACGGGATCCGTCTTCCCATCGTACTTGGGGGTCACTACAGGTGCTTTGAATTTCGACGGTGTGGGGAAATCCACAATGGCTTGCACAAAAGGTGTCCCTTGAACAAAAGTTCTCTGTAAGGGGTTCCTCGCCTTAGCCATTTCTCCCAGTCTATGCTCCAATCGTTGAATGGAACCTTTCCATGCTTCATTCCCTTCCTCGGGCCGCTTAGTCCGAGCAACTGAATGCTCTGACGTAGCTTCCTGAGATTTATCTCGACGAGTAATTGGTCGTGATTGTGCAGATCTTTCTCTCGAACCTGGTGGTGGTCGAAAACTTCCTGATGGAGCCCTAGGTGGACTCATGTTCCTCCTTGGTCCTAACCGACTGAAAGGAGACACTCTGCTTAATCTTTCTAAAGCGCTAGTTCTCTCCGGAGAAAGAGAGATATGTTGATCTGTATCCGTAGCCCGTATTGATGAAGTTCGCCCAGGTTGATAAGAAGAATCATTGGATTCCCCATTGCGATATGACCCAATACGTCTGGATCGTGATTGCCCATGATCAGTCCTTTGCCCTGAATGAGTAGGTACACCGCCTTGAAGAGTTTGAAGGAGTTGCCTCATAGATTCTTGCATGGCGGTTTGTCCCTGAGCCAGATTCATCATAATTCCGGCCAGATCTGGAGATGCAGATGGATTTGGAAGATTTCCAGTATTTCCAGCATTTCGATTACTGGATTCTGGATTATCTGCCATTGGTGACAAATGATTTTTATGAAAAACGATAACAACAGTCGTTTCCCACAGACGGCGCCAATCTGTTGATGTAAAAAACTAGATTGCTCTAATTATTCAATCACAGATAAATAAATAAGACAAAGATTTTTAAAGTGGTTCGGCTAGGAATAAAGCCTACGTCCACTGTTATGTTATTGCTGAGTGTTTGTGGAATTCTTGATTACAAATTCTCTCAAGAAATTCCGATCCCTTTGAATGGGATTGATACAAGGTATTTATAGCCTCAAGGCTGTACATGAAAGGTCCAATACATTAAATGATATACATATGAATGGGTAATACATTTAATGCGGCGTGTGCGTCAAGAATCTAATGAATAGTTGAACAGTTGTCCGTCTGATAATTGATGACACGGCCGAGGTGCAGTTCGGACCGCCTTAGTTGCTCGTTGATCAAGAGTTCCTCGGAGTGCTTAGAGTATCTCGGGATGAAAGAGTTCCTCGGATGGAGTTCCTCGGCATGATAGAGCTCCTCGGTGTATTCTCGTTGCTCGGTACCGACCATGGTTGTTCAGTAAATGATCTTCCTCGCTGTTATTGTGCCACGTAGGTTGACACGTGTCTTCATACTATTCGTCCACATCAGCATATTAATTTTGGTATCAACACTGTTCATACAAACACTCAAAGAAAGCAACAAGAGAAGATCATTTCATCTCCACTCAAAGTTTGAAACAGCCACATATCAGTTTATTTTGGCTTGATGTTTTAGCTGTCCTTGAAGAAGAGAACAAGCACAAGAAATACTACTCTACTACAAAGATTTCAAAGAAAAGTCTAGTACCAAATATTCAGATCTATTGTGAAGTCTTAAACCAGAAGAAACTCAGTTTTACATTGTAACTTTTGAGAGTTTCATCCTCCAAATTTTGTACTCAACTTTCGGAACTGTTTGAAGCTGGAACTTTAGCTTCGGTTGTACAAGTAGCACGATTTAGCTGCTCGATTGTACGTTGGAGGTTTGATCCTGCCTTAGTGGATCACGGTATTGAAGCACAAGGAGACGGAAGCGGCTCTGGCGCGTGGACGTAGGCCGGGTTTTTGGCCGAACCACGTTAAAAACACGGTGTCATTTATTTTCTGCATTTAAGTCTATTTATTTGCTTGTGTCATTATTTAATTTCATTATCAAGCTTTAGACCTGCAAATTAATTAAAACTGAAATTGATAATTCTTTTAAGACTGAAATTATTATTTTCGTAATAATTAATAAAGTCCAGAATATTATTTTTTATTAAATACGAAATCTAATTAAAGATTTATTTGGGTATTGATTTCTGTGATTTATCTTGTCTAATTTATTTAGTTAAAATTGTTAGATAATTTTAGTGTTAATCCTTGAAGATTTATTTCTTCTGATATTTATATTAAATGATATAAATTAAAATATTTTCTGAAATATTAAATTAACCCCAAAAAGTTTGCTAAACTCAATTCACCCCCCCTCTTGAGTTAACATCTGGGCAACACTTGTCTTTCAGCTCATCGAAAGCCAATTGGCAAGCATCATCCCAAACATATGGAACCCCTTTGCGAGTCAGGTTCGTCAATGGCCCCACTATTTCGGAGAACCCCCGAATGAATATCCTGTAGTATCCCGCTAATCCTAAGAAACTACGCACTTCCATCGGTGTCGTGGGTTGTCCCCACTCCCTCACCACTGACACTTTACTCGGGTCGACTGCTATCCCCTGCTCAGAAAAAACATGCCCCAAGAACTGTACTTCCGGCAACCAGAACCCGTATTTCTCATACTTAGCATACAACTAATGCTCTCGTAGAGTCTGAAGAACCTGCCTTAAGTGTTCGACATGCTCCTCCTCGGAGTGTGAATATATCAAAATGTCATCAATGAAGACGATGACAAACTGATCCAAGAACTCTCTGAACACTCGGTTCATCAAGTCCATGAATACGGCTGGAGCATTTGTGAAGCCAAATAGCATCACTCTGAACTCATAGGACCCATATCTCGTCAAGAAAGCAGTATTTGAAACATCCTGGTCCCTAATACGTAGCTGATGGTACCCCGACCTTAGATCTATCTTCGAAAAGAATGTTGCTCCCCTCAGCTGGTCGAACAGGTCATCGATTCGAGGTAACGGATATTTGTTCTGTATCGTGACCTTGTTCAGTTCCCGATAATCCACACATAGCCTTAGTGAACCGTCTCTCTTTTTCACAAATAAAACTGGAGCATCCCAAGGTGAGGTACTCCTGCGAATGTAGCCCTGACCTAACAGCTGCTCTATCTGATCTCGTAACTCTTGCATCTCTGTCGGAGCCATACGGTATAGAGTGCGTGCTATAGGTCTAGTATCCGGTAATAAATCTATGACAAAGTCTATCTCTCGACTGGGGGGTAGACCTGGTATCTCCTGAAATACATCGGAATACTCACGTACAACTGGGATCGAGTCTAAGGGAATCACAACCTCCTTAGAGGTATCCTCCTCTATGTAATACAAATGAGCGGTCGAGCCTCCCTCTGGGCGAGGCATCGCCACTACAAACATCTCTTGCACCGGAATGGAAAAGACAATACTCCCACCAAAATAATCTATCATGGATCTTTAAGTTGCGAGCCAATCCATACTGATAATAACGTCGTGCTCATGCATATCTAAGACTAACATGTCTGTTGGTAATACCAAGCTACCAATATCTACCCCCACACCCCGGCATATAAAGAAAATAAGCGAACCATTTCCCAGTGGTGAGTTTACACACGTCATAGTGCTCTCTGCTGTGGCTAATAACCCTAAGGCCTTCACAAAATGAGTAGCAATAAAACAGTGTGTCGCCCCAGTATCAAACAAAACCCGACCCATAGTACCATGGATAGGAAACATACCCTCAATCGCGGGTGGTGCCTGCGGAGCTGCTGCCTGGTGGACGTTATAGACACATCCGTACTGTAACTTTCCCTGCTGAACTACAACGGCTGGAATGGCTGGTAGGGCTGGTACCTTAGCTGGTGCTGGGAGGGCTGCTGGAAAAAGTGGCCTCTGTGGCTCATTACGGGCACCCTGCTGCTGTGGGGCCTTATCACCCTCTGGACAATCCTGGCGCTTATGGCCATTCTTGCCTCACACAAAACATCGGCGTATGAAATTACCTCCCCTATGACCCTGCTGACCACGGCCCTGGTGGCCGTTACCGCCCCGCCACTGGCCCTGTTGGCCCTGATGGAAACGCTATTGGCCCTGTTGCTGACCCTACTGCTGGCGGTGTTGGCCTTGCTGTCCCTGCTAGGGGTGCACAACAAAACTGAAAATTCGATAAACCGACTGCATTGGTTCGGTTTGGATCGGTTTTTTTGCTCAATGGTTCGGTTCCGGTTTGAAAAAAAAAACGATACATCGGTTCGGTTCTCGGTTCCAGGGTAAAAAAACCCAATCTGATCCGAAAATCGATCCGATCCGAACCAATCCGGGACCGAACCGATTTATAATTACATATATATATTTATTTAATATATTTAACACTTGTAATTTATATTTTTGTGATTATTTGAGTTCTAACTTAAGTTATTGAGGTCAAAAATTTTGACCTTAAAAAAATTAGTTATGAAACACATTAATCTTAAAACAAATTAGTTATGAAATATGATTTTGGAATCGAAAACCGATCCGATCCGATCCAGGAACCGTCGGTTCGGTTTGGTTCGGTTCTGTATTAAAGTCGATTCGGTTTTGGTTCCAAAAATTTGGAACCGACCCAGGTCGGTTCGGTTCTCGGATTAGTACCAAAACCGATCCAAACCGAACCGTGTGCACCCCTAGTCCCTGCTGATTAGGCTGGCCCTGTTAACCATGCCTATATCCCCCAAATCCCTGCTTGGAATCACCTGATCGGAATCGCTTGGTAGGGTCCCCCTGATGGGAACTCTGCTCGTGCTGACGAGTCTATCCCTGAGATGTCGGTGCTCCACTAGCACCACTACCCCCTGTCCTGCCCTGCTGGCCGGACTCCCCTGCTCGCTTGCTTCCCTGCAGATGGAAGCGGTGATCCTGGCAGTGTAGTAAAGCAGCATTGAGTACATCTGTAAAGGTACTCAGAGACATATTCCCTATAAGGTGCTGACGGATCCTCCAAGCTAACCCGTCCACAAACAACATTATCTTCTTACTCTCAGTGGGTGCCTCATCTGGTATGATAGTGAGAAGTCTCGTGAACTCCTCCTCATACTCAGCAACAGTAGAATTTTCCTACTTCAAGTTCAGTAACTTTCGCCTCATCTCAGTTTGCACGGCGGGTGGAAAATACTTGCGGTCAAACCGCTCCCAGAATAACTGAATCGGAATAGTATCCCTCTCCTCCAAGGTGGTGGTGGACTCCCACCACTGCAAAGCGGCCCCCACTATCTTAAAGGAAGCCAACAACTGTTTTTGCACGTCCGTGCACTCATACATACGCAGATGTCGTTGGATATCCTTCTTCCATTGACTGACGATGATGATATCTGAACTACCCGAGAACTCAGGGGGATTCGCCTTCTGAAAGGCATCCCTAACCCACTCCCCTGCTGATGGAAGCTGTGCAGGTACTGGCGCCACTGCCTGAATCTGGGGTGGAGCCCGCTGTACTACCGCTAACGCGGCATTCACCGCCTGAGAAATAATAACGGCTACCTCATTAGCATTCATCGTTGCCTGAGCCGGAGCTGCTGGCTGCTCGGATTGGGCACGCCTATCCTTTGGTGCACGTCTCGGAGGCATCTGAAACGTGAAGAAACTCATTAGTCTACAGTTATTATCAAATCTCAAATAGCTGAAGACATAATCGTAAAAGTAAGAGTACAACAGTCCTAAAATAGAGCTCTATAACAAAAATATTAAGCTGGAAGCGAAATAAGCCGTACAGATCCTAAGGACACTAGAACCTGATGCTCTGATACCACCTGTGACACCCCGCCTAATTAAATACCTGGCGATCACTCATTTATTAAATTAAAATCAAGGTGAACAGTTGGTTCATTCTTACCATCACTGTCGAAAAATAACTTTTCCAATTTAAACACCCTAAATAATTATGCTAAGTGTCAAAACCATTTTAGACATTACTTTCCAAATCTTATGTTATATAAACCAACATTTAAACTTTATGAAATTCATAATTAAAGAATCACACCATAACTATACTGGAACAAACAATCCAATAATTTGACATTCATCAAAGTAATTCCAACAGTAAAACTTAAAGGAAAAACATCCTGACAGTAATAAGTCCCCAAGAGTAAAATACTGGAAATAAATGAATCACAATGTTCCATAAACAACTGAATAATGGAAAAGGGCGACACATTCCCAACTGAATAAATAGAACTAGGAGTGGAATCAACAAATGAGGTCGTCTAAGCAAGAGGCCTGCAACTCCCACCTAAGCTGCAGCGCGTCCCTTCCAAAGGATCCTATACAAGATGCCCCTGTGGCTGGGCACCTGTAATACATACATATATATACAAGAGAGAAAAGAAAATGGAAACGGGTCAGAGCCCGATTGTAAAAATGATTTAAAATTTGTTTAGCAAGTATTTAAAATGTTTACAGGCTAATGCAACAACATATTAGTGCGGCACTCTCTTGAGAAATTCTCACCTCTCTTCTAATGTGCACGCCTATCGTACTAATCTCCCCAATGGTTTATCTTATCTTATCTTAGGTCGCTCGTAAGATTTAAACTGAACAGTTTAACCGTTTAAGAAGTAAATTTCCTTTAATACAAAGCTCCCATTTTAACTTTATTTGTGAATAAAGTTTCCCAGTAATATACTATACTTTCAAATCACGTATTTCTCAATTGAAATCATTATTCATTTCTTACTTACCATAAATACAGTAGGAAATTCCCAAATTTCAGAATTTAATATATATATTCAATACTCATATAATATATATATTCTAACAGCACCCCACATAAAAATTATGGTGCGGGCATACTCTGCTATCCAGTCCCCGTATCACTCGTACTAAGGGAAATACAAGTTCGGAATCACTCTCGAATTGTATTAACACAAACACAAACAATATTGAGGCGAAGCATAGAGTCCCGGTCTCTAAGAGGTCAGCACATGCCCCCAGGTCTCTTAGGCCGTCTGACTATCGATCCGATTAGCCTGTACCAAAGGATCTCTATCTTCTAGGGTATGAGTCAATATCCCCCATAAAGGTCCCATCGAGATAAGACTGTCCCAGCGCGATAACCTCAGGGATAACAAGTAGCGCGAGCATGATTTTCGCACGTATATAGTATATGCATAAACACAGTCATATAAATATACTACTTTTACCATATCAAATTTCGGTTCATCTCATAACCCATAATCACGACATTTATCCTTATTTCTCATTATTTAGTTATCATGTATAACGGTTCGTCTCTTACATTAATTTGAGGGATTATTCCAACTTACTACGTAACACTCGTGGACTCTATCCTCCCAAGTGTAGAATTCAGTAGGTACTCATCTATTTTCCATCGTAACTATCTTACGTGTCTCTCCCTTTAATATATAATTCCGTCGTCCATTATATATAAACATCCCAAAAATGCAAATCTCGTCTTACATTAAAGGTCTCATAATTATTAATAAGTCCAACTGGTCTTCTTTATCTCCCAAAATATTTTAATAAGGATGTCTAAGGAGTATTACTCATTTAAATTTAATTCAGCTAATTAAAAGGGGAAATATGAGTCTGCCAGAAGGGGTCGATCGATCGATGGTAGGAGCTCGATCGATCGATGCGTCTATCGATCGACACTCCTGGTTCGATCGATCGATCAAACAGGTATGTCGAATTCTGCAGATTAACAGTTACGAGTTCTATCATCCAACATCACCCAAATTCATATTTTTAACACCCAAACTCCCAGAAATTCGTACTACAAACATTGTAAACTCAAATTAAACATCTCCTACGTAAAGCTTGCGAATTTTCATCAATATCCATGGATTAATGGGCCAAAACTTATATCAATCTCAAGAACCCTAGAAATTTCTTTAACATTGTTCTAATCAGTCTTTTTCCATAATTTCTACTTCTAATTCATCGTAAATCCGTGGTTAAACCTCTACATATGAAGGGGGTTTCCAGATTATTATTCATATCATTACTACATGCGATTTTCCTATCTCCAACATGGGTTTTCTTCTATGAAACTCATCCTAATCACCCTAGGCTAACATGAATGATGCATTAACGAAAATAAGAAAGATAAATACTTGTCTATGAATTTCAGAGTTCTGATTTGTGGACGAATTTGGTGTTGTTGCGTTCCCCGTCGCGCGATCTACGTGTTGGTGGTGGTGGCGGTGCAACCAGATGGATTTTTGGCCTTGGATTGCTTGGGAAGCTTTCTACCTTCCTCTCTAATGGCCGTTCTAAGGTTTTGAGTCTGCTAACCCTAAGGGACCATCCCAAATGGCTGATATAACCTAATAAATTTCCTGGGTTTAATTTCCCAAAAATGCAAAATGTCCAATATGTCCTCCCGGGGTGCTAAATAGGCTTAAAAACGCCCCGAGATCCAAACTAAACTCCCGGGTACACTTTTCTGACTATCTCGACCCTTCCGGACAATTTGCCGCACTCAAAACGACCATACGAGCGACTTATAATTTATTCACTTTTATTAATCAATATTTAGTCCCGACGCAACGCGGGCGCGTCCCGACTCAAATTTCCAAAATTGTCATTTTATTCACTCGTGACATTTAATAGTACCAATATTATATTACTTTACTCATTAGTAATATTCAACAAGTTTTCAATGATTACTAACTCTCGTCACGTTAGTAATTAAAAATATTTAATTTTCGAATTTATATTAAATAAATAACTCACATTAAATTTAATAAATCCTCAAATTTAGAAAGCATAAAAATACGGAGTATTACACTAGGGTGGTTTTTAGCAGATGAAGGAACATAACAACCAGTGAAAACTCTAACTGTAAGGTCTGAGTGGTGGACAACCCTCCAAAGGACGATGGCCCCAATCATAACCCTCCAGGCATTAGGGGATAATTAGGAAGGGGCAAGATTTATATAGGAAAGTATAGCTCTGATGGTTTGGTGAATAAGAAGACGAAAGCCCAACTTAAACATCTGCTCATAAATAAAGATTTTCCCATCTCGGTCATCGAAGGCCCTCTCATCCTTAAGAGGTTTCCTAAGGATGATTGAAGAATTTATGGAATATAGGTGCCTAAAAGAAAGAAGGTCGTACTAGTTGACGGTACTCTCAATCTCGGTCGCCTCAGATGTATCAAGATCACTCTCCTCACCATCATCACCATTCCCAGCAACGTCGGTTTGGGCAGTTGTAGGGGCGCCACCAGGAAACCTCGTAGCGAATTTAGCCCCGGTGGCAGCCGATAGAGGAACGACATCAATGATGGGGGGAATGTCCACACTGGGCCCTAAGATTTCAACATCAGAAGACCTACGCGAAGTGCTAGATACTTAGTGGGACGAGGCATGGCTTGAAACCTCGGCTTCCTCAGGAACCTCACCTCGTCTAGGAGAATAATCCATAGCCTCTTGAAAAGAGTCTACAAATTCTCTTGCTTCAGACGCTGACATCGGGTCTGAGGAAGATGACTCAGACTTAGACATTGATACAGGATCTTCAGCAACCTCTACAGGCTCAATAGGCTCTGCAGGCTCAGGTATATAACCTTCAAAGGGGGAGAAAATATTGGTCTGAGGGGAAAGGCCTCAGCCCTACGAGCTTCCTCTTGGGCTAGCTCTATTTGCCTAATCTTCTCAAAGGTCTTCTCACGAAGAGATGGGAACTCTTCTATGAGTTGGTACAAGGGTCTGAGCATAAGGAGGATGACACTACACTTTGACTCAAACTGAAAATAGGCAAACAACTTGTTTAATCTAAACTAAAGATCAAACTAGGAATCTAAAAGGTTTTCACCAAGAACGTCAAGACCCTTCAAGAACTAGGTCGCCGGGGAAGACGACTGGAGAGTCACTGATAAACCTAAAAAAGGGGTGTTTATGGCTGAAACAACCTTGGAGCAGCCTACAACAGTCCTAAAACCACCTAATCGCTACAAGCCTAACCTAATAACCACTTGGCAGTGGTGGAAAGCTTCGCCGAAAAAGAAAAACTTCGCCGGAAATTCAAAAATGTAAAACAGTGACCCGAAATGGAAAAGAGAGGTCGAAAACAATACCTGGCTAGTCGCGAGTGAGGGAAGAAGAGGTTAGGAAGCTAAGTAAACCTTTGATCACAGCACAACAATGGAAGGCTTGAAGAGAATGGCAGTTGCAGAAAGCCTAGGCGGGAGAAAATTGTAAGAAGAAAGAGAATGAGGAAAGAGAAGAAGGTTTTAAACCTTCTCAATAATGAGGCCCACATTTCAACATACTCATCATTGCCTTAGGGAACCCAACGGGCGCAGTCTGAATTATCACACCTTGGGTAGCACGCTACTCACTTCGATGAATGACATGTGTCAGAGAACCACCTCATGCCCGAAGATACCAAAAGAGACCCAGCCTCACCCCTCAATCACCTACTCACATAGGAGACTAAGGGCTAGGGGTGATTGATATGCCTAAAGTGCGTACTCGTAGTCACTAACCTCGGCATGACCCACAACCGAGTTAACAAGAAGCTCTCAAGTGCCATAAAAAACACCGTCTTCCGGAAAGTCGACCCTCATATACCAACCTCGGCTGGCCATCAGTCGAGGTAATCAGAAGTCATGGGATCAAGCTATGCCAACATCGTACTCTGTCCTAGTCGACGTGGCACCCTACCTCATGCGTAACCTCGGCCGGTCTTCTAGGCCGAGCCCATATCGACGATTGACCGGACAAAACGACTCCATCGGACTTCATCAACCTCGTACTCGGCCAGACTAAGGTTACATCAGTCAGGAACACAAATCCGAGCATATGTAAGCACATGTAAGGTTTGGAACACGTGAGCAAATTAGTTATAACCGAATCATTCCCCTCACATGAGGGAATATTGTGGTCATCATTATCTACATAGGATCATCCAGGTATCATCATCATACTGGTTCGATCCTCATACACATGCTCATTGCATGCTTGGGAGGTACATTACACCCCCAAGCACTATATATAGAGGTCTTCCTCTATCTTGTAAAATGATCGATAATTACAAATCCTAGCCAAACTCTGGTGCATTTGCAGTGGAGAGTGGGAAAGTGGAGTGATTGTATTGCTGAGGTCATTAAAGCCCTCTTCTGATAGTGATACTTACACTCACTTGCACAGTGGACGTAGGCAATTGTCGAACCACTTATATTGGTGTGTTTCGCCTCTTCTCCTCATCTCCTTCTACATATCTGTGTTGTTATTTGCTGCCATTGTTATGCCTGTTTTAGCTCTACTACCTCTTTATTCGGTGGTGCTGTTTCCAGCATCATCAACATTGGAGGGAATAAATTTGCCTTACGGACACTGTTCTACAGGGCTTGAATTTATCTTTTCTATTTTTAGTATTTATTTCTGCAAAACTAAGTAAGTCTCATTTTTCTGTAATTATGTTTTATTTCTTTAATTATTATTATCCGTAATTCTGTAGTATTGTACTTATTAAATAGTAGACTTAACAAGCACTTGATGATAACATGTTTCTTGGCCAAATAATAGCTCTACCGAACAAATAAAATTCTTTGCTAAATTCCCTTAAGATTTTTGTCGATTTTGTTAACAAAATCTAAGTATTCACGTAAACAATGAAGGAATATGTGGGGGAAGCAACATTGCCAAAAATAAAATGTGCCTTTTTCAAGGAAAATAAGTACTCGTAAAGAATATTCACAAATCTGTCCAGCTTTTTACCACAATATTATAAATTCCTAGTAAACATTGGTCACTAAAAAGTATATTTGTTGTACTGCAATATGAAGCGGATAAAATATGTTTTTCCTTACCTGTCCGATTTTCGGCATGCACTTGTCGGATGTTTTCTAAGAGGATGAATTGTTTACTAACTGTAGAAATGCTTGTGCCAGATTTAGAGTCTAATATTATTATGCAATTGATTCTGATGATACTAGTTTTGGCCTATCGTAATATTCTAAATTGAAATCGCACAAGCGACTACATAATATTAATAATTTCACCTTAACAGCAAACAACGTGTTTTCATTCCAATAATTTTATTTCAGTTTCTATCCTGTCTACATACACGTATACATATATTCAATCAAAAAGAGTGGGTCAAGGAAGTTCTCTCTTCTTTTTGACTTTATACTATTAAGTGTATTCTACTAAATCTAGCTTCTCTATATAATAATGTCTTTTTGCAACAATTGAGGCCATTGCGAGCTAGCCTCCAAATGAACAAGGAAACCTACATCTAAATTAGGGTGTCTGTGTCTGTCAACTAACCATTTTTTAACATGTTTTTTTACTTCTATTTTATTAGCTCCAACAACTATATTACAGTTGGTCTCAAATTCTAACTAACCACTCTTTCTCGATTGGCATCTAATCAAATATTAATGCCGACTCCAACTCTATTTTTGAGTCTTGAGAGGTGCAAGATATAATAATAATAATAATAATGATAATAATAATAATAGTAATATATCCGGTTTTCGAGTAAATTCTCTTGTACAAATGATAAAGCACAAAATCAACTATTCTCTTGATTAATATACTTACATTTTATCCCTCCCAAAAAAACATAATCACCTATTCAAACTTTTTTACGATTGAATACGAATAGAACATATTGAAGAAACCTCTCTTTGCCACAATAACAGCATTGGGACAAAACCCATTATTCAACTTTAATGGTACCACGTCTATATCTGCAGCTTAATGTGTTTCACAAAATTTAAATAATTATTAATATGCCATTATATTTTTTTGAATCAAGATGTCTTGGACTAAAAAAAATTGAAAAAAATCCACTGCAAGTTATATTCAATATTAAACTTTTTGGTTTATAATATCAAATTAATTAAAGCACATAATATCAAAAATGTCCTTAATCAACAACCAATTAATTTTCAAGTACCAAAAAATATTAGAAACTTATCATTTTATATTGATAACAATTTTTAAGTAAGAAGTCCGGCAGGTAATGTATAACCTAACAATACTATTACCAAAATGTTTTTTTTTTAATTATTCTGAGAACTTTTTCGACCGGTGCCAATTTGTGAACGCAGTCGGTTAGCAAACTCACGAGCGTTGTTTCACCGACCTCACAACGTTGGATCAATGTAATTCAGGGACTGACAGTCGCGATCAGCACGAATCAAACATATGCCAAAGGTCTCTTTTTGAGAGAGCCTTTGAGGTTGCCTCTGTCACCAACGCTGCTATGTCATAGGGGCTGTATTACCAAAACGTAAATCATATTATTGAGCAAACATATATTTTCTATGCGGTGGAAAGTTTTAAACATATGGTTAGTAAGACTTAGTGCCATAGTTACAGAGGTACGGACCTAAATAGAGTCACACTGTAAGCACTATAGTGTTGTATTCTATAGTAATCTAGAATATATGAACATTGACGCGCGCACATATAATTAATATCAGGAACAAATAATCTACCGTAAGTCTAGTTAATTAATGTGATAGGGCTACACGTTAAAAATTCATGTAAGTACATAATTATAAAAGCAACATACTCCAGCCAACCTTTTTATTTTATTTTGGGGTTCCAAGCGGAATTAACGAGAGGAATGATCCAAATGTATACATGCATTGCAAATATATTACAATTTTGACGTGAATAATATTTTTTAATTAAAATTTTGCTTTCAAAATATTTGACTTTCATACATGACTGTTTCTAAGCAAGTGCGAGGAGGTGAGTGACCACACACCGCCACTATTAAACTGTTTGTTATATGGTATTATACCATTGGTATACACTTAATGCCCATTTTTTATGTGAAAATATTCAGGGGACTATTTACAATTTTTGCACACAAACTTACAAATATTAGGGTTGACCCGTTTACAAGGTTCTAAAAAGCGCGAGACGTGATGGATGTATGTAAGTCGAGCATGAAAAGACATTTTTTAAAAATATATTTTTAATTATAATTAGGTTAGTAAAGCAATAAAAGCATAAATATAAGCATAACTCACATTAAAAAAACATAAGCATAAACATGCATTCAAAATTACAAATAAAATAATATATACCTAGCTAGAGTCCTAAAAGCATAAAATAAGCACTAACATATAACAACATATGCCAATTTTTTTCATTAATATAACAACATACGTTAATTATTTTCGTTCATAATTAATTTTTTTATTAATAACATAATATGTTAATTTTTGGTTCAGATATATTTCTCTAAATCTGATAAATATATGGAGTGAAAAAAATTAGTTGTTAATTTTTAATGTTAAACTAAAATAAATTATTTAGATTGGAGTTAACATCATGAATCATAATCAGAAAAGAGGGAGTCTGTTGCGTTTTTTTTTTTTTTTTTTGTAAAAAACTTAAGGCTTAGTAGATAATAAAATAAATAAATAAATCCAGTCCCAAAACGACGCCGTTCTAAAAAAAAGGCGTGCCTTTTAGACGCCTATGCGCGTGTGAAATGTTGACCGCCTTGCATGCGCGATTGACTTCGCATTTTGCCACGCATACCCCTTATTCGCTGTGTTTTTACAAATTATCACGCATAGGTGCGCATTGACGCCGTCTATGTGCGCCTTTTAGTACAATGCCCGTTTATACGTACAAAACCCTCAGAATAAACCTCCAAATAATGGAGGTCCCTGCTTAGAATCACCCATCCTCTAGGAAGGCTACCCTCGTGTGTAACCCATCCAATGGATATATATAAAAAAAGGATTTTAAAGTAGAACAAGTATGGAACTAGGTGTCACTATCATTCGCGTGGTGATCTTAATAAAAAAGATAATGCCCTCACGAAGAGGTTGTATGGCAGCCCCCAACACCCCCATGTTACAACTTCCCCAAACCTGCCCCCACCCATTTCACTTTTTTCATATTATAAAACCCCCACTTCCTTCCCAAACCTCAACTTAACTCCATCCATCTCAACTCTCTTCATTTTGCCTAAAAAAAATGTGTTCATCCAAGTCCAACCAAGTCCCTCTCTTACAAAGGTGCAATTCACTTAAGAAAACCTCTAAAAAACCTTCTTCCCCACCACAACAACCAAGTAGTATTGCCACCACTACTATTAATTCTTCCCATGCTAAAACCAGGCCTTTACGCACCACTTCTCCTCTATCTCCCAAGTCAAAATCACCGAGGCAGCCAGCCGTTAAGCGTGGCAACAACGACCCCAATGGACTAAATTCTAGTACTGAGAAGGTTGTAACACCAAAAGGCACCGCAAAATCTGTCATTAATCCAGTTAAGAAGTCAAAGAAATGCATTGCTAATTCGACTAGTGTTGTCGACGCAAATGCTTTGAAATACTCTTCTTCATCGATAGTGGAGGCACCCGGGAGTATAGCTAAAGCCAGGAGGGAGCACGTTGCAATTATGCAAGTTGAGAGGAAAAAGAAAATTGCTCATTATGGAAGAACAAATTCTGCTAAATTTGAAGCCAAGGTGGTTGATTCTTCTGCAGTGAATCCCACTATAAGGGAGGAAAAACGATGCAGCTTTATCACTCCAAATTCAGGTAAAACTAATATCCTACGTTTGTGTCAGATGAATACATCGCTGAAGATTGTTTTTAACGACACACAAGGGGTAATCATGACTAACAAAGTTAGACTGACAAATGTATTAAAAGACACATCACTCATCAGTGTGTGTCCCCCTTAAATTATTGTTTGCAATTTACCCAATAGTTTATTTTATTAACGTGGTAAAATCTTAGTACATTTCTTCTCTCCATTTCTTAGGTGTTCTGTTTCAGTGTTTCCTACTTTCTGACATTGAAACAAATTTAAATTTACTGATCAAGAATTTGTAGGAATAACTAGAACACGGACATAAAATGGCGGCTTTTGTTTCAAATGTGAAAGAACATTAGTTTTTTATTGCCGTGAAAAAGGGGGGGAAGCTAATTTTTATGTTTACTCAAATTTGTTTTGCAGACCCTGTCTATGTTGCCTACCATGATGAAGAGTGGGGAGTTCCTGCCCATGATGACAAGTAAGCTCTCTCTCTCTCTCTCACACACACACACACACAGTGAAAATTGGGACTAATTTGTTTGTGATTATGCAGGCTGCTGTTTGAATTACTGGTACTAACAGGTGCACAAGTTGGATCAGATTGGACTTCAGTTTTAAGAAAACGGCAAGAATTCAGGTTGGCTGAGACTAAGAAGCCAAAGTTTTTAATACAAATTGTAAAAATAAACTTGTATACATATTACATCCGATGTCTTATCCTTTTTTGTCTTTCTTGATATTTTACAGGGATGCTTTTGCTGGATTTGAGGCAGAAATTGTTTCAAAATATACTGAGAAAAAGATAACATCTATAAGTGCTGACTATGAAATCGGTTTAAGTCATGTTCGAGGAGTGGTTGACAACTCTAAGCAAATCCTTGAGGTACTTAATTAATAAATAATAAATCCTATATAAGTTTCAAAGAACACATAGTTACTAATTATATGAACATATTTACTATTTTTAACTGCCTTTTCCCCATTTTCCCTTCCCTCTGGTTTTATGTATCCAGGATTCCTTAACTTTTACATTCCTCAATTAAGACAAACAATACTTTCATTCCACTTTTAGTCCCTTAAAAAAATAGAGAGCATTTCTACTAAACATCATATGATAGTTCTGAGACAGTATTAAGGAAAAATAAAAAATAAAGACATTTTACAAAATTAACATTGAATGTGCTTAAAGCATAATCTCTTATATTTCAAGTCCTAACATAACAAAATCCATATTCTTCTCTAATTCTATTCACTAATTGCTACATTAATTTTTGGTCAATAAGGCCGCTTGTGGGGCCCTATGTTGATCATTTTCTCTCGCATTCGCCAGTCTCATTTGGGATGAATTATTTATGCAGATTAAAAATTATGAACTAAAATTGAAAATTGTTTTACAATGACTTTGTAATTTAATAAATAATTCATATTCCACTTGATATAGTCTATTGCAAATGCAATTTCAATTATCTAATTAATTGTTTGCCTCAAAATAAATTAGTTATAATGAACAAATTCATTTTAATTCATTTATAGATAAAGAAGGAGTTTGGATCATTTGACAAATATCTATGGGGATTTGTGAATAACAAGCCCATTGCCACACAATACAAATCTTGCCAGAAGATCCCAGTGAAGACCTCGAAATCAGAAGCCATAAGCAAAGACATGGTGAAGAGGGGATTTCGGTTGGTGGGCCCCACCGTCGTGCACTCGTTCATGCAAGCTGCAGGACTTACAAACGACCACTTGATCGCGTGCCCACGACACCTCCAGTGCCTAGCGTTGGCGTCTCATCTCCCTACCGTGGCCCCTGCCCTATAAATAATGGCATGACATAACAGAGTATTTGATAAAGCCATTTTTAGCATAACAACCAAAAGTCCATAAAGCTAGATGATTCTCTAACTACACATTACTAAATTTAGTAGGTTTGTGATGTCTTATGATATGATGTTGTGAGAAGCTTAATTAGTAGAAGTGATTAGATGAAATGTATTAGGATGATGAGATATTTATAAAAGGAAAATTTTTGTGAGTTGGGGTGGGGTGGGGTAGGATTGGGGGGAGCATGTGCATGGCGGGCAGGCAAATGGGCAATGACGTGTTTGGTGTTTATGGATTTCATTTCATGTGACCACCTCATTCCACTTTTCTACATTACTTGATTGCTTTTGCCTAGAATTGGATAACAATAATTATATCTACTTCCAATGAGAATTGGGAGTGGCCCTTGCGACATCGATAATGGTAAGGCTGCTTCGTATTTTGATTTGCGTGTCCCGGCTTGAGTATTGAAAATCATCTCTGTGTAGGGAAAAAAATCTTACATCTAGTTCTCCTCAAACCTGAGCAGGGATGTCCTTTTACTTTAGAGGGGAACATCGGATTGTAACACTGTTCCATATATTGTAACACTTTATAAGAAGGGAACACTGAATTATATTATTGATTTTTCTATGTAATATGTTTGTTCACTCATGTAAATAAATACATATTTCTAATTACAATGCTGGATGTATAAGTTAAGTATCTTCTCCCTGTTTTCCTTTGCAGAGACTTCTGTCTTTCCTTTACTTTCTAGTTTTTACAGCAGATAGCATTATCATCTCTCTCTCTGACACACACACAAACTTTGATGTAATATCTTTCATACCATATAAAGTAGTAAAGGAGAAGAATCTGTGCCATTGTCTTGTTGGAAGAGCAAGTTATAGTTGACCTTAAACAAAAAGACTTGATTGTCAGACAAGGAAGAATATTATTGGAGTCCATGAGTAGGTTCATTCACATAAGCTCCTCTATGATTAGATGCCTAGAATTTTTTGTGTGGGAATCAATGGCATAGCATCTCATGATTTTTATGCGCTTGTGTGACTGAAAAACAATTCAAGTTAGAAATCATTGCCAAAGCATCTTGTGCTCTTTTTGTCCTTTGTTTATGGTTTTTCCACTGTCAATTATATCCTATCAATATCTAAAGTTACATTAATTTTTGGAAAGAATCGGAAACAACGTGACTTCAGAAAAAAAAAAAAAAAACAAGGGTTATTTTGAATTTTTCTCTGCTTTTGTGATCAGTTTTGAAATACATTCCCACTGTTTTAAAAATTTACAATACACCTCCATTATGTTAATTTTTCATCCAAATCGTTAGTACTATTTACATTTTGTGTTATGCCCCCACTTTTTTGATCTGTTTGCAAAAGTCCCCCATTTCAAAAAAATCGAAAAAAGTTCAAAAAATAAAGAAAAACGGAAAAATAAATAAAAATTGGGAAAAACACAATTAAAATATTTTTTAACCAATTAAAAATTCGTTAAAACAATTACATTTTTTTTAGTTTCAAAAAATAGTTTCTTATAAAAAAGTCTTTTTTTATCAAAAATTATTTTTTCTTTATAGAAGAATCTATTTTTTATACCGGGTTAACCGTTTTATAAAAATGAAAAACTGTTTGTTAAACTAATGAATAAAGTATAGTTTTTTTAATAGCAAAAATTTGATTTTTAGTAAAAAAAATCTAATAATGTAAAGTTATTTACAATAAAAATAAATTTTTTTTTATATAAAAACAGTTTTCCAAGGAAAACATATTTTTATAAAAAAAAAAACAGTTATTTTTATAGACAAAACAATTTTTTTGTAATAAAAGGTATAAAAATAGTTTTTATTTTAAAAATAGCTTTTAAAATAGTCAAAACAACTTTTAGACAATTTTATTTAAAAAAATCTTTTTTCTCTATACAAAAAACTGTTTTTAAAAACAAAAACAATGTAATGGTTTTAACCATTTTTTAATTGTTTAAAAAATATTTTAATAGTTTTTCCCAGTTGAAAAATATTTTAACTATAAATATATATATATATATATATATATATGTGTGTGTGTGTGTGTGTGTGTGTGTGCGGAAAACAGTTAAAACATTTTTTTAATTGTAGTACAATTTGTTGAAGTCACATACATTATTTTATACTATTTTTGACTTTTGTTATAGAAAAAATATATGTTTGGTATAAAATCAAACTTTATTTATATTAAATTTTTTAACTGTTTTATGTAAATAAATATTGGACAGTTTATTAATGTGAAATTATAATATATTTTTTTTCAAAAAATATAGAGATGGCTATTATTGTAAAATTATAATAAATACTTTTTTTGATTTTTTTTTAAAAACGGGGGTCTTTCGCAAAACTGAGCATAAAAGTGTGGGGAAAACACAAAATGTAAATATTACTAATGGTTTGGATGGAAAGTTAACAGAATAGGGGTGCATTGCAAATTTTTAAAAAAGTGGGGGTGTATTGCAAAACTGGTCACAAAAGCGGGGGGGACTCAAAATAACCCCAAAAATAATATTATGGGTACAAAGGACTTGTTTGGTTTGCAATTATAATTCTGTTTTCTGTGTTTAAATACAATTCTCATAAAAAAATGTGTTTGACAATCTATTTTTAAACACTGAATTATAATATTTTTATGTTATAATCAAAATTTTCTAATAACAGGTTGAGGGCGTTTTATAACTTCTGTTTTTTTATTTTTCAACTCAAAATTATTCATTTTTAATATTTTAATGCATTTATACCTTAATATATAATATTCATACATAATACATTAATATGTGTGTAATTCTTATAAATAAAAAATATATATGTACACGTACACAAAATTATGCATGGAATAATATAAAATTAAATAATATTATCAATAGATACATAATACTTATATATCATTTTATACATGTATTATTAATGTATGGAATAATGTAAAATATACATATGGTACATATATATATATATATATATATATATATATATATATATATATATATATATATATATGGAGAGGTTCATAATTGAACATAAAATATGAACATTTTAATGAACCCCTACAAAAAATCACACCTAACAGCCAATCAATTTTAATTCCTATAATGTAATTGGTCCACGCCAACGACAACGGATACGCGTGTGACACGCGTCAGCGACAACGGACATACGTGTCAAATGCAAGTTACACGGGGGTATTAAAAAACACGTGTCGCCAGCGGTAAAGGACACACGTGTCACACGCAAGTCACACGTGTGTATTAAAAAACACGTGTGTCTGTTGCCGCTGGTCCAGACCGTTTATAATATAGGAATTAAAATTTATTGGATGTTATGATTTTTTTTGTTAATGTTCATTAAAATGTTATCTTTTATGTTCGCTTCTAAACCTCCATACACACACACACACACACACATATATATATATATATATATATAGGCAGGCTCCTGTGCACACTAAGTTTGCACACTACCTTTTAAAAGTGTGCAAACTTAGTGCTGGCGCACACCAATTTTTTTATGTGATATTTAAACATTTCAAGGAACCCATATAAAAAAAATCAGCTCAAAAAAACTTTTTTGCTATTTTTAAAAAATCGGTCAAACTTTCGCAGTTTTTAAACTTAAAAACTGCGAAAGTTTGACCGATTTTTTAAAAATAGCAAAAAAAGTTTTTTTGAGTTGATTTTTTTTATATGGGTTCCTTGAAATGTTTAAATATCACACAAAAAAAATCAACTCAAAAATAATTTTTTTACTACTTTTAAAAGGTAATGTGCAAACTTAGTGTGCAAACTTAGTGTGCACAGGAGCCTGCCTCTCTCTCTCTCTCTCTCTCTCTCTCTCTCTCTCTCTCTCTCTCTCTCTATATATATATATATATATATATATATATATATATATATATATATATATATATATATATATATATATATATATATATATATATCAAGGTTCTAAAAAACGCGGGGCGTGATCGAGGCGTAGAGGTCAAGCCTTAAGCCTTAGAAGCCTAGGCGGGCCTTGGCGTAAAAAGGCGTGAAAAGACGTTTAGGTCTTTTTTAATATATTTTAATATTTTTTAACCATAACAAGGCTATTAAATTACTAAAATTGTACATATCATAAAAATATGTCTGAATATTTGCAAATAAAAATACTATTTGATTATTTTGGATGAGATAATGGTTCGGTTTGTAAAAAAATCTTTAAAAGGGAATATCGTTTCACTAAAGCATTGTTGTTTTTAGAAAGAAGTGCTTTTCTAAAACAGTGATATATATATATAGTTAAACTCCCTAACATACCTCATTAAATATACATAAAAATACATGATGTATGTATGTATGTATATATGTATGTATGAAAGTTTTATGTATGTGTTTATACACACACACACACACACACACATATGTATAATATAAATATAAATGTTTGTCAATTTTGTCAAATTTTTAAAAAACTGTATTTAAAAATAAGTTTACCAAACACACACCAATAATTATAAGCAGAAAAAACTGAATTTTAAAACTGTATTTAAATCAAATTTTCCATAAGTCTGTGTATCAATTGCATTAAAATATTGTATACTCACTAAGAGTACAAAATTTTACTACGCTTGTACAAAAATTTGATTAAAAAACTTGTCACGTATAATATTTGCCTTTACCTTTAGAGTATAGTTTTTTCCTTTACCTTTACAAAATAGTACATGCTATATCATTCTTTACAATATATTAAGAAAATGTATCCTTACTTTAGGAAGACATCATTTCAATATTCTTTTGCATTTCTAAAGTTACGTTAGTTTTTGCTATCAATCGAAAACAACACGAGGCAATAAAGTAAACATATATCAAAGATACAATATATTATATCATTTATTTACTATGTATTTTCTCAAGCAACATTTTATTTCAATGATAAAACTATTTAAATAAAACTTAACCTCTACAAAGAATTTGAAAACAATGAAAAAAAATGAGTGATTTCATTAGATGTTCTCTTATTTTTTCAAATTTTTCAAAGAAATCTATTTTAAGGGATGTGATGATAAAATTTTGGGTCATTCAACGAAAAGTTCATTGACTTTTTTTACATGTAACATGAAGTTTAAACCTTTTTATTTTATTCTAAAAGGTCTTCAAAACACTCACAAACACTCTTTATTTTCTTATTTTAAACCTAAAGAAAAATTTGTCAAAAAAAAACAAGGAACTTCTTAGAACATAAAAAAACTAAGATGGAGTAAGTGTAAAATGTACAGGAACTAAACATTAATTGATCGTAAAATTTTTCTATCCAACTTAAATTCCTAAAAGGAACCTTCTAGTGAAGCCAATTGAGAACATGAATCACAACTAAGTATAGCTAACATCATATTCACGTTTGAGGTAACCAAGACAATCACAAAGAATGTATATATATATATATATATATATATATATATATATATATATATAGAGAGAGAGAGAGAGAGAGACTTGTGTTATAGTATATTGCTTACATTTTTCTTTATCATCTAATTCTTCTATACTATCTATGAATTACTTGTAAAGTAAATTTTCCTGACCAAATATAGTGTAACATGTTTTGAACTACGAAGGATATGAACTCTCGAATAAGAAATAAGGACTCTCAGAGAGAGTTTCAGGTGCCAAAGTTGACTGAAGGAGGGGGATTGGGGTATGCTGGTGATGTTTTGCAACCCATAGGCAAGGTTAGTCACGGAGGAGGCTATAGATTTACGAAAGCAAGGTGGGAATGGGAGAGATTGTATCTCAAGGTTGCTACCATATCACATATGCCTAAAGGGAGGGTTAATGCGATTTTAGGAAGAACTATAATGGTGGAATGAGTTTGGATGTTGTATCATGTCTGCCAAGGAAAGACTTTCTTCGGCGAGCTTTGGCTAGACGTGTGGGAGGAAATAGTGAGATACCACCTTCACTGGAAGCATTGGGAGAGTGGGTGAATGAGCGGTGGAAGTCCCCAGGTGTGGTGCAAATCAAACTTTTGGCTAGTTCACTGTTCTTATTTGTGTTTTCTTCAAAAGAGGAGGGGGAAGAATACTAAAACAGGAAAAGTGAGTTTTCAATAGGGTATCATTATTGTTAGACTCGTGGCACTCGTTGGGTTGTTCTGTAAAAACCTTGAGTTTTAGATGTGGTTGCCCTTTACAAGACAGTTTTAAAAGGGGTCAATTTATAAATAAGTGGAAGGTATAGACCTGGAGTAGTGTTTAAGAAGTATTCTGTAACGCCCCAATCCGGGTTTGGGTCACCATTAAGTCCACTCGCACCGAATCAAGGAGTTAAAGGGGGAGGGGGATGTCCAATTTTATTATTTAAAAAAGGTCTTTTAATTGCACTATTTATTAAAGACTAATTTACCGATTTTAATTTGGAAAGAAAGTGACCACTTTAAGTAATTAAGTCAATTTACAAAGTTTATTTATAAAAATTCGATTTAATTCACGATACCAATTAAATAAGAAGTGTGGGAGCCCATTTAATACAATTCGCGGGAGTAGCCGACCATCCTAGATGGATCAAAATGCTACCTGACCCAAATCATGAATTAAATTATACTCGAAGTATTTTAGATACATATGAACACTTACGGATATAGTCAAATCAAATACCAACACTATCAGAGGAGATATTCAGGTATTCCTTAGCTTATCCGCATATTGTTTTGAGTTATTTGTACAACTCAAACTTTATGATGACACACTTATAAATTGTACACCCTGGCCCGAGGCAAAGGGATTGTAACTTGAGACTTTGAGAGACACTTAATAAAAATAGTAACCTCTTCATGAACGTAGGTAATTTGTCAGACCACGTATATCGTTGTGTTTTTGTCTTTACTTTTTTCCATTGTGATTGTTTTTGTGGATCTCTTTATTGTGATATTTTTTAAACTCACAATTGGCACCATCTGAGGGAAGCGACTTGTATTCCTGCAAAAAATTTCATTAACATAAAGTCTGTGATGTCTCACTATATTAGCAACATTCCCCAGGTTGGCGATGTCCAAAAAGACCCAATTCCTCCTAGGGTCAGGTCTGAGATTCGTCAGCATACAAACCCTAGGTTTCGCCAGGATAGGCAACCTTCTCAAGAAAGCCAGGGGCCACCTAGGTCTACACATATCTCTAGGTTAGTCTAAGCTTATGAAGTCAGGCTTCATGAACAAGAGGAGGATGCACGCCTCCAGGTAGAAGAAAATGCTCGCTTCCAGAGGCGACTTGAAAGAGTGGAGACAGATCTCTAAAGGGCTACTAGAAAGCATCGTAATAGGACTCTTAGTCCTCAGACGAGCAACACTCGCAGCCTAGGGAGGAGCTCTAGGTGTGACCAGGAAAGAACTGAATGTGACAGGTCAAAGCGTGGACGATCAAATCGTGGCCAGATAGAAAGACGCCACAAAAACTTAAATATCTAAAAAATAGTATCCAAGTAGCTACATAAACTTAAATAAGTATCCGAGTACCTCGATCCTCCGTATCCATTGACTTTTCCATGTGTCAAAAAATCATTTTCATTCTACACAAAATACAAAATAAATTATAATCTATCCGACTTCAAAAGATAATAATAATTTATAACTATTATATATATATATATACTGTATATGTGAGACAGACTCATGTGCACACTAAGTTTGCACATCATTTTTTTCAAATAGTAAAAAAATATTTTTAAGTTGATTTTTTTTGTATGATTTTTAAACATTTCAACGGACCCATGTAAAAAAAACACCTAAAAAAACTTTTTCTGCTATTTTTAAAAAATCGGTCAAACTTTTGTTGCTTTTAAGCACTTTTAAAGCTGCGAAAGTTTGATCGATTTTTGAAAAATAGAAAAAAAAGTTTTTTTGAGATGATTTTTTTACACGGGTCCATTGAAATGTTCAAATGTCACATAAAAAAATCAACTCAATTTTTTTTAACGCTTTAAAAAAATTGGTGTGCGCTAGCACTGTGCAAACTTAGTGTGCACAGGAGCCTGCCTCCTATATATATATATATATATATATATATATATATATATATATATATATATATATAAACTCTGTTACCAGTTTATACTAATGTGCACCCATTGATGGGATGTTTTTATACCAAAGTAACTTTTTGCGAATCTACATTGTATAGTCATACCGAAATTCCCGTGATTGTGATCGGTTCCTACGAGTTACATTAGTCCCGTTCGAGGTGTTCGTGCTTCTTATAGGACAATTTTATGGTTGTTTTACGTTTTCACTCATTAACGACATGTTTTTATGCCTAACTTTAACTTTTTGCAAATTTACATTGTATACTCAAATCGAAAGTCTCATGACTACACGATCAATTCCTACGAGTTACATTGGTCTTGTGCTAGTTGTTCGTATCTCTTACGGGACCATATTGTGGTTGTTTTATGTTTTTACCCTTTAGCGACGTGTTTTTTTGCCTAAATGTTATAGTTGGAAAATTTACGTCGTATAATCAAACTAAGAATCCCGTGACTACGCGGTCGGTTCCTACGAGTTACACTGATCCTGTACGAGGTGTTCGGGTCTCTTCCGAGACCATTTTATTACCGTTTTACATTTTCACCATTTAACCGCATGTTTTTAATCTTAAGTCTAACTTCTTCTAAATTTACATCATACACTCAAATCGGGAGCGTCGTGACTACGCGATCGGTTCGTATGAGTTACATTGGTCCCCTATGAGGAGTTTGTGACTCTTACGGGACCGTGTTGTGGTTGTTTTACATTTTCACCCATTGACGGGATGTTTTTATGCCTAAGTCTAACTTTTGGCAAATTTACGGCGTATACTCAAACCGGAATTCCCGTGACTATGTGGTCGGTTCCTACGAGTTACATTGATCCCGTTCCAGTGTTCATATATCTTACGGGATAATTTTGATGGTTGTTTTACGTTTTCACCCATTAACGGTATGTTTTTATGCCTAATTTTAACTTTTTGCAAATTTACATTTTAAATTCAAACCAAAACTCCCATGAGTACACAGTCGATTCCTACGAGTTACATTGGTCCCGTGCTAGTTGTTCGTATCTCTTACGGGGCCATATTGTGGTTGTTTTGCATTTTTACTATTTAGCAGTGTGTTTTTATGCCTAAGTCTTACATTTGGCAAATTTACGTCGTATAATCAAACCGGGAATCCCGTGGCCATGCGACCATTTCCTACAAGTAACATTGGTCCCCTGCGAAGTGTCCGTGCCTCTTACGGGACCGTCTTATGGGTGTTTTACGTTTTCACCCTTCGATGGCATGTTTTTATGCTTAAGTCTAACTTTTTATAAATTTACATCGTACATTCAAACCAGGAGCTCCGTGACTACGCGATTGGTTCCTACCAGTTTCATTGATCACGTGCGAGGCATTCGTGCCTCTTATGGGACCATTTTGTGGCTATTTTGCATTTTCACCATTCGATTGTATGTTTTTATGCTTAAGTCTAAATGTTTTGCATATTTACGTCGTACACGCAAACCGGGAGCCCCGTGACTACGCGTTCGGTTCCTACAAGTTACATTGGTCCCGTGCGAGGTGTTCGTGACTCTTACTGGACCGTTTTGTGGTTGTTTTACGTTTTCAACCTTTGATGGCATGTTTTTATGATTAAGTCTAATTTTTTGTAAATTTACATCGTACAGTCAAATCGGGAGCCCCGTGACTATGTGGTCGGTTCCTACGAGTCACATTGGTCCCGTGTGAGGTGTTCGTAACTCTTACGAAACCGTTTTGCATTTTTTTATGTTTTCACCCTTCGATGGCATATTTTTATACTTAAGTCTAACTTTTTATAAATTTATGTCGTAGACTCGAATTGGGAGCTTCGTGACTATGCGGTCGATTCCTACAACTTACATTGGTCCCGTGCGAGATGCTCGTTACTCTTACCAGACCGTTTTGTGATTGTTTTACATTTTCACCCTTCGATCGGATCTTTTTTATGATCAAGTCTAACTTTTTACAAATTTATATCGTACACTTAAACCAGGTTCCCCGTGACTACGCGGTCGGTTCCTACGAGTCACATTGGTTTCGTACGAGGTGTTCGTGCCTCTTACGGGACCATTTTATTATTGTTTTACATTTTCACCCTTCGATTGCATATTTTTATGCGTAAGTCTAACTTTTTGCAAATTTATGTTGTACACTCAAACCAAGAGCGCCGTGACTACGCGACCGGTTCCTACGAGTCACGTTGGTCCTGTGCGAGGTGTCGTGACTCTAACGGGACCATTTTGTGGCTATTTTATATTTTCACCCTTTGATGGCATGTTTTTATGCTTAAGTCTAACTTTTTGCCAGGTGTCGTGACTCTTACGGGACCGTTTTGTGGCTGTTTTATGTTTTCATCCTTCGATGGCATGTTTTTATGCTTAAGTCTAACTTTTTGCAAATTTACATGGTACACTCAAATCGGGAGCGCCATGACTATGCGGTTGATTCCTATAAGTCACATTGGTCTCGTGCAAGCTGTTCGTGCCTCTTACGAGACCGTTTTGTTGTAGTTTTACGTTTTCACCCTTCGATTGCATGCTTATATGCTTAAGTCTAAATTTTTTAAAATTTATGTCGTACATTCAAACCGGGAGCATCGTGACTACAGAGTCGATTCGTACAAGTTACATTGGTCCCGTTCGAGGTGTTTGTGACTCTTACATGACCGTGTTGTGGCTGTTTTACGTTTTCACCCATTGACGAGATGTTTTTATGCCAAAGTCTAAGTTTTGGTAAATTTACGTCGTACACTCAAATCAAAATTCCCGTGACTATGTGGTCGGTTCCTACGAGTTACATTGGTCCCGTTCGAGGTGTTCATATCTCTTACGGGATAATTTTATGGTTGTTTTACGTTTTCACCCATTAACGACATGTTTTTATGCCTAAGTTTTACTTTTTGCAAATTACGTTTTATACTCAAGCCGAAAGTCCCGTGACTACACGATCGATTCCTACGAGTTACATTTGTCCCATGCTAGTTGTTCTTATCTCTTACGGGACCATATTATGGTTGTTTTACGTGTTTACCCTTTAGCAGCGTGTTTTTTATGCCCAAGTCTTACAATTGGAAAATTTAAGTCGTATAATCAAACTCGGAATCCCGTGGCCATTCCGCCATTTCCTACGAGTTACGTCGGCCCCGTGCGAGGTATCTGTGCCTCTTACGGGACCATCTTGTGGCTATTTTATATTTCACCCTTCGATGACTTGTTTTTATGCTTAAGTCTAACTTTTTTCAAATTTACGTCGTACACTCAAATCGGAAGCCCCGTGACTATGTGTGTGTGTGTGTGTATATATATATATATATATATATATATATATATAAATTGTTATACATATAAACTTTGTTGCCTGTTTATACTAATGTGCACCCATTGATAGGATGTTTTTATACCTAAGTAACTTTTTACAAATCTACATTCTATAGTCAGACCGGAATTCCTGTGATTGTGATCGGTTCCTATGAGTTACATTGGTCCCGATCGAGGTGTTCGCGCTTCTTACGGGATAATTTTATGGTTGTTTTACATTTTCACTAGTTGACGACATGTTTTTATGCCTAACTTTAACTTTTTTCAAATTTACGGTGTATACTCAAACCGGAAGTCTCGTGACTACACGATCGATTCCTACGAGTTACATTGGTCATGTGCTAGTTGTTTGTATCTCTTATGGGACCATATTGTAATTGTTTTAAGTTTTTACCCTTTAGTGGCGTGTTTTTATGCCTAAATCTTACAGCTGGCAAATTTACGTCGTATAATCAAACCAGGAATCTCATGACTACGGGGTGGGTTCCTACGAGTTATATTAATCCTGTATGAGGTGTTCGGGCCTCTTTCGGGACCATTTTATGACCGTTTTACGTTTTCACCAATAGACCGCATATTTTTATGCTTAAGTCTAACTTTTTCCAAATTTACATCGTACACTAAACCGGGAGCGTCGTGACTACGCGACCGGTTCATACGAGTTACATTGGTCCCGTGCGAGGTGTTTGTGACTCTTACGGGACCATGTTATGGATGTTTTACGTTTTCATCCATTGACAGGATGTTTTTATGCCTAAGTCTAACTTTTGGCAAATTTACATCGTATATTCAAATCGAAACTCCCGTGACTATGTGGTCGGTTCCTATGTGTTACAGTGGTCCCGTTCCAGGTGTTCATATCTCTTACGGGATAATTTTATGGTTGTTTTACGTTTTCACCCATTAACAACATGTTTTTATGCCTAACTTTACCTTTTTGCAAATTTACGTTTTATACTAATACCGAAAGTCCCGTGACTACACGATCGATTCCTACGAGTTACATTGGTCCCGTTCTAGTTGTTCGTATCTCATATGGGACCATATTGTGGTTGTTTTGAACTTTTACTATCTAGCGGCGTGTTTTTATGCCTGAGTCTTACATTTGGCAATTTTACATCGTATAATCAAACCGGAAATCCCGTGGCCATGCGGCCATTTCCTATGAGTTACATCGGTCCCGTGCGAGGTGTCCGTGCCTCTTACGAGACTGTCTTGTGGCTGTTTTATATTTTCACCCTTCGATGACATGTTTTTATGCCTAAGTCTAACTTTTTGTAAATTTACATCATACACTCAAACCGGGAGCTCTGTGACTACGCGACCGATTCCTACCAGTTACATTGATCCCATGCGAGGCATTCGTGCCTCTTACGGGACCATTTTGTGGTTGTTTTACATTTTCACCCTTCGATTGCATATTTTTATGCTTAAGTCAAAATGTTTTGCATATTTATGTCATACACTCAAATCGGGAGCCCCGTGACTACGCGACCGATTCCTACGAGTTACATTGGTCCCGTACGAGGTGTTCGTGACTCTTACCGGACCGTTTTGTGGTTGTTTTACATTTTTACCCTTTGATGGCATGTTTTTATCCTTAAGTCTAATATTTTACAATTTTTTATCGTACACTCAAACCGGGAGCTCCGTGATTACGCGGTTGATTTCTACGAGTCACATTGGTCCCGTGCGAGGTGTTCGTGACTCTTATGAAACCGTTTTTTATTTGTTTTACCTTTTCTCCCTTCGATGGCATGTTTTTATACTTAAGCGTAACTTTTTTTAAATTTATGTCGTACACTCAAATTGGGAGCGCCGTGACTACGCGGCTGATTCCTACGACTTACATTGGTCCCATATGAGGTGCTCGTTACTCTTACGGGACCGTTTTGTGGATATTTTATGTTTTCACCCTTCGATGGCATCTTTTTTATGATCAAGTCTAACTTTTTGCAAATTTACGTCGTACACTCAAACCGAGATCCCCGTGACTATGCAGAAAGTTCCTACGAGTCATACTGGTCCCGTACGAGGCGTTCGTGACTCTTAAGGGACCATTTTGTGGTTATTTTACGTTTTCACCCTTCGATTGCATATTTTTTTGCTTAAGTCTAACTTTTTATAAATTTATGTCGTATACTCAAACCAAGAGCGCCGTGACTACGCGACCGATTCCTATGAGTCACGTTGGTCCTGTGCGAGGTGTCGTGACTCTTATGGGACCATTTTGTGGCTATTTTACATTTTCACCCTTCGATGGCATGTTTTTATGCTTAAGTCTAACTTTTTGCCAGGTGTAGTGACTCTTACGGGGCCATTTTGTGGCTGTTTTACATTTTCATCCTTCGATGGCATGTTCTTATGCTTAAGTCTAACTTTTTGCGAATTTACATCGTACACTCAAATCGGGAGTGCCGTGACTACCCGACTGATTCCTACGAGTCACATTGGTCCCTTGCAAGGTGTTCGTTCCTCTTACGGGATTGCTTTGTGATAGTTTTACGTTTTCACCCTTCCATTGCATGCTTATATGCTTAAGTCTAAATTTTTGCAAATTTACATCGTACATTCAAATCGGGAGCGTCCTGACTATGCGGTCGATTCGTTCGAGTTACATTGTTCCTGTGCGAGGTGTTCGTGACTCTTACATGACCGTGTTGTGGCTGTTTTACGTTTTCACCCGTTGACGGGATGTTTTTATGCCTAAGTCTAACTTTTGTCAAATTTACGTCGTGTGCTCAAATCGGAGCTCCCGTGACTATGTGGTCGGTTCCTACGAGTTACATTGGTCCCGTTCGAGGTGTTCATATCTCTTACGGGATAATTTTATGGTTGTTTTACGTTTTCACCCATTAACGACACGTTTTTATGCCTAAGTTTAACTTTTTGCAAATTTACATTTTATACTCAAATCAAAACTCCCATAACTACACGATCGATTCCTACGAGTTACATTTGGCCCATGCTAGTTGTTCGTATCTCTTACAGGACCATATTGTGGTTGTTTTGCGTTTTTACCCTTTAGCGGCGTGTTTTTATGCCCAAGTCTTACATTTGGAAAATTTACGTCGTATAATCAAAACGAGAATCCCGTGGCCATATAGCCATTTCCTATGAGTTACGTCGGCCCCGTGCGAGGTGTCCGTGCCTCTTACGGGACCGTCTTGTGGATATTTTATATTTTCACCCTTCGATGACATGTTTTTATGCTTTAGTCTAACTTTTTGCAAATTTAGGTCGTACACTCAAACCGGAAGCCCCGTGACTATGTGGTCTGTTCCTACAGGTTACATCGATCCCGTGCGAGGCGTTCGTGCCTCTTACAGGACCATTTTGTGGTTATTTTACGTTTTCACCCTTCGATTGCATGTTTTTATGCTCAATTATAATTTTTTTGTAAATTTACATCGTACACTCAAATAAGGAGTCCCGTGACTACGCGGTCGGTTCCTACGAGTTAAATTGTTCCCGTGCGAGGTGTTCGTGACTCTTAATGGACCATTTTGTTGTTATTTCATGTTTTCACCCTTCAATGGCATGTTTTTATGCTTAAGTCTATTTTTTGTAAATTTACGTCGTACACTTGAACCGAGATCCCCGTGACTATACGATCGGTTCTTACGAGTCACATTGATCCCGTGTAAGGTGTTCGTGACTCTTAAGGGACCGTTTTGTGTTTGTTTTACGTTTTCACCCTTCGATGACATGTTTTTATGCTTAAGTATAACTTTTTGCAAATTTATGTCGTACACTCAAACTGGGAGCGCCGTGACTACGCGACCGCTTCCTATGACTTATATTGGTCCCGTGCGTTGTGTTCGTGACTCTTACGGGACCGTTTTGTGATTATTTTACGTTTTCACCCTTCGATGGCATATTTTTTATGCTCAACTCTAATTTTTTGCAAATTTACGTCGTACACTCAAATCGGGATCCCTGTGACTACGCGGTCGGTTCTTACGAGTCACATTGGTCCCTTGCTAGTTGTTCGTATCTCTTATGGAACCATATTGTGGTTGTTTTGCAGTTTTACCCTTTAGCGGCGTGTTTTTATGCTTAAGTATTACATTTGACAAATTTATGTCGTATAATCAAACCGGGAATCTCGTGACTATGCGACCATTTCCTACGAGTTACATCAGCCTCGTACGAGGTGTTTGTGCCTCTTATGGGACCGTTTTGTGCTTGTTTTACATTTTCACCCTTTGAATGTCATGTTTTTATGCTTAAGTCTAACTTTTTACAAATTTATGTTGTACACTCAAACCAAGAGCGCCGTGACTACGCGACCGGTTCCTACGAGTCACGTTGGTCCTGTGCGAGGTGTCGTGACTCTAACGGGACCATTTTGTGGCTATTTTATATTTTCACCCTTTGATGGCATGTTTTTATGCTTAAGTCTAACTTTTTGCCAGGTGTCGTGACTCTTATGGGACCGTTTTGTGGTTATTTTACGTTTTCACACTTCGATGGCATGTTTTTATGCTTAAGTCTAACTTTTTTCAATTTTACGTCGTACACTCAAACCGGGAGCGTCGTGACTACTTGGTCGGTTCCTGTGAGTCACATTTGTCCCATGCGAGGTGTTCGTGCTTCTTATGGGACCATTTTGTGGTTGTTTTACATTTTCACCCTTCGATTGCATGTTTATATGCTTAAGTTTAAATTTTTATAAATTTACATTATACACTCAAACCGGGAGCGTCGTGACTACGCGGTCGGTTCGTACGGGTTACATTGGTCCCGTGCGAGGTGTTTGTGACTCTTACAGGACCGTTTTATGATTGTTTGACGTTTTCACCCTTTGATGGCATATTTTTATGCTTATGTCTCAACTTTTAGCAAATATCCTGATAATGCAGGAGGCTAAGCTCATGATCAAGCAACAATACAACTTTCATGTTTTCCACAAATCCCACACATTTCAATCTCCCATTTACACTGTAATCACATTGTTTACGAATTTAGATATTTTTGCAAACTGATGCATCGTACGATAATGACAAAACAGAACATAGATCCTTACAACCTCTTTTGGGACGAAATATTAAATGTAATTTATATAAGATAAAGTGTGGCTTATAAATCACATATCAACACAAAGCTAGGTAATCATCTCTTTGAATGTTCCAATTGTTTACATGAGCATACACACTGTTTAGGCACATATTCTTCACATTTATCCCCTTAATTTCAGTATTTTTATGATCCCGTGTAGTGTAAATATCTTGGATTTGTCTCTTATTTATGCTACTAACCCATTTTGGCAAGTATTTCGTGTTTTGTGTATTTATCATGTGTTTTACAGGTATTTCACGCAAGTTAGTGCGAAGGAGAACTCAAAACAATGAAAGAAACCAAGAAATGGAGGGTTGAAGGGCTTTTTCGTAATTTTTCAGCCTTAGTCCGAAGGTGGGGCCAACTAGAAAGTTGAATAGCTCTAAATTACAAGAATACTGGAAAAAACGGCACCTCAATCCGAGCTACGGTGAAGAAGTTACGATGTTTTGAAGTTGCGCGATAATGAAGAGTCTGGATGGGTGGATTTCTGTCATTAATTATGCATTTAATGCAGTGCAACTCTTGGAAAACTTGTTCCACAAGCACTTTTGGTTGTCAATTTCGAGATTTTGTGCTATAAAAGCCCATGACCTACATCATTTGAAGGAGAGTTGCTAGAGAGAGGCTAGGTTAGGAGTAGGTTAGAAGTGCTAGATTGAATTTTAGGATTAGATTTTGAGAGCAAATTTTCTATTCCTTCAAGAGTTGTATGAACCCTAATTTGTATTCTGAATCTCAATTCCTTGTTGCTGAATTCAAGTAAACTCTTTCCATTCTCTTATTTTATTACTTGCAAATTATTTACCATGTTTTGTAGATCCATAATTTTGTGTATGAATTTGTTCTTTAATCAAATCATGTTTAGCTAAATCCCCAAGGGTTGGGGTACATGAACTCAATCCTAATACAAATTATTTGTATGGAAAATTAGAAAATAAATGAAAATATTGGTTGAATCGTGAATGAAAATCATATATGCATTGTCATATCTTTTAATCTCTCTTGCCCTAGGTACTTGGGATGTTTAAGAATGCTTTGTATGTATAATTTGTCATTCATCGCTTTATATTGATCTTTGATTTCATATGATGCGGTCTTGAACCTCATATATGTAATGCTTAGTGATGATAAGGACTGGATTTAATCAAGAATTTTGATTTATAATTCTAGTATTCTAAAGGATAATTTGTTAAGGATTGAGGGATTGTACCCTACCCTATTTTCTCCCATTTGTCAGATCTAATTTCTTTTGCACTTTTCAGTTTGTTTTTCTTAAGTAATTTTTTAATAGAAATTTTCCTAATCATCATCTTTTTCATTTTTATTTTAGAAGTAATAAATCAATTAAATTCTATAAAACATTCCCTGTGGATTCGATACCCAGACTTACTACTATACTCCATAAAAGTGTAGTTAAAAGTTTAGGTTTTTTTTGTATTGAGGTTGGAAGCCGATAACAACGACTAGCGTATTACACGGACGCTCGGTTTTTCCACTCAAGTTTTTGGCGCCGTTGCCGGGCATCCAAAATTGTTAAATTTTCAAGAAAGTTATTGTTATCTACAAGTGATTTCATAAAAAAAAAAAAAAAAAATTTCTCTTGTGTGCTTATATGCAGAATTCATCTCCCACCCAAATTCACGAAAATCCTATTGCCGAAGCCGGATCTGAAAATTCTGAGTCTTTGCCGTTTTGGGTTCCACCTCCTTCGCCTAATAATTCCATCACAAGTCGTTCGTTAAGTCAAACCTTGAGTGAGAATTCTAAACCTTTTGGTAGCAATATGTCGGATCATGGTAGTGTCGGTGTTGGTGCTGGAGAGGATGATGTACCATATCAACCCATGAAAGATCTTTTGTTTCCGGAGAGAACTGCTAACCCTGGTTGCATTTTATTCCCGTATAATGCCGGTCAGTTCCACTTTCGGAATGGAATGATCCAAATTCTTCCTACATTTCATGGGATGGATTCGGAAAAACCATATCTCCATATTAGAGAGTTTGAAGATACGTGTGAAACATTTGAAGACCAAACTTGTCCACAGGAAGTAATCCGATTAAATCTCTTTCCTTTTTCCTTAAAGGATAAAGCGAAAACTTGGTTATGGACCCTGCCCCCAAATTCTGTTTTATCATGGAGAGATATGCAAAACAAGTTTATCTCAAAAATTTTTCCACAACACAAAACCAATTATGTTAAAGCCCAAATTCAAGCTTTTTGTCAAAATGAGAATGAGGCTTTTGATAAGTGTTGGGAGAGATACCAGGAGTTAGTTAATGCGTGCCCCCATCATGGTTTTGAAACTCATCATCTGATTTCATTTTTCCATCAAGGCCTTACTGTAGCTTCTAAACAACTTGTTCAAACCATGTGTGAGAGACCTTTTTGGGAGTTAAGTACGAGCGATGCTGAGGCTCATTTGAAATATGTGGCGGAAACTACCCAAGCATGGGATACTTCTGATCCAAATAGTCAAAATAGAAATCGACAAGTGTCCAACTTGCCTGCTGTGTCCGGTATTTATCACGTGGACAAGGACACTTTGTTGGATTTAAAACTTGATCAAATGGAAAAGAACTTTAGAGAAATGCTAGATATGCGATTGAGAGATGTGTCTGGACCCGTAAAAACCGGGATGGAGAAGGTATGTGCCATTTGTAATGCAGGCCATTCTACCGAAGGATGTCCTACCATACCTGCATACAAGGCCATGTACACTGAACAGGTTGATGCAATAGGAGGTTTTCGAGGGAATTATAATGCTCAGCAAGGGAATGCATATAATCAATCGTGGAGGAATCCCGGGTTTAATTATGGACAACCCCAAGGTGGGATGGTTCCTAACCCACAGATGACTCTACCACAACCCCCTCAATTTTAGCAAGTGGCAAACCCTATGAAAGTACCACCTCCTGGTCCTTATGTACCTCCACCTAGGAGATCTCATGAGGATAATTTCAATCAATTCATCCAAGCCCAAAAAGAAAGAGATGCCAAATTTGAGCGAATGTTCGCTGAAATGCATACTAACATCTCTAGGTTGCAGTCTGCGGTGAATACTCAAGAGAAGGGTAAACTTCCAGCCCAAGGCCAAAGACCACCTCTTCAAGGTCAAACCACGGTTTGCTCCACATCATCAGAATTGCAAGAACAATGTCAAGCTGTTACTACTCTTCGTAGTGGCCGCGTAATTGATCTAGCACCTAAATTACCAAAGGTGAATGATGATGGAGTCGAACCCGAGATTGTGAAGGAATCTGAAATTTCCGAGTCTGAAGAACCTTCCTTAGAAAAGGAATTGAAAGATGCGAAAGTTGAGCCTGATATTGAAGTCAAGTCGCCTACTGCTGCTCCATTTCCTCAACGCTTAGAGTCACCCCAGAAAGGTGCTACGCGTATCGAGGTGATGGATGTGTTGAAGCAAGTAAAATTGAACTTGCCATTCCTTGATGCTATTCAACAAATTCCAGCATATGCGAAGGTTATTAAAGATCTTTTGACTGTCAAGAGACGTCTTAAGGTGAAGAAAAATGTTTTCTTGGCACAAAATGTGAGCTCGGTTCTTCTCAATGATCTTCCACCAAAATTCAAAGATCCAGGTTCACCTACCATTTCATGTATCATTGGAGAAATGAGAGTGGAAAGAGCGTTGCTTGATTTAGGTGCGAGTGTAAACATCCTTCCATACTCCATCTATAAGAAGCTTGATTTAGGTGATTTAAAACCTACCTGAATCACTCTACAGTTAGCGGATAGGACAGTCAAAGTGCCTCGTGGGATTGTAGAAGACGTAATTGTTCAAGTGGATACGTTCTACTTCCCCGTTGATTTTGTTATTTGGGACACCGAGCCTGTTCACCATACGAGAAATTATGTTCCAATTATATTGGGCCGACCGTTCTTAGCTACCGCTAATGCTTTGATCAATACACGGAATGGCCAAATGCAACTCACTTTTGGAAACATGACTCTCGAGAAAAATATTTTCAATGTCGCTAACCAAATGGGTGATGAGGATGAGATTCTTGAAATGGATCTTATTGAAGAAGTGGTGGATGAAAATATTGAAAAAATCATAGGAGGAGATGCTCTGAAAGTGTGCTTAGGGCAAAGTGATGCTCAAATGAGTGATTATACTGAGTTTGGGAGAGAGGTGGAAGAGTTAAAAATGTGGTTACAAGAGGAAGAGAGTTTTGCGAGTTTAAGAGCGGTTGATTGGATTTCTAGGTATGAAGAATTTCCTCCGAGGGAGACACCCTTGGTCCCCTCTGAACATAGGTTTCCTAGTCTTGAGTTGAAGAAACTACCTTCTCATGTCAAATATGCCTTTTTAGGTGAGAATGATACATTTCCTGTTGTTGTGTCTTCCCATCTAGAAAAAGGGCAAGAAGGTATGCTGTTAGATGTGTTGAGAAAGCATAGAAGTGCTTTTGGATGGACCATAGCAGATTTGAAGGGTATAAGTCCTTTGATTTGTACCCATAAAATCCATCTCGAGGAAGAAGTGAAGCCATCTCGTGAGATGCAAAGGCGGTTAAATCCAACAATGAAAGATGTTGTAAGAGCGGAAATAATCAAATTGCTAGATGCTGGAATTATATATCCCATTTTGGATAGTAAATGGGTGAGCCCAATTCAGGTCGTTCCAAAGAAATCAGGGATGACTGTGGTTGAAAATGCGAAGGGAGAATTAATACCTCAACACACCACCACCGGGTGGCGTGTTTGCATTGACTACCGAAAGCTCAATGCCGGAACTCGAAAGGATCATTTTCCCTTACCATTTATCGATCAAGTTATTGAACGAGTAGCGGGCCATCCTTATTATTGTTTTCTAGATGGGTATTCCGGTTATAATCAGATTGAGGTGGATGTTCTTGATCAAGAAAAGACGACTTTTACATGTCCATTTGGTACGTTTGCCTATAAACGTATGCCATTTGGGTTATGTAATGCGCCGGCTACTTTTCAGAGGTGCATGTTAAGTCTCTTTAGCGACATGATTGAAAAAGGTCTTGAGGTGTTCATGGACGATTTCAGCGTTTTCGGCTCATCTTTTGACCATTGTTTAGCTAATCTTGAGAGAGTTCTATTCCGATGTGTGGAAAAAGACTTAGTCCTCAATTGGGAAAAATGCCATTTCATGGTTACCGAGGGTGTAGTCTTGGGCCACATAGTCTCATATAGGGGAATTGAAGTTGATCGAGCAAAAATTGAAGTAATAGCTGAGCTACCCCCGCCAAAATCACTTAAAGATGTGAGGTCCTTTCTAGGCCATGCTGGATTTTATAGGAGGTTTATCAAAGACTTTAGCGCCATCGCTAGACCTTTGAGTAATCTTCTCATGAAGGACACTCCATTTGAGTAGAGTAAAGCATGTCAAGAAGCATTTGATAAACTCAAAAGCATGCTTATTTCTGCACCTATCATGCCAGCTCCGGATTGGTCGCTTCCCTTTGAGCTTATGTGTGATGCAAGTGATTTCGCGATTGGGGCTGTTCTTGGACAGAGGAAAGACAAGAAAGCTCATGTTATTTACTATGCTAGCCGAACATTATCTGGCCCTCAGCTTAATTACTCTACTACAGAGAAAGAGTTGCTAGCTGTCGTTTTTGCTCTCGACAAATTTCGCTCTTACGTTGTTGGGTCGCCTATCCTTTGTTTAACTGATCATTCGGCATTGAAATATCTCTTGAGCAAGAAAGATGCCAAACCTCGTTTAATCAGGTGGATCCTACTCCTACAAGAGGTTAATCTCTCGATTCAAGATAAGAAAGGAGTAGAAAACGTCGTTGCTGACCATTTGTCACGACTCTCGTCCGACGTACCTATTGATCCCATTCCCATAGACGAGTATTTTCCGGATGAGAATACATTTGCTACCTCTTCTCTCCCTTGGTTTGCGGATATTGTCAATTACCTTGTCACCGGAGTTGTTCCCTCTAGTTGGAATCCGCAAGAGAGAAGGAGGTTCATTACTTGGTCACGCATGTTCTTTTATGATGATCCATACTTGTTTAAGTATTGTGCTGACCAAATTATCCGGAGATGTGTACCCGATGAGGAAATCCAAGGGGTGATTCGATTCTGTCATTCGGAAGCATGTGGCGGTCATTTTTCTAAAAATAAAACTGCTGCGAAAATCCTTCAAAGTGGTCTTTATTGGCCCACAATCTTCCGGGATGTGAATGCTTTTTGTAAGACTTGCGATAGATGCCAAAGAATGGGAGCTATTACTCGCCGTGATATGATGCCATTATCCCCTATTTTAGTCTTGGAGTTGTTTGATTGTTGGGGAATTGACTTCATGGGGCCCTTTCCCCCTTCTTTTGGTTTTCTATACATTCTCGTCGCTGTAGATTATGTCTCAAAATGGGTAGAGGCTATAGCTACAAGGACGAATGACAGCAAGGTGGTGATCAAATTTATTCAAGAAAATATACTTTCTCGCTTTGGTATGCCTAAGGCCATAATTAGTGATAATGGAACTCATTTTTGCAATAGGCCGATGGATAAACTAATGCGAAAGTATGGAATTGTCCACAAGGTTAGCACCCCCTATCACCCCCAATCGAATGGCCAAGCCGAGCTTGCTAATAGGGAGATCAAGAATATCTTGGAGAAGACAGTTGATCCTAATAGGAAAGACTGGTCTCTTAGGTTGACTGATGCTCTTTGGTCTTATAGAACCGCATACAAGAATCCCCTTGGGATGTCCCCATTTTGATTTGTGTATGGCAAACCTTGTCATCTTTCGGATGAAATCGAACACAAAGCGTATTGGGCTATCAAAAGGGTGAACTTCAAAATGGATAAAGCCGGTGAAACACGTAAACTTCAGTTGAATGAGTTGGAAGAAATGCGCAACGATGCGTATGAAAGTGCCAAAATTTCCAAGGACCGAATGAAACGCGCTCATGACGGAATCATTCGTAAGAAAGAGTTTCATTTGGGACAGAAAGTACTCCTCTACAACTCGAGGTTGCACTTGTTTCCCGGTAAATTGCGGTCTCGATGGTCTGGTCCTTACATTGTGAAAGAAGTGTTTCCCCATGGAGCCGTTGAGCTAATGGATGAAAAAGGGGGAACCACTTTTAAAGTCAATGGGCATCGTCTCAAGCCTTATTTGGAAGCCATGGTTAAAGAAGCCGACACAATCTGGCTGTCGGACCCCATTTATGGGGATTGAATGAACAAAGAGAGGTGAGGTCGTCGCACCCCCGACGCGTATGGGGTGATTTTTGTTGAATTTTTGAGTCATGTATAAGTGTTATATAGTATCTTGTTGCATTTAGAGTAATTAGTTCAAGTATTGTTATTTTTTTGGTATGCTTGGTTCTAACGTGTTTTGTAGATTCAATGAACTCGTACTCATCGAGGATCACTACATTTGGGTAATATCTTTCTTTTCCTCTCTTTATGTTGTGTTCTTGATTTGCATTGAGGACAATGCAACATTTAAGTTAGGGGGTGTGGGATATTCTTCCCATTTATTGTTTAGATTCATTGATTCGATCACATGTTCTTTCCAAGTGTGTTTTTTTAAAAAATAAAAAAAAATTAATAAAAATTGAAAAATGTTGAAAAGCCAAAAATATTTTTGTTCAAAATAAATAAAAATTGGAATTTAAATTTTTCAAAAATATCACCTTTATTCTATTTAAAGTCTCAAATTGTTAAATCATTTGCACTAAGCCAAAATTGACCGAAGATGGAAATTGAAAGAAAATTGACGACTTAACGAATAAGTGTGGAGATTGATCAAACCCGGTGAGATTTCGAGCCTTTCAATTTTTTATGAGTTTTTAAATCAATCCAAGTTTATGATTAACTCAAAGTTCTTTTCAGCGTTTTAATAAGTCGTTGATGATCTCAATCCTTTGTTTTGATCGGTTATGGAAATGTGTGAAATGTTGTCTCGAAATTCGTGCTAAATATATCTCTAAACTTAATTAATCTCGAGATGCATATGGTAATGTGATTAGCAATTTGGACGATGAAGTAGGCCCTCATTTGTTACCCAAAAATATTAGCCATAAAAAGTTGTGAAAAATTATCCCTTTGCAACCCAAGTTGAGCCTAATAAAATATTTTCCTTTCGTTTGATAACCCGAAAAACCCAAATAGCCCAGAATTGTGAAAATTGAATATTCATCAATTCCAAATTGTGCAACAAAAAGGGGCAAGAAAAAAATAGATATGCTCAACAAAAATAGCAAGAAAAGAAAAAGAAAAGAAAAAATGAAAATTGAAAAAGAAAAGAAAAAAATGAGCAAATGCCCAAAAAAGCACAAACGGACATCATAAGGACATTTTCCAATTCCAACATTCCCGTCCATTCCCAATTATACCCTTTACACTTTTTAACCCAAGAAAGTCCTAACCGAGTCCGAATGGCGAAATTAATTACTGCGTGGAGAGCTAAGACATGAAAAGATAAAATAAGAGGTTAAAATGGTGTGAACTAGAGGTGATGTTCCCATTTCCTAATAACTGTACTCTGATGATGAGATCTTTTCACCATATATTTCCTTCTTTTCAATTTTGTATGCATGAATTTGTGTCCATTATATTTACTCTTTATATCATGCATACCGAGAGAAAATAGCCACAATCCGAGTGATTCGTTTGTGAGTGCATCCGTAAGAATTTGAATCAAAACGAATTTTCAGAAAGTAACGTAATGCTCAATCGGTGGAAATTTGAGGTTTAATTTTTGGCTTTACACACACACACACACTATGGTTTGAGACAGTTGAATATGAGTTGATGGTTATTATTTTTTAGAAAAGTTTAAATTGTAAAATTTTTAAGTATTTTGATATTTATTTGAGTCAATAAAGAATTTTGTGGGTAAATTCACTGCAAACCCTCACGAGACAAAACTCGTCCTACTAGGGTAACCTAGGGGTTTAAAGGCTTGTTGCATACGCTAAATGCAATCGCGTGCCTGCGAAAGTGGAATTTTATTTTAATAAAGGAATTTTCAAGAGTAGAATTTTGGTTAGGATTCATATACATTGCTCGGGACGCGCAAAGTTCTAAGCTAGGGGGTGTGTTTAGGCACATATTCTTCACATTTATCCCCTTAATTTCAGTATTTTTATGATCCCGTGTAGTGTAAATATCTTGGATTTGTCTCTTATTTATGCTACTAACCCATTTTGGCAAGTATTTCGTGTTTTGTGTATTTCTCATGTGTTTTACAGGTATTTCACGCAAGTTAGTGCGAAGGAGAACTCAAAACAATGAAAGAAACCAAGAAATGGAGGGTTGAAGGGCATTTTCGTAATTTTTCATCCTTAGTCCGAAGGTGGGGCCAACTAGAAAGTTGAAGAGCTCTAAATTACAAGAATACTGGAAAAAACGGCACCTCAATCTGAGCTACGGTGAAGAAGTTACGATGTTTTGAAGTTGCGCGATAATGAAGAGTCTGGATGTGTGGATTTCTGTCATTAATTATGCATTTAATGCAGTGCAACTCTTGGAAAACTTGTTCCACAAGCACTTTTGGTTGTCAATTTCGAGATTTTGTGCTATAAAAGCCCATGACCTACATCATTTGAAGGATAGTTGCTAGAGAGAGGCTAGGTTAGGAGTAGGTTAGAAGTGCTAGATTGAATTTTAGGATTAGATTTTGAGAGCAAATTTTCTATTCCTTCAAGAGTTGTATGAACCCTAGTTTGTATTCTGAATCTCAATTCCTTGTTTCTGAATTCAAGTAAACTCTTTCCATTCTCTTATTTTATTACTTGCAAATTATTTACCATGTTTTGTAGATCCATAATTTTGTGTATGAATTTGTTCTTTAATCAAATCATGTTTAGCTAAATTCCCAAGGGTTGGGGTACATGAACTCAATCCTAATACAAATTATTTGTATGGAAAATTAGAAAATAAATGAAAATATTGGTTGAATCGTGAATGAAAATCATATATGCATTGTCATATCTTTTAATCTCTCTTGCCCTAGGTACTTGGGATGTTTAAGAATGCTTTGTATGTATAATTTGTCGTTCATCGCTTTATATTGATCTTTGATTTCATATGACGCGGTCTTGAACCTCATATATGTAATGCTTAGTGATGATAAGGACTGGATTTAATCAAGAATTTTGATTTATAATTCTAGTATTCTAAAGGATAATTTGTTAAGGATTGAGGGATTGTACCCTACCCTATTTTCTCCCATTTGTCAGATCTAATTTCTTTTGCACTTTTCAGTTTGTTTTTCTTAAGTAATTTTTTAATAGAAATTTTCCTAATCATCATCTTTTTCATTTTTATTTTAGAAGTAATAAATCAATTAAATTCTATAAAACATTCCCTGTGGATTCGATACCCAGACTTACTACTATACTCCATAAAAGTGTAGTTAAAAGTTTAGGTTTTTTTTGTATTGAGGTTGGAAGCCGATAACAACGACTAGCGTATTACACGGACGCTCGGTTTTTCCACTCGATCACACACATAACAGATAATGGAATTGTACACATGCATGTAATTTTCACATAAATTGTGCGCGTATGTAGAGTGTTTAGCAATCAATTATATATATATATATATAGATGTATCTAACATATATGTTATACATATTATATACAACTATATATTTATATGTTATATATATAGTTGTATACAACATATATGTTATATATGTTATATACAGCTATATATATATGTTACAACCAAGGTTCTAAAAACCGCGGGGCGTGATCGAGGCGTGGAGGCCAAGCCTTAAGCCTTAGAAGCCTAGATGGGCCTTGGCGTAAAAAGGCATCAAAAGGCGTTTAGGCTTCTTAATATATTTTAATATTTTTTAACCATAACAAGGTTATTAAAAAACTAAAATTGTATATATCATAAAACTATGTCTGAATATTTGAAAATTAAAATACTATTTGATTATTTTGGATGAGATAATGGTCTGGTTTGTAAAAAAATTCTTTAAAAGGTGATAACGTTTCACTAAAGCATTGTTGTTTTTAGAAAAAAGTGCGTCTTAAGAGTTTTACCAAGAATAAGGCGTGAAAATCTTATGGCGGGGCGTTTCTCCCAAGCCTCAAGCCTAGGCGGGTTTTTTAGAACAGTGGTTACAACTATATATATGTTATATGTAAGCTATATATATAACTGTTATATATATAGCTGTTACGGCTATAAATAACAGTTATATATATAGCTGTAATATCTATATATATATATATATATATAACAATTATATAAGTATATATATAACAACTATATATAAATGTTATATATATAGTTATATCAAATATACTTAACTGTATAACTGTTACATATAACAAGTAACTACAATATATAACTGTTAAGGCCTTATTAGACACACACACCTTACACAACACACAACACGCACACACTGCTAAACGAATATTTTACTTTGGTAAAGGTGAAATACATAGAAAATCTTCTATCATCAGTATAAAATACTTACCAAATTGATTCGCAACTGGAGATCCTACAGATATGCTCCTTCGTTCTTGATCCTTATGTATTTTTGCAAACATTTGCATCATGTATTCATGGAAATCCTCAAATTTTTTATCTTGGGCCTATATCTTCTGTTGTTGAGCATCTATCTTCTGTTGTTGGATATCATTTCTCTCCTCGACTGAAGCCAAATTCTCTCTTAGTATCCTCACCTCTTCATCACGCGCCCTCAACTGTCCTATTGTGCTTGAAGATTTAGAGGTCTTCGAGCCTACCCCCCATCCAACAGTATGGCTCGATTTTTTTCCAAAAACTTCTATCGACATCTCCTCTTGTGACATGAAGGGTGCGTTTGTTGCGAGGATCCCTGTTTAAGCTCTACAAACTTCTCCTGGCATATTTAAAATAGTATAAGTTCACAACATAATTAGTCAACATATTTTTAAATAACACTATAAAGAAGTCAACAATATGGGATCTCTCGCAATATAATCAATTAATCAAATATGCACATACATATTTTACCTTGCACTTTGGATCCACCCAATCATTATTTTTCTCACTCCAATGAGATGATTTAAAGAAGTCAGTAATATGTGGTCTCACACCACCTTTTTCTTCATCCTATTCATAAATGGAACCAATGAGAATATGATTTTACATTCATAAGTAATTAAATTCATAAATTACATAATGCATTACTTCGATTAACATGGAAGCTACAAATGATCGCGATGCACAAGTATGATTCCAAAGAAAACTAGCACGTGCTAATTGACCATTTAGTGACCTTGCTTAATTAAAAACATAAAAAAAAATACTAAATGGATCTCCAATAATTCAATTTTCAAGGAATAGCTAAATTACAAACATAATGACATAAGAATTAGTTACCTTGAACTTCTCACCACTCCAAACATCATCTATCATGTACTTCCAATCTCTTGGTTTAACCCCTCCGTATGAATTCTGTTTAGGGTCGACTCCATCCTTCAATAATTTCGTATAATGTATGTACATTTTACTCCTCCAGCCATTGTACCTCCGTGAACATTTCCTATGAATAACATGTCTGACAAGCTCATCCTCATCATAGTTAACAATATCGAATTTAACCTGCAAATTTCCTTTAATTAGAAATACACACAATAACATTGAAAGAATATCTAACTGAAAGAATCAAATATAACTGCCCGAATCTTGGCGATTACTGCATCTTGTGTCCCAGAATCAGTTTCCCCCCAACGAGTCACCCCTTGAAGTGGTACCGTATTTTGAACCTCAATTCCGATTTGTTTTCCTAGAGAAGGAGCATTTACACCCATAGGTTCCCCATCACCTTCCAACACACGCACTTCAAGTTTTCCATGTCTTTTTACCCTTTTCTCAACCTTCATTCCACGTGTTAATCCTCACACTCATTTTTTGGTTCTAGTAGCTATAGAAAAAGAAAGATCATAAAGTAATATAATAAATGTCAAGTATTACACAATAAACTACTAATAAAATAATCAAAATAACTTACATATCAAGGAAACATTCGAAATATCGGCCTGTATATCTTTAACAGCATCATTGATTGATGTTCTTCGTTGGAGACGCATCGAGGAGTGACTCGAGTTTCCTGTTTTAAGAAAAAATAAATACAATTATATATACAATAAGTAAATTTAATCAATCTAAACAAAAATGACTTACGCATTATGGAAACCTCAGGAACAGTAACTTGTATATCTTCGACGACATTATCGTTTGATGTTCTTTGTGGAAAGCGCACTGAGGAGTGACTCGAACTTCCTATTTTAATGCGAAAGTAAGATAATTATATATATAAGAAGTAGATTTAAACAATCTAAACAAGATTTCGAAGAAAAATAAATAAATTTATATATAAACAATTATATATAACAGTTTATATATAACCAGTTTATATATAAACTGCTTATATATAACATCTTATATATAGCACTTTATATATAAACTATTATATATATAACATTTTTATATATAAAATGCTATATATAAATTTTTTATATATATTATGTTACCTGCATTGTTGTTCACTGGTGGTAGTCGTGACATATTGATTTGGGTATTGAGTGCCTCCTCAAACGAGGCTTCTCTCGTCGGGGGGAGGGATACGACGAAATAATTGTCGTATGGGCTCCATTTTTTAGACATGCCAATACAAAATACAGTTTAATTAGTGATACAAAAAAGGTATAAAATCTATATATGTACTTTAAAGTAAATTGAGGTAATGAACATAAACTTAATTTCAATTACACTACCATGCATGCATTACCTTCTCCATTTGAGGATTAGAACACTCATTATTATCATCACTGACATCATCACCACTGGACGAACTAAGATCCTCCTCACCATCGGGTAATCTGTACTCGTCATCATCTTATACATTTACATTAAAATTTTGATTCTTACTGAATCTAATCTAGTTAAGCACCAAAGCATTCAATCGCAATTGATTCTTCTTAATATTATCAAGCCTTTCTTTCTCATATGCTAACATCATATGACCCATATGTCTAGGTTGAAGCCATATTTTTTCCTTTGGAAGCATATTTTTCAGCTGAACACAAAAACAAAATAAAATAAATGAACATCACACTACATAATGAATTACGCTAGATGGAAACATATAACTTAATTAATAATATTTGATAAAACTAATTTGACATAACACGTAACGAAATAGGAACAAACATTTAACATTACATATCGGTATCAATATGATAATCATAATCCATTTTCTCCCCATTTCTTCATTATCTCCATTCTCTAATTTGATAAACTAATTTGACACAGAACGTAACGAATTACACTAGATAGAAACATATAAAGTTTGTCCACATACAAAACAAAATAGGAACAAAACATTTAACATTACATATCGGTATCAATATCATAATCATAATCCATTTTCTCCCCATCTTCTTCGTTATCTCCATTCTCTAACATTGTTCATCATCAACGACATCATCAATGTTTTACCCCATTGGAGGCAGAACCCTATCACTAGGGATAACCTCAGGAATCGCATCATTCCTATGAAAGTGAGTAGTAGTATCTTCAACGATGACTAGGATAACATTTGTTGTTTTGACTTATTGGAACATGTCACCAGATCCATGCAATTCTGATGCCCCGGTATCATCATCATCCAACTCCGGTACATCCTAGGTTCCCCGATGTTGTACTTTTTGTACTATTTGCCATTGTGCACCTAACTTTGTATCATTGACATAGAAAACTTGTTGAACCTGACTAGGCAAAACAAATGGATCATCATTGTACCATCGAATCTTGACATCAATACTAATAAAATGTGAATCAGTCTGCGGTGTCTTCCTACTACCGGTGTTGAACCACTCGCAATGGAAAATAATTACTTTATTCCCGTAAATATATGTCATCTCATAAATTTTGCACAAGTAACCGTAAAAGTCTAGCTCATGACCCTCATGTTCCCCTTTGGAGACCAACCCACTATTCTGACTCGTACGATGCATGTCTCGGTCCGTAATATGGAATCGAACTCCATTACAAATGCAACCATAATACATATTCACTATCACGTTAGGTCCATTTTCTTTGAGGGATCCTTGTGCTCATAAAAGATTCATCTACATAAACAACATATGAAAGTCGTATTAAATTAATGTTAAAGTTATGCAAAGTAACTTTCTTTATATATCTTACCCATTCTTTAAACCATTTTTGAAATTTTTGGCGTTGAATTTGAATTATGTCACGTCCATTTGGAATTTGAAGTAGACTTTTGTGTTCCCTAATTAGAGAAATTTAATTTATTAGTAAAATGGATAATCAAACAAAAAGATCATGAATATTATAAATTTGAAACACGTACTCTAGATATCAGAATTACATCAAAGAATGGACCATTACATCAAAGAATGAACAATTACCTCAAAGAATGCCAGGGGGAAAATTTTCTCTATTTTGCAATATATCAGAATTATGTGTTCCTCTAATTTCTCCAATTCCGTCTGCAATAATGTTTTGGAGCACAACTCCTGAAACCATTTACCCAACTCAGCCAGTGTAGTACAAATATCTTTAGGAAGTTATCCACGTATCCCAATGGCAAGAATTCATTGTAACAAGACATGGCAATCATGGCTTTTAAGGCCCAATAATTTTCCAGCCTTTGTAGTCAAACATCTTGAGATGTTTGTAGCATAGACATCTGGATACTTAACTGATTTCAAAAAATCATAAAAACACTCGTTCTCCTTTGGGGTTAATGTATATATTGCGGGAGGCTTGACAAAAGACCCATCGGGACGCTTTTGTAAGTGCAATTCTGCCCTTATGCCCATATCTTCTAGATCAAGGCGTGTTTTTTCTATCCTTTTTCTTCCCATCCATGTTCAATATTGTTCCAAGTAAATTGTCACATATATTTTTCTCAATGTGCATCACATCAAGGTTGTGATGAAGCTTTAGTGTTTTCCAATACGGGATCTCGTATAAAATGATTTTCTTTGTCCAGTTCAATTCTATTGGGTCACGACGCCTTTTTCTTATTGCTCGAATGCTTTCCAAACTTGGCATTTGATAAGAAATTCAATTGATTTAGTAATTTTCCACTCGTAACTCCAAGGATCGCGTTTGATTCTCAGACATATCATTAAATGCCTTACTCCTTCGCCAAGTATGGTCCTCGGGAAGGTAACGATGATGGCTCAAGTAGCCAATCTTACTTCACAGGCGTTGAGATAATGTATCCTCAATACATGGGGGACAAGCAAGATAACCTTTCATACTCCACCCGCATAAGTTACCATAGGCAGGAAAGTCATTTATCATCCACATTACAAGTGCATGCATCCGAAACGTTTGTTGAGTAGACGAATCATAAGTGAGTACACCATTTTCCCACAACTCGTTCAACACATCGATCAATGGTCGCATATAAACATTAATTTCATTACCTGGGGCATTAGGCCCAGGAATATGTAAATTCATCATGAAAAATGGATCCTTCATGAAGTTCCAGGGTTCCATTTTATATAGCATCATTACCATAGGCCAGATGCTATAAGAGGTTCTCATGTTTCCAAAAGGGTTGAATCGGTGGCGAGGCCTAGCCTCACATTATGGGGATCCTTAGAAAAATTAGGATACAATCAATCAAAGTCCTTCCACTCCTCACTATCAGCCGGATGCCTCAATATCCCATCATCCACGCGCTTATCATTGTGCCATCTCATGCCTGTAGCCGTCTTCCTTGACATAAACAATCTTTGCAACCTAGGTGTCAATGGAAAGTTGCATAATACCTTTTGAGGGATCTTCTTACCATTGCCAAAATTGGGCTTGTATCTAGACTCCCCACATATCAGACAATTATCAAGCGAATCATTCTCCTTCTAAAAGAGAGCGCAATCATGTTGGCATGCATGAATTGTCTTATATCCCAAGCCCAATTCACATAGCAGTTTTTTAGCTTCATAAATCAATTTCGAAAAAAATTTCCCTGCAGGCAGAAGATCCACTAATACCTCCATCAACATGTCAAATTACTTATTACTCCATTTACCCACAACCTTCAAATGAAACATTGTAATAACAAATTTCAATAGCGTATATGTTTTGCAACATGGGTACACCTCACGTTGGGCAGCCTTTAGTATTTTTTTGATATTTTTCACATATTTCGTTTTGGTGTTATCATACGATTCTCCTGTCCTAAAATCGCCTGAATCACGCCCCGTATAAATTCCCCTACAATAGTCTTCTACTAATTTGGGGAAATCATCATCCTCTTCTTGATTATCACAAATTTCAACATTCGTGTCATCTTCATATTCATCGATTTGGTGTTGCGAAATAGATTCCCCATGATGAACCCAAATCTTATAACTTTCTATTATGCCATGTCGTACTAAATGATACATCACAACATGGTCAATATGCCAATAATGATTACAACAATTATTACATGACATTGAATTGTACCATTTTTGTTCACTTTGGCCATTGCTCTGTCATCAAAAGACTTAGCTCCCTCAAGATACCGCTCACCTACTATATGCTTAAGTGTCATCCAACTCTTGTCCACTTCTTCCATATCCGTTTATTGAGATATTACATAAATAACAATTGATGAATTAAATTTTACTTAAAAGTTACCTTTTTCCGTGTATATTTCATAAAAAACAATATAATTTAAACTCTTATTGACCCCCTACATATTCGTTAATTGAGAGAGTACATAAATAGCAAATGATGAATTAACTTTTACTTAGAAGTCACAATTTATTTCCTTGTGTATCTCGTATAAAATAATATAATCGTATCTCCTCCATCTCCTTTAAAAGGTGAGTGGTCCTATCCCATTCAAGACCGCATATTTCTGTAACACACTTAGCAACTCATCCACACTATTTCAATCTGAGGAAATATCGGTAGCATATCCCCATAGTTCTCCAAGTACACGACATAGATTCGCAAGTGTTCGTGTTATTTCAATTGATGTCAATTTATCAATTGAATTAACACTCAACACCGAATCAATCTAGTATGTACCTAGAGAACATTAAGAGATGGAAACAAAAGTTCCCCCCAAAGTAACAAGTGTATGCCACTAAGTACATTATTATATAGCAACTATGCAGTACCAAACTATCCAAACGGGACAATTCGAGAGATCTCATTACAGGGGTAATGACTCTCGAATGGGTCTAAGGGCTATTGAATGCATATGCATAAGAACTAGAAGGCTAGTATCTATGTGCACTATGTAACTTAAGAGGTTTATGACTATGTATAATTTACCCTACTTTTAATTGATGTTTTAAAATTTATATTGCTCACCACATTAAAACAACCAATCAGATCATACTATTTATACTTTACTTTTAAATTATTAGACCACAACCAACCCCTTGAAAAAATACTATTAAAACTATAATTAAAAAGCAATGTACATATCTTCTAAACATTAATTTGAACATTATAAACTGAAAAAAGGGAAATAATATAAATTATAAGTTTAAAAAATTCTTGAATGGAAACATAAATCTAAACATCATTCAAATTTCAAACCAATTATGTCAAATTAAAAAATAAAATGATGGATGAGTTAACAAGTAACCAGCAAGTTGGAGCCGTGAGAGGAAAAATGGAGATGGAGCCGGAGAGGTTAAACAGCAGCCGATCTGAAGCTTGCACGCTATTAAATTATAACTGTTAACAAAAAAATGACTCATTACAAACATATAACTGAATATTATAATAAAATCTGAATGAAATATATTACAATGAAATCAAAAATTAAAAATATCTTAAAACGCTTATTTATAAAAGAAATAAGAAATTAGTGGAAAGAAATAAGTGAAAAGAAATCAGAATAGTAAATAATTAATTAAAATTACAGCAACAAATAATTAATTAGAATTTCAGTAACAAATAATTAATTAAAATTTTAGCAACCATAATTATTTAAAATTTCATAAGACTAATAATTAATTTCATGAGAACTAGTAACTAAAATTTCAGCAAACAATAAACTAAAAACATAACAATAAAAAATTAACAACAACAAAACTAAACTAATTAACTAATCTATTGAAAAAAATTAACAAAAAAAAATACCGTGAGTCCGTGAGTCTCTCTTTTGCTTCGGCAGCTGAGGCGGAGCCGGCGAGAGGGAAGAGGAGAATAGGGGCCGGCCGGTGGGAGGGAGAGAAGAGGAAAGAAAGGCAGGTCGTGACAGGGGCATATGGTTGGGGGCGACATGAGTGAGGTGAGGAAGAGAAGAGAAGAGATGAGAAAAATGTAAAATGGCTAAATAAACTTACAATGGCTCAATAAATCAACCGAGTTGGACGGAGGGAGAGATTCGAAGAGGAAAGAAAGACAGGCTGGAGGGAGAGCAAAGGTTTTTTAGGCGCGTCCTTATGTTTTTTTGGCTCTGAGCTGAGTTAGGGTTTTTAGTAATCTGAAAATTATTTTTTTGTTAGCTTTTTAGTTAACTTAACACATGAGAAAAATAAGTAAAAAATGAAATAAAATACTTTTGGCATCACAATATTTCTTCTTGACAAAAGTGGGATATTTTTCTCAACACTCTTCTATGTTGCCAAAAGTTAGGTCATGTTTAGAAACAAACAAATATGATGCTAAAGGCTAAAAAAATTCCCCCTTTTATTTTGCTAACTTCCCGCTTGAAATTTTAACCTTTAGCAACAAGTTTTATTTTATGTTGCCAAAAGTACAATGTAAAATGATATTTTGGCAACATAAATAAGATTTTGTTGCCAAAAGGGTATCTTTGGCAACAAAAATAGCTTGTTTTGCTAAATATTGTTGTTAATGGTGCAAATTCTCGTAGTGAATTCCAAGGGGATAGGAGTAGGGATCGTTCTCATCACCCCCAAAGACACTTTGATTGAGAAAAGAATAATATTTGGATTTGAGGACTTTAATAACGAAGCTGAGTATGAGGCATTGATTATTGATCTGCGAAAAGCCAAACTGTTGGGGGCAAAGCGCCTCCACATATTGAGTGATTCCAAACTGGTCTCCAAGAAGGTAGGCGAGGAATTCAGTGCTAAGTACAATTGAATGTCGACCTACCTCGCAGTAGTAAGAAAACTCATGGATGATTTTGAGAAGGTGGAACTTCAACAGTTCCCTAGGGGGAAGAACAACCATGTCGATGCCTTAGCAACTTTAAGTTCAACAATCGAATCTGACCCAAGGAGAAATATTTAGACAGAGTTCCTCGTGCAGCCAAGCATTGACCAGACAGTTATAGTTGAGCAAGTTCTCATCACAGGAAACGCCCTTAGCTGGATGGATCCCATTATAAATTACTTAAATAATGATGCACTGTCCAATGACAAGAGTTCAGACCATTAAGTAAGGGTCAAGGATGCTCATTTTTATCTCTCCCCTGAAGGAAAGATCTATAAGAAGTCATTTACAAGTCCCTACCCCCAGTGCGTCCACCCAAATGATACCGAGTAAGTCCTTAGTGAACTTCATAATGACATCTATGAGTGTCACGTAGAAGGAAGATACCTAACCTTTCGAGCAATGAAGGAGAGTTACTAGTGGCCTCATATGTAGAAGGACGCAAGTACTTACGTTTGTAAGTGAAAAAAATATCAAAAGCATTCTCCTATGATCCACCATTCCGCTTGCGACCTAAAACCACTGACAAGCCACTGGTCGTTCGCATAATGGGGACTAGACATAGTGGATCCACTACCTACAACATCTGGAAATCGAAAGTATTTATTGATAGTCATAGATTACTTCACCAAATGGGTAGAGGCAGAACCATTGGCAAACATTCATAACTCAGATATGAACAGGTTTATCTGGAGAAACATCATAGCACGCTTTGAGGTACCAGGGACTATAATCACTAATAACAGAATGAAATTCAAAAGTGGTTTCTTTTAAGGATTTTGTAATGAACACGATGTCAAGCACCACTTCAGTTCTGTGGAATATCCCTAAAGTAATAGACATGGAAAGGCTTTTAACAAAATTATGCTTGATGGACTAAGAAAACGGTTAGAAAGAGCCAAGGGTGACTGGGTGGATGATCTCCCTCTTATCCTGTGGGCTTCTCACACCACCCTAAGGCTACCAATCGAGGAGACACCATATTCCCTCACCTACGGGATAGAGGCAATCATCCTACTAGAAGCAGGTCCCCCCCACCATGAGAAGCACCTTGGTTGACCAAGGCCTTAACGATGACGCATTACGCACTGAACTGGACTTAAAAAATGAGCGAAGAGAGCAGGCCATGATAAATTTGGCTTCTTATCAACAACAACTAGTCAGGAAATCCAATAAGAAAGTTAACCCGAGAAAGTTTGTTCTAGGAGATTATGTCCTAAGGAAAGTCCTCGGTTGTGTCGTAAAATCATCACATGGTAAACTAGAAACAAATTGGGAAGGACCCTTTAGAGTGATCATAGTTGTCCTTCAAGGACAATATCACTTGGAAACACTGGAGGGAAGGGAGAAACCAAGGGCATGGAACGAAACCAACCTCAAGAAGTTTTACTTTTAAATATTCTTTATTTTTACTAGAAAATTTAGTTTAAGAAAATTTTTATTTTCAAACTTATGTTGCTCATCACACAATATTTCCCCCCCTTAGTTTCATATTTTACATTGAATCCTTAACTCTTCTTGGTTACATCTCATTAATATGCACCTTTTACAAACAATAACTCCTTTGTGCATGGCTAAACTCCTGGGATCACGACATGTTATTTAACTTGTTTTCAATTAGGTAACTTAACATGCTAAGTAGGGTTTATAGCAATTATAACAAGTTGACATACACGTTTCAATTACTACATCCCCCAGGTCCTTGTTAAAAACATAAGGGACCTCATGGGTTGCCCCAGTAACCATAAAAGCCATACAGGGGATCCTTAGCTAATAAAGACAACTTAGGTTGGTCGCTAACTTTGTTGGTCACAAAAAACCTACTCGGACGGATGGCCCAACTGCCAGGTGCATTCTCGTCATCGTCCTACTTAGGCCTAAGGAAGTGAGACAACACAACCTATAAGATAAAGTAGATGGAACGACACTGCTAAGGCATATTGGCCTGGGAAAATTTTCAAACAAAAAACAACATATGACTAACACTATCTTTTAATACCATTTAGTCAGCTGAAAAGCTCAAAATAATAAAACCTAAAACAAAAAGGTGGACGATTATGCATTATGGAGTGAATAAATATTGTTTGGTTAGTAGAATATAAATGTTTATTGAGCACAGGATCAAAACATCAAAGATGGGTAAATAACACTTTTTCTTTAATTAAAATAAGGAGTTAAATTTGTATTAACATCGAAAAATCATTAAAGATTTATGACGACCCAGGGTGGTGAGCAGCGTAGGCTGTAACTTGCGCTCTTCGACCATCATCGGGATGAGGGACCGACTCCTCTTCATAATCTTCTAAATGATGTTCCAAAAGCTGAACAAGAATAACATCTATTGGGATCCATCGACCATCCCTCGAAAAAGGAATGTGGTGATAGGTTGGGCAATCGGTCCTGTATTTATACCACAAGTTAGACTTCTTAGGCATTTTTAGTTCCCTTAGGGCGCTAAGCCACCCCCGAACAAAGGCAAGGTCCTCTGCCTCCTTCAACCTTCTTGTGGCATCAGTTTAACCTTGGTTATAAGCATCTGCCCAAACCTGTAGAGGAGCTCTTCGTAATAAGTGCCTCAACCTTATCACATCTCTTTGAAGTCTGGTAGCAATCACATATGCCCAACGGACATCCCCTTTGATCTCAACTACCTATTTTTGTAGAGCTTGTGTCTCAGCTTAAACTACACTCCTGGACAACGAAGAAGACACTCGTAATACTAGAGAAGACCATGATGGGGGTGTTCTGCTTCAACCGAGTAATTTATTTTCTCAGATCATCGTTTTCCTTCTGGATCAACTCGCTCACTTGATTCAACTCACTAGCATGCAGAAGTTCGATGTCTTAATTATTTACCTCCTTTTGAACTAAGGCCCCAATCTCCCACATTTTTTGAAGACTCTCTTTTAGCTTAGCGACTAATTCAGATTGATCCTTATATTGTTGATTTCTTGCCCTCAAGGATTTGCAGATCTTCATGAAGGCCTTGCGGGTCTTTACCCTAATGTCTGGCCCAATGATCTACCCCAAGTGGGAGTTAGCAGGAATAACAAACTACAAACAACACCTAATAAATCACAAGAAAAAAATTAGTACATATAAGATCAAGCGAATACATACACAAAATAAGATTCCTTTTTCACTAATTAAAAGGGGGAGTCCAGGGGCCAGTACAAACAAGATTTTCCAATAACCACAGGTTATAAAAGACAAAACCGTACAAGGGAAAAAGGAAAAATTCCTAGTCTATGGGTCTTGGTCTTTCACCTGATCGGCTTTAATAATAGCCTTGACCTTGTCGATAGTAGGCTGTTCCCCACCATCACCATCACCATCACCAACACTGATCTTAGTAGAAGTAGCCCCTGTATGGGAAGACGAATGATTGTCTCCTTCCTCCTCTTACTTATATGGATCAGGGCCAGGGGATTGAAGACTAAAGAGTTTGGACTCAACAGAGATTCTAGTTGCCTCCACGGCTTGGCCCAACCCTTTTTGAAATCATCTTTGCAACCTTAGGCGAGCTTCCCCTCTGCATCATCATGGGACTTATTAAAGCCTTCATGATTTTTATAATACTTTTTTTGAGAAAGACCACTCTCTAACTTTGTGACCTTGGTTGACAAGCTCTGATTCTCTTAAATAAATTTGTCCTTTTCAGCAACTACCTTCTTCTGGGACCCATCGAGCTTATCAAAGGCCTCGAGCATCTTTCCTTTCCTTTTCTCCCATGCCTGGATATCTTTAACAAAAGCTTTCTTCTCAGCCTTTAGATCTTTCAGCTCTTTCTCCTTCTTAGAATTGTCAGTATAGTCGTCCATAAGAATCGTAAAATCAGATAATAACTGCACGAAGAGAAACAGAACCACCGAGTTATCATGATGAAAGAGAAAATAAAGGAAAAAGAAATAGTTTGAGATTAAAGACTCACCAGGGCCATCCTCTAGGCAGCCTTTAGGGCAAGCTGGGATGACCCCAACCTCAAAAAGTGCTCACAGTCATCAGCGAGAACTGCCATCTTAAGAAAGTCAAGGGAAAGGTGGGGGGAATCACCCACACTAGCCCCCTCAGAAGCTATGACGGGAGCTAACCTTCTTATGTATTCCATCCCCTGTTCTTCTCTCTTTTATTCCTCTTTTATCTCTCTCTCTCTCCTTCTCTCTCATTCTCTTCTACCTCCGTCCTCTTCTCTTTTTCCTTCTCCTTCTATTTCCCGTTATCTAGCAGGCTAGAACCACTAGGACTTGGGGACCCAGTATCAGACACTTTCAGAGACTTAAGCCGATCGAATCGAATGGCTTAATCATCATCATAATCCTAAAGCTTCATCTTCCTCCTCTTCATCAAAGGGGCCATATCTTCCTATTCTTCCTCTTCCTCCTCTTCAAAACTTTTTTCCTCCTCCTCGATCACAATAGGGTCAGAACGATCGACCTCAGTAGCTTTTAAGATTGGAACTTTATTAACCGAACAAGCAATAAAACTAGTGCATGTGTTCTTGTACTCTAACAGGAAGGTCGCCGACCTTTGATGGTTTAGTAAACTTTCCTTAATGCTCAAAGCTTTCAAAATCTCATCAATATTAACCTCGCTAATATCCGGTTCCTCATTTTTTACACGAGATGCAAGAACAAGGGAGGAAGAACATCAGTAAAGGGGACAAGGACAAAAATTTAAGAAATTAATAGACAATAATGAAAAAAGAAGAAGCAAACTATTTGGGCCTCTCCATAATAAAAAAAATTATACAGCCCCATTGCCTTTCTCCTGCAGTAGCAGGAAGACGATTCGAGTTCCTAGCAATGAAACCATGTTCCCAATAATCCTTATGGGAATCCAAAATATTTACTACTAGAACCCACTTAGCCTTTCTGTTTTTCAAGTACAACAGACCTTCGTTGGTTAGCTACCACACATAGCAGTATCATATCTCGGTAAGGCCTAATTTTGTTCCATAAATGGTATTTATTCTATGGACCCCATTAAATATCTTCCAAACATTGGGGGTACATTGAGTGGGCACGATTTCAAAATATCTTAAGAACCAAAGGAACAACTCGTTTGGGGGAAATGTTAAACCCCCCTGAGTTATTAGGAGGGTGTGAATCCAGTGCCCCCTTAAATATCACGGGCATCCCGTGGAAGAATTGCATAGTCGATGATCACCCAATCATGGATATTGTACTGATGCCTAAATTCATTTACTGTTTTGTTATCTTGCATCACCACGATTGTATGAACAAAGGAACAAAATCCTTGTTATAGCTATGAAGTAAGTTCCAAAGAAAAGCTTAGAGAAGGAAATAGATAGAGTTATAAGAATCAACAAAGCTTTAGAGAAGAAGAACTCTGATTTTTGAAGCAAAAATTGAGAAGCGAAGCTTAGAGATGAAGTATGAACAAGGAAGACCAGAAGAATGAACTGATGGTTAAGTTTGCATAAAAACTGGTTTTAAAAATCTCAAATAATGAGTCTCCCTGCACCACGAAGTTCTCAATGCTTCGGTTTTTATTAAGGACAAGCGCACCCCTTCATCTCTTGAAAAATTATAAGTGTGCAACGCCGGTTTAGAATATGTTTCAGGCCTTGAACTTGTTTTAAAATCTGTTGGCCCAAACTGTTAACCTAAATATTTTAGAGGCAATTGTGGGAAACCGTTTAATACAATTCACGAGAGTAGCTGACCAACCCAGATGGATCAATATGCTGCCCAACCCAAATCATGAATTAAATTATACTCGAAGTATTTTCGATACATCAGAACACTTACAGATATAGTAAAATCAAATACCAACAACATTAAAGTATTCCTTGACTTATCCGCGTATTGTTTTGAGTTCCTTGTACAACTCAACTCTATGATGACACACTTATAAAATGTACTTTTTAATCCCGGTCAAAGTGATTGTAACTTGAGACTTTGAAAGACACTTAATAAAAATAGTAACCTCTCCATGGACGAAGGCAATTTGTCGAACCACTTATATCATTGTGTTTTGTTATTTACCTTTTGCCTTTGTGATTGTTTTCATGGATCTCTTTATTGTGATATTTTCTGAACTCACAAGAATTATTATTACAAACCATGGCTAAAGTCCCGAATAAAAGTATTTAAATTCCAAAATTACGAATGTTTCAAAATATAATTTCATTAAAATTACAGAGAACGGACGATGTTAGTTCCCCCTAGGTCCTTACCTGCATCCTTCCCGATGTCCCAACTCGAGGTACCTGGGATGGGGGTGGGGATTTTAACATAAAAACTAGTGGTGAGAGAACGCTCAGTAGGGTAGATAGTACTAAGCTATATGTTTTCTACAAAAATGCTATACATATAATATGTATTTTAATCAATTCCAAAAACGTTTAACAATTTATCTTGTATTAATGAAACTATTATGCAATGCACCCGAGCGATGATCTTATACTCACAGTTAATTATTTCATACACTCTTTATTGGGTCTAGAGACTATTAATCATATTTTATTCACTGGTCTCCCTCCCACTTATAACATTTCATTAGGTTGCCTTACTTAAAGCGCTGTCATTATCATTTTCGATTCCCATTATCTTTTCTCGAAATCTTCTAATATTCTCATACTTGAACGGGATCCACACCACCGGCTATGCTATTATATACTCTGGCCAGTGATTTCGGGTCTTTCACCTTAGGGATCTGGTCCCTTCTTAATTATTTTGGTGTAATCCGAGTCCATATTAATGTGTGTTAACATTTTAGCTAATGTCCACATTATTTCATCATTACACCATTTTTATCATTCTACAGTCTTATCATTATTTCATCTTGTTACATGCCATTTTATTTACTTTATCCATTTTTACCAAAAAACGACCTATAAGGTCTAGCATGGAGTCCAACCACTAGGTACTTCAAGTTTATCAAAATCACCATTTTATTCTTTCTTTCATCATAACTTTGTAAAAAACATATTTAATTCATTATGGTACTAAAACTCAACATTTTCCTTTCCAAACATCTTTTTTATGTTTTTATGTGAAAAATCATGTTTATTATTTTATGTTTTACCACATAAAATAAGTTTAATCATTTAAGACCATTTTTAACCAAATGTCCCTAACATTCCGTATTTTCACATGTGAATTCAAATAACATTTTTCTTCATTCTAACAACATTTATAACACATATTTAGGATTGTTTTTCTAGAATTTATCATTCCTTCATAAACCCATTTCAACATGATTTATCAAGTCTAAAATGCCATTTTCTATCTAACTACATGATTCTACACATTTTAAAGAAGATTTCAAGCTTAAACATTCCTAAAAAATGCACTAAACAATATATAAACCATGGGTTTACATTTGCCATGTTTTCTTCCATATTTCAAGGTAAAAATGCCATTTTATTCATAAAAGACCCATTTCGGGTTTGTATTCTTTAAAAATACATTATTGCAAGAGTTTTATATGATAACAAATAACTTCATTTTTGGCATTAAAGATCATTTAGCATTTATCCTATGCATTTTTCATAGCTAGAAACCTTTAAATCTCTGGAACAAGAAAACCCAACCTCAAAGTTTGAAGAGGAGATAATGAGAAGATGACTATGGAAGCTCCTAACTCCAAAGGCCCCAAAGCTCTTCAAAATGCTCCAATTTTTTTCCTACTAGCATGGCTCTACCCACTTCCTCCCTTGAAATGATTGATTATAAATAAGAAGGCTTGAGAATGGTGTATAATGGTGTTTCAAAGTGGTGACAAGTTGTAGTTATGGTAGGAAAATCTTAGGGAAGAAGATGAAATCTTGAACTTAGAGAGGGAGAGAGAGAAAATAATGATAATAATGGTGAGGAAAGACCCACTCTCTCTCTCTTCTTATAACCCCACAAACACACACAAAATCATTTAAAAATTCATGCCCCACATGCTATGCATGTTTTGATCATCGGTGCTCTCAAATATGGACATATCTTCAATCTGAGGGCCCAAAATGGGACAACACATGAGGGAAACTCGAATTTTGAAAGTGAGGTTGTTCAAATAAAATTTGGTCTCATTTGAATGAGATCCCTCCTCGTTCGAATGAACCATCTAATGAGGTTCTAACGAGGTCAAAATCTAGGTTTAATATGGGTGTACTAAGCATCTCGTTTGAACGAGAAATGACCCCTCATTCAAATGATCGGTGAATTTATTCAAACCAATACTTCTAACGAGATACCAGAGAGTGTGAGGAAATGACCATGTTTAAGTCATCAAAAGCCCATTCGAATGTGGTTCGAATGATCCATTCGAGTGTGAATGACCCTCATTCGAACGAATTTTATTTTTTTAAATAAACTTTAGGCTATGAAAACTTTGATTCGACAAACACAAAGGCTACTATGATAATAAAATCTCAATATTCATTCATAAATACAACTTTACAAGGAAAAAGATACATCATGGGTGCAAGTACTACATTCTTCCCATCTTAGGAGATTTTATCCCCAAAATAAAAACAACTAACTAGAGAAAAATTCCCATGTGATTCTCCCGCATCTCTGACTCACGTTACAAGGTAACACCTTCAATACCTTGAAATCCCTAAAGAACTTTAACCAAGGGTATGGACATGTTGCGCATAACCCTGTCCTCATGGCCCAAAATAGATATAGTACATGTTGGAAACGTAACATCCTCATCCAAATCGATGAGGTTATAATCGTTAACATGCCGAGGATTGTGAAGATACTTATTTAACATAAAGATGTGGAACACATTATGCATTTGAGACAATTTTTGTGTGACACCCCGCCCAATTAAATATAAGGTGATCAGTCCTCTACCAATTTAAAACAGGATATTCAGTTGGTTCATTCTCAGCATCACTTTCAAAAAACTTCTTAACATATTAATCCCCTATATATAAAATTAAGCTAGGTGTCAAAACATTTCCAATTTAGTAAAACCAAGTAAATCCATTTCTATTAAATTTCAAAATATAAACCATTCACCACACATCAGAATGTAAATAAATACTGAACATGAATCAAGTACTGCAATAAATAAGACTGAGTAAAACTCTCAGTTCAAAACTCCAAACCATACAATAAACTGAATACAATATCTCCGAGGGAAGAACTAGAAGTGGTCGACATATGCCCTAAACAAGAAGTCCAGATGAAACTGAATGGAAAGGATAGATGCGTCTACTGCAAGGACTTACAGCTTCCACAATAGCTGCAGCACGTTAAGCAATCCAAATCTCTAAATCTGATACTCCTGTGGCTGAGTACCTGATATAATACATATATATATAGCAAAAGAGAGAAGAGATACAAGAAACGGGTCAGAGCCCGATGTGTAAAAATATTTTAGCAAGTATTTAAAACTGGTTCTTAAAACAAGTCTTATACGCATGTTAGTTATCTAACTCTCACATGAGTTTCTCAACTCTCGTCTATTGTGCACGCCTAATGTACATCTAATCTCCCCCTAGTTATACCTCCCAGTCCAACTAGTCAGAAACCATACTAATACTAACTATGCTCATTAGTAGTATTCCCGTATCGCCCATACAATAGGCTATCCAGATAGTTGATCTCACATACTGAATTTCATTATTCACCGTTTGAATGGTTAAATCTTTTATTCACTAAGATTATTATGCTCCTCATTTTCATTTTATCTACTAGTCTCGTAAAGTAGAAAATTACCCAAGTACACTCATACGTATATATAGTCTCATCATCCCTATATATATACACTAAGCCTGCACCCTTAGGTTAAGACCGTTTGGTGCAATGTAATAACTATTATTATTACCAAGTCTACTAATTTCACACAATAGCAATATTCACAAGTCCATATATATATATATATATATATATATACTAATCCTGCACCCCCGGCTAAGCCCCATTAGTGCACATATCCTGGAAATTATGCATCCCCGGGTTAGCACCCACTAATTCCCCTAACAATAATAATTCAGCACCCCGGGTTATCACGCATTAGTGCGCCTAACAATAGAATATTGCATCCCCGGGTTAGCACCCATTAATGCACCTATCAATATTAATCTAGCACCCCCGGGTTATGACCCATTAGTGCGCTTATCAATAGTCATCCTTGTACCCCCGAGTTATCACCCATTAGTACACTTAACAATAGAGTTTCTATACCCCCGAGTTATCACTCATTAGTGCCCTTAACTATACGGTTCTTGCACCCCCGGGTTATCACCCATTAGTGCTCTTAATAATAATATCACATAATAGGCATACACACATCCTATTATAATTTATCGGTATTTTATCCAACATACCATATATACTCCCCATACGTATTTTAATCTCATTACTACGTATAGTATAAATAATTAGATTACTATCTCTCTCGTAATCTCCAAAGTATCTCTATACCGAAATAATTAAAGTATTAATTCCCATATACTTTTCCTAAAATTCCTTCTTATTTGAATTTACTATTTGGTAGTTTCTCTCACTCCAATAAACCAATAAACTCCAAACTGGGCTCTAAGCAAATTCCCAGAAATTCACCCTGTGGTTTGAACCAGAGTGACATGTGGTTTGAAACAGAATGACATGTAGTTTGAACCAGAAGACATGTCGTTCGAACCAAAAGACATGTCGTTCGAACGACTTTCAATGTCGTTCGAATCACTTCGTGCGAGATCCCCATCTCGTTTGAACCACTTCGCGCGAGATCGGGCGAGATTACACTGTTCGTCTTCTTCACCAAATTTCAGCATTTTTCGTCCATTTTTGAACCTAAAAACCTCTAAGATTCAATTACCAACAATTCATCATTAATACCCATCAACCCCTAACAGGTTATAGATCATTTCTATCATCCTAGGATCCTTAAGTCGTCAATAATCATCATAGTTACATAAAACCCTCAAATTAATTCACATGAACCCTAGTTTCCAAAATTCCAATTAAAGAACCTAATCAAATCTGATTCGTTCATCAATATATAATCAAATTCCATGATTAATCCTCTACATACATGAAGGAAATTCAGCCACTAATTAAACCAATCCTTAGTTATAATTTAAATCTCCAATTTTCACCCAATTAACATATAAATCATGATTAAATCCACCTATACTAACATGAGGATGATTATTGCTAAAATAATGCAAGTAATAAACACTTGCCTCTAATATGATGGTCTGATCCGTTGGTGATGTTGGTATACATGGGTTCTTCTCCTCTCGATCTATGCGTTGGTGGTCACGGTTGTGCAAGGTGAGGATGATTTGACCCTTTTCTCTTGGAATTTGGTTCTCCCTCACACCCTCCATGGCCGTTCTTGATTTGTGTAACCTGTTAACCCTAATGGACTTTCCTAGGATGATATAATTAATCCCAATTTTCGTCCATTAATTTAGCCCAAAAATGTAATTTACCATAATGCCCTCTCAAAGTGCCGGTTAGTGTTAAAATTGCCCCGGGATACAAACTAAACACCCGGGTATACTATTTTGACTATCTCAACCCTTTCGGACTCAACGACGCACTCAAAATGACCATACGAGTTAATAAAAATAAATTCTCTTTTTATTCCATTCAATTAATCCCGACATGACTCACACGCATGACAGACTTAAATTACCAAACTGTCGTATTTCTCACCTCCTACAATTTATCAAATATCATAATTCCATATTACATATCACACAGTAATATTGAATAGTTCACAACAATAAGTATTAACCCTTGGCACGCTAGTTAATAATTATTTTAATCCGAATTTAATTTAATTAATCCAACAACAATAATTAATCGCATATTTATTCCCATAAAATAATTAATCACATAATTATTTAAATCGTCGAAAATACGGGGTGTTACATCAAAGAACAATCCTATCATAAGGCTCTACATCAAAGAACGATCCTATCATAAGGCTCTACATCAAAGAACGATACGCTGACACGTAATAAGCCGCAATGATCCTAAGGACACTAGACCCTAATGCTCTGATACCACCTGTGACACCCCGCCTAATTAAATATAAGGTGACCAGTCCTCTACCAATTCAAAACAGGATATTCAGTTGGTTCATTCTCAGCATCACTGTCGAATTTTTTTTAACATATTAATCACCTAATATAAAATTAATCAAGGTGTCAAAACATTTCCAATTTAGTAAAACCAAGTAAATCCAATTCTATTAAATTTCAAAATATAAACCATTCACCACAAATCGGAATGTAAATAAATACTGAACATGAATCAAGTACTGCAATAAATAAGACTGAGTAAAACTCTCAGTTCAAAACTCCAAACCATATAATAAACTGAATACAATATCTCTGATGGAAGAGCTAAAAGTGGGCGACATATGCCCTAAATAAGAAGTCTAGATGAAACTGAATGGATGGATAAATGCGTCTACTGCAAGGACCTACAGCTTCCACAACAGCTGCAGCACGTCAAGCAATCCAAATCTCTAAATCTGATACTCCTGTGGCTAAGCACCTGATATAACACACACACACACACACACACACACACACACACACACACACACACACACACACACACACACACACACACACACATATATATATATATATATATATATATAGCAAAAGAGAGAAGAGATACAAGAAACGGGTCAGAGCCCGATGTGTAAAAATATTTTAGCAAGTATTTAAAACTGGTTCTTAAAACAAGTCTTATACGCATGTTAGTTATCTAACTCTCACATGAGTTTCTCACCTCTCGTCTATTGTGCACGCCTAACGTACATCTAATCTCCCCCTAGTTATACCTCCCAGTCTAACTAGTCATAAACCATACTAATACTAACTATGCTCACTAGTAGTATTCCCGTATCGCCCATACAATACACTATCCAGATAGTTTATCTCACATATTGAATTTCATTATTCACCGTTTGAATGGTTAAATCTTTTATTCACTAAGATTATTATGCTCCTCATTTTCATTTTATCTACTAGTCTCGTAAAGTAGAAAATTACCCAAGTACACTCATACATATATATAGTCTCATCATCCCTATATATATACACCAATCATGCACCCTTAGGTTAAGACCGCTTGGTGCAATGTAATAATTATTATTATTACCAAGTCTACTAATTTCACACAGTAGCAATATTCACAAGTCCACACACACACACACACACACACACACACACACACACACACATATATATATATATATATATATATATATATAGTCACATCATCCCTATATATATATGTATACTAATCCTGCACCCCCGGCTAAGCCCCATTAGTGCACATATCCTGGAAATTACGCATCCCCGGGTTAACACCCATTAATGCACCTAATAATAATAATTCAGCACCCCCGGGTTATCACCCATTAGTGCTCCTAACAATAGAATATTGCATCCCCGGGTTAGCACCCATTAATGCACCTATCAATATTAATCCAGCACCCCTGGGTTATCACCCATTAGTCCGCCTATCAATAGTAATCCTTGTACCCTCGGGTTATCACCCATTAGTACACTTAACAATAGAGTTTCTTCACCCCCGAGTTATCACTCATTCGTTCCCTTAACTATAAGGTTCTTGCACCCCCGGGTTATCACCCATTAGTGCTCTTAATAATAATATCACATAATAGGCATACACACATCCTATTATAATTTATAGGTATTTTCTCCAACCTACATATATACTCCCCATACGTATTTAATCTCATTACTACGTATAGTATAAATAATTAGATTACTATCTCTCTCGTAATCTCCAAGGTACATTCTCTCTATACCAAAATAATTAAAGTATTAATTCCCATATACTTTTCCTAAAATCCCTTCTTATTTGAATTTACTATTTGGTATTTTCTCTCACTCCAATAAACCAATAAACTCCAAACTGGGCTCTAAGAAAATTCCCAGAAATTCACCCTCTGGTTTGAACCAGAGTGACATGTGGTTTGAACCAGAATGACATGTGGTTTGAACCAGAATGACATATCGTTTGAATCAGAAGACATGTCATTCCAACCAGAAGACATGTCATTCGAACCAGAAGACATGTCGTTTGAACCAGAAGACATATCGTTTGAACGACTTCCAATGTCATTCGAACCACTTCTTGCGAGATCCCCATCTCGTTTGAACCACTTCGCGCGAGATCGCGCGAGATTACATTGTTCGTCTTCTTCACTAAATTTCAGCATTTTTCCTCCATTTATGAACCTAAAAACCTCTAAGATTCAATTCCCAACAACTCATCATCAATACCCATCAACCCCTAACAGGTTACAGATCATTTCTATCATCCTGGGATCCTTAATTCGTCATTAATCATCATAATTACATAAAACCCCCAAATTAATTCACATGAACCCTAGTTTCCAAAACTCCAATTAAAGAACCTAAACAACTCAGATTCGTTCATCAATATATAATCAAATTATGTGATTAATCCTCTACATACATGAAGGAAATTCAGCCACTAATTAAACCAATCCTTAATCATAATTTAAATCTCCAATTTTCACCCAATTAACATATAAATCATGATTAAATCCACCTATACTAACATGAGCATGATTATTGCTAAAAGAATGCAAGTAATAAACACTAGCCTCGAATATGATGGTCTGATCCGTTGGTGATGTTGGTATACATGCATTCCTCTCCTCTCGATCTACGCGTTGGTGGTCACGGTTGTGCAAGGTGAGGATGATTTGACCCTTTTCTCTTGGAATTTGGTTCTCCCTCACACCCTCCATGGCCATTCTTTATTTGTGTTACCTGTTAACCCTAATGGACTTTCCTAGGCTGATATTATTAATCCCAATTTTCGTCCATTAATTTAGCCCAAAAATATAATTTACCATAATGCCCTCTTGGAGTGTCGGTTAGGCCTAAAATTGGCCCAGAACCCAAACTAAACACCCGGGTATACTATTTTGACTATCTCAACCCTTCCGGACTCAACGGCGCACTCGAAATGACCATACGAGTTAATAAAAATAAATTCTCTTTTTATTCCATTCAATTAGTCCTGACACGACTCACACGCGTGATAGACTTAAATTACCAAACTTTCGTATTTCTCACTTCCGATAATTTATCAAATATCATAATTCCATATTACATATCACACAGTAATATTCAATAGTTCACAACAATAAGTATTAACCCTTGGCACACTAGTTAATAATTATTTTAATTCGGATTTAATTTAGTTAATCCAACAACAATAATTAATCGCGTATTTATTCCCATAAAATAATTAATCCCATAATTATTTAAATCGTCGAAAATACGGGGTGTTACATGTGGAGGCAAAGCTAAGCGGTATGAGACATACCTAATCCGATCCAGGATCTTAAAGGGGCTGATATACGATGGTGACAACTTCATTTTCTTCCCCAATCGTCGACTACTGGTCCTTGCTCTAACCTTCAACATCACATGGTCACCTACCCAAAACTTCACATGCGTTTGATGATTATTAGTGTAATTCTTCTATCAGCTATGTGCCATCATGATTCTATGAAGAATTACCTAGACTTCTTCATCATCTCTTGAGTCAATTCTAAATAGTTGAGATGCTTTTTAGCCACCTCAGCCTAATAAATCGAAGAGCGGCATAACCTCCCATAAAAGGGCCTTATAGGGATCCATCTTGATGCTCTCCTGATAACTGATATTTTAGTCAAACTCTACCAGATGCATATTCTCCGGCCAACTATCCTGAAAGTTAAGCACATAAGCTCTCAACATATCCTACAAAGTCTGGATATTTTTCTCTGACTATCCGTTGGTCTCAGGATGGTATGACGTACACATATTTGAATCGGACCGAGATACAAACTGAGGATCTCCGTTTGAGATGATTAAGAGTGGGACACCTTGGAGTCTGACTATTTCTAAGACATACAACCTCACCAACTTAGCCACCTATCCATGACCTTGATCGACAAGAAGTGTGCAGACTTCATGATTCGATCCACTATAACCCATAATGCATCATGACCACACTCAAACTGTTGTAAAGTCATGACAGAATCCACAGTGATATGATCTCACTTCCATTTTCCACAGGTAGTGGTTAAAATAGCCTTGTTGGATTCTTATGCTTGAAATTTACCTACTGAAAAATGTCGGACTTGGCTACATGCATCGTCATATCCCTCTTCATGCCGGACCACTAGAAATACCTACACAAGTCCTTCTACATATTGGTGGCACCGGGATGTATGCTTTAGTGCAAGTGATAGGCCTCGTACATTACCTCGTCCTGAAGTTACTCAATGATAGGGATAATCAATCGATCCTTATGTTGCACCTCTCCATCCTTATAGACTATAAGAGTGTCAAGCATTTCCCCATTCAGAATATGGTCTTAATACTGAGCAAACTCAGGATCGCTTGACTGGGCGTCTAGAGCTTTCTGCTAGATGAGTGGCCTCGCCACCACACCCCAAAGGTATGCCCTATAATAACCCCGTTGGATGTGCAAATCAAATTTCTACAACTCATAGAATATTTTCACCCGTTGGAAGCTTCTAGGGTGAGATAGACTTTTGACTAAGAACATAGGCCACCACATTGGCCTTGCCAGGATGATACTCTAAAGAGAAGTCATAGTCCTTCATCAATTCCATCTATCGCCTTGGTTGGAGTTAATGGTAATGCTGCATGAAGATGTATTAGAGGCTCTTGTGATTAGAAAACACCCCAAACCGTTCTTCTTACAAATAATACCTCCAGGTCTTAAGTGAAAATACCACAACAGCTAGCTTTAAATCATGGGTGGGGTGGTTCTTCTCATACACCTTCAGCTGACGAGATGCGTAAGTTACTAGTTGTTCATTCTTCATCAACACTGCACCAATCCCTAACCCCAAAGAATCCCAATACACCTGTAAACCCTGCTATGCTCTTGGAGGATAAGAACGGGTGCAAAGGTCAACCTAACCTTCAGCTCCTAAAATTCTGACTCACAGTCCTCTGACCACTCAAAGTGTGCATCCTTCCTAATCAACATGGTGAGGGGTAATTTAACCCTTGAGAAGTCTTGTATGAACCTATGGTAATAATAGGGCAAGTCTAAGAAATTACACACTTTAGTGACGGTCCTTGGACTATCTTAGTCCAATATGGCCTCCACCTTAGAAGGGTCGATAGAAATGCCCTCACCTAAAACCACATATCCAAATAACTTGATCGTATCCATCCAAAACTCACATTTACTGAATTTAGCATACAACTTATTCTCCATGGGAACTTATAATGTCATGCGAAGGTGCTCCTCGGAGTCTATGCCCGACATCGAATATACCGATATTTCATCCATAAAGACCATCATAAATAGATCAAAGTAGGGATGATAAATTCGGTTCACTAGATCCATGAATGTCCCTAGGGCAATGGTCAAACTGAAGGGAATCACTAGGTACTTGTAGTTCCCATACCAAGTCTTGAACGTCATATTAGGGATATCCTCCTCCTTAACGCACAATTGGTGGTACCCCAATCGAAGGTCAATCCTTGAAAACCTACTCGACCCACACAACTAATCAAACATGTCATTAATATGAGGTGTAGGGTACTTGTTATTTATCATCAACCTATTCAACTGCTTGTAGTCGATGCAAAGCCGACGACAATTATTTTTTTTCTTCGCAAAGAGGTCTGGATCTCCCCACAGGGACACACTAGGACGAATGAATTCCTTAATGGTTAAAGGCTCTAATTAAACCATTAGCTCTTATAATTATTTTGGAGCCATTCTGTGAGGTGGAATAGAGATAGGCGAGATGCCCTGATGTACCTTTATGGCAAAATCCACCTCCCTGTGTGGACACAACCCAAGAAGATACTCTAAGAACACATCGAGAAACTCCAACACCACTGGGTAGTATAATACAATTCCATCTAGCTCATCCTGATCCACCAAAGTGCATAACAAGCCAAAATACCATTTTCTCATGTAGGGTAGACAACTTACTAGAATAATTGAGGCCCTGGTTGCTACTAAAATGATGAAGAGACTCATCTGGAAGTCATACTAAGACATCCAATCCATATCAAGGAATACATAGAATCAATACATGTTCATAATGAGGAAATCATACTCTAGAAAATAATCTCCATCCATAACCACTCACCTGTAAAAGACCCTATCGAGAACTATACTGCCACCAACTGGAAGCCCTATAAAGATATGTGGACGAAACTAATCCACCTCTAGTCCCAAACTGAATGCTAAGGAACTTAAAATGAAAGAATGTGATATGACAGAATCAAATATCTCTTTAACCTACATACTGTACAAAAAATCACACCTTCCATCATTGATGGATCGTCGAAATGTATGGTAAACTGAGACATGTCATAAGCTTGCTCAGGGTTGAACCTGTTACCCTGGACATTGGGCACTTGACCTGGCCCACGACTATCCTGCCCTTGATTTGGATGTGAACTGTCCACACTGTGCCTCGCGGACTACTGATAGCCGAAGGACACCTGGTGTTTATTCTACTGGCTTGGGCCTATGTAACTAGAACTCTGACATGCAACAAAATTAATGGTATACTGATTGCCAGTAGCTCACTATGGGAAATCTCTCTTAAAATGATCGAGGACTAGAAAGAAAAAAGGTCCTCTCCATGGGGTCTATATAACTCTAATCACTAGTGGATTATGATGATAAAGAACTAACTACCATGGCAGACTTTATCTTCACAAAGAAGCCTCAAGATCTGCCTCAGGACTTCTTGTGACAACCGTTTTGGGACCCACTGGGATCCATTTTCTTTTCCCTGATGGCTTTTCCATCCTGAGGATGGGGTATCATCAGTTGCGGATACGAGAGCAAGATGTGTCCAAGACTTTTTTCCTAACAAGATATGGGTCCTATGAGTTTTTGGTTATGCCTTTCGGACTAACCAACGCCCCCTCCGTGTTTATAGACCTCATGAATAGGGTGTTTCGGGACTTCCTGGACCAGTTTGATATCGTATTCATTGATGACATCCTAGTTTATTCTCAAACCGAATCTGACCACGCTACTCATTTGCGGTTGGTCTTTCAAAGGTTGAGGGATCACCAACTGTATGCCAAGTTCGAGAAGTGCGGTTTTTGGTTACATGAGGTACAGTTTTTGGGTCACATTGTGACAGCCCAGGGTATTTCGATAGACCCAAGTAAAGTTGTTGCGGTGAAGGAGTGAGGTCAGCCCACGACACCTACCGAGATTCGTATTTTTTTGGGTTTGGAGGGTTATTACTGCTGGTTTATCAAGGGTTTCTCTGAAATTGCTAGCCCTTTGATAAATTTAACCCGGAAAGGGGTGAGGTTTGTATGGGATAATTCCTGTCAGCCAGCTTTTGACGAGATTAAGGATTGGTTGACTTCTGCTCTAGTCCTTGCATTATCAAGGCCGGGATTGGAATATTTGGTCTTCACTGATGCATCTCTACAAGGATTGGGAGGTGTACTTCAACAAGAGCGACATGCTATTGCTTATGCTTCTCACAAGCTAAAGCCCCATGAAAGGAATTATCCGGTGTATGATTTGGAACTTGTCGCACTAGTCTTTGCCTTGAAGATTTGGAGGAATTATCTCCTAGGGGAGAAATTTAGTCTTTTCACGAATCATAAATCGTTGCAATATTTGTCTTCCCATAAAGACTTGAATATGAGACAATTCCAGTGGTTGGAGTTTGTGAAAGACTATCAATTCGACATCAACTATCACCCGAGTAAGGCAAATGTGGTAGCGAAAGCTTTAAGTCGGAAACCAGATGGGGAGTTAGCGAAGGTATGGAAAGACAAATGGAAGGAGCTTAGTCAGGAGGACACGGTTGCTAGGGCGTTTATGTCAGTATTGACCACAACGCCTACTATGGTGGCAAGGGGTGTAGAAGCTCAAGGAAAGGATAAAGGTTGTCAGAATCATATATTCCAATTATTAACAGTTGGAGTGAAATCCTACTCTATAAGCTCGGAGGGTGGATTACATTTCCACGGGAGACTCATTGTCCCAGACGAAGGGGATTTAAGACTGGCCATGATGACAGAATCCCATGGGTCTAAATTTTCAGTACATCCTGGTGGGGATAAGATGTATCAAGACATGCGCCATTAGTATTGGTGGGCGGTCATGAAACGGGATATTTCTGAGTTCGTGTCCCAATGTGCTACTTGTCAATTAGTCAAGATAGATAATCAACGATCGACGAGTTTGTTGCAACCCTTGGAGATTCTGGTGTGGAAGTGGGAGAGTATATCGATGGACTTTATCATAGGCTTGCCAATGTCGTAGAATGTTCATGACTCTATTTGGGTAATCATTGATCATTTAAATAAGTCGGCACATTTCTTATCGGTACGTATCGACTACGATACTGCTCGTTATGCCCGGTTGTTTATTGACGAGGTTGTTAGGCTCCACGGGGTGCCATTAAATATAGTCTCTGACAGAGAAAAGAGTTTTATTTCCCACTTTTGGCGAAGTTTCTAAGAAGCTATGGGAACCGAATTGAAATTGAGTACTTCTTATCACCCTCAAACAGATGGGAAGACAGAAAGAGTCAACCAAATATTGGAGGATATGCTCCGAATGTGTGTGCTTGATTTCAAAGGAGGTTGGGAACAATATCTACCTTTGGTCGAATTTGCTTGTCATAATTCGTACCAATTTACTATTGGGATGGCACCCTATGATGCACTTTATGGTCGGCCTTGTAGATCGCCCACTTGTTGGTTGGAGGTGGGAGATAATAAGTTTATTGGACCCGAAATGATCCAGGATACTTCTTCCAAGATTGAACTCATCCGGAATTGCATTCGAATAGCTCAAGATCATCAAAAGAGCTATGTCGACGCAAATAGAAGGCATATGGAGTTGGAAATTGGAGATCATGTCTTGGTGATAGTATCATCAATGAAGGGTATTAAGCGTTTTAGGTAGAAAGGGAAGCTTGCGCCATACTATGTGGGACCTTTTACCGTTATTGCCAAGGTAAGTCCAGTGGTGTATCAACTTGCTTTACCAGAACCCTTACAATAACTCCATGATGTTTTTCATGTTTCCTCTTTGAAGAAGTATAAGAGGTGTGAGGGGGCCCTTTCACATATTCCCTTTGAGGATATCGATTTGCAACCCGATATTTCGTATGAAGAACAACCTGTTGCTATCTTAGAGCACAGAGAGTGACGTTTGAGATATCGAGTGGTACCCTTAGTGCGAGTTTAAAGGGGTCATCACGACGCCAAGGAATCAACATAGGAACATGAGGATGATATGCAGGAAAAGTATCCGCATCTCTTCTTACAAGGTACGCCTGAATTTTGAGGGAAAAATTCCCTCATAAGGGGGGGATTATGTAATAACCCTCGCTTTTGAGAACTTAATTTATATTAATTTACTGTGTGAAGTAATTATATAAAATGTTGAGAAATGGAGTAAATATTAATTTAATGAGTTAAAAGTTAATATTTACTAGATTGTTGCATATTTATTGTATGTGTAAGTAAATGTCATCATGTGCGTTTTATAGTGTCGCATGCTTTAAAATGACATTTATGGTTTAAATGAAACCGAAACCTAAAATGATTTATAAAATTTCCGGATGCCAATTTAGAGGGGGTAGTTAGTCCCGAAATGTGCGAGGTAGTCGAAATAGGTGCCATATTGTATTTTTATGTTTTAGGCACTTTTGACTGGTTATGGATTAATTGTGTAGTTGAGAATCATTTTAATGTGGCATTCACCACTTAAGTTGGGAATTTTAGACTAATGCCATGATCTAGTCTTGCATTTTATTTATTTCCCTTATGTGTATTTACTAAACCTAGAGAGTTAGAGAAAGAAAGAGAGAGGAAGAGAAATTGTGGAGAAAAGAAAGAAGAAAAGAGAGAGATTGAAGATTAGAGATTATTGCTACCACAAAGAAATCTAAGATTTCAAGCTCAAGACAATTTTTCTACTTGCTAACATGTGATTTAAGATGAATAAATGGTATTGATTGTTGTGTATTAGAAATAATGGAACAAATTTGGATTTAGGGTGTTTGTGCCCTAATCTTTGTTTAAATTGATGATTTTGTGGATTATAGTAGTTGATAATCATGTAGGATGATTTGGAGTTGATTTAATGATGTCGGTTAGAGAAGAAAGGAGATTTGGGGGAAATTAGGGTTCATAACCCTTAACCCTTACTTGGCCAATTCGCAGGGGCGAATCGATTCGCCATAGGGGAAGTGTGCAGGTCTGAGTGGACCGAATCGATTCGGCTTGTACGAATCGATTCGGCAATTATACAGAAAGTCAGGTAATTGATTCAGAAATCCTGCATTTTTGAGTTATTTTTCTAACTCAATTTTGATCCTTTTTCTTGAGGCTTAGGACCTAGGAACCTTCTTGTATGAACTAAACTTAGAGTTTTAGAGTCATAGATGAGTTAGTTAGCTACCCTAGATTAGAATTGGGTTAAATGGGGTTATTTTGGGGGTGTACAAATTGATATTAGGGCATTTCTTTCCTTTAGTTAATTAGTAGGGGTCTAGAAGTTGTAAGGTCATATTTGGAAACTTTAGAGGCTCAATCGAGGTGCGATAGTCTTGGTGGTTTATCATGACACCACAAAAGAATATTTGGAGAATACATTAAGAGTTTATTCATTCATTGAGGTGGTAATGATGATATGATTTACATATGGCTCCGGATAAAATGAAACGTATTGGTAAAAATGAAAATGAAAATGAAAATGAAAGTGAATATGGTAAATGATAATTTACTTAAACACACCTCTCTAAATGCCATTGTAAGGGAATTTTGCGCGTGAGGTGAAGCCCCCTGGCTAATGAATGCAGGGTGGATATAGTCCTAGGCCATATGAGCATTTATTTGTATGTTTTTTGCGATGGTGAGGTAATTCCGGGTGTGGTTATGACTCTCCCGCAGGCATATTTTCGCTTCCCGACGTCTTACGTTATAGGTGCCCAGGTTGTGTTAGTTGATAGGCCCTGGAAGATGATGATTATTTAGGGGGGCGCACAGTGGGGAAACCGGACGGGTGGTCTTAGAATCGTTATATGTATATGAGTATAACTATTCTTAATCAAGTGGGAATTGATGTATAATAAATGCCACAAAGAGCATATAACAGTGATTACATTCCTGATAAGGAATGGAATGCCACAAAGAGCATATGACTGTAATTATATTCCTGATAAGGAATGGAAAGATGAAATGAAACGGTGAAAAATGATGGAGGCTTTTAATTAATAATGTTTATTCATATCCTCTTGCATAACTAAATAAAATTCATAATCATTTAAAATTATCTTAGTTTACGTTTTGAGATTATGTTGTTAGAATCTCTTCTTTATCATTCAGATTAATTGTTCATAACTGTCATACTCTTTATTCATCTGGTGATATTTCTTGTTGTGCATGAATCTTGTATTTGCTTAGTTGCTCCACCGCAAGGACGCCCGTTCTGACTTTACTTTTCCGGTGTTTTTGGGGAGCCGTGATACTTTGCGGATATTACAGGATATTTTGTGTAGACACCTTCATTTTTGTATTCTAGTTACGATCGGGTCATTTACTCGGGCGTGTTGTCCAAGCTTTTGTAATTGTCTAATGTAATGTACTATGTAACTTAATGAACTTGTTCTACATGGTTTGTATAGACTGTTGACCGACAGCATATTCGGTCCCCTTGTTGTACATTCGTTGATGTGTAATATAGTTCTGTTGGGTTTCCACTTTCTTTTCTAAAATTGGGTTGTTTAAATTCTTTCCTTAACTTATAAAACAAATTTTTTGGCAACCTGTTTTTCTGAAATATTGGATGGTTATCCTGTATACTTATATTGTTGCGATGCTGAGAATGATTCCATCCATGATTCCTGTTATATTGGAGTATCGGGCTGGCCACCCCATATTTTTGTGAGCGGGTTGTCACATCACTAAAAATATATTTCTCAATTCCCACCTCAAATAGTCTACACGCGACTCTCGGTGAGATAAAATAAAATACGCACATATCACTCGTTATGTCGTATAACCCTTAATCATCAATAATTTACTATTCACTCTTAGTAAATATTATATCATAGTATTAATCAGTATCTATCTCCTGATTAATATTTAATAATCATATTTATCGTTTAATCACATTAAATTACTTCACCCGTGTAATTTAAATAAAACATATTTTCTCAAGTAATTTCCATATTAATTAAATTATAAACACGCAGAAATACGGGGTATTACAAAAACATCACTGCTAATCTTTTTATTTTATTTTATGAATCAAAGCATTAATTATCACATTGTCCTTGCTAGGGTAATATTGTAATCAAAATTTATAATCCTCCAAAATTCGATCCATCGTCGTTGTCGCATACCTAAATATTTCTTGGTAAATATATACCTAAGACTTTTATGATTTGAAAATATTTAAAACTTGTCCCCATATAAGTAACATCATCAAAATTTTAATTTGAACACGATCACATATGTTTCTAAATCTTGGACTAGGTAGTTTTATTCGTGAGTTTTTAATTGGCTAAATCCATATTCTCTCATCTTCCATAGTTGCATAAGTACACATCCTAGTCCGTACAAAGAGGCGTCCGTGTATACTTCATGACTAATATCACTGGAATGTATATTAAGTACAAGGGTAGTAGTTAATCATTCCTTTAAGGTAAGAAATGCTTGTGTGCATTCATTGGTCCATTAGTTTCATCAACGGTGACATGATTGTTGAAAATCCTTCCATAAATTATTAGTAATAGCCTGTCAACCTTAGGAAACTATGAATCTCTGTAACAGTAGAAGATTTGGCCATTCAATGACTGATGCAGTTTTTTCTAGAGTAACTTTTATTCCTAGTTTGGTAATGACATGTCCTGGAAACTTTACTTTGTTCATTAGAAAATCACATTTTCTTTTCTTTGCGGATAGACTATGGTGTCATATCTTTTCTAGCACAATTTGTAGATGATGTTCATGATCTTGTTTATTTTTTGAAATATACCAAAATATCATTTGTGAATATGATCACAAATTGATCTAAGAATAGTTATATTACTTTATGCATTAGATCCACACAGGCTTCCTATGCATTAGTTAATCAAAAGGACATAGCTAAAAATTTAATGTGTCTGTAACGGGTTCTAAATGCCATTTTTGGTATATCTTCTTCCTTTACACTTAGTTCATGATACCTAAATCTGAATCAATTTTTGAGAATGCCCGCATGCCTCGTAATTGATCAAACATATTTCCTATCCTTGGTAATGGGTATTTATTTTTGGGGGTAACTTGGTTAAATTTGCGATAATCGATACAAAAGAGAGAGTTCAGTCTTTCTTCTACATGAATAGTATTGGTGCTCCCCAAGGGGACGTACTTTGTCGAATAAATCCTTTCGTTAACAGTTTGTCTAACTGGAGCTTTAAGTTCTCGTGATTTTAATAGTGCCATTCTATACGGGGGTACAAAAATTGTAAGAGTATTTGGTACTAGGTTAATTATGAATTATGTTACTCTTGACAGGGAATACCAGGTAATTCTTCTGGAAAACATACTCAAATCTATCGAAAACTGAAATAAAGTAGGAAGATATATCATATGCATTTTCTGAATGTTATACTTGAAAACATAATGCTTTAGTTTCTAGGTTCTTAAAGATCACTTTCTTGGTATAAATATCGATATAAGCATAATGAGCTGATAATGCATCCATTCCAATGATAAGATCAAATCCTATTATATCGAGTACTATCTAATTAATGGTAATAACTCTTGTGCAAAGCTCTACTTTACAATGACTACAAACTTTACAAATACTTACTATGTCACCAGTGGGCATACCTATTTATAGAAAGTAGTCAAAAGGAGAGGAGACAAGTTTTGCTAATGTCATAAAATTGGTATTGATAAATGAGATAGAAGAGACATTATCAATTAATACATGTGACATAAGATTTTGAAAATACATGTTACCTTCAATGACATTATGATTATTTGACTTGGTCAAGAGGGAAAAGGTTCGACCTTACATTCTATTACTCGGTGCTAGTTTCTTTCCTTAAATACTTCCAGGTGGTAGAGGGCACGTGATCCTTTCTCACTGAATTGGGAAATGTTATGTGGGTCTTTGATACTCGGGAGTCTTACATAGGTTTATTGAAGAGGATTAGTTTTGGTTAGGGTTGGGATTGTAGAATCTAGGGCATTGGGGTCTAATGTGTTCGGGTTCAATGCATTCGTAACAACAAATAATGGTTATGTTATTGTTATGATGAATTTGGATATACATTTAACCATCTTTTGGTTTGAAATGAGGGTGATCCCTGACTTGGGTATTTTCCTGGAAATAATTGAAGTTATTTTAGGAATTGGTGCGGTGTTTTGGAACTTACAACCAAATACTAGGTTGCGTTCAATGAGTTTGGCTACCTTGATGTTCGTACTTAATTCTCATTCAAAATACTTGCATTTCTTAATATTTGTATTTACGTATTCTTGGGTGTATCGAGATAGTTCCATAAAATGTGCTTCATATTGAGCTATCTTCATTTGCTACTAGTGTAATCCCATAAATTCCACTATCGTTTGATCTCGTACGGATTCAAAATGTACTTTTTGAAGAATATTTCTTCAAATTGTTCCCAAGAAATTCCTTCTATATTTTGGGTACGTCCCACTGATTTCCATTAGTGGTCTACTTCTCCCTAAAAACGATAGGTTGTTAATTCTACCCTAAGTTTGGGAAGTATACCTACTTTATTTAATACTTTTACAGTCCCCCTCAACTACTGTTCCACCTCAGAAGCTCTAAGTTTTTCATGAAATGCTAGGGAGTCATTGACAAAGAAATTATTTTAAAGCATTTATCTTACAAGATTCGATTGATTCTACCGCACCTTCCACATGTAGTAGATATCACTGAGCTTATTTTAACGCCATGAGTTCTTGTAAACATTAGGCAATGTTTTAAGTAACCATGGGATGATTTTGTAAGGTATGCTCTTATTATGTTGCTTTCCTTGGAGATGCATTCGAATAACTTGTTTTCACCATCCTATTAGATAAACAATTTAAAGGATAAAGTAACATCAAGATTATATATAATCAAATTTGTAAGATTTATTAAGTTATGAGAAAGTACACAAAATCCCTAAAATGTACAAAATTTAGGGACTAAGATCCGCACACGTATATAGTTGCTACAATAATATGGCTACATAACACACCACACAATGCTACTGACTATAATGTAACTCGCTCTTTCCCATTCACCGCCTCATATTAGAGGAAATACATCACACATTCTTCCATGAGTAATTTAACATCCTTCTGGTAGGTTATCTTTTAACTCACCGTTTCAGCCTGTTTGGGAGACTACGTGATTAATCTCTACCCTTATGCCTCCAGTGCTTGATTTGAATAAGGACATAAAAGTCATTAGGTAATTCCTGATCCATAATTGTTCGGGAATACATGACCTTATGCCTCCGGTGCTTGGTTCGAATAAGGACATAAAAGTCATTAGGTAATTTCTGATCCATAATTGTTCCGGGATACATGAGGTGTCACGCGGAATTCCTCTGCTAGAGATAAATCTGATGCTAAATGGATAGCTTGTTGTAAGAACTCATGGTCTTCAAAAAATTTATGGACTCGCTTTTCTATATGTTCTTCTCCTATTAGTCGCCATGTGAGCAGATTATGATTCATAATCGGGGTTGGTATTGCCCATTCCCGATCTACCTTCGGATAGTCTTACATAGCTTGTTGTAACCTTCATCTCTAATGGTTTGGCTAAAGTTGGCATCATTGATGTCTTCGGTATAGTAATAAATATTATCCTACACATTCATGAGTGCGTGACAAAATTTTAGTAACGTAATATAATAAAATAGGTGACGAACTTCAACAAATAACTATATATCCTAAAAGTCTTGTATATGAGTGATAAATATGGCGCTCACTCTGATACTAACTTGTCATATCACAACCTTTCTATATATCACATAATAATTTCGGTAATACCATAATAGTTAACCATATATATATAATAAATATTTTATTACACCCAACAGTAGCAATGCGTAGTGACATGGCACTTAGTTTATTACAATCATGGTTTGCTGCAGACAACATAATAAAGAAAGGAAAGAAAATAAAGAATATTTAAAAAAGGGGACATAAGGGTACCACATTAACTAAGAATTAGTGATGTATATGATCATAATGATTTTTTCGGTATATCTAATGAGTTTTCATATGTAAATAACTGATTGAGACACATGTGATGATGCATAAAAATTCACGGGCAGGGGTGGAATATTGTCTTCCTTACGCTTAGGGTCCATTTGGAATTTTAAAAGAATAACCAAAATTTTGTCCAGTCGATAATTATAATTCTATATTAATTTATCAAATAATTCTTGAATATTCGTAGAATCGGGTGCATTTGAGACGTGGGATTCAAGAGTTATCTGAAATAGTGTACAATAATCAATATAATGATATTACTACAATTAGAAATATAAAGTTTAGAATGGTTAATGTTGCATATGGTTTCTAAAACAAGATAATCCATCAATGATAATTCTTGATTATTGGAAGGGTTGTCCTTACCCACCTTCTCTCCACCATGTAAGTTATAAGGAAATATTTTGTCTTTCCCACCAAGAAATATAATCATTTTTTTGTCTAAGAGTATGAATATACTCATTCATCCCCACGTATTTGTATTGTCTTAATCTATATTCAAAATATACATTGAGTCCTAGTCTTTGAGGTCATTTTGGAAAAACTTCATAAAATTATTCAAAATATGTATTCATTACAACTCTCCAAGATTATATCTTTTTTTTTGTCTACACAAAGATATATTTTCTTGTATGTGTCTCTTTATGGACCTTGAAGTAATGATATATATTATACAAATAAGATCATTTTATACTATACATATTTTTAAACATTGTATAAATTATGTCATCTAAATTAAAATTGAATTTTATTATTCAACATTAATTTATAGGCTTTCTGTAAAACTCATAATGGTTTCACTTCAGCGAAGCTACCATGGAGAAATGTTTTACTGCAACAATAGGTCTTTTCTACTCACGGAGTTGCCTATACTTTTTAATGTTTTATGTCATGACTTCCATATCTTTGGCCTCGCTCCAACGAATCTTTTTTCGTTATATGAATCTGTTTGTGCAGAAAGGTACCTTTTGGACAGATCTAGTTTATCTTTCCATATTTGAGTTTATGGGAGAGTAGATTTTTATAGGTCATTGAGATTGATGATTCGAATATTTTTATTTCGTACTGGCATATACATAGGGGGAGTTTTGAAAGGACATTGTCCGTCACAATTTAGTAAGTCGTATACCGCTACAAGTTGCTACAAGTCGTCGAAGGATTGAGAATATTACATATGCACAAGATGAATCCGAACTTTAAGAAGACTTCAATATTCAAGACCAATAAGGATGAATTTAGTAAAATGTGTTTAAGTTTCATTTTCGTTTCACATTAAAAGTATTTGGATATTTTTTATATAAGTTAAAATAATTTTTGAGATTTTTATAAATAGTTTTTTATTTTCAAAAAATATTTTATCATAAAAGTTTTGGATAAATATCTCCTGATCCTGTGAACAGTTTTAAGGTTTGAGGATTCCAAGTTATTTAACACTTGAAAAATATTTTTTAAGGGGGTCAGTGACTGTCATTCAAAGACATCTCATCTCATTCGAGCGAGATGAATCATCGCTCAAATGACATCGCCTTTCGTTCGAACGACAGTGGGTTATGCTGACATGTCACCGCCTTGATTTGATTATAAATAAGGGTTTCATGCTTCTGATTTTCTATGGAGAAAAACTGGTTTTGACAGAATATATTTTTCTATTATCCAACCATATTTAATGGTTCATAACTTTTGTTTTACAATTCGCAATCCCAATAGCTTTTATGTGAGTTATTTTGTGGAACTCAAAGCATAGCTTGCTATTGTTCATTCTTTGTGGGGAGATCTTTATAATCGAGAGCTGTGTGCTATTGTGGAGTGAGTCCCTACAAAGTTTTTGACTGCGTGTCATTGAGGATCTTCTTCGTGTTGATTCTTTGCTGAAGGCTACGTGTCTGGACTGGATGTTCGTTGTGGTATAGCCACGTGTGAACCATTGATGATTTCTAGCCGATACTTTGAAAGTTTTATGAAGACACAGTGCGTTACACTTGTGGGCAATTATCAGGTTGTATGCAAGTCAATCGTCTTGTAAACTTTTCAAAGTTCTAGAAATAAAAAGGTCTTGCGCTGCAGGGATTTTTCGTAAAATTTGTGATAATGGTTGACACTTGCACACACGTAGTTATTTGAGTTTAAGGGATGAATTGATTTTATTCATAAATTAACTCTAATGAAATAAGTTTGTGATTGGAAATTGTGCAACTATTTAAATCGGTATCGCACATAAGGTTTCTCAATCAGGACCATGCCGATCGGCAACCCCCTTGGCCCTATAAATAGAGGCCGTAACCTTACTTTGAAACACACCTCATCACCCCTGAACATCCCTCTCAGCAATTGAGAGAGAATTCCCTCGAGTTCAGAGTTGTTCTTTTCTTAAAATCCCATTTCCCACATTCCATCCATCATTTTTATGCTCGTTTGACAATATTCCCACCCATCTCCTCAAAGCACCATCACCTCATCTTTAGATCAGGACATCTACAATTAAGATATACTCTAAGTCTTTATACAGAGGTATATTTCTTACCCTTTTGTCTTTAAATTCTCTTATTTTTTCATTAGGCACTTCATTTTCTCTTTAGTACTTGACTTCATTACATCACACATCTCAATTTAAAACTCTTTATTATTAGTATTCACACATACTTTATTTTCATAAAAAAAATCAAGAATGAGAAAAGAATGTTGTTCACTTTGATATTCCAAATAGGTATTTCTCATAACACCTTTTTCTACACACACACATATAATAAAGTCCCCAGTTGGATTTATGGCTTAAGCCCCACCTCGTATTGTTTTCGAACTACATAGGCTTTGATGCCCCCGGCTACATAGGTGTCATAGATAAAACCCTCGACCCGAGTCCTCCCACATATATTTGTTACTTTATTCTCATGATATATTCATGATATATATATATATATATATATATATATATATATATATATATATTATGCTTGCTTGCTTGTGTCTTGTCCTATATACACAATTGCTCTTCCATAATGACTTGTGAATCGACAAAAACTTACATTATATTTTTTATTGTTATGTTAGGAACACTCCTAAGTATGACCTTGCTTCGCCCTTATCCATGGCACGAGTCAAGTGATTCCATACTCAATTTACATTATGCACATAAGCACACACATGACAGAGTTCTAAAGGAGAATATTAACACATTCTGATGAGAGATCGAAAGGCCGGGATGGGTGCCTAACACCTTCCCATTCTAAAACTTAGTCCCCGGACCCTTAAACTACTAGGTTTCACAAGTATTAGTATTATCCTTGATGGTGTTCTCTCAAGGTGACAACATTATTTTGCCTATTTTGTACAAAATAGGCTGGTAACTTTATCTTTAAATATCACCCCACACTGACGACAGTCGAGCGCCCCGATAAAGTATGAAATCCCGAGGGCATGTAAAAAAAAGGAGAACGATGGAGGGACCTACCTTGGGAGATGAATTTTCAACCCCGACCCCCCGGAGAGACGACACCTCGTGATGGCCACATTATGCATATTCGATTTTCAAATCTTAGTCCTCCCTCCTAGTTATAAATCCAATCTTTCCTTCCCTCTCCCCTTTCTATGTTTTGTTTTTGGGTTTTAAAGAATTGTTAACTAGTTGTTGCTCTACGATTTTTCTCGGAAGAGTGGGGTATGCAATAATATTTCAGAGAATAATTTCTTTGTTTTATCTTTGTAGATTATATTCTTGCCTTGTAGTCATAACATCATATGAAAACATTTTTGTTAATCTTTCTCTTTCTTTTGAACTCATTCTATCTTCTAATACAATTCCCTTTTCGAAGTGATATTGTACCAAAATTTTTAATCTTCTAAAAATTCTATCCATTGTCATTGCCAAAGATTTAAGTTTTTTCGGGTAAATATATATTAATACTTTTATCATATGAGAATATTTGAAACTATTCTCCATATAAATAACATCTTAATTTTTTTATTGCGAAAACTATCGCGTCTAGTTAAAAATCATGGACTGGAAAATTATGTTCATACATCTTTAATTGATGAGTTCCATATTATATTACCTTTCATAGTTGCATGAGTACACACCATAATTCTTGTAGAGAAGCATCAGTGTATACTTCGTAACCAACATCACTAGAGGGTATAGTAAGTATAAGAGTGGTAGTTAATATTTTTTTCAAGGTCTGGAATGCTTGTTTACATTTGTTTGTCTAATGAAATTGTGCATCTTTGTGAGTTAACTTCATCAATGGTAACGTAATATTTGAGATTCCTTTAAACGTCTATAATAAGCTGCAAGTCCTGAGAAGCTTCGAATTTCTATAATGGTAGAAGGTTATGGCCACTAAACAAGTATCGTGTTTTTTGCTGGATCAACTTGTATTACAAACTCCGTAATCACATGCCCTAGAAACTTTACTTCGCTCATTAGAAAATCACATTTACTTTTGTTTGCCTAGAGGTGGTGTTTTCATAACGTCTGTAATACAATTTGTAAATGTTTCTTGTGATGTTCCTTAGCTTTCAAATATACTAAAATATCATGTATAAATCTGATTACGAATTGATCTAAAAATGGTTAGAATACCCGATGCATTAAATCCATAAAAGTTGTAGGTGCATTTGTTAGTCCAAAGAACATAACCAAAAATTCAAAATGTCCATATTGAGTTCTAAACACAGTCTTTTGTGTGACATTTTCTCTTAGTCGTTATTGTTGATATCGGAACCCTAAATATATCTTTGAAAATATGTTTGTGCCTCATAACTGATCAACCAAATCGCATATTCTAGGTAATGGATACTTATTTTCAATTGTAACTTGATTTAATATGTTATAGTCAATGCATAAAAGAAATGTTCCATCTTTCTTTTTGATGAATAACGCTAGAGCTCCCTAAAATGATGTACTTAAATAGATAAATCCTTTTTCTAATGATACATTAATTTGGGTTCTGAGTTCTAGTAATTCTAATGGTTCCATTGTATTTGGAGGTGTGGAGATAGGAAGATTATTGAGGAAGAGATCGATTGCAATTTGTATTTCTCTTGGTAGGGGAATACTAGTAATTTTTTTGGAAAAATGTCCTCATACTTGTCTAAAATTAAGAGGGAATAAGTTGACATGTCGCACCTAAATTCTGATTCTTTTCCCTAAAAATGAAATGTTTCAGTTTGAGGGAACCTAAAAGTCCATTTCTTTGTATGATAAATAATATGACCAAAATTTGTTGATTGGATGGTCATTATAATGATAAAATCAAATCCCTTGATAACGAGTACAAGAAAATCGCTGATAAAAACTCTCGTTCTGATATTTATCCTGCATTTGTTACAAACTTATTTGGCTAGTAATACATTTTAAGTTGGCATTCCTATAGATAGGAGGTAATCTAAAGCGTAGGGAATTAATTATAATTATTCCACAAAATTATTAATCTTAAATGAATGCGACGATCCAGAATCAATTAATACATGTGCCAAAATATTTTGAAAGGAGATATTACCTTCGATGACCTCGTGATTGTTTGAGTTTGGAGTTGTTAAAATTGTAAAAGTTCAACCCTGAGTCCTATTTCTTGGCGCTAGTTTCCTTACATTCATGAATCCTAGTGGTCATGAATGGGGCTGGGAATGTTTATTTGGGAGCTAGAAATGGGGGTTTATCAAAATTAATAGTTCTACTTTGGTTTTCTGGGGATGATTGGGATGTGTTAGTGTTGCCCTTATGAAAGCTCAGGCACCGTAGCCTGATTTGACCGAGTTTATTGCATTCATGACAATGTATCATGGCTCTACTATCTTTATGGTGTATTTGACTGTACAAACATCCATCTTTGGGTTTGAAAAAGGTGCATTCCTTGACCTAATTATTGGAATTTTGATTGATGTAATTATTTTTGGGAACTGGGGATGGATTTCAAAAAATCCCACTCGATGTCGGGTTTTGTTCAATGAGGGTGGATATTTATATGATTTTTCCAAAGTTTTAAACTCTATAAAGCAATGAGGGAGGTCTTAATGCTGGCCTTTAGTCCTATCTTAAAGCGCTTGCATCATTTTGCAACTATTTTTACATAATTCTATGTGTATTGGGATAATTCCTTGAATCGTGCCTCATACAAAGCTATGGTCACCTGTTATTATAGTAATACTATAAATACTACCATCAATTGATCTCTTGTTGACTCTAAGAATACTTTTTATAAAAAAATTCCCAGAATTTCCCCCTCGTTAATCCCTTGATTTTTGAATACGCCATACCGACTGCCGCTAGTGATCTATATCTCATTTGAAAAGATAAGGTGCTAAACCTACCATAAGTTCGATTACTCTACCTACTCCTTTTTGTACCTTTAGGGTTTGCCTAAACCATTGTTTTGCCTCGTATGCTTTGAGTTTTTCATAAAAATCTAGGGATGCTATCGAAGAAATTACTTTAGAGTATTCATTCTGTGAGCTTTCGCAGATATTTTAGTACCTACTACGTGTTGAGGTGGTATAATTTTTTGCACTATGTTTTCATTAATGGTATGAGGTGTTGGTAAAACGTTTTCATCGTGTTGTGTTCTTATTTCTAGTGATTTTGTAGTTCTTACATTTGTGACAACCCGCAGTTCGAAATAAGGGGTGGCCAGCCCGATACTCCATTAAATGCAGAAATCATTGATGGGAATCATTCTCAGCATCATAACAATGACACGAGTATACGGGAAAACCACCCAATAATTCAAAAAACGGGTTGCCAAAATATTTACTTTGATTTAAAGGTTAAGTTAGGAAAATAATTCAAACAACCCATTCTAAAAGATAGTGGAATTTCAAAGATAACATATACATAAAGCTTCCATAACGAATATACAAGGAGAGGACCGAATATGTTGTCGGTCCACAACTACACAAAATGAATCTCAACAGTTTAATATGATACATATTACATCCATTAAACAACTACAAAGTTTGGGCCACACGCCCGAATGACAGACCCGATCATAACTAGAATGCAAAAAATGAGGGCGTCTAACAAAACATCCTATAATATCCGCAAATCTTACAGCTCCTTGAAAACATAAGAGTAGGAATATCAACACGTACGTCCTTGCGGAGGAGCACCTGGGCGGATACAAAAACATGCACAACATAGAAGAATGAACGGGTCAGGGCCCGATTTTTATATGATTCCCAGATGACTAAGAAGCATGATAGACATGAACAGTTAATCATGAATGATAAAGATAAAAATCTAACATCCTAATCATGATGCATAAACAGGACAGATTAAAATGATATGTCTTTTATTAAATTAAGCGAGAGGATATAATTAGACAACATAAATTTAAAAACCTCCATCATTATTTACCATTTTATCCAATTTCCATTCTTTAACAGGAATATAATATCATCATGATTCTCATTTCTTTTCAATTCTCATTCCTTAGCAGGAGTATAATTACCATCATACATTTGGTGGCAATATACATATCTCAAGTCCCACTTGAGTTTAGAAATGTTATATTCTTATACATATAACGCTTCTAAGACCGCCCCTCCGAGTTTCCCCACTGGGCGCGCCCCTAAATGACTATCATCTTCCAGGGGCCTATCAAACAAGGCAACCTGGTCACCTAACGCATGTCGGAAAGTGGACATATACCTGGGAGTTAGTCATAACCACACCCAGAATTACCTCACTAGCGCAGACGAAAACATATAACAAACCCGCATATGGCCGAGGACTATAGTCTCCCTACAGTCACTAGTCAGGGGACATGACCTCATGCGCGAGCTTCCCTTATGATAGCATTTAGAGAGATGTGTTTAAGTAAATTAGCATTTACTATGAAAACCATATTTTTCATTTCCATTAACATATGTGTGTTTCATTATACTTGAAACCGTAATCGTGGAACATTTTCATTAATATTCATCATAGGGTATGCCTCGAATAATTCTCCCAGGGATCTAAATCATTCCCAAGTTTTAAGGTCTTATATACCTCAATTTCAGCCCCTAAAGTCTCCAAGCATGGGCCTACAACCCCTATCCTCCAATTAGATGTAAAAAGAGAAGTGATGCCTAAACATCACTTTTAAACACCCCCGGACTTAACCCCAAGTGAACCCATTCAACTCTAGGGTGAAAACCAAACTCAACTAGGACTCTAAAAGCCAAAGTTTACTTCATTCAAGTGTAATACCCCGTACTTTTGACTATAATTATTTTTGGGATTAATTAATTAAAATGCGTATTAATTGGAAATTAATTCGGGTTATAAATACTAATGAGATGCGAATTGGTATTTGATTATGTGCATATATGATTATATATGTATCTGGTACTATAAAATTTGTCGTGAGATTTATATACGGCATTTTAGAAATTTTGTTGAGACGCGTGGGACCACCGCGTCACGGTATAATATTTTGATAATAAAAGTGAATTTAAAATATATAATCCGTATGGTCGTTTTGAGTGCGCCAACGCGTCCGGAAGGGTCGAGATAGTTAGAAAACACTAGCCGGGGGTATAGTTTGGGTCCCGGGGTATTTTTAGGCCATACCGGCAACTTAAAGGGTATTTTAGTAATTTGGTATTTTTGGGTAATTATAAGTGACGAAAATTGAGAGTTGCAATCTGATAAGGATTGACCCAACCAACCCTTTATTAACCCCATAAGCTACTAGGTTATCATTTAGTCTTCCAACTCTCCCAAAAGCAAACCCTAGCCACCATAGCCACCTTTGGAAGAAGAAAGCTTGGAGAAGGAGAGAGAGAGAGGAATTCTGCAGAGATTCTTCACCAAATCAACACCAAATCCGAAATCAAACCAAGGCAAGTGATTTATTCCATTTAAATTTCAGAGAATGATTCTTCCATGTTAGATTATTCAAAAAAAAAACTTTGTATGTTCTTGGAAGATAATGAAAAACCCATGAGATTTGAGTTATTAGTTTGAATTTTTGGGATATAGGTTGCATGTAGAATGTTACTGGACGATCATATTATGTGAATTACTGCCTTTTGTAATACCAAAAACGGATTTAAGATGAGGTTCATGACTGTTCTTGAGAAAAATAAAAAAAACTAGGTTTTTGATGAAGATTGATCCATATGTAGCCTATAGTTGTTGAAATATTGATTTATGGATGTTAGTAATATTGTAGGATGGTTATATGACATTACTATAACGTTATATTTGAGAATCATACGTTAGAAATAAGTTTTGGGACGTTTTCAAATCTGCAGAACGAAGCAGTCCGTAGCCATACCTGTTCGATCGATCGATCGACATTCATCAGTCGATCGATCGATCGATATTCATAGGTCGATCGATCGACCTTCCCAGAATGAGTAAAATTTTCCTTAATTTGATTTTAATGGTGGAAACCCTCGGAGAATATGTTTGGAGACCTTATGAATACCCTCAACCTTAAGGAGACCAGTAGGAGTGATTATTATAGTGGACTTTAATTAGAATGCAATTCGGGGAATTATTCTAGGTTATTGAGATTCGTTAGAGAGGTAACGTTTGGGTTAATAGTGCAAAATTGTGTAATTCGATGAAATAAGTCTTAGAGCAGAAGTAAAGACCTTAGGAATTAAGATGTTATATTTGGGAATAATCGGAACCTAATAATCTATTATAGATAGGTTTTAAGGATAAGGGACTACGGCGTGAGACGTGTTGGTAATTTAACTTTATATTAACGGGAGACTTGAAATATATAAGTTGGGAATAATGGTATAATGATGTAGAAAATACCTTATTAATATGGTAATATCTAAGATGTGTGAATGCTTAGTATATAGTTTATGTGTATAACATACCTACCATACTTGCTATCACGGGGGAGGTTTGCGTTCGCTTAGGACCCTCTAATCCTTGTGTGCCTACGGGGGGGGGGGGGGGGGGGGATTTAGACTGGTACCTTGATGAACATAGATCATAGAAGGACTTATTGTGATATTAATAAGTCTGCATGACCATGGGAGCGTAGGTATGTGCGTGACCCATGTGATGGTGACTGTGTTCGCCTCCATTATTTGTGATGTTGTTATCGGTAAACTATTCCTGAGAGATTCGGAATATGTAATCCTTATGTACGTGATGTACCGGGATGGATAGCAGAGTATGTGTGCACTACAGCTTAGATTGCGGGGTGCTTGTATTGTATATTTATGATGTGAATAATATACATTAAATTAATGGAAATCCTCATGTTAATGCTGTAAATGTATCACGGTATTGTTTCGAGATATATAAGGAGTTAACTGATACTTATATATATAGCATATTTAGTAACTGAGTTTACGTTAAACCTCTATTTAATTACGAGCGGTGTTATGATAAATGGAACCGAGTAATATGGGTAGAACCTTTGGCAGTTTAGCTAGTTATGTTGTGAGTTAGCTAGTAATATGGGTCGTTATAGATGGGTACTTACGTTAGGAGTGCACAGTTAGTCGAGAGGTGAGAATTTAATGTGAGTGCACGTCCTAACATGTACTTTGCATTTAATGTTTTAAATGTTTTTAAAGCACTTGCAGGTTTTTAAAATGATTTCCACTTTCGGGCTCTGACCCATTTGCTTTCAAATATATTTTCTTGTAAAACCATTTTAGGTGCCCAGCCACAGGGACACCAAGCATAAGATACTCATTCAGGTGACGAGCTGTAGCTGCTTGTGGAAGCTACAGGGATTTGCATGTAGACGCTTCTCTCATTTGGATTCCAGTCTCAGCATCTATCAGTTGTAGGGCATGTTGCCCAATTCTATTAGACATTTTTACATTTCAGTTTTCAGACTCTAGCATGTATTGCTCAGTATTCAGTTTTAGTTATTTATTTCAGTTTACTTATCAGTTGTGGGATTTGTATTGAGGAGTTTTTCCTCCAGGGTTTTATTTACAGTTTGTGATGGTTATTTGTTTCATTTCAGTATGGTGAATGGTGTTATTTAGTTATTCATTACTCTTGTTGCATGTTAATCAGATTTAATAAAATTTGGCACTTACTTTTTAAATACTAGGTGGTTAGTAATAATAAAACATTTTCGACAGTGATGCTATTAACTGAGCCAACTTGGCATTTTGAATTAATTTTATAAAGGAGTAGCTACCCGGTGTTTAATTAGTCGGGGTGTCACATCAAGAAGGTTCCTAAGTCCCTATGAAAAGAAAAGATATAAAAGAGAAAGTAAAAATTTGGGGGAGAAAATAGGGGACCGATCGACCGGTCCCCAGACCGCGGTCGACCGCGTCTCAAATTTTTGATTAAGAATAAAAGAAAAAAGCTCACTTCGGCAGGGCCGGTCGACCGGTAAGGGGGCCGCGGTCGACCGCGCCACCAATTTTATTCCTTTGAAAGAAAGCAGTGTGCCCTCTCCCGAAGGCCTGGTCGACCGGTCTGATAACTGCGGTCGACCGATCATTGCAGACCTAGACCCAATCTTCCTATTTTCAAGCTAATCCGAAAGCCAAATTTTAACCAAAGAAAACCGACCTCATTTAATGATACCAAATAATCATAAATGCTTCCAACAACATTATTCTACATCAATCCATAATCTAATCTCTTCCAAAGATACCAAAACCCATAAATCCAAACAAAACCATAACTACATTAAACCAAAACTATTACATAACTACCAACACTAATTATCCACCTTAAACCATATAATAGCAAGTAAAAAACTTGCCTTGGGGCTTCAATCTCAGATTTTAATGAAGGAGAATACAAGATCAATCCACAAATCTTCAAACTCACTCTTTTTCCACAAGTTCTCTTCTTCTTTCTCTCTTACTCTAGGGCTAGAAACACTTAGGGGAAAATGAAAGACTTAAGAAGACTAAATCGTGGCCTTAAGCTAAAAGTCTCCAATTTTTAAGTGTCAATACCGCAATAAAATGATTTCAAATACACAATATACCAAAACCAGTCAAAAGTGCCCAAAACCTCAAAATACAATATGGCACCCATTTTGACTATATCGCACCTCTCGGAACTAACCGTACCCTCCAAATTATCATTTAGGAATTTTATAATTCATTTTAAGTTCCGATCTCATTTTAAACCAAAATGTCATTTTAATTCTCTTGACATAATAAAACACCATTTGGTAATATTCACCCACACATAAGGTAAATATGCAACATTTTAGTAAATATTAACTTATCTCATTAAATTAATTCTTACTCCACAATCCATTAGTTTATATATAATTACTCCGCATGGTCAATAAATATAAAATAGGCTCTCAAAAGTGAGGGCTGTTACAACTTTCACCACCATATATGATAAACAACTTAAAAAAAAAATAGCAAAAGTGTTATACATAAACAAACTACTTAGACTATTGATGTTAAGATGGATTACATTAAGTTCCTATGTGAGGCAAAATTTAGGAACTTTTACTAGCACACACACTACAAGAAAAAACATCATTTATGTAAGTTTGAAAATTCACCTTATGTCGGACAAATATAAAATGATATAAATACGTTTTGTAGGATATATTTATCACAGTTTAGCTTTATAGGTTAATTTTGATATCAATTTGAATAAAATTGAGAAAAAGAATAATTCATCTCAAATTTATATAAAAAATGAGGTAATTGAAATCAAATGCGGGTCTTTCATTTTTACTTCCCGCCCCTTCGTAGAATTTGTTCTATCTCTACAAATCCATTATACTTACTCTCTCTCATTCTCCAGAAAAAAAAATCTATGAAGATCTCAATAACCTCTCCTCTCTATTACTTTTCTCCAGGTAGATATGGCACAAAATATCTTCCATCCTCCTTTTCTGTAGGCAGAGACAATGTACTTCCTCTTCACGAAGGGTACAAAACCATCCCGCTTCCCCATTTATTTCATCTCTCTACAGCATTCCATCCACTATTCATGGTTACAAATTCTCTCTCTCTCTCTCTCTCTCTCTCTCTCTCTCTCTCTCTCTCTCTTTGTGTGTTTGTGTGTGTGTGTGTATATATATATATATATATATATATACGCACACACATACACACACACACATACACACTAGGGTGTACACGTGCCAATGGCACGGTGATAAATTTTCTTCCAAATATTTGTGGTTATAGCACACTCATAGCCGTATCGATGGCACAGGGATAAATTTGCTCCTGAGTATCTGTGGTTATAAAACACTCACACTCCCAGGTATGCTATATGATATTATTCACTTGACACCTTTTTAACACTCCATATGAACGTATAGATTTTTACTTTGATGAAATTTAGTTAGTATTTTTAAGTCTTTCATAGATAATATTTTGGCTGAAATTAATTTTAAAATAAAAAATAATTATTAAATATTTTAGTACTGACTTTGTTTCTAATTAATTCAAATATGCATTCAATAATAAAAATGACTTTAATTATGTCATTATGTAAAGTTATTTGTATTATTATAATTAATAATGTTTCACTGAATGTGTCAATGTTTGATGTCAACGTTTAACTTCCTAACTTAACACCCATGGTGAAATTATTAATTAACAGAGTTATTTTTATTTGATCACCCAATAATTCTTCATAATTTACAATTTTAATTTTTCTGATTTTACCAAATGTTTTTGCAATATTTTTTTGTGTGTCTAATACTTTTTTTGTAGTTCAAAGGTCAATTTGAAAGCAAAATCACAAAAAGTAAACATATTGAGATAGACGTAACTATTGAATAAAATAAATTATGAACTATGTCATTGGAAAAAAGAAAATTCATGATGTCTAGTAAAAAAATGCAATAGCGATTTTTCTACTCTCTTTTAATCATATTTTTGTCCAGTAAAAAAATGCTACTCATTTAGTGTATGGAATGGAGTGCAAGTTTAATACTGGACAAAAATATGATTAAAAGAGTAGAAAAATAACTACTATACTTTTTTCTTAGGCATCATGAGTTTGAAAATGAACCTGAAACCATTAAAACAGAAAAATCACTACTATATTTTTTTCTTGGGCATCACAAAAAATGAACCCGAAACCATTAAAATAGAAAAATTATATGATATTACATGTTTACCTCTTAAGTCAATGCAAATATTCTTTAATGCCTCCTTGAGTGGTTATGAAAGATGATAAAACATTCTTGAACCACATTACACAAAGAGATATGTATATCTAAAAAACTTTCAGACACAAATTGGAGAGGGTATAAATGAAGGAATGATTTAGATGCTTACCCATGTGATTAAACCCCCATTTTTGATGCTCGATAAATCTAGAACGAAGAACCCTATGAAAAAAAATTCTCAACTATATATAAGGAAAACCCCCCAAAAAATTCAAGATTTGAAAATTTGAGATCTAAAAAATTCATGGCGTGAAAATTTGATCCAAAAATCCCAAACAATCTACCTCATTTTTCAAACACATATATGAAAATCAAACATAGAAACCTAGAATAAATACTCAACCGTTGGATGGAGGTGGAGAGGTGAACAACTATGAGGAAGGCCAAGGTGGATGGAGTCGGAGAGGCGAACGACTGTGGTGCTCGGAGTGAAAAAAAGAACCCGAAACCTCCTTGCCTAGCTCACGTTCAAAATAAGGAGTTTCCATCTTGGTTATGGAAGAAGATAAAATCAAATGGGAACACAAAAGAGAGAGAAGATGAGAGAGAGAGAGAGAGAGAGAATCTGTACCTTTGATCTTCTCCTAATATTTTCTTTGTTCGATCCGTTAGGAAGAAATGAAAGTCATGTAGTTTTTTCACTTCTATAGTTATGACCCGTTTATTGAGAAGATAGATGTATCATTGAGTTTGTTGTCAGGGATAAAGTGATAAATAGATTTTCGGAGCATATGGCTCGAGGTATGAGGGATCAAACTTTTGATCTCAACACATGGCTAGTTTTCAACCGTTAAATTCAAACCCTTCCGATTTAATTTCAAACATTAGTTGACAAAGACCAAACTCATCAAATTTAATCTTAACCGTTAGTTAGGGGAGACCAAAAAAGCCATCGTCTTTATATATATATAAGTCTTTTAATTTATTTTATATATGTGAATATTCACGTTTGATTTTAATTCTTTGTGTTTATGGGCATATATCATTCACATCCTTATGTATTCTTGTGTGATTTTGATTAAATCTTGACCTTATGAGTCCATCATCGATTTTATCTTCGCTTGCCTTCAAACAAAAATTTATAACCCTTATCTTCCTTCTTCCATTTTATATAGTATAACATCATGTTTGTTATTACATTACTTAATTTATATGTTGCCTTCTGCCAGTTGTACCTTTATTTTTTTATGCTCATGGGAAGAACTAATGGGTTGCTAAAACGAAAAAAATGTTGTGAAATTGGGGGAATTAATGGTTGTACTAATGCCAAACTTTTATGTTGTATACCAAATAAAATTTCAACTTTGAAATTTAAATATTTTACACCCTTTAGTTTGGTATCTAGTATGTACAAATTTATGTCAAAAGAACTTATTTAAGACTAAGAGATACCCTTGATGCCAAAATTGCTTCTTCACTTGATGGTAAAAGTACTTTTCAAGCTTTAGACAATTTCCTATGTGATAATTAAGCATTTTCCCTATAGGGTTGTAAGAGGGAAGGGATGTTTATTAAAATTGACTTGAAAGGTTTATCAATTTGAGTAAAATCATGTTTTCATGTGGGTTTGTGATAAGGATGAAGGTAGGGTGGACATATATATCAATTTTAATGAAAGTTACTTTTTATTTTTATTTCAATCATGTATGGTGTTGTAGAAAATAATAAAATTTAAACTAATATTATTAAAGCCCTCCGCTAATTTCTTTGGAAACACCCTGCCCATTTGTAAAGCAAGTTAATTTGTTTTCAATCAGTTTTGAATTCATATTAATTTTATCCTTAAAAGAATCTAAAAGAACCTTATAATCAAATAAAAATTAGTTGAAGATTATGTTATGTTTTGTATTTCATACGCAGAACTTTGATGTCCACTTACACAAATAAGACAAAAACACAAGGGCCACAACCTCAAGTTACAATCTATCTTCTAGGTTTTCATGATAGGGTTGCTTATGTTTAGATAGATTATTTGTTTGCTTGTTTGTTTTTTCAGATTTAGACGAACACCTTTGTTCTTTAGTGGATTTCTAAATAGTTCTTTTGTGTCCTGAGATTAGGGGGTTTGAATATTTATCATATGGTTGTTATATGGTTGAATTTCGATTTAAATAGGTATTATTAAGTTTTGTATTTATTTTCTATCTTTTGATTTAATTTTTAATATTTAAGAAATCCTATTTTTTTTAAATTCTCTAAAAAATATCAAAAACCTGATCTTATGGAAGGGATATCTACAGACTCCAGCTAGATGAGCCCTTTGGCAATCTAAGGCAGAGCATTTAAGTCATAGAATATAAGGGGGCCTGATGAGGCAGTAGCCACCTTGGCCATACAATCATCTACACCATTAGATTGTCTCCCAATGTGATTTATCTTATAATCAAGCAAAAAGAGGAAACATGGAAGAAATTATAGATTTAAGAAACCAAGGGCCCTCTTTCTTATCGATAATAAACTCAACTAAATAAATACTTGGTGTTTGACATAATTTGATCTTTAAAGATTTTTCCCTTTATGAATTGGGTGTGAATCATTGAAGTTATGAACCAAGATTATGGTGTTGATTATATAGTTTCAGTGTTGTGTTGATTGATTTTATATTGTAAGTATTCTCTCTCAATTAGCTGCCTCAAATTATGTTTTTGTCAATAATTTTGAGTTATTTCATTTTTATACTTTGTACCTTCGCACCATTACAATTAAGTAATGGTGTATGCCTCTTATATGTTCTCTTCTTAGTCCATCTTCATTGTTTTATTCTATATGGTATATGATATCTTTTCCATACTATGTATTCTAAACTTTCTTATTTTTTTTCCTTTTTGTTCAAATTAATTAGATATGAAAAGTTATTCCCTCTTTACAAGCTTTGTTGTTCTCTCCGGGAAACCAATATACATTGTTTATTAGTTTAACAGTTCCGAACACTTTTTATTTTGAACAACATATAACTTAAAATCACATCCTTCCCATCTTAATATATCTAGTATGCAGTTCTTATCTAATTAGACTCTGAATGAATATGTTTAATATCTAGTTCCCAGTGGGTTTGAGACTTCTTGTTGTGCGTGACCATGCTACTTGTTTGAGAATTATGGAACTAATAAATTTAATTAAGTTGTTATAAAGTTTAAAAATATTATCCCATTGAATGTTTTGTGTAATACCCCGCGATTTTTGGGACTGAGAAATTAGATTTTTGGGGGAAATAAAATTTATTTAAATGGAAAATTTTTAAATTTTGGCAATTAAGGTCAAAATTTGAGGACGTTATAAAGTATTCCGGATGACAATTCTGAGTGCGCGATCGATTCTGGATGGGTCGAGATAGTCAAAATGATTGTCTTTGGGATTTATTTCGGTTTTGGTATATTTTTAAATTAGTTTGACTCGAATTAGAGTAAACAGGTCATTTAAAGTGTGTATTATCATTTAAGACTGGGATTTAGGATTTAAAGTTTTATGAGGCTTACGAAATAAGCCAATCTCATTTGTGAGAGAGATAGAGAAAAGAAGAAGAAAAGAAGAAGGGAGAAGAGAGAGTATAAAGTTTGGAGATTTCCGACAAATACGGGATCTCGAGGATGATTCAACCTCTACAATTTCGAGGCAAGTGTTTAATCTTGCTAAATAATTCATATGTGTATTTGATTTCATGAATTGTGGATGAAAATATGAATTTTGGGTATAAATATCAAAACCTAGATTTTGGGTTTCAAACCTTGCATTTGATATATATACACGAGTTTAAGGGTGTATAACTTGAAAGGACTTGATATAGGATGAGTTTTAATGTTGGAAACATGTTGGGATTAATGATTAATGGTTGGAAGTGGATAAATTTGGGTTTCGGGAAATTTAGGTTTTGGAGAGAAAATGCCCATTTCGTGGATTGCTAAACAGGCCGAATCGATTCGGCCCCCTTCCCGAATCGATTCAGAAAGTTGCAGGTTTACAGGTTTGAGTGACCGAATCGATTCGGACCCCAGGGTGAATCAACTCTTCTTGAGTCAGACTCCCAGGTTCTTTGGACCAAATTGATTCGTATTAGGGGCGAAACGATTCGATGGGCCGAATCGATTCGGGTTAGGTCCGAATCGATTAAAAAACATGGCAGTTTTGAGAAACTTTTCTAGAATGAGTTTTATTCCATTTCGATTGGGTTTCTTGATTTGGAACATCCTAGTATGGTACGAGAAGTATGTTTTGGAGATTTATTGGGGGTTTCTCTCATGATTTGGTCATGGGGACATATCGACGGAGGATGGAAATATATTCATATGTATTGGAGTTGTCACATCGATATAGGGGAAAATTTCATAGGCATGGGAGTCCGACTTGGAGATTAGAAGTAGCTTATTATAGGATAGGAGTTTGAGGATTCCTCAAGGAAGTTGTGGAGGTAGGAAGTGGGATTGTTACACCAATGTTTGGGTAGAATCCTTCTAGCGATAGGGTTTTATTTAGATATTACGAGTAGACTAATGAGAGAGAGGTCGGATATCCTTAATAATGATGAATTTGGGGATTAAATCGAAAATGCGGTATTGTTGTGGGTTTAGTTGAATAAGCTAACCGAGATCTTAGTTTGAAAGGATTAAATAGATTACCGACTATTAGTTGGGTGTACCTACAGACGGGATAATCATTATATACCGATGGGCATCCGAAGGTGGATGGTGTGTGTATATCGATTGATACATACGTTTTATTTTGAGATAGTGTCCTTAATCTTAGATATAATGGGAGCCTATTTATATCATAGGTGATTTGGATGTATATGTTTCAAGTGAGGGACCGCGTAAGGAAAATGCATTACTTAGATATGCGATATAACGATGGTGAGTATTATGAGAGTTGTATACATATCGTCAGATTCTTTTCCTTTATATATAAGGATTGGAGATAGGGTGTGTGTATATATATATATATATATATGTGTGTGTGTGTGTGTGTGTGTGTGTGTGTGGTTATATGGCGCGAATGTATATTTCTTGTGTGATGATTTATACATATGATGTGATTGCATGTATATATATATGTAGTGTGAATGATATATATATATACTTATTGTGTGAGCATACCTAGCACATGCTATCATGGGAGGTTGCGCGATGTGGGTGAGGCCCCTGGCTTGAGGAGCAGGGTGCGTATAGTCCCCAGGTCATAGTCGTCCATTATCATTTCTGTGATTTTATTTGGGGTTGAGAAGTCTTCGGTATGATTCGTTCTCACTTTCTGGTTAGGAACTATGACCGCTTCCCATATGGTGTGTTTTGTTTTATTATCATGGCGATGTGACAATAGTCCGATGTATGGTAACCCGAGATAAAGTGAGTAATTCCTGGAAGATGATAGCATTTTGCGGTATATTTGTATCCTATAATCGTATATGTTATCATTATTGCAAAGTGTACATTATGTGTGGTACGTATACATGGTTATAGGATTGAATGATTGTATTATATATTTAAAGTAAATATATATATCCTGTAGGTTAAGGTGATATAAGTTTTCTAAGATGTACATCTTATGTGATTTTAGTGTACTAGCTTATTAGGGTCGAAGGATCGCACTTAGAGACAATTGCTGATATATCGACCCCCTAGGATTTAAATAGAGGTCTTACTTGGATACTAGAGATGGTACTCAAAATAAGTAGCTGAGGTTTTAGGATGTGTATGGAGGGAATAATGGATTCCGACGATCAAAATTATCAAGGAGTAGTATATCGGTGGGGTTCCTTATTTGGATTTCGCTTTGCGAGACGTCCCACGCACGAGACTTAGAGCAGTGTTGGGATTGGGGAGAAGATTAGTCCTTAGTACTCAGGTGTATGTTGTTTAGTGATAGAATGTTTATTGAGAATAGAAAGTTAATGTGTGCCTATTCTGTCGTTAAGGAATTGTTTAAGTTATAATTAGAATCGGATGGACTCTAGTAAGGTACATGTGTGTTCTATAATATAGTATTATATATTTATATATATATATATATATATATAAGTTTGGGTGTAAACTTAGGGTATGATAGGATGAGAGGATTTTTGGGTCACCCTTAGAAGTTATCGGGTAGATCAACTTAGGTTCATGTGCATATGTTTAGGTGCGCGCTTTAGTTGAGGGGTGAGTTTGGGGGTTCCACGAGAGTGCAACTCCACTTTATTTATGAAATTGAGCATTTATTAATTATTATGCATATTATACACTTGCTATAAACATTTTTACATCTCGGGCTCTGACCCATTTATTTTTCCCCTCTTGATATATATATATATATATATATATATATATATATATTGTGTACAAGAGGTGTCCTACCGCAAGGATACCGATGATGCTATTCTATCCAGTATCTTGGGAGCCGTAGAAGATGCGACCTATTGCGGGATTTTGTTATAGTCGCCTCCCATCGTTTGTAAATCTAGATAGGATTAATTTTGGTGTTTCGGGTTTATACCCAAGAGTTACTTTTAGCATTTTTATACTTCTCTCCTCTGGATTATTGTATTATATATTACCCGACAGCAGATTCGGGTATATTTCTTTTATTGTACGTGTTACATTTTTTTATTATGCGCGTATACATCTTACTGTATTCAGTAGATATTACATTGTGGTTTTGTTAGTGCAATGTGTGGTTTTAAAATTTTTGGCATCAGCTTATTATGGTTTTGGGTAGTTAGCCGCTTTTATTTTAGTATCGACAGTTGATGCTAAAAATGATCCACTTAAGATTCATGTTTTAATTTAGTATAGGTATGGCCACCCGTTATTATTTTAAGCGGGGTGTCACAGGTGGTATCAGAGCATCAGGTTCTAGTGTCTTTAGGATATGTGCGGGTTTTCTGCGTTCTTCCATTAGAGTTCTTGATGTAGAGCCCTGTCATTAGGATTGTTGTATTCACTAAGCCTATATTTTATTCTGTGATGTGTAGTTACTTCAATGACGTTCTGATACATTTAGTTTCATCTCAGATGTCACCGAGAGGAAGTCATCCTGTCATGGAAACTCGAGGGGCTGAGAACATAGAACCCAAAATGCCTCTAATGACTGTGATTGTAGCCGAAGATGTCATTTGGGTGGCATAAGCTGTTGATGTTGCCATTGTTGCGATGGTACTTCATCTGGAAGTTTTGATAGCTCAGTACCACCCACAACCACCTGCGTGGGAAAGAGTATGAGAAGCCTTTATAGAAAGGACATCCTCCAAAGAATTCGAGGGAGGGGAGCTCATGCAATTGTTGCATGTTAGTGGAAGAAGGATATACAAAGGCACCTTCGTATAGTCAAATGCAATGAGGTGTAGGATCAAATACTCGCCACCTTTAGACTATTGGGTGAAGCTCTCCAGTGGTGGGTGTTAGTCACCACATTGGAGCAGAGAGATGCAATGCCCATCGTATATTTTGGGTAAGTTTTGAGTTGGAAGTATTTTCTTTCCGCAATTTAGATGGCGATGAGAAAGAGATTCTAAAGGTGACTCAAGTTGATCGAACAGTGGTTGAGTACGAAGAAGAATTAACTCGACTATCAAATTTTATGCCCGGTGAGGTATTTATATATGGAGGAGGAGTGAATAGTTAAATCCTGGGGAGGGTGAGACTGGTAAGTTCAGTAGAATTTATGAGGGAACCCAACATTTTTTACTTTTATTGATGTGATGAATCTGGCATAGTTAAACTGTCAGGAGTATCATCTTCATTTAAAGGGAACAAGCAATTTAGGGACTCGGGTTCATCAAGTAGGACTAGAGGAGATGATGCCAGTGGAGCAAGATCATCATCGCGATAGGGTTTTAGCAGATTTATTGAGGGCCATAACATCGTTTTATCTCTTAGGATGGCCGGGAAGGAATTTTTGAGATATGAGAACTGTACCATAAGAAGATGGATTGTCTTAGAAGATGTAGATGGAAACTTTTGAGGAGATATTGGACATAAAATTCCTATAACAAATTTCTAGGCCCGTTTAGGCAAGAAAACTTTGAATGGGACCCATTGATGAAGTGAGGTAATTGGAGGTATAAGGTAAATTGTTCTCCCTTTTGCTTCGATCATGTTTTGAGGGGATTTGGGAGCGCCGCATGTAAGGTTTAGTGAGTGGTTAGTTGTTATAACCATATTGTGCATAAGATTTCCTTGGAGGGAGGAGTGAGTAAATGTGACTCTGGGATGGTATCTTTCAGGAGAATAGGTTGTTTCGAGATGTGCTAGTGGAGATTTATGAATTCTCTACCTTTGGGAGTGCGAATTGTTGAAATGTGTCTGGTGGTAATCGGTAAGGTTATCATTTTTATAGTTAGGCTAGATGTAAGTGAGTGCAGTATTCCCGTTGTGGGAGGGCCTATTTTAATGTCGATGCTTGGGCGTGATGTCAAGGATTTTTATTTTTTAGGAAATTCAGGGTTTAGTAGGATCCTTGTGGAGCGAGGAATTTAGCTCATGGTTATGTTAGTTTAGAGAACGAGGTGTTAGTAAGAGTATCATATTTGGGGATGCCTTGTGTTTTGAACATAAGGTGTTTGATTTGGCGTGTCGAAAGACGCAAAACTATTTTTTATCATATTGTTTTATAGGCCTTTGGGATATATTTCTGGTTCAAAAATCTTTTATAAAACCTTAGTCCTGATTCAACTAATATCAATTCCAGACCGAGGTACACAATAGTGTATTGGGAGGGTTCCTTATTTGGATTTAATTTGCGAGACCTCCCCCGCATGAAAGTAGCGAATGTCCGGGATTGAGAAGAGTTCAATCACTGGAAATTTCAATTTTTTTCAAACTTTGTACGCTATTATATATTAATTTGTTAAGAAATATATTATGGGTTAAGGTAAGTACATTCGAGTATGGTTCTGTAATTGGGCTCGGGTACAGGGTGTATGGGCGCCCTGGCTAACTAATTCGATTTCTAAATGAAGTAATTCACCGAGAGAAGTAGAAGAAAGAGGTATACAAATTTTGAGGGTAGGTGACGTGAGAACTAGTTGAGGTTCGGAGTCCTAGGTTTAACTTAATTTCGAGGATAAAATTCTTGTAAGGGGTGAAGTCTATAATACCCCGCGATTTTTGGGATCGAGAAATTAAATTTTTAGGAGAAATAAAATTATTTAAATGGGAGAATTTTAAAATTTGGCAATTGAGGTCAAAATCCGAAGACGTTATAAAGTATGCCGGATGACGATTCTGAGTGCGCGGTTGATTCCGGATGGGTATAGATAGTCAAAATGACTATTTTTGGGATTTATTTCGGTTCTGATATATTTTTAAGTTAGTTTGACTCGAATTGGAGTAAACGAGTCATTTAAAGTGTGTATTATCATTTAAGATTGTGATTTTGGATTTAAAGGTTTAGGAGGCTTATGAAATAAGCCAATCTCATTTGTGAGAGAGAGAGATAGATAGATAGATAGATATATAGATATAGATATAGATAGAGATAGAGATAGAGAGATAGATAGAGATAGATAGATAGATAGATAGAGAGAGAGAGAGAGAGAGAGAGAGAGAAAGAAGAAAAGAAGAAGGGAGAAGAGAGAAGAGAGAGGATAAAGCTTCGAGATTTCTGGCAAAAACGCCATCTCGAGGATGATTCAACCTCTACAATTTTGTGGAAAGTGTTTAATTTTGATAAATAATTCATATGTGTATTTGATTTCATGAATTGTGGATTAAAATTTGAATTTTGGGTATATATATCAAAACCTAGATTTTGGGTGTTAAACCTTGCATTTGATGTTTATACATAGGTTTAAGGGTGTATAACTTGAAAGGACTTGATATAGGATGAGTTTTGATGTTGGAAACATGTTGGGGTTAATGATTAACGGTTGGAAGTGGATAAATTTGGGTTTTGGGAAATTTAGGTTTTGGAGAGAAAAGGCCCATTTCGTGAATTGCTGAACAAGCCGAATCGATTCAGCCCCCTTCCCGAATCAATTCAAAAAATTGCAGGTTTACAGGTCTGAGTGACCGAATCAATTCGTACCCTAAGACTAATTGATTCGGCCTAAGTCAGACTCTCGGGTCCTTCGGACCGAATCGATTCGCATTAGGGGTCGAAATGATTCGCTCGGCCAAATCGATTTGGGTTAGGGACGAATCGATTCGAAAATAGGGAAGTTTTGAGCAACTTTTCTAGAATGAGTTTTATTCCATTTCGATTGGGTTTCTCAATTTAGAACATCCTAGTATGGTATGAGAAGTATGTTTGGGAGATTTATTGGGGGGTTCTTGTATGATTTGGTCATGGGGACATATCGGCGAAGGATGGGAATATATGCATATGTATTGGAGTTGTCACATCGATATTGGGGGAAATTTCATAGGGATGGGAGTCACACTTGGAGATTATAAGTAGATTATTATAGGATAGGAGTTTGAGGATTCCTCAAGGAAGTTGTGGAGGTAGGAAGTGGGATTGTTATACCAATGTTTGGGTAGAATCCTTTTAGAAATAGGGTTTTATTTAGATATTATGGGTAAACCAATGAGATAGAGGTCGAATATCCTTACTAACGATGAAATTGGGGATTAAATAAAAAACGCGATAGTGTTAAGGGTTTACTTGAGTAAACGATATGAGATCTTAGTTCGAAAGGATTAAATAGATTACTGACTATTAGTTGGGTGTACCTATAGACGAGATAATTATTATATATCGGTGGGCATCCGGAGGTGGATGGTGTGTGTATAGGGATTGATACATACGTTTGATTTTGAGATAGTGTCCTTATTGTTGGATATAATGGGAGACTATTTATATCATAGGTGATTTAGATGTATATGTTTCAAGTGAGGGACCGCGTAAGGAAAATACATTTCTTAGATATGCGATATAACGATGGTGAGTATTATGAGAGTTGTATACAAATTGGCATCGAACTTTATCTCGGATACCATCTACAAATTTGTATCAAAATGGGTTTCACTAAATTTTTCTGAGATCCATTTTCCCAAAATTTTGGAGATATAGATTTTTTTGAAAAATCTGATTTTGAATAAAATGCGCAATTTTTCCAATGGATAACTTGTATAATTGGATCCCAGTTCTTTACGGGACTAATTACGCCTATTGGAAAGCCCACATGAAATCTTCCTTAAAATAAATCGATGAACGTGTTTGTGTTGTTTGTGAAAGAGGGTGGACTCCTCCCACTGTCACTGTTAATAATGTGTCATATCTTAAACCGGTGTCTGACAGGATCGAGGATGAATTTAAATGGAGCACGTATAACTCCCATGGGCTAAGTGCAATTTTTATTGTTGTCACACCTGATGAGTTTTAACACATCATGACATTTTCCACGTCAAAGGAATCATGTGATGTTTTACAATTTACCCATGAAGGCATGAATGCAGTGAAAGAGTCTAAATTGCAAAATTTAACTACTCAATTTAAAACAATTACCATGCTTGAATATGATCGTTTTGATGAGTTTTATCTATGTTTGTCTGATATTGTAAACATTAGTTTCAATCTTGGTGAACATATTCCTGATGCATGCGTGGGTAAAAATATTTTTCGATCATTGCCTAAACGTTTTATCCAAAACTTCTACGTGTTTAATTTCTTAGGAAATTTGAGAAATCTTAAGTTACAAGAATTGGTAGGAGGCCTCAAGACATTTGAAATTGACATGTTTTATGACACTTTCAAGCCTAAGGACAGAGGGATAGCACTTCAATCCCAGTCTAGAAAAAATGAGTAAGCATCCAGGAGAGAGAAGAAAATGAAAGTGAAAGTTTGTAAGTCTGAGTCTGAGGGAGAGTTTGATTTTGATGATGTGGCCATGATTGCTAAATTTTTTAAAAATTTTCTCAAATATTCCAAAGAAATTCTTCCAATAAGAAGATTTTTGAGAAAAATAAAAAGAAATAAGAGGCTAAAGATAGCACTGAGAAGGAGAAAGATGAAGAGGATAAATGCTTTGAGTGCGAGGTCAAAGGGCACAAAACGTTTGAATGTCCCACTATGCTTAAGAGAGAGGTCAAGAAAAATTCCATGCCAGCCACTCTTAGTGATAGTGATGAGGAGGTGAGAATTTTGAGGATGAGTCGTCACATGGTATGTGTGTTGCTTTTATGGAAAGTCACATTACCATACATAGTTTGTCCCATGACAATGAGGATACTTATGTACGTGTGAGCCGTGATGATGATTTAAGTGTGTCTAGTGAAAGTGATGGTGAGTTTAAGAATGAGAGTGAAAGTTAAGTCCAAAGAGCGTTTCGATATTTATACGTCGAGACCTTAAAGACGAAGAAGTTGAATAAGGAATTAGGTTTTAAGATTCTTGATTTAAAGAGGGAGATAAATATTTTAAGGGGATTTGAGACGCCAGTGAGTCAACTCGAGAAGGTGAAGGTTAACTTGAGTGAGTAGTTGATCGTCATAGGTTGAGAAAAGATTGAAGTTGAAGATCGTGTGGTAAAACTCAAGAGAGATCTTGAACGATCCTGTGAGGTAAAGGTCACTATAGTTGATACATCTAAGAAGGTAGTAAAGATGCTCCTCAATCCCTCTTTGGGTAATGTTGAGAGATTAGTAATAGATCATGTCGGTGCATCCACTTCCCATGTTGAACCCGATCCGATTCTCGGGTTTGTTCTAGATCCTTATGGCGCTCAGACAAACCTACCTAGGCATCCCATTCGATATAGGAGAGTATGTCCTAGATGTTTTGAGAGAGGTTTTCTTACGCCCGTGTATGTTTGATCCCATTATAAGAAAACATGACACCTTAGGGAGTTCTATTTAAAGTTGGACAGTGTGTCACATAGAGTTTTACCATGCCCACACATGATGCTCCTAGATATTACATGAGAGAATTTGCATACATTCAAGAGCAAGTTAAATTTTTGGTCGAAATTCACATAATTTGATGGATATTTTTCATAGGTTTCCACCACGCATGAAAAACTCCTCCGCACCTAATGGTTGAGGTTTAGACTTATTTGCTAGCATAGGATGATTTTCATGATGATATTTTATGCCTATTGCTTGTGTGTAAGACTTTTGTATGTATTCTTTTTTCCATTTTGATATAATTTTCAAAAAAACCAAAAAGATTTTTGTTTTTCAAAATTTTTGGAAAAATACATATAGATTTCTATTTTTTGAGAAAATTTTGAAAAAAGTCAAAAAGATTTTATTTTGATAAAGTTTTTTTGAAAAAGACAAAAAGATTTTTGTATTTTGTTTACACTGTTTATGGACGGACATTTAGGATGACCAAGTTACAACATCATTTCATATCCATGTGACTATTCGATAATGTATTAAGACGATATATCATTTCATCCATGTGCTTTATAATGTTTGCAGTCATCATGTTTGACTCGGGATTTCCTTTAATACACACTTGCATGGACTTGTTTGATTATTGAACTTTTCTATCACATATTTATCTGTGACACCCCGCCTAATAAAATACCAGGTGATCAATCATATACCAAATTAAGACAGGAATCTCATATGGTTCATTCTCAGCATTATTATCGAAAACCAATTTAATTACTAATAACTTATTAGGCTGGCATCAAAATTTTATTTAACTAATCTTTTTAACCAAACCAACCAAGTAAAACATTCACACAATTTATATACACAAAAAAATCTGAAATGAAATAAAATAACCGAACACTCGGTTTAACAAAATGCAACCAAATCGAATGCCACACTAAAAGGCAGTAAAATAATAAATAAGTACAATTGGGATATCGACCTGAATGTTTCTACAATACCTCCTATCTAGGTCTTAAGGATATAAGTGTCTACAATAAACCTGCTTGCATCCACAACTGATGCAGTAAACATCTGACTCGAAAGAATCATCATCCAGGCGTCCCTGTGTTTGGACACCTAATATATATACATATATAGCAAGAGAGGGGAAAATAGAGAAACCTGTCAGATCCCGAGTTTTGGAAAAATTTAGCAAGTGCTTAAAAGCCATATTTTAAAATATGAAATCTCTCATATTTAAACTGGCATCGCACTCGCACGAGATACACCTCGACCTTCTACTAATAGTGCACACCTATCGCATACATTTATAACCAAACTAGTTAAGCTACTTAGCCTAACTAAACTCTTACACCCAATCCTCTAAATTCTCATAAACCCAAGTACTAAGGACTAAAATTCTCTCCATTCCCAATATTGCACTACGTTTTGTGCGTAGGGTGTCTCGCAAAGCGTAATCCAAACAAGGAACCCCCCGACACACTACTACACAACAATGTTGATCGTCGAGATCCATTATGCCCTCAGTACATAGCACATATTATAAAATCCTATATATATATATATATATATATATATATATATATATATATATATATATATATATATATATAGTTCTCATTAGAACCTAGGATTCACATTCATATAAATCTGGATATCAATTTACCGGAAGGAGAATAACACCTTATTCATTCTTTTCACTTTACACAAGTCTACTTTATATGATATCTCATTTTCATATACAACCCACATACTACTCGCAACATGTATTATTATACCTATAATAATATCATAAGTATAATAACCATACCACCGAGCTATAACTCGAGGATGCAGTCTCCGAGTGACTATCTTCATGGTACGAAGCCAGACTCATTCATGGTCATGGTAAAAATACTAAACGGTGGAGGCGGTCATGAACAATATTACCTGGGAATATACTCTCCCTACTCCACACGCCAGGGGATTCACCCACATTGCGCAACCTCCCTGGATATCACTTGAGAAAAATATAATTTGGTTGTCCATCCCTATGCTCGTGGAACCAGCCCCTAAATATAAATATACCAATCATACACATATATATTTATATTCGTATCACATCATATATTATAATAACATCGTATACATAATATATCACTTCTCAATGTATTATGGCTATAATTTCCAAACTCTTATAGGGATCGCTAAAACCCTAAATGTTTCCCATTCGTAATAGGATATAAGTATACTAACTACTTATCTTAATTCCATGGGTATCGCATCACCTATACTACTAGTCGTCAATATACGTATCGGATAACCGCTCAATTCTCTTTAGCCCATATCTTAAATTCCATCCTAACCGCATTCTAGGATTTAGTCAATTGAACGTCGGCCCATATTTATTCAAACTGCATAAACATATCTATATACGCTTGCCGAATAATTCTCTCGAATGTCTCTTATCCTAAACATTTATTAAGTCCATACCTCAGATGTACCCTCCATTAATCCAAGGCTTTGTCTCCTTTACCTAAGGTTTACTCACCTTAAATTTCATTGTCTAGGAGTCCTAATATCACTTCTAGAATCCCCTATTCCAATCTCCGAATTCCAATTCAACTTCCCCTAATCTCAAAGAAGAAAAACTTTCAAATTCTGCAAAGGCGAATAGATTCGCCCCCAATGTGAATCGATTCGGACAAGCGAATCGATTCTGTCCAAATCCGAATCGATTTGAAAAAGGTTTTGAAAACAGGTCTTCAAATGCGAATCGATTCAGTCTCAATCCGAATCTATTTGGCCTGAGACTGTCCTACAGATCTCCTTATGCGAATCGATTTTCCATGTTCGAAACTCACTGTTTGGGTGATGTGATCTTCTCCAAATTTCCAAATATCAACCCAACCTCCTTTCTTATGGTTTGTAATCTCAACCAACATCACTATAATCATCCTAACACTGATTTATAACTAACACATCAATTAATTTATGGTATTAAACAATTTCTCTTAGATTTAAACCCTAAAACTATTAAAACCCTAGTTTATCGATTTCTCCCATTTCAATTCATCTCTAGACCTCATTAACACGGTTTTAACACTAGAAGTTATCAAGAGTTAACAAGACACCAACTTGTAAACTCAAAATCAATTTTCCCAAATTTATTTTAAGGGTTCTAATAAAAAAATTATCTAGTTTACCAACTATAATATGAGATATACACAAAAAATGGATAGAGCAAGTAAACACTTGCCTTGCGGATGAAATCCGACGACCTCAAGTCGAATTCTGCTGAGTTTGGCCTGAAAATCCTTTTCTCTCTTCCTTTCTCATTTCTCCTATTTTCTATTTTCTTTATCTTTTCTTTCCTTCTCTCAATATCTCGTGCCTTATATGAAAGAAATAAGGGTTTTCCCTTATTAAACCGAATTTTGACTCGTTTACACAATTGCGAGTCCCTACTAGTCCAAAAGTCCCCGGAACCCAAACACTACCCTCGGATACTCTATTCTGACAATCTCGGCCATTCCAAAACTAATCGTGCACTCGAAATCTCCATCCGAGTTACCTAACAAAAATTCATTAGTCATACGTAAATCCTCTAACAACATTTTAATCCAAAATTTACTATTCACATAAATTCCTGTAATTAAAAAATTACACCCAGTAATGTAATTTAAATATCTATAAAAGTACAGGGTATTACATACTCTCCCCTTACAACATAATTTTTTCCCCGAAATTGGGATATGAACTATACCCAGAAGTCAAATGGTACGAACACAATGTTACCCTACTATATACTCGTTCACGGTACCCACCTATCTCAAGGCTTATATTCTAACGTACTAGCTTAACAACAATCTTAAAGAAATCTATATATGATACAATACTACCTCATTCGTGAGGTTAAATTTAACAACATCACATCGTACCTAGTGCTTCTATAACTGCATATAAGGGAAATGAGCCAATAATCGCCGCTCTAACGTATTGATCACTACTCTAAGCATCCACTCATCAACAACATGACATCGAACTTCCCAAAAAGAAACTACACTACCATTTGACAACCCCCCGTCAGTCTTATCGCTTATCTTAGGCGTGCTAAATCTTGTTGCACCTATACTATTGGGTTATCGCGTACCTCCTACGACGTTCAATCCAACCCATATATTCTCCAAAGCATATTCTTCAGCGTTATGTACTACGCTCCTTCTATTTCGGATGGTATATAAAATCAACTTACCAAGGTGACCATACACCTTTTAACCCATGCACACCTGGAAAAATATTGTAAACGTCACACACGTAACACTCTCTTTAAAAATGGGCCTCATTTCTTCGACCTGATACTAACACCTGGGTGTTCCTAACCCTAATACTCAAAATCAATTCTTTCTTAATCTGGAATTCTAATCCTTTATAAGGTCAACCTATGAGTCTTCTCATGGTTAACTCACTATAGTCTTCCTATAATAACACCACCTTCCTTACTGGCCTTATCTCTTAGCAGTCCTAAGATCGGTATGTTTTGCAATACACCTAAAATGAGTACTACCCTAACTATATCCCTAGTGCCCAAGACCTCTCCCAACTTCCGACATTTGCTCGATCTCATGCGTGGGACATCTCGCAAAGAGAAATTCAAACAAGGAACCCTCCTGTTACACTACTTCCTCACATCATTGGTCATTGAGATATAACGGCCTAAGGCACACCATCATGACGTTTTAAATCCTACCTCGCTAACCTACTAACATACTTCTACCACTATGTCCTTCCATCTTGGAGAAATGGAAAGTCTAACTAATCGGGGCGCCTACTCTATGTAAAAGTGTTACGAATATCATTCCAAAAATATATTTCCTCTGACCTTACCTTCTATTCAAGGCCTAGCTATAAGTCTCAAATCAATCTCCTTTACCTTGCCTCACCCACATATTTGCGGTGAGAAAAACATTTCCAGTGCTTTTTCACAACACATCTACTTTTTATTAGTTCCTAATCATCACATGACTCTCAGTTAATTTCACCAAAACCAACATCCTAGCATACAATAACATCTCTCCACTCTCAACGTTGTTAAGGTTCATGCATGGAGTGTCTCGCAAGCTAAATCCAAATAAGGAACACCTCCAATACACTACTACTTAACTTTGTCGGTCGTGGAGGTATGTCAGTGTAAAATATGTAAAATACTAAATCCATTATACCTTAGATCATATTTATAAGGTCCCCATGTACTAAAGTCATGCCAGTGAAACATCTACTCATCGAAGTTCCATCTAAGCATATAAAAATATGGCGAGCTCAACCCGTATTCAGGTGAGATATCGCAAAAATAAACAGTTCCACCTTGGAATCGCGGATACGATAGCCTTGTAATCATTAGGCTGATATCACTCCGATAAATCAGAAATATATTACACTAAGAATAATACTATACTCGTATAACACATACAAAATGAGAAATGCAAACCAAATATAAACTCAAAATACCAACACCCATTTCCATAACGAATGAAGAAAATAGAAACCCCACTATTGTAGAAAAATATATAGATATACCCTCTATAATATTACTGATACCGCCAGAAAGCTTGAATTACGCACACGAATCCAGGGTTAACAAAGTACCGTGACTCTATCTAGCCACACAAAATATACCTTCTAAATCCGAGGTGAAAGCCATAACACTAACTTCTCCAGTCTACCTGACTGCTCTAAATGGTCCTCAAACATAGTACATTTGCCTTAACCTAACCATTAATCAATGCCCCTTCTCGGCACCCTATTGTTGTCCTTTAACTTCTTTTGGTTCAGGACGAACCGTGTGGTTCTACGCTCTACACCACCACATTCCTCATCTCTGGCCTCCCTGACCATGTTAAGGTTATCAGCATCTTGGACTCTATAGCCTCGATCCTGATAATCACCTTCGTAGTTCCCTCAGCTCCTCCTACTAAAGGAAGCACACCGTCAGCCTCAACTACCCTATTTCAATGAATCCCAGGGCGGATGTCCACCTGTGGGGTTTCACAAACATAAATTATCCATAAGTGTTAACAACACTTTCTAGTGAGACTATGATTTCACTGAAGGACTCTTTCTTACATCGGTACAAGGTTCACTTCTCCATATCACTCTTTATTCACTATCGACCTCTGACCGTTCCTCATGTGAATAATTCACAAGATGCATTCTCTTCATTCTTTATAAATCGAACGAACTTGTAGTTAAAACCGTCCGTAAGATCCCCCTATGAGCAAAACATCATGTTCTCCCCAATTATGGTGACCACCGTTCCTCCCATTTCGACATTGCTCCAACGAGTGAAAAAAATTTCCTCAAATTTTCACATCTGGCCATTTCCATACCCTGCTCTAAGCCAAAGCTTTTGAGCCTTCTTCTTCCACTGAATAATTATACACTTTCGATGCATAACTTAAACTCAAATGTATGGTCCTCATCCAAGGTCTTTTAAACTTTTTCCCAATTTACTTCACTGGGTAATTCAAGTTTAGCACCACTCTCTATACTACAGCGGTACTTGAATAATTATAACTACTATACTTTAGTAGTCATTGAAGCAATCCATGAAAATGCCATAAAGATGTGTCATCTGTTGCGGTCCTCATCCCCGACTTCAACTTACATCTCTAACTAAGCCACGCCCCCTGCTGCCTTTATAACGGCCTTCCTTGGTCACCCTTCATGGATCATGACACGAATCTCGATGAGAGTACAAAAGATTTACCATAATCTTACATAATAGAAGGATAACAAAATCTTACAATAGAAATCAACAATCCTAATCGTAAAGCTCTATTTCAAATAGAAAGCAACGCTGAAAGCGTAGTACGTCCGCACAGATTCCTAAGGACAGTAGAACCTGATGCTCTGATCCCATCTGTGACACCTCGCCTAATAAAATACCGGGTGACCACTCCTATACTAAATTAAAATAGAAGTCTCATATGGTTCATTCTCAGCATCACTGTCGAAAACAAATTTAATTACTAATAACTTATTAGGCTAGCGTCAAAATTTTATTTAACTAATCTTTTTAACCAAACCAAACAAGTAAAACATTCACACAGTTTATATACACAAAAAAACCTGGAATGAAATAAAATAACCGAAGAGTCGGTTTAACATAATACAACGAAATCGAATGCCTCACTTAAAGGGGGTAGAAGAATAAATGAGTACAATTGGGCTATCGGCCCGAATGTTTCTACAATACCTCCTATCTAGATCTCAAGGATACAAGCATATACAATAAACCTACTTGCATCCACAGCTGCTGCAACAAACACCTGACTCGAAAGAATCATCATCTAGGCAACCCTGTGTCTGGACACCTAATATATATACATGTATAGCAAGAGAGGGGAAAATAGAAAAACAGGCCAGAGCCTGAGTTTTGAAAATATTTAGCAAGTGCTTAAAAGCCCTATTTTAAAATATGAAATATCTCATATTTAAACTGGTATCATACTCTCATGAGATACACCTCGCCCCTCTACTAATAGTGCACACCTATCGTATACATTTATAACCAAACTACTTAAGATACCTAATCTAACTAAACTCTTACACACGATCCTCTCATAAACCCAAGTACTAAGGACTAAACTTCTCCCCATTCCCAACATTGCACTACGTTTCGTGCGTGGGGTGTCTCGCAAATCGAAATCCAAACAAGGAACCCCCCCGATACACTACTACATGACAATGTTGATAATCGAGATCCATTATGCCCTCAGTACATAACACATATAATAAAATCCCGTATATATATATATATATATATATATATATATATATATATCATTCTCATTAGAACCTACGATTCACATTCATATAAATCCGGATATAAATCTACTAGAAGGAGAATAACACCTTATTCATTCTTTTCACTTTACACAAGTCTACTTTATATGATATCTCATTTTCATATACAACCCACATACTACTCGCAACATGCATAATTACACCTATAATAATATCATAAGTATAATAACCATTCCACCGAGCTATAACTCGGGGATGCAGTCTCAAAGTGCCTATCCTCATCCGGGTTTGCTCACATAACCAAGGTGCCAAGCCAGACTCATTCATGGTCATGGTGAAAATACTAAACGGTGGAGGCGGTCATGAACCATATGACTTAGGGATATACTCTCCATGCTCCGTATGCCAGGAGATTCACCCACATCGCGCAACCTCCCTCGATAGCACTAGAAAAAAATATAATTTGGCTATCCATCCCTATGCCCATGGAACCAGCCTCTAAATATAAATATACCAATCATACATAGATATATTTATATTCTTATCACATCATATATTATAATAACATCGTACATATAATATGTATCACTTCTCAATGTATTATGGCTATAATTGCCAAACTCTTATAGCGATAGCCAAAACCCCGAATGTTACCCATTCGTAAAATGATATAAGTATAGTAACTACTTATCTTAATTCCGTAGGTATTACATCACCTATACTAATAGTCGTTAATATACGTATCGGATAAGCGCTTAATTCTCTTTAGCCCATATCTTAAATTCCATCCTAACCGCATTCTAGGATTTACTCAATTGAACTCGGTCGGCCCATATTTATTCTAACTACATAAACGTATCTAGATACGCTTTCCGAACAATTCTCTCGAATGTCTCTCATCCTAAAAATTCATTATGTCCATACCTCGGATTGTACCCTCCATTAATCCAAGGTTCTCTCTCCTTTACCCAAGCTTCACTCACCCAAAATTTCATTGTCTAGGAGTCCTAATATCACTTCTAGAATCCCCTATTCCAATCTCCAAATTCCAATTTAACTTCCCATAATCTCAAAGAAGAAAAACTTTTAAATTATGCAAAGGCGAATTGTTTCGCCCCTAAGACAAATCGATTCAAACCAACGAATTGATTCGGTCCAAATCTTAATTGATTCGGAAAAGGTTCTACAAATATGTCTTCAAAGGTGAATTGATTCAGTCTCAATACGAATTGATTCGTCCTGAGACACTCCTACAGATCTCCTTATGCGAATCGATTCGGTCTAGACCCGAATCGATTCCCCCCTCTTTGAAGCTCACTATTTGGGTGATTTCATCTTCTCTAAATTTCCAAATATTAACCCAACCTCGATTCTTATGGTTTTCAATCTCAACCAACATCATTACAATTTTTCTAACACTGATTTATAACTAACACATCAATTAATTTGTGGTATTATACTATTTCTCTTAGATTTAAACCCTAAAACTATTAAAACCCTAATTTATCAATTTCTCCCATTTCAATTCATTTCTACACTTCATTAACATGGTTTTAACACTAGAAGTCATCATGAGTTAACAAGACACCAATTTGTAAACTCAAAATCAATTTCACAAATTTATTTTTAGGGTTCTAACCCAAAATTTATCTAGTTTACCAACTATAATATGAGATATACACACAAATGAATAAAGTAAGTAAACACTTGCCTCGTGGATGGAATTCGATGACCTCGAGTTGAATCCTGTGGAGTTTGGCCTGAAAATCCCTTTTCTCTCTTTCTTTCTCCTCATATCTCTTTTCTTTCTCTTTTCTTTCCTTCTCTCACTCTCTCGTGCCTTATATGAAAGAAATATCCCTTATTAAACCCAATTTTGACTCGTTTACACAATTGCGAGTCCTTACTAGTCCAAAAGTCCCCGGAACCCAAACACTACACCCCGAATACTTTATTCTGACTATCTAAACCATTCTAAAACTAACCGTGCACTCGAAATCTCCATCCGAGTTACCTAACTAAAATTCACTAGTCATATAGAAATCCTCTAACACTATTTAATTACAAAATTTACTATTCACATAAATTCCTCTAATTACAAAATTACGCCCTCTAATGTAATTTAAATATATATAAAAGTATGGGGTATCACATGATCCAAGTGTTTCCATCTCAATCCTGTCTTTAAAATGAGTCATATGCGATAAAACTTGACAATAAAAGTAGTGCCTATAAGAACTGTTTCCCGTGAGGAATTTGTTTCAATATATATATGTGAATTGGGGAAGGGCTACGAAAGGTAATCATAATATCCCTTGCGATTAAGCCCCCATTTAAATTGGACCTACAAAAGCGTGGCATTATAAAAAGTAGCCAAGGTCCAAAGAATTTAAATGAACCAAAGAAATATGGGATTGAAAAAAGTAGCCAAGGACAAATTAGTTTTGTTTGATATGATCATTCAAAATAAAAGCATTGAATATAGAAATATGATCATTATCTTATATTTGAGGAAGTTTGGATGGAAATATATCAACAGGTTTACACGTCCTGATGAAGTCTTGAAAAATATTAAATAGTTTGAGATGTTATTGGTGTGAAAATCATTTAAGAGTTTGAATTGTTGATATGGTTAAGCCGATGTCGTTTAAATTCAATAATTTTTACACTTAAGGATGATTGTGAAGTTCATTCATTAGGAGTATCCATACTCATCGATCACATTTGTTATGTATGTTTGAGTTGATTTACCTATTGATTATGTTCACACCCAAACATTACGTTTCCACAATTTTTTTAATTTAGTGTAAATTCATGGTGTGTGTATTTTTAGATATTTTATTTTCTTGAAAATTTTGAAAAATCAAAAAGAGTTTGTGAATGCTTTTGAGTTTCACCTTGCATGATTGTAGTTGATTTATTCGTGATGATTTTCATGTTATGACACTCTGTATTTATTTTAGTTTATTCTTTTCCTTGTCTATTTCAGATAGATAAAACGGGGGAGAACGAATTATTCATTATGGGGGAGTGAGATTTTGGAGTATGTGGGAGATTTGAGATATTTGATATTTCATTTGATTTATATGTTTATCTCATTTAAAACTCGATACATCACGAATGTAATTGTTTCTTATCTCATGTGTGTAGGTATAAATGAGAATCATTATTTTACACCGAGATGATGATAAAGAAATATTGGAGATTTGAAGATGTCAAAGTTGAAGAAAGACATTGAAGACTTGTATTTTTGGTACCTTTTCACTTTTGGGTTCATAAGAGGGTATTAGATTTGTATAGAATTTTTGTTTTAATAATTCAGATTGTTTTTAGTGTGTACTGGCATAGACATGGGTGGAGATTTGTAAGGACATATTTTACATACACTACAAAAAAACTACCCATACACTACAAAAAAACTACCCTTTATGACAGTTTAAAAAAAATTGTCCTTCATAGTACATTTCTCTTATTTACATGACATATTAATTATAACCTGTCATTATAAGAATATTAATATTAATGTACATGACCTAAGAGTCATATTAAATGGTATATATTATGACTGTTTGTTATAAAAATCCAAGTAAGATAACCTATTACGACAGTTTCAAGATAAAATTTGGTCTAAAAATTTTAGGCCCACGCTATTTCCCTCCAACTTTCTATATAAGACTTTTACCCAAGACTAACTTCATTTTCTCCTTCCCCCATTTACTCAGGTACTCTCTCTCTCTCCCTCTCACACACACATACACACACAGTCTGCTACCACCCTATCCTGTTTTGCTAGTTTGTATCTCGTTCTTCTCATGCTAGAGGTTTTGCACCCGGATTCCATTATCACCAGTGGTTTCTGCTCAGGTAAGCTTTGTTAAATCCATATACCTAATGATTATAGCTGATTTCTACTCAGATAAGTTTCCACAAAATGTTTATTTCTCTACCCTAATAGATCTCATGTGATTCTTGCATCGGGCTAATTTTCATAAAAATCTGAACATGTTCTGAACTTGATTTCGAGTTCTCTATGGTGTATATGTGAAACTTGGTTGCATAACAGAATCATAATATTTATGCATAGTTGTAGACTATTGGATTGATTGTAACATAAAGTGTGTATTTATCTAACTCTAGGAGTAAAATGGTTTGGAACGGGTTTAGTCTGTATACCGCATGGAACCTCCAAATATAGGTTTGTGATTTTCTAGTGTATGTAATTCGGCTGATGTGCTTTGCTTCTCCTCAAGAGCCTCGACAGGGAGTCTAGGTAATTTTTTTGGCTGAATCCAAGTGTGCGGGATGATCCACAAATAATGTTTTATTATTGTTGTGTTAGTTGCCACAAAATGTTAATTTCTCTACTCGATTCATTCCACTTCATTCTGTTAAAAAAATAAATAATGGGGGGAGGGCAAAATGCAAAAAATCCCCTAAACGGACAAATTGATTGTAATACCCCCTAATCACAAGGCCTTTTTTAGGGACACATGATTGAAATAGTTCAAGCAATTTTTTAAAAATTCAGTAGTTTAGCGATGTATTGTGCAACGTAGGTGATAGTTCAGGGGGTTTCTTACAATTTGACCTATAAAATCATATAGAATTTAATTTCCTTGATAGAAGGGAACAACATGAAGTTTTAAAAGATTAGCATTTTTGACTTCATGATGTTTTTGGAGAACACATGTTATTGACTTAATCAACTTCATACAGGGAATAAAAGAACTACAAGCCGATGAGGCTAAGAAAAAGATGCTTTAATTAAGCATAGAAACTGGTGGATGCTCTGGGTTCCAATATAACTTCATGATTGATGATAAAACTAATGTGAATGATAGGTTTGATTCTAAGTTTCTTCTATAAGGATTTTTTCACCATTCTACTACAAAATGAAGGACATATGTTGCAGTATATATCATATTTTTCTATTTCACAACCTAGTATACTATTCTTTATCATGTGTAGAGTTTTTGATAGGGATGGTGTTAAATTGGTGGTGGATACAATTTCATTCGACTTTTTAAAATGTGCCACTGTTGATTATGTTAAGGAGTTGATCCGCTCTGCATTCCATGTAAGCACTTAATGTCCACACTTTTTGTTTGTGTATCTCATCACTGTGTCCCCATAATTTGTGTAAGAAATATCTCCATCGTTGATGTTATTATAAGAGTCGACCTTAAATATATCCATCCCTAATTAGCATCCAGGAATATTTCTAGTTCATCAGTTATTGCAAAAGTACTAAATCATAAGATAATAGAGGTTATTAGTTTGTAAAATATTAATATCACTTAGTCCTTGGGGAAAACCAAACGATATTAGCCATCATTTCTTGGTGAAATCCCGCGGTTTGAAATAATGAAAGATCATCCCAACTATGAAAAAAGTTAATGATTAATCAAATCAAGGTAAAGATATCTCTCAGGGGACTTGTAAAACACCCAAAAATAGTCGAGCTTAATATTTGTGCAAGTTGAATAATTTCATTTATAATTTGTTTGGTCTGTTAATACTCATGACATAAATGGCTAATCTTTGTGATCTTGTTTGGTCTTGTATCGTGAAGGCTTAATGATATTTTGTGCAAAAATAACATCGTATTTTGGGCATAATATGTGGTGGCAATGAGTTTTAATCGGCGTTCTATTATGTGACACAAAACTTGTTATCCTGTCTATGTGTTGGTTCGTATGGTTACACGGTACATGTTGACTGCAGTTGTACCCATGAACATAAAAATTAGGAGAAATTTCTTCGATGAAACAAGAACAAATAATTTAGGAAAATACAGTATGCTGCTTTGTTAAGTGTCTGATATCTTTTGAAATGGTTTTAGAAATCTTTGGGACTTTGGTAATGTAACATTGGCCTTTCTTGGATTCTTCTTATGTTTTCTTGTGTTTTGTGTATGTTTTATGATAACAGTTTATATTAACTATCCACCAGTCCACACCGTTTGCGTGTGCGATGCATAGATGATAAAATAAAAACTATGCAATAATAAAGTAATAAGTATAAAGAAATTAAAAAAATTTACACATTAGAACTCAGAACTGGAATTAATTGTAAAGTTTGACATCAAAAACAGAAGTTCACTATTGTTATTTAAAAGAAATAAATTTTACAACATCATCTATGGCTGAGAAAGAACACATTTAAATTCTAGATTTTTGTAAAAGAAAAAAAAATTAGATACTCCTATTTAATAATAGAAAAATAAAGTTATAGAATAGTTGTATATTAGTTAGTAACATTTTAAAACCTTTTTTGTAGCTCTTCACTTGCTTTATATAACTATGCTTGAAAATTGTACTTTATTTCAGCGTTCTTATTAATGGACATACTCACTACATTGTAATGAGAACAATATTGTGCAAAGAATACAAAATCTATAGACATAGATACATGCTTAGGTATTTGAAATCCTCTTAGTTGTATATAGTAATGAAAAACTAAATTGTGTTGGATGTAGGAGCAGGAAGTGGTATTTTAGCTATATGGTCAGCATAAACCGGTGCCAAGAAGGTGTATGTTGTGGAAGCTACTAAGATGGCGGGACATGCCCGCTAAGTTGTTAAAGAAAATAATATTGAAGATGCGGTTGAAATGATTGAGAGTTCAATGGAGGATATTACTTTTCCTGACAAAGGTAACTTTTAGTATGCATCAGAGTTCAAACGTTTTGTTTTGCACTATTTTCTATTCTTTTATATCCTAACTTATATGAGGTTTTTGTGTGTTATTAGTTTTTTTCTAGTCTAAGTCTGGAAATTTATTTTGGACAGTTGAATTCATTATCTCAGAGCGTACATCCCTTTCTCTTCTTTCTTAATTATAGTTTTCGCAACTCAACACAATATGACCTAATGGTTAGTTAGTATATCTGTCTATTTTCATTAGGGATATCTTCTTCTTTTTTCATCTTTATTTAATCACACAAGTAAATATAAAGAAGAAAAAAAATACGTTTTTCAAATTATCAAAGATAAACTAGAGAAATAGTCATATCCTTCATTACCAACAACAATGTTAACACAACCTTACCAATTTTGACGAAGATATTCTAAATACAAAAATCCGATTCAACGTGTCCCAAACCATCTCCGTCAGCATATTCGGGGTCGAATACCTCTCAAATAATCCAAGCTTGGCTTACAAAGTCATGAAATGACCCCGGGGCAGTTAGTCTAATACTTCTCATATTAACATTTTAAAAGTGACTCCCCACCTCTTCTATATGATTCTAGGAATACTCATTTGATCCATTGGAGGGAATTTTTTAACATGACACAATAATCAAATCGAACCGGAGAAAATTTTTGGGTTGACCATTGCATGACACGAAGAACATGACCCTCGAAAGACGAATGGGAATTAGGTTTGGGTTAGTGTAAAAAATGACTTACTCGAATTTGGCATGAAAAAAATTGTTTAACACGTCTTATATAAGGTGTATGATTACTTTGTTTTACTAATATTTTTCTTAGTTTTACTAATTTTCAATTTATGGAGGATCTATGGGGTATTTCTCAGTAGAGGAGAAACGAGTCACTAGTTTTATAATTATGTTTCATAGTTAGTTAAAAGAATTGATGGAGACATTTTGTGAATACTCAGTACGATTTCCTTCCTTTGTACTTCTATTTTTACAAGTCTATTGGTCATTATTCTAATGAATGTAGGAGCCTTGAAAAGGAGTTGGACTAACCTCTTTCTAATGCGTTGAACATTATCCCATTAAAGAGTAAAAAACACACTATTTGGTGACAGTGCTTGTACCAATAATGCATGTAACAATGCTACCGAGCCATGTTCAAATGAGTTGAATAATGTCCCTAACAATGTTTTCTGCCCTTGTGACTCACACTTGGTCAATGAGAAAACTTTGGACATCAACTCTTTTTCTTCTTTAATAGTTGATTCTGACCACTCTATCACAGGGCTAACTGCTTCACCTATTTTAGGTACTGTGACAGCTAAGGTCACTTGCCCTAGAAATGGATGTGACACCAACTTAGATAAAGTTCCATCACGTGATCCTGTTGCTTCCTCTACTCATATGAACAATGAGCTATTTATTTCTCTCAACAGGTCTGTTTCAATTGATATGACAATTCATGGCGCAGATGAGTTTTTTGTACAACCCTAAATGAATATAACATTATAGAAGTTTGTGTAGTCCAATATTTTGTGTCAATTAAAAAATTTGAAGTAGTGTCTATGTCGTTATGTGGGTACTGATAGGAGAGGACCCAAGGCTATCCCTCATCCATAATAAGAGGATGTTGAGTTCCAACTTATAATATTACTTACCAATCCACCATTAAGATGGTATGCTCTATAAAATCTTCCCACCCAAATCAAAAGTGGCTTTGTGATACAAAGGCTAAAAAATGTTATGTAGGAATTGAATCAAAGAAAAATTACATAGGAAGTTAGGATATTAAATTTAGTTCAATATCTCTGACTTTAAACCAACTTACAACCAACTTCTTGCTGCCTTTTTTGATAGCCCAATTGCCCAGTTATTTAAGGTCAAACCATAGCATTTTGTAATTTGATCTAATAGCATGTAGTACACATCACAGGTACTCCATAATTTGTATGATGAGTAGGAATAGGATTGACAAGGAGGCTTCCAATATCTATGAAGATATGGATTCCTAAACATAAGCATGAACTAAACCATAAGAGCATCAATGCAAACATAAGGCTTGATTAGAATTTTAGGCTTCGTGTTTTTCAGTTCTTTAATAAATGAATAACATGATCCATAGTCAACATCTACGTATAAGCAAAGTTTCAAATAGTTGAAAATAACAAGGTAGTTACATAAAGTAATATCCCACACTATAATCACTCAGAACAAGGAAAATAAGAAAGAAGCAAAATAACCAAGAACTAAAGAATAAGTAATTAACAAAAGAAACGAGTAATATACACCACTAACCAGTAATTTCAAAAAATTTTCTTCCTGTCTCCTCTGTCAAAAGGTCAAAGGTTAGAGATCAAGTTAGGTATAATGAGTTCAAACTTTAAATTGAGTATGATAATGTTATTTACCAATCCATAATAAAGATAGAATACACATGTGAAATTTTCTCAGCGAAGGAAAAATGTTTTATGATGCAAGAGCTAAAATCTTAGATGGGGAAAGGAATCTGAGAGAGATTAGCGATCAAGTTGGGGAGTTTGTCATTTATAATGGTATATATTAATTCTAAATTGTTACAAAAGCTCTTTTAACTGACTTAAAACAAACTTCTAACAATCTAACTGAATTTCAACTGATTAACTATCTAGAAATAACTCTATTACTGATTAACTTATTTGAAATAAAGTCAATTGAATTTAACTTTGGCTCGATAGTTCATTGGTACCACAGGGAAAGACATTCCATCTAAGTACCAGCTCTCTCTTAATAAATGTCATTTTCTTTGATACTTCAATGCTAAATCCTTACTCTAACATCTTGTATGTATCTACATATAAACATACATATATTGTGCGTCCCTATATATATAAATATTTATCATCAAATAAAAAAATTATATAACAAGCTCAAACCATATATGTCTTAGTAAACATTGCATATATTAAAAATATAAATTAATAAAAAAAGGCTTACTTTGCAGCTCGCATGTGGACTTTGAGAAAATTTGGTCTAACGTAGACGTCATTCTACAGTCCCCTAGGGCTTCCCTCACCCTTCCAAGTAACAGCTGTGTAGTTGCACGGTTTCTATAGCACAACACAATAGGCTCAATGAAGCATCTTTATATCATGCTATGTGGAATGGAACATATGACCTCAGCTGTTGATAAATCCCCATTTTTATATGCTTGATTTCACCTGACACAAAAAGGCATTCAGATATGAATAACAAATCTATGCAGTCCAAAGTAAAAAAATGATTGATGTGGTAACCTTCATAAATCATAGCAGTATTACCAAATAGGGACAACCAGCCTATTAGAGTGACTATTTATAAGTAAATTATAAGAAACACTCGGGGTTATCACACTAGTTGCAAATAAAATCCTAATTAATGTTTCAAATAACTCCTTGAATTGTTAATTTTGCAACACCTGAGGGAGATTTGCAACCTTTTCATATTTTGGAGGGATATTGTAATCAGAATGATAACTTAAGGGTTTCTTGCCATCTCTACCCTTACTTAAGACTGGTTTTTGAGGAAGTACAATCAAAATAATATATGGGAAAAAATGAGGGAGTGAGAGGCATGTCTAAGAGAATATACAATGCAAATGTGTCTTTTTTTCTTATGTGAATGTGTAAGAAGACAATGTGAATCTAATGTGGAAAAAACATTATTTGTATGTGTGGGTACCCGAAATTAGAATGACGGGCCTCGACGAGTAGCCCAATGTTGACGGCCCAAAGTCCAGACCCCCCATCTCTTAACTGATCATGATCCAATCTCCTCCCACGTTCCCCTTAAGAGAGGTTCTAGGGAGAGATGGAAAACGTTGGGGAGTCCAACACCCCCACTTACTAAAATGAACATGTATATATTGAACCCTAGGTTTGGGGCAAAGGACAAGTTGTATTCCCTGTAACCACTCTCCGGAGTATATACAAAATAACACTGACTGCACCACCGTGGACGTAGGCACATCTTTGCTGAACCACGTACATCCTTTGTTGTGTGCCTACCATTTTACCTTCATTATTCTTTCTTGGTGATTTCTTTTCTCTTATCTATTTGTGTTGCATAATAATTGTCACCACAATTGGCGTCGTCTGTGGGAACGGTTATCTTCCCTGATAAAGCCCCCACCAAGAAAGGAGTCTAAAATGTCTGGTCATAGTAGGAATGCTCCCCAGGCAGGGGATATTCAAGAACCACCTACTCCTCGCAGGATTAGATCTGAAGTCAGGCATTAGGATAAGAGGGATCGCTTAGAAAGACCAGCCTTAGAATAAATCCAAGGATCAGCGAAGTCCACACATATATCCAGACTGATTGATGCGTATGAGGCAAGGCTCCACGAGCAGAGGGAGTCTTCCCGCAGACACGAGGCTGAGAATGCTCGCCTGAAAATAAGATTAGAGAGATTGGAGAAAGAACTCTATCATGATACTAGGAGATGCCCGTACCACACTCCTACCCCTCAGGCGAGCAAGTCTCGCAGCTGAGGAAGGAGCCCCAGGCAGGGATCCCAAATGGTTGAGGGAAACGAATCAGATGATGACCTATGCGAGAAGTTACGAAAAGCTCGCCATTACCAGATCCCTACTCGCAACAACGAGAACATACGAAATCTAGTTCGAAGGGAGATGGACCAGCATCCTGCCCATCACGGTACCAGATCGACCCGAGAACTCGCTAGGCGAGCTCTCAAAACTCAGATGAAATCACCTTTCTCAAGGGAAATCGAAGAAGAAGAATCCCCCAAGAAGTTCGCCATTCCAAGGTTCAAAATCTATGATGGTAAGACTGATCCCATCGATCACGTCGGGCAGTATCGGCAAGCCATGACCCTCTGGAACCACCAGGATGCACTGATGTGCTGTATTTTCACTTTGAGCCTGCATGACGTGGTGCATAAATGGTTCGAAAGGCTCCCTCACCGGTCAATTTGGAGATTCAAATGCCTGGCCGAGCTCTTTACGACCCGATTCATTACTAGTATCTCCCATCCCAAAAGGATGGATGCTTTGCTAATAATGAAGAAAACGCCTCAAGAGACCCTCAGAGACTACGCCAAGAGGTACTGGGAGTTATTCAATGAGGTCGAGGATTTCTCGGAGCAAGTGGCAGTGGCCTCTTTCAAAATTGGGCTATGCAGCTCTTCCCTTTTATACCAGTCCCTGAAGAAGAAGGAGGATATGACTATTGATGACCTAATAGCTCACATCGAGAAGTACGCTAAGGTGGAAGATGTCACCCACCTCTGTATAGGGGAAAACGGTCGAGCTAAACTCACTACCAAGGGTAGTGATAAAACTGAGAACCAGAATAAAGGAGGAAAGAATGGGGGAAAAATGGCCCCAAAAATGGAGGCAACAATGATGCATCAAAAGCATTTCAAGCGGTCAACACCGTATTTAGAGAACCAATTTACAAAATTCTCACAAAAATCAAAGACGAACCATTCATCAAGTGGTCCAGGAAAATGGGGGGAGACCCCTCAAAAAGAAACAACGCGCTAAGATGTGCTTTTCATAAAGAGGTAGGACATAAGACCGAGCATTTCAAGGACCTTAATTCTCACCTCGAGGAGCTAGCCTAGTTCGAGCATTTGAACGAGTTTGTGGAAAATAAGGTAGAGAAAGCGGCTGCCAATAGGGAGGCAAGACCCGACAACGTGCTGGACGATGATGCTAGACATGAGTTCGCAGTAATTCATGGGGCCTCTAATGCTAGGCAGATCCAAGGAAATTCAGCTCGAATTGAGATGAAGAAACTTACATCGGTGATGCAAGCTTTTTAGATCGATCCAGCAAAGTCACAGTCAGGAAAGCATCAACGAGAAGACGACATCAACTATAGTAAGCATATTGTTTTCACAAATGAAGATCTGGTGGGAGTAAGAACCCCACATCACGATGCCTTGATCATTACCCTCAGAATAACTAACTTTGACGTCGACAAGTTGCTCGTCAACCAAGGAATCTCATCCGAGGTAATGTATATCGACCTATTCAGAAAATTGAAGTTAATCGTCCCCGACCTAAAGGAAGATACCATCCCTTTAGTTGTCTTCGCTGGAAAAATAACCGTCCAAGATGATTGATTTTTTGATGGTCGACATCGACTCACCATACCAAGCCATCCTAGGCATGGAATGGCTCCATTCGATGAAGGAAGTCTCCTCGACCTACCATCAGAAACTAAGTATGTAACCGAGCGAGGAGTAATGGAGGTCCATGACGATCAAGCGATGGCAAGAAGGTGCTTCATAGAAGCCATCCGACCAGAGAAGAAGGCCGATCAGCCTAGTGAGAAAGATGAAGAACAAGAAGGTGTGACACCTTCTAAGTATCAATTAAAGTACGGAAGACCTGGAGTAGAGGAGACTAGGCTCCTCCGCTCTGAAAAATTCATCGAAGACCTAGTAGAGGTTACAGCTGGTGATAACGACAGTGGAAGAGTTTTCTTGATTGGAGCCTCTCTCACTGACCAAGAACATAAGGAATTGATAACTCTGCTGAGACACAACATAGATGTTTTCGCGTGGGAACCATACGAGCTGCCTGGAATCAATCCTAGTATGATTTGTCATCAGTTGCATGTCAATCCCACCTTCAAACCAATCACGCAGAAGGCAGGGCGAACTTCACTCAAGAAGGCAAAAGCCGTGGAGAAAGAAGTAGAAAAAATATGGATGCAGGATCCATATGGGAGGTATAATTCCACGAGTGGTTATCTAACCCAGTAGTAGTTCCAAAAAGCAATTGGAAGTGGTGAGTTTGCATCGACTTCACTGACCTCAACAAAGCGTTCCCTAAAGACAGTTTCCCCCTTCCAAAAATTGACCAACTGGTGGACGCCACTGCAACTCACGAGCGAATGATTTTTCTGGACGCATATTCAGGATATCATCAGATCCCTTTATATGACCCAGACCAAGACAAAACAGCATTTATCACCATAGTTGGGTTATACTGCTACAAAGTCATGCCCTTTGGGCAAAAAAATGATGGGACAACCTACCAGCGGCTAGTCACCAAGATGTTCAAGGACTATATGGGAGACACCATGGAGGTCTACATCGATGACATGCTCGTTAAAAGCAAGAAGAAAGAAGACCACCTCTCAGACCTGTCAAATACCTTCGAAATCCTTAGGAAATACCGAATGAAACTTAACGCGAGCAAGTGTTTGTTCGGTGTCCAGTCAGAAAATTTCTTAGGTACTTGGTCAGTGAGAGAGGCATAAAGGCTAACCCAAACCGGATTAATGCGATTAATAGGGTACAACCTCCTCGAACAATTCGAGACGTATAGAAGCTCACTGGTATGTTCGCTACCTTAAATTTCTTTATCTCTAAATCCTACGAGAAATGCAAACCTTTCTTCCAGATTCTAAAGGGGAATAAAACGATAGAGTGGAACCCAAATTGATCGCAGGCATTGGTCGAGCTCAAAGATCACTTAAGCTCTCCACCACTGCTCGTCATACGACAACAAACAGATTCTTTGTACCTGTACCTCTCCGTTTCCAACCACACTGTCAGCTCTGCATTAGTGTGCGAAGTTGCAGGAATCCAGCACCCCGTTTACTACGCGAGCAAAACCCTGCTTGAGGCCGAGCAGAGGTACCTACCACTGGAGAAGATCGCCTTTGGTTTTGTAGTGGCTTTAAGGAAGTTGAAGCACTATTTCGAAGCCCATACTATAATCGTCCTTACATCGCACCCCCTTAAAGCAATCCTAAGGAAGGAGGATTTGTCAGGCAGACTCTCTAAATGGTCAGTCGAGCTCGGACGATTTGATATCCAATTTCAACTAAGGAATGCAATCAAGGGGAAGATCCTTGCTGATTTCATAGCTGAATTCATAGGCGAACGGCCTTGCGATCCACCACAGCCAGCCAAACAAGAACAGAGCCACACGACGAAGGGAATCTGGAAATTATTCATTGATGGAGCCTCCAATTCAAAGGGGGCAGGCGTAGGCATCGTACTTATCACTCCAGAAAATGTGATCCTCGAGTAGGGAATTAGGCTTGGATTTTAAGCCTCCAATAATTAAGCAGAATACGAGTCCCTGATAGCCCGCCTCCAGAAAGCACACGATTTGGGATCAAAGCAATTATAAGTGTTTGGCGACTCATAGTTAGTCTTCAATCAGATCAGCGGGGACTACAATGCAAAAGACAAAAGGATGGAAGCCTACCTCGTCTTAGCGAAGAGGCTATTGGCTGACTTTGAGGAAGTTAAGCTCCAGCAGTTTCCCAGGGGACACAACAACCATGCTGACGCCCTAATAGACCTAAGCTCAGCAATCAATTTAGACTTAAAAAGAATAATCCCCATCGATTTCCTCGCTCACCCGAGCATCGACCGCAATAGCGAGCTAGCAAGCATGGAGCAAGTGCTCTGAATTGAGTTCGCACCCAGCTGGATGGACCCACTAAGGGATTATTTGAATGATGGCATGCTTTCAGATGATAAGAAGATTGCTCACCAGATAAGAGTCAAAGCTGCTCTCTTTCACTTATCCCCTGAGGAAGGCTATATAAGAAATCGTTTATCGGTCCCCACCTTCAATGTGTTCACCCAAAGGATGTCGAGCAAGTCCTATATGAGCTTCACTCAGGAATCTGTGGAAGCCATATTGAAGGAAGATCTCTGGCCTTCCGAGCAATAAAAGAGGGTTATTGGTGGCTATATATGCAAATGGACTCTGCGATGTACGTACACAAGTGCTTAAAATGCGAACTTCACGCCCCTATGGTTCACCAACCTGCTAGCGACCTAATATCATTGTCCAGACCATGGCCATTCGCCTAATGGGGGATGGACATCGTAGGACCACTTCCTACCACCATTGGCAATCGCAAGTATCTGTTGGTAGCAACTGACTACTTCACCAAATGGATAGAAGTAGAACCCCTAGCGAACATCCGTGATGCAGATATGATAAGGTTTATATGGAGAAATATAATAACCCATTTTGGCATCCCCAGAGCCATCATCATCGACAATGGAACGCAGTTCGAAAGAGGCTCTTTTCAGAGTTTCTATAATGAACATGGAATCAGACACCATTTATGCTCGGTGGCGTATCCTCAAAGCAATGGCCAAGCCGAGGCTTCCAACAAGACAGTGATTGACGGATTAAGGAAACGATTGGAGCAAGCCAAGGGCGCATGTATAAATGGATTACCACACATTCTATGGGCCTATAGAACCACTCCACGACGAGCAACGGGAGAAAACACATTTTCACTGACATATTAGATGGAAGCAGTTATCCCACTAGAAGCAGGCTTGCCAACAATGAGGTCCAACCTTGTCGACCAAGGCCATAATGATGCATCATTGCTCGTTGAGCTCGACCTAGCCGACGAGCCCCGAGAGCTAGCCCTAGTAAAACTAGCGAGCTATCAGCAACAGCTCGCGAGGCACTATAACAATAGGGTCATCCCGAGGACATTCCGAGTTAGGGACTATGTCCTAAGAAAAGTCCTGGGCAGCGCAGTGAAACCATCAGACGACAAGCTAGGGCTAAACTGGGAAGGACCATTCAAGATAACAAGAGATAATCTGCAAGACGCCTATCACTTAGAAACGATGGAAGGAAGAGAAATCCCCCGAGCATTGAACGCAGCCAATCTTAAGAAATTCTATTTTTAGATTCTTCTTTTATGCTTTTGTTATGGAACTATTAGTTCATTTTCCTTGTCATTAATGAAAGCTGTTTAACGGCTGCGTTCTAATAAGTAACAATTATATAAGTTTATCAAACATCTTTTCCAAACGACAGGCACATTGGTCATTACACCATAGCAGGGAAATCATCCTCCTCAGGCCTTCGTTATGAAACACGAAAGACCTCTTAGCATTGCCCCTGGCAATATATGAAGCCTTACAGGAGATCCTTAGGCAATATGACCAAATTATAGCTGGTCACCAAACCATATTTGGTTGAATAAAATCCTGATTGGATAGAGGATCCAACACTAGGTGTGTCCTCACCAATTGCCACACTTAGGCCTAAGGGAGTGTGACGACACGACCTAAAAGGTAAAGTGGTGCACAATGGTACCTCGATAGTGTACTGCACTGGAAGGACACTTGCATAATAATACAAATTAAGAGATCATAAAGGAGCGAGAATATGGAGAATATAATACACTTATTTAGTCGGCTAAAATAGCCCAAAACATAAATTTTATATTAATCCACCATATTTACAACAAGTACAATACATGTTTAGTCGGCGAGCTCGCCCAAAACACTGACATAACACCACTACAACACAAAATACATAGAGTAACTACTGGCAAAATCTCAGTGGGGATGAGACCTCTGGACGAGATAATCAGCCACTTGAGCTCTTCGACCATCATCAGGAGCAGGAACCAACTCTTCCTCGGCTTCGTTAGCATCTGACTCTAATAGCTTTCGGGGGATAGCATCGATGGGTATACACTGATCATCTCTCTGTAAAGGATTGGGCATCTGAGTGGAAGGAGATATTTCGTGTCACCAGAGCATAGAGTTCCTTAGAACTTCCATCTCCTTCAAAGCACTCAACCACCCCCAGATGAAGGCAAGCTCCTAAAATTCTATCAGCCTCGTCGGAGCATCCAGCCAACCCTGGTCATAACCATCGACCCATACTCACCGAGGTCCTTTTATAAACAGGTGCCATAGCCGAGTAACGTCCCTTTGAAGCCCATCAACAATCACATATACTCGTTGGACATCACCGTGGAGCTCTTCCATTTCCCTATCTGAACGCCTGATGCTCTTGCCAGCTCGCGAAACGAGTGGACCAGTGGAACCTCGCAGCACAGGGGGAACGTCGCTCGAGCTAGCCCTAGCTCGTGTCGATGAAGAGCCTCGTAATACTGCAGGAGCGGTGCTTGGCGCATGCTCCCTAAGACGCGAGACCTCTTTTTTTAAAGCTTTATTTTCTTGTTGAAGCATCTCCCTAACCTGGTTGATCTCAGAAACATCGAGAAGCTTTGTTCTCAACGAATTAACCTCTTCTTGCACTGAAGCACCAACCTCTTCCATCTTCTGGAGCCTGTCCCTCAACTTGGCCAAAATCTCAGACTGATCCTTATACTTTTGATTCCTTGACCTAAGAGATTTGCAGAGCCTAACAAAGGCGTGGCAAACCTGAGGACTGGCATTGGGACCAAGAGTCCTACCCAAATGAGATTTGGTAGGAATATACTCTTCTACATCACTCAACTACAAGACATAAAAGTGCAATGGAAAGAAAAATCAATCAGTGCACTGGGAAAAAGAAACCTTTTCATTGATAAGGGTGAAAAGTACATCGAGTAGCAAAAAGAAAATTTACAAACAGAAAAAGAAAAAATACAAGGTAGTTTTAGAAGTAAAAACTAACTAGAAACCTTAGGTTGCCCAGAAGTCGGTGGCTGCTTCCCTTTATCAGCATCAGCAGGAGCACCGCCCTCAGCAGGGGTAACCTCTATCGCCACAGCAAGGGGAATGTCAACAGAGATTGTTTGGGAAACAAGGTCGGTGACTTTGATAGCTGGGGCAGGGACTTCATCAATAGTCGGCTTCGGACCCGAGTTATGCTCGTCGAATAGAGGAGAGTCTATATCAACACCAGCAGCTAAGAGGGCCTTGTTCCATCCCTTCTTGAAGTTCAGACGACTAATATAGCCTATCTGAACCTCATCATCCTCGTATATTGCAGCCCTATATAAATCTTCCTTGGCAGTGACTACCTCAGACTCCTTCTTCTTCAGCTCCTCGGATAGCACTCTGTTCTCTTCCACGATAGCTAGCTTGCTCGAGCAAACCAGGTCGTAGGCATTTTGCAGCTCTTTCAATTCTTTAACTGCCGCGTCCTTCTTCGGGTTGGCAGTAATAAGAGCCAGATCAGATGATATCTGAGCAGCATCAACGACTTTAAAACCAACCTCGAGCTCTATACCCCTCAACCTCAAGGCTTTATTTTGTTGCTCCAGCTCACCATTTCTCTTCACCAGCTCATTGCGAGAACCATAGAGCATGGCAAAGTCGATCACAAACTGCAGAAAAAAAAAGACATAGAATAAGGAAATGATGGAATTCATTAGAACATTGGAGAAAAGAAATAGTCTTACCAAATATAGCCTTTGGCTAGCCTGTAAGGCCAGTTGATCAGACCCCAGCGCCCTTTGGTGATCAACAGGAAGAACTGCTCTTTCGATCAGCGCGGGGGCCAACTGAGGAGAAATTTCAACAGAAGCCTCCTCGGGCAGTGTAGACACCAGGACTAAGGCCTGCCCAGCCTTCGTCCTCGATTCTATCCTCCTCCTCTCCTCCTCTATCTTCTTCCTCTCCTCTATCCTCTTCTTCTCCTCCACCTTCTTTTTCTCCTCCATCTTCTTTCTATCATCCTCCTTTTTTCTCTCCCTCTCTCTCACCTGCTTCTTCTCTCCTCTTCTTCTCCTGCTACTAAGCAGAAGACCGAGAACCAATAGCCACGGCCCCAGAGCTAAACTTCTGCTCCTTCGGCCGCTGAGCGAGGAGGACATGATCATCATCATCATCTCGAATTAAATTCTTCCTAGGAGGAACCATCTCCTCGCTTGAACTGCTGGATGTGCTCGACGACTTTCGAACTTTAGGAACTTCCCCACGTTCAGAGGAACTGCTACTACTAGAGCTCCCTTCACCCAAATTGCCTTCAGCACCACCTGCGATATCGATTTTAAAGATGCTCTCCTCCTCGTCCAACTTGATAGGATCTGCAGCAGTCTCTTCAGAGGTACCAAACTCAGGGACACTGTCCACCGGCCTCGTTATAAAACTAGAGATAACATTCTTATATTCGAGTAGAAAAGAAGCATACCGGGGATGCTCACTGTCAACTAAAGGCTCCCTGATATTACAGGCCTTGACCAATTCAGAGAGACGAACCTCGCTAAGAGAAAGTTCTAAATTCTTCGACTTCGCTAAAGAAAAAATAGAGAAAAATCACACATAAACAAAAATTAATAGAGCAGAGCAAAGTCTACCTATGTATTCTTCCCAATAAAAGGGAACAGAGAATCTATCAGACCTCGAACGCTCAAACTGGGGAGAAAACTGCCAGTTTCTAACAAGGAAACCTTCTTGCCAATAGTCCTTATGGAAATTAGGTAGGTTTACTACCAACACCCTGTCAGGGCTCCTAGCTTTGAGATAGACGACACCAGAGCTAGTTCTTGAAAAAGAGTAGCAAAAGTAGACCTCGGCAAGCCCTAACTTGGTACCATATAACTGATTTATTCTATGGACGCCATTAATTATCTTCCACACATTGGGCGAACACTGTGCAGGAACAATATTAAAATAACCAAAGAAGTGCAAGAACAGATTGTTGGGAGGAAAAGTGAGTCCCCCCTGGGAAAGCAACAAAACATGGATCCAATGGGCATCCTCTATCTCCCTAATGTTTCTAGGGGGGAGGCATAACACTTAATCTCTACCCACTCTTGGATGTTATAAAACTTCCTAAACTCAGGGACCGACCTATTCCCAATCTTTGCCATTGGAAAACCCTAAAAAACTACAAATTCAAAGAAAAAGTACAAAGAGAAGGCACAGGAGACTTACAAGATGGAAGTTCGACTCGAACGATGAAGAATCACGAGCCCAAATAATAAGGAAGTAATGAGAATGGAGACAGAGAGAAGAAAGTGTGAATTGCTAGAGCTCACAGGAAATGGAAGAATATTGAAAAGGTTGAAACGACGGTCGAAAAGTTACTTCTCTAGAAAACCTTTAAGTATTGCTAATCATTGTGCACAAACCACGAAGCGGGTGCTGCCAGAATTAGTTTCCCAACTTTTGAAGAGTTGCACAATGTACGAAAAAACCATTATGGCAAATCATTTAAATTTATTGAGCCCAAAGTATGGCCTAACAAACTTAGGGGCAATTGTGGGTACCCGAAATTAAAATGATGGGCCTCGACGAGTAGCCCAATGTTGACGGGCCAAAGTCCAGACCCCCCATCTCTTAACTGATCATGATCTAGTATCCTCCCACGTTCCCCTTAAGAGAGGTTATAGGGAGAGATGGAAAATGTGGGGGATTCCAACACCCCCACTTACTAAAATGAACATGTATATATTGAACCCTAGGTTCGGGGCAAAGGAAAAGTTGTATTCTCTGTAATTACTCTCCGGAGTATATAGAAATAACACTGATTGCACCACCGTGGACGTAGGCAAATCTTTGTTGAACCACGTACATCCTTTGTTGTGTGACTGTCATTTTACTTTCCTAATTCTTGCTTGGTGATTGCTTTTCTCTTATCTATTTGTGTTGCATAATAATTGTCACCACAATACGTTTTTTCAAAACAAAAATTCTCCAACCCAATTTTTTATATCTTAACTTCTATCCTTGGTTGAATGCAAGATGTACATTCATAGTTGCATTGGACTACTACTGACTTTTTATATGTTAATCATTTCTTTTGGACTGATTTGTGATTTGCTGCTGAAATTTGTATATTGATAATTTCTTTTAGATTGTTGCTGACTTTTTTAGTCTGCTAAATTATCGATTACTTACCTAATGATTACCTAATGTTATATGAACTAGTTTACTTATTGAACGGATGTATTTCGTAAGTTTGGAAAAATGCATTTCACAAGTTATTAGTTTGGACAGTTATTAAAACATTAATTACTAGTTTGGAACCTAATGTGTTGATAGTTATTAGTTTTGGACAATATACTTGAACACAACATAAGTTTTGGAAAGTTATAAGTTTGGAGAGTACACCTTAACATAATATATATGAACACAATTATACTTGCTTAGTTTGGATAAATGTTGTTACTATGTTGAACTTAGTTGAACACAATATATTTGAACAAACCATACAACAACTTCAAAAGAGTCCAACCCCTCTTTTTTACGAACATACTTCTACTTCTGATCAGTTTTTTGTTCTAACGTTCAGCTTTATTTTGATCTAGCTCATAGCTTGTACCAGTTGCATTCCGCGAGGATGCCAATGGAGTCAGGCTCTTTATTAGTATTGTAATGTTACATGCATCCGAGGACATTATAAGCAAACATATATATTGTAAGCAAGCATATATATTGATTGTCCAATAGTTGAGGCCATATTTTGAAAATGGTAAGACGATATACTTTGAAAATGGTAGTACCTATTTAATTATCTCCAATTTAATATAATATAGGATACTACTCCATCAAGTGTGCATAAAAACAAAATCTTATTTTTGATAGATTATGTACCTATATGAAATCTGGGTGATAATGTGAAACTGATTTTGATGCATATTAGTTTATATGAAACTTAAAATTGGTTTTGTGTCTAAAAAAGATTTGGGGAGAGTAGGGGCAGACCACCTGATCATTTTATGGATGATCTTTGACCAAACAACCCATGGCCTGAGCTCATGAGGTTCAGTGAAGTGACTGATTCAGACACGCTGGATGCAGTTGTCCATAAACATATACCATGTGTTGTTATTCTTGTAAATATGTCTGACACCCCGCCTAATTAAATACCGGGCGATCACTCCTTTATTAAATTTAAATCAAGGTGAACAGTTGGTTCATTCTTAGCATCATTGTCGAAAAATAACTTTTCCAATTTAAACACCCTAATTAATTAAGCTAAGTGTCAAAACCACTTTAGACAATACTTTCCAAATTTTATTTTATGTAAACCAACATTTAAATCTTTACGAAATTCATAAATAAAGAATCACATAACAACTATACTGGAACAAAAATTCCAAATATTTAAACATCCAACTAAATGAATCCAACATTTAATACTTAAATAAAAACATCCTGACAATATTAAATCCAAAGGAGTAAAATCCTGGAAAAATAAATGAATCACAATGTCCTATAAAACAACTGAAATAATGGAAATGGGCGACACATGACCAACTGAATGAATAAATTCTAGGAACAGAATCAAGAAATGAGGTCGTCTAAACAAGAGACCTGCAACACCCACCTAAGGTGCAACGCGTTCCTTCCAAAGGATCATATGCAAGACGCCTCTGTGTCTAGGCACCTGTAATATATACATATATATACAAGAGAGAAAAGAAAGTGGAAACGGGTCAGAGCCCGATTGTAAAAACGATTTAAAATTCGTTGAACAAGTATTTAAAATGTTTACTGGCCAATGCAACAACATATTAGTGCGACACTCCCTTGAGAGTTTCTCACCTCTCTTATAATGTGCACGCCTATCGTACTAACCTTCCCAACGGTTTAACTAATCTTATCTTAGGTTTCTCGTAAGATTTAGATTGACAAATTCAACTGGTTAAGAGGTAAATTCCGTTTAACACCAAAATTCTCATTTAAGCTTTATTTACTAATAAAGTTTCGCAATAACATATTATGCTTTTCAAAACACGTATTTCCAATTGAAATCATTATTCATTTCTTACTTACCATAAACACAGTAGGTAATTTCCACATTTCAGAATTTAATATATATATTAAATACTCAAGTAATATATATATATTCTAACAGCACCCCACATAATAATTATGGTGCGGCATACTCTGCTATCCAGTCCCCGTATCACTCGTACTAAGGGAAATACAAGTTTGGAATCACTCTCGAACTGTATTGAAACAAAATATAAACATTATTGAGGCGAAGCATACTTTCCAAGTCCAAGAGGTCAGTACATACCCTCACGTCTCTTTGGACTGTCCGACTATCGATCCGATAGCCCGTACCTAGGATTCCTATCTTCTAGGGTACGAGTCAATATCCCACATGAAGGCCCATTCGAGATAAGACTGTCCCAACACGGTAACCTCGAGAATAGCAAGTAGCGTGGGCATGATTTTCACACGTATATAGTATATGCATAAACACAGTCATATAAATATACTACTATTACCATATCTCTTTAGGTACCTTTCATCACCCATAATATAATATTTATCATTATTTCTCAATCTTTAGTTATCACGTATAATGGTTCGTCTCTTACTTTAATTGATGGATTAATCCAACTTACTACGTAACACTCATGGACTCCATCCTCCCAAGTATAGAATTCAGTAGGTACTCATCTATTTTTCCAACGTAACTATTTTACGCGTCTCTCCCTTTAATACACAACCCCATCATCCCTTATGTGTAAACAACCCAAAAATATAAATTTCGTCTTAGACTAAAGGTCTCATAGTTATTAATAAGTCCTACTGGTCTCCTTTATCTTCCAAAATATTTTAATAAGGATGTCAAAAGATTTTCACTTATTTAATTTGAATTCAACAATTTAAAAGGGGAAATATGAGTCTTCCAGGAGGGGTCGATCGATCGATGGCAGGAGCTCGATCGATCGATGCGTCGATCGATCGGCACTCTTGGTTTGATCGATCGATCAAACAGGTATGGCGAATTCTGCAGGTTAACAGTTACGGGTTCTAACATTCAACCTCAACCAAATCAAGATTTTTAACACCCAAAATTCCAGAAATTCGTACTACAAACATTAATAACCCAAACTAACAATCTTCTATGTAAAGCATGTGAATTTTAATCAATAATCATGGATTAGAAAGGGCAAAACTTAAATAAACTTCATGAACCCTAGAATTTTCTTTAACTTTGTTCTAATCAGTCTTTTTCCAGAATTTCTACTCCTAATACATCATAAATCCGTGGTTCAACCTCTACATATGAAGGGGATTTCCAAATTTCCATTTATATCATTACTACATGCAATCTCTTATCTCCTAAATGGGTTTTCTTCTATGAAATACATCTGAATCATTCCAAGACTAACATGAATGATGCATTAACGAATTTAAGCAAGATAAATACTTTCCTGGGAATTTCAGAGTTCTAATTTGTGAACGAATTTGGTGTGGTTGCGTTCTCCGTCACGTGATCTACGCGTTGGTGGTGGTGGTGGTGCAACCGGGTGAATTTTCGGTCTAGAACACCTTGGCAAGCTCTCTCCTTTCCTCTCCTATGGCCATCACTTGTCTTTGGTTTTATTAACCCTAGATGAAAACCTTAGACATCTGATATAAACCTTGAAAATTTGTTGATTTAACTGCCCAAAATTACAAAATGTCCAAAATGCCCTCCCGGGGTGCTAAATAAGCCTAAAAACACCCCGAGACCCAAACTAAACCCCCGGGTACACTTTTCTGACTATATCGACCCTTCCAGACACTTTGCCGCACTCGAAATGACCATACGGGTGACTTATAATTTATTCACTTTATATTATAATAATTTAGTCCTGACACGACCCAAGCGCGTCCCAACTTAATTTCCATAATTGTCATTTTATTCACGCGTGACAATTTTTATAAAATAAATCTCATATAATACTATACCCATCCAGTAATATTTAACAAATTTCCAATAATTACTAACTCTCGTCACACTAGTAAATATTTAAAACAACTTTATGGATTAAAATTAAATTAATTTATCTCAATTAAATTTATTAAATCCCAAAATTTAAAAGCCATGAAAATACGGGTTATTACAATAAGGAAGATGAGTGGGCCAAAAGTAATGATGGAGGCCTCCCATCCACCAGCTGCTAGTCTACTAGCTGATTTGGGTTACAACGACTCGATATTTACTGGGGACCTAATCAATGAGATGTTTAAATATGGTGTTGCTGAGCTCTATGAAATTGCTGACTTCAAAGGGGGAATAAAATATCAGTGAGTTTTACTGGTGGTTTATTTGAATATTATTTGTTGGTCTAGCTAGGCATTAATTGTATTTCTAGATCTGTAATTTTGTAGCTAATTAATGCTTCACCTGTAGGGATAATAAGTGTTCACTCATGATCTTCTTTTACTGGTGTGTTAAGTTTTAAAGATTGTTGAGTTGGCCTATTTTTCATAATAAAGAACACTTTAACCATGTGTGGAAGGTTTAATTTATACTTTTAATATTTTCCCTCGACTTTTGTATTTAGTAGGTTGAGTTGTGTTATTAAGAAACTTTTTTGAATATCACTTTGTTGTTTGATGTCATATTTGGATTAAAGAAGTCTAAAATATAGGAATTGTTACTCTAATTAGATATTTATCATTTTGAATGGAGATGGTGTCTAGGAGATCTATGTATCGTTATGCATGTTCTTTAGCCATCGTAGAGAGAAACCATCCCGATTGTAAGAAACTATTTATGTTTCCTACTTTAAAACACAATACACACTGCTTTAAAATTTGTAAGTGCCTACTAGAAGCAGTTTTAATTTTGGGCAGGTTAAAAATCGGAAGTTGTAATATAGTAAGTGGTTTATACGACGGAAACTTCCAAAACTGTCAAGACCAGGTTTGGTGAATCATTTTAATGACTCACTTTATATGTTTTGAGTTTTATTATATTGTGATGAAAATATATTTTCATTCTCGCAATTTTATCATTTTAATAACTCATTTCATATTATTTGAGTTTTATGTCCTCGGATTTAGATAGTATTCTTACTGTCAAGTTTATTCAAATAAATTGTTTCGAGTTTGATCAATGGCTTAGGTTGAAAGGATGTTTGAATTATTTTTACTTTTTTCTTTGATATTATCTTATACCTCCATCCCTTCATATTATTCCATTTATTTGTGTTCCTATATGTGTTGTAGATGTATTCATTGAACTGTTGCTATGTTTTCTCTCTACAATTGTGTAATAAGTTTGGTGTGTAGATAAATAAGAAAAAGACGTACATCGATTCGTGTTGCCAATCTTGGACAAAATGCGTTATTGAGCCTTGAAGAAGACATCAGGTATATAGTTTGCTTAACAAGTATGTAGTATTCTAAACATTTTATTTTTATCAAGTGTGCTTATTTTTATCCAACGTATACTTATGCTTATCAAGTATACGTATGCTTATTTTTATATGCTATAATTTCGAATAACATAACATATTTTACATCATTATATATTTGAGATTTTTGCATAAACATGTATATTTAGTATTTTAAGAAGCATGATACAATACCTCTTCAAAGCATGGCGATGACTAGTATATGTGTATGTGTATGTGTATGCGTGTGTGGAGTTCGTGTATTCGGTATATTTCGGTGCCTAATCCATCCAATTTGATTCAAATATGAATTTACAAGGAAAATTATTTTAAAGCTAAATTTTCTGCATTGTTAAGCCAAGTCAAAAGTTTTACATGTTGTCTTTGTTTAATTAATTATGAATAATGAAGGAATAACAAGGGTGACACTTTGAAAGCTTCATGTTATAGTTCAGTGAATCCGTCGACCAATACCGCAGCTGGAGCATATTCAATGTGCTCTTCTCAACATTTCTTTAAGACCTTAATCTAAAAAAGTTCACTCGATGGCATGAAACAATAGTCTCCATTATAATTCCCTTTATGATTATAATTAGATGTATTTAGAATTCACTTGCATTATGCTGTCCCAAAAGTAAATAGTCAATTCTTAAGATGTACAAACTAATGTCATCCATTTAGTTATTATGATGTCACTGTACCTTCTTGATATTTTTTCTCTTATTAGACAAAAGATATAATTTAGGGATGCTCTTATATGACTAATATTTTTCCTCCCATTTTAGGTGTCTTAGGTGGAAAGGGAGCTTGATACAAGCTACGTTGGATTCATAAAGGACGTGGTTTAATGGATGGTGGATAACACTTACATTAAACTTATTGGTAAGATAATGACTATATTCTTCTTATTTTTCTTTTTGTACTGGTCAGGTGTAGACACCTAAATACTTGATTATTTACTATTTTAGGGTCATGGAAATTGCTTTTCGAACATACTAGTTATGATACAAAATATACAATTTCATAAGTTCAAATTCAAATCCTCCACACCCCCTGCCCTCCTACCCCAAACACCCTTGCACATTATTTTCTTATATTCACACAAAATATCTATTGAGTTAACCTATCATCACTCTTGCAGCTACGCAGAGTTGCTGCCTATTCATGACAACTTATATAAAATATACTCCGGGGCATATACGTAGTTTTTGGATGGCTGATATTTAATACACTTGGGGGATGATACAGGTACACCTTAATGCTACTACTTTTTTTTTAATCATATTTTGATTAAAAAGTTTTGATTCTTCGTATCAATTATAGTCCCACACCGTATAATATTGATGATGTTTGGGATGGAACAAAATTACATTTAAAAACATTTTTAATTCCAATAAGCTCTATGAAGACTGGGTTCTTTCAAAACAATTAGAGAACATCCCTCTAACAAGGGCCGAACTTAATGAACGAAAGACTAAATTACAACAATCTTTGAACAATGATGAAATTTTCTAGAAATAAAAATGAAAAATTAAATGGATGGTAACAAGCCCACATTAACGAAGTTTTACCTTGAAATGAGTGAATCTTATGAACAAGCTTGCACGCGTCATATTAGCATGATCACATTGTATGTAAGTTCTTAGATGCTTTATATCATGTTTTCTTTTTTCGATTTACATCCATTGCCTATACACGTGCATCATTTTTATCGCACAATATCTAAATTTGTTTAATAAATTGGGTCTCTTTAAATATTTTTGTTGGATTTTTTTCTTAAATAGGGCGGATAGTTTTATAAACAGAGTAAAATCTGTCCAAAATTTTAAAATTATTTACAATTATTTGTGTTATATAAAAAATCTTTTCGGCTTGAATTATACACGACTTAATACTTTGGAAAAACTCTAATTCATACGTTGTGTTTTATGTTGCACTAGATATTTATATATGTTGTTTTGAACTAACACAGGAGGAAGGCATGTGAAAGGAGTATCATTGTTGGACAACACGATCGTGAATGTAAGAAGAGGAATTCGATGCATTTTTGCCCAAAACAATGAAGTGATTATTAATACGGAGGATCACTTACTTTTTATAGATGAATTAAATTTGATTGATGTGTTTGTTCAATTTGATTCAGTGTCATTTTTTTTTTTATTATTACTACGAAGGAACTTATATGGCTATAAGGTATCTATTGTAACATTGAAAGTGGATAAATGAATCTACACCTTTTGATTTGTATTTTCGTTTATTTCTCAACTACGATTTGAATATTTGTTTTTATATTATCTTCAACATATCATTCTATAAGGGCTCTACAACCGGGGAATGTCAAATATGGGTTTTAGATATTGAAGTTCACGAGAGATCTAATGGAGAATCTGTCTCAATCTACTAAACTAAAGGTAATATATATTTATTTTATAATATTTTATTTCCTTACTAATTGATTTTATAAGGAAAAAATGAATACGACTTATGTTATTTGATTTGTTAGGTGAAGGAGTTGACTGAAGAATCAACCTATGAAAATCATGAGATGCGAGTTCATCGATTTCATTCAGGATTATTTTTAGTGAGCTACAGTTGTGGACAATTTTGGCATATTTTTTTAGCTACCTTTTTTTCTTCAATCTAATTAATTACTTTGTGCCAATGTTAATAATGTTTAATATATTGAATCTAAATACTATATATGAAAATATAACACTACAAAAATATAATGACAAGAATAATGTTGTTGTTCTTGTTAGTGAATGGATGGGGTGACATTTATATTATCGGTGTTGTTGATGATGACGCTGAATCCCAGGGTGGGCTTTATATTGTTGATGGTGAAAGCCCGGGGTGGATTTTATTTTGTTAATAGTGAATGTCAGGGTTGGGCTTTATATTGTTGTTGTTGGTTAAACATATCATGTTTAATTTTGGATTATTAACAAAAATAAAAGGAACTCTGTCGAAATTTTCACTAAAACTTCCCCATTTATCTCTTCCCTGCATTAAAAAAGAATGAAGTAAAAATTAACTCTGAGATTATGCAAATGTTTTGTGATGCCCGTAGTGGACTTTATATTTTTTTTGATTGTGAATCCCCAAGGTTGTCTTTATATTGTTATTATTGATAGTGAATGTGCATGGTGGTTTTTATATTGTTATTGTCGATAGTGCATGCCTGCGGTGGGATTTATTCTGTTGTTGTTGATGATGTTGAATGACCAAGGTGGGATTTATATTTTGGTGGTTGGTTAAAAAACTGACATTTAATTAAATAAGTTTCAAATTGGAAATTTGCGAATTAAATTAATAATCGATATCGCACACCCTTTTTATATTTATGCATGACCCTTCTTTTATACATCTTCAATACTTTAAGATTATAATTCGTATGTCAAAGTCATTAGTAATCTTGGTCTTCAGTTGTACGACGCTCTCTTATACAGATTCTCGGACACATTGGACTGGCACTCATCACTACACGACGGGCTACTGTATATTTCTTGGTGAAAATTTCATTTCTTATGCTACAAAAAACAATCCACTGTTCTGTCTAGTTAAATTTCTAAATACAACAATGCTCTTGCTGTTCCTATCACTGAAATCGAGTGACTCCATTTATTGTACTAATCAAGGTGTTTTGAATCCACTAAACGTTCTCTTCATTAATAATACTAATGCATTATACATGACTATTAATTTGGTGCTTCATACGTATACTAAAGATTATGCAATAGACTTACCATTTTATGATGGAAAAAGAGGATTTTACTCTTATTGCTTAGTTTGATTAGTCCCATAATACATTATTACATTTGTTTGACAATGTTCATTTGGTTTCCCAATTTTTCTCAAAGCATAGAGTTCAAAATGTTCACACTCTTTGCTTAACACAAAACCCTCGCAATCTTCCCTTCCTGAACTTAAATATGACGTTAATTTTACCAATCTTAATCACTTAAAACTTTGCCTTGGTTGAAAACCAAAGAAATACCAAAGGTTAAATAAATTCTTCTACGTATTTCCTTATCGATCACATTGGCTCATTGTCGACCTTAAACTAAGGTATATAAATCATTCAGACTTCTTTTCCAATTTTGTTAATAGATATTGTTTGTCTGAATTTTGTGCTTTTCATAGGTGATAGATTCTAATAATTGGAGGCCTACTCAAGGTAGCTAACTAGCGATGGAAACAGAAAATTGGAGGACTACTTTGCAACCAGATTCTCGACAAATAATCAATAACAAAATGTAATTTTCTTTGCAATTAAAAATTATTCATTTCATGTTTTAGGTTTATACTACTAATATAGGTTTACAAGTACAAGATCAAAAGGCCTAAAATGGGAGTCCAAAGCTAATAGAACTTGTCATAATCAATTTGAATAGATTGGATATATTCATCTATTAAGTTGGTAATTTCAGCATTGTGTTTAATTATCTCAGTTTCTATAGACTCTTGATCTTCTGTTTCATATAGAATTTGTAAAATGTCTTCTCTAACAACTCCCATGGCTGCCATTAATTGAATCTGGAACTGCTGCTACAGTAAGCTATATATTGGACTTATCTCTAGCTAGAAGGTTATATTTGGATTTTGAGTGAACCTCCTTGCTTGAAGACTTGGTTAGTGCAAAACTAACCATAATAAACTATGTCTTTACATATAAGGTTATGCCTCCCTTGAATTAAGGCTACTGGTGTCATTGAAAAGATGAGTATATCCAGTTAGTATTTATGGCTCCTTCAAAGGGAATACCACCACTCTAGCATGCAATATTCATCATCATGTTAAATGGTATTTATTTTGATTTTTTTATGACTATGTTTGTGATGAATAATTGTGTTGAGTATAGGGATAAAAAAATTGATCTCTTCAAAGTGTAAAACATTGTATTAGTATAAAGTATGAACAAAAATTAAGGGCCTTGGAAAAGACCTTCAAGACTATATTCAGGAGTGTTCTAATTTCGTTCGAGTACTACTAGTTCTTTGTCGAACTTTAAATTATTTCGATTAGTTTTTTTAGATAAATTCACCATCGTAAGTTGCATTTTAGCCACTGATTATCTTCATTTACCTTTTCCATCTTAATATGATAGAGAAATTATTATTGCACTTGCTTAATTTTCACTTGCAATATTAATTTTATCTCAATTCATTATGATTTATGTATGATTCATTGTATGTAGTAACTAATTTTCTTAAATATTTTAACTATTACTGCAATTTCACTCGCGAGTATGTCTTGGTTCGTTAGGATATACAAACTTATATTGCGTACCGTTTAGTGTCGTGTGATTTTGAAATATTCTTCCTCAATGAATTACTTTGTGGATTCAATCGACTGTTATATGTGAAATACTCAAGTTATATAAATTTTACTTTATGGGAAGAAATGTCTTATTTTGATATAAGAAGTATGTCAGGAATTAGCCGAGATGTTGAGATTGCATTACTTCATTGATATTGAGATTTATTGCAAGAGTTTTATTACTCCTGCCTCATCTCACAACAACCCCATGGCTAAAATTAGTCTTGCATTTTGTGAGAAACGATGGGTGGTAACACAAGATAGACAATGTGAATGTCTCACAATTGTGATGGTAAACGACATTCTAGTAGGAGATGCTGGTGAATATATCGTTCTTAAAAAATTAATTACACGAGGGAGAAATTTGATTTTACATCAATAATTTGTAGCGTAAATTAATAATGTATTATTTTCTGTGCAATAATAAAAAGTCCAGAAGGAAGAGAGTACACTGAAGAAAGAAGGTAAAATAGTGTTGAGATTTTTCAATGGTGGATTTGCATCGTCACTCCAATGCCCTTATTGATGTCTTCCCCCAAAGCTGCTTCCAGTATTTCTCTTCTTTGCATGATCGCTTCTTCAGAATTTTTTCCACGGCCTCCCTAAGTAAGTTAAAACTTATAATGCCTCCTGGCACAAGTCTAGTCCATCTGTGATTGCATAGTTTTGACGTATTGTTCCAGTTTTACGAGTGTTCGATTCTCTTCCTTGTGTTATGATTCAACTAGACTACATGGGCAGAGGTTTGCATGGATAGATAAGAAAATTAAAAATTCACTACAACTTCGTGCTCCATGTGTGGTCCAATTGTATTTTCAAAGGTTATTCCTTGTGCTATGAAGCCTAGACTATATATTCCTTCCAAATAAAATGATGAAATTTTATTAATTACCCATCTGTTAAAGTTCCCATTTAAAATGCCTTGTGCATCAGTAAGCACTTTTTATGTATAACAATATTTAATATTATAACAATTAAAATATGAATTTGAAATGCACATGTGAAACATTATGCATACACTTGAGGGTTTAAAACTTGTATTGTATCTTTGCTTTTGATATGCATATCATAATATCATATGCACTAGTATTATGTGAGGCGGGACTTTAAGAATATTGAAAATGTAAACTTACCTATTATTGTTGTATTATAGGTTCAAAAACCTCTGTTGTGGCTTTTGTTCCCTGATATTATCGTCTCCTCCGTTCTGTCACCAACAAGTATTATATTGGACTTCTTTTTTTCAACTCTGATATTCTCGTCATAGAAGCCCTGTCTGATTTTAATTGAGTACCGTCTTGAACTGTAGTTTGGAGCAACTAAGATGGCATCGGTGACTCTTGCAAAATTTTCTAATCCATGTTGTGCTATAACAACATCATATTATAGTGACTAATTTATGTGAAAGATTGTATTCATGGATGATACAAATTAGAGTGACTATATATAACATCTTTTGTTTTATATATATATATATATGGCGTTCATGCTCATGTTCTAAAGAACTTTAAAAGGCCTATGTTTGTAAAATAGTCCTGCAAAAGGAAGAATTGTGCCTTTCTTGGCAAAGGCTCATGAAAATATCATAAAGCACAATCTGGTTTAAGGCATTTCCATCTAGAAAGCTTCTTAGCATATAATCAAGAAAACTTTCCGAAATATGGATGAGCAGATATTCGCGACCAAAGAAAATCAACTTGTATAAGGTAATGATTTGTTCTTTTATCGATGAGCACATCTCAAGCGATGTTGTTATATATATATATATACTAGCGGAACGCCTGTGCCTGAAGGCATGACGAAAATTTTCAAAGTACATAATTGCAAAATGAAAAAAATTTCATTCCCCAAAGTATTGAATCGTGTATAAATTGAGTCTGGTTTTTTACCACACAAACGTGTAAACAATTTAGAAATTTTGAGAAAAGCTTTCTTTGTTTATACAACTCCACCCTATTTAAGAAAAAAAAAAATATTCCAACAGAAATAATACTCATAGCAGATTGTCATGCTTCTCCAGTAGGCACCACCCAAAAGTGAATTTTCCCAAAGTATTTAATCGACGATAATTTAAGTGAAAAAGTTTTTTAAAACCCAATTAAGTGTAAATAAATTAGATAATTTGGACGGGACTTCCTTTGTTTGTACAACTTTTCACCTTTTTAAGAAATAAAAATACTACAACATTTCAGTAAACCATTGCAAAACCTCAAAAGCCAAAATTTAATAGCTATAATTGCCCATCATAAGTTCAAAACAATCATATGGTTCCATTTACTTGGTATACATACGTTAGGAAGACACGTCTTACCAACAATGGATCTCCTCTAATTTTATTCTTTGTACACCATCTTTATTCATGATACACCATCTTATATAATAAAACTAAAAAAATAGAACTGTTCGAATGGATCTCCTCTAATGCTTCGCCCCGAAACGATAGCTTTTAGCTAGTTTGGTGGATAAGATAGTTGCGCTCCAGCTCACTCAAAAATGGGACGGAAATGGTCTGCTGATAATACATTGGAATCCTGAAGCACTAACACGAACACTACTGCGCGTCCGCCTGCGGTGCGGTAAGGCAGCACCCTGTTCTGCCAGCATCCAACTCTGACGTGTCCGCTTAGTTATCCTCATCAAGCCACTCATTTAGTGCATTGACCATAATGTATACTAAAATATATTATCCTCATCAAGCCATTTACTTCATTCACCATAATCCTACATAATGTATACTGAAATATATTTGCAAATCTGCATTAATTAAATCTGATATGCATATATTTAGATGTTTCAAGTCTCTTTTGTTGCTATAAATCTTATATGCATTAATTAAATCTAATAAGAAAATTTAAACTTACTTTCATATTCATCCGCTGGCATCTGCTTCCGCTTTCTAATGAGAATGCAAATGCAAGCAATTCCAAGTATTACAAAAATGACAACAACTACGATGGTAATAATTACAGTTCAAGTCGTGTTGTTACCACCATTCCCTGCAAAATAATAAGAAAGTACTTATTACCTATTTGAAAAAGTGAAACCAAAACATGTTGTTTTGAAAAGGAACAAACAAAAAGTACATTTGGGATAATTATAAATAGTAAAAGATTATAAAGAGTGTGAGTGGCATTTAGTGAAACTTTATGAATTACATTTACCACAGTATGTAGACATTTGATGAAAAGATTATTAAGGATGCAATGAACTTCAAATCAGGAACATGAGCGCTTCTTGATGGCAGGGTGTCCCCATTTTAGACTGGGGGAATTTGGAGGAAGCCTACAGTTGGCCATTGAAAATACACAAATGAAATGGCCAGCTAGGCCTAAGCCTTCATATCCAGAGGATCTTCACCAGTTTCTGACATGGATGCTCCAGCCCCAACCCACAGTGCGACCTCGCATAGATGATATCACCATTCATGTTGACAAATTGATCTCAAAGTTCTATCATTGAACAACTGGTAATCAAAAGACATGTTGGATTAGTTCACAGGGGTGTACCATCCACAATTCACACCAGGAATCTGCTAAACAACCAAATCACCTATATGAATTTATTAATTCATCCATTGTACCAAATTAGGTAGACCATCAAAATTCATTAATTCTTTCAAGATGAAAGTATATGTGGAAAACCAGATAACAGAATATGATTGATTAGCCTTAGGTTAATTAAAGACAAAAAACTCAAAAGTCCCTATGTTAAAAGCATCTGAAATTAAATAGCATAAGAGAGAGTTATACATGATTGGTGTTTGAAAGAAAAACCTAAACATAATAGTTTTGCAACTGAAAGCCCCAAAAGATCAAATAATGAGAGAGAAATGTGCATTAACACTTGGGTGAGAGAGTGAGAGTCATAGATTTGGAGAAGAATCGTTGATGTTGATGTTGATGTTTTGTACTTGTATTGCAATATTTCGGATTATCGAATTGCAGCTACCACTCTCGAGGTCATATCCTCCTTAATTTTGTCAAAGAACTACATAAAAAGACAACAAAACATAAAAATTGGTATTATTGACTTCAAAAAAAATATACGATAACAATATGAGACCATGAAATATAAAAGAAATGAAAATGATTACCAACTTGATTTCAATAAACTAAAATATATCAAAATCATAACCAATTTCATTTAACAATACTCCCATAGTCCCACACCACTGCATAAATAAAGCACTCTAGAGTCGATGAATTAAACATATTAATTTCAGGGGTCAATTTCACTTAACGCTACTCCCATAGATAAAAGAACTTGGCTAAATGTTATACAATAGAGGATGTGCTAAAGAAATCTTAAAAATAACATATTCTAAAATATATAAGGTGAAGCAGATTGACTGTGTTCGATTATGTGTGTTTAGTTCAAAAGAAATAAACATTACAACTAAAGAACTTGTCATCACGTGTGTTCGGTTATGTGGACAACACATCATAAGCATATTCATTATAGAATACCATAAACATTACAACTAAAAAGGTGAAGCAGATTAAAAAGTAACAACAACAACAAGAGTTTAACTGGAATTCAAAAGGAAGAAATCCCACGTAATATGTAAAAAGATAAAAATTGTAGCAAAAAAATTCACCTACCTATTGCATCTAATTTCGGTAATCTCCTTTACTTGTCCAGCAAACATAACAATAAATTCATGATACCTCTACATGCCTTTAAATATCCATCTTATTATCTATACACGCCTTTAAATATGATGGTACTAATAAACAATACCTTATATCCATTTTCAATCAAGTTACAGAAGGTAGCATCATACATCTAAGCTTTAAACACTTAACTAATGAATGGCTACAATAGAACCAAATACATACCTTTTGTAACATTAATTTGACCCTCTTCTGCACAGAGCTATTCAAGAACTCGCACCCGCACATGAAATAATGTGAGACCATTGCAGACATATCATAGTCAAGGACATTTCGTAGTAAGCTTTGTTGAACTATCATAATAGTAAAATCAAACCAAAAATTAAAAAGCAACAAAACTTCATCCACCCCAAAGTGTAGCTGCTTTGTAGACGGTTGTCAGTATAAACAGTGAGACGATTTTACCAACTTCATTGTCAGTATAAACAGTGAGATGATTTTACCAAAATCGGGTGTGAACACCTTGGGTATTGTGCATCATGATACTAAGGTTCATTCGGTCTTCTTGCGTCTGTTGTCAAGTTTCTTTCAGTTCCTTTCAGTGTATAATGCTATAGTTGCTGCAATGACCTTGTGTGAACTCCTCTGGTATAGCTGCTATAACTCTTAATGTCTCCCCTCTGATTTCCTCTGCACATCCCATCATAAAACCAAAAAGAAAAACTCCAGAATTAGTGTAAACAATAAAAGAATATTCAACTCTTCCACCATACTGACATTATTTTTGTTGAGCGTGCCGGAGCTGACCCAACATCTACCTCCCGCCGGAGCTGACCCCTGGCATCAAATGTCGTCTTTTTTTTTAACAAAATCGTCTAATTCACCTTCACACATTACGAATCCCACTCTAAAAGCTATAATCGAAAAATATTTCCCACTCTGAAAGCCATAATCGAAAAATAATTCCCCAATCTGATCTAAGTACTAATCCCACTCTGAAAGCCATAATCAAAAAATATTTCAGCTAAACAGGGAATCCCAAAATATATTCATTCAATATAAGAAAATACAAAAACTAAAGTATATAATAGAATAAAAAAATATCCATTGTTCACTGTTGGATCTCTCATAAATCTTCTTACATTCCCCGTCGATAAGTGTCACAAACCCAACAACCTTTTGAATAGCAACACTGCTATCCAAGCTCGTGATCCCTCCATGCAACTCTCGACCAGATTCTTCAGTGAAATGGATGTAAGCATCGTCGACGTCTTCCACAATATGCATATAGTGAAAAGTGCATAAGATTCGAACAGTTTTCAGCATATGAATTCAGTCAATATCAAATTAGTCCCAAACAGTCTCAAATAGATTCGAATAGTTTTCAGCATATGTAATTTAATTCAATTCAGTCAATCAGTTTTCATATGCATATAGTGAAAACTGCAAACATTAGTTTCCGCAAAGAGGAACAATCTGAATTCAATTCACTGCGATTGAATCATATGCAGATTGAGTCCTATTCAATTAAATTTAGTCCTATATATGGTGATAACCTAGCTCATTTGTGATATAGTATAGTATTTATGATAACATGGAAAAGTATAGTGGATTAAAAAATAAATTACAATTCACACTACATCAGGGGATATGTGAAATGGATAAATGAGATCATAAAAAACAACTCAGCATTTAATCCACATTAACTGAGTGAACAAAAAGTATACCTCTTTAAGGTTCGTTTTCACTTCTCTATCAACTGTAGAGACAGCAAACCAATATAAAATTAGTCGTGGTTTATATGACTACCTGTTGGTCAAGTGTAGCCAAGATTTTAGTATGGACCAAATCTTTACGGTTTCTTATAGTTCAATTTTATGCGTCCGATTTCAATATGATCCAACTATCAAGATTTGAGTCTGCAGTTGATCATAATAATAATAACAATTGTTAATAGTATCAGAAAAGTCATATGTTGCATCTTTAATAGTATCAAAGGCATACTGAACCAAAGAAGTTTGTCACGGGTACCTCCTCCAAGAGTTTTTGATATAGATCTGTTCGATAATACGCAGTTGACATCAACAAATTTGGATTATAGGACATGAAAAGACTGCTCAATGAAACATTGTCATACATATTTAACCTCTCAAAAAAAGAAAGGGCATAAAATTTGAAACGATCCATAATAGAGACACCAACATCGGAATCTAAGTGGTGTGAATAAGCGTTTTCTCCCTTTTTCCTACTTCCAATGGCCAAAACACCAGGTGAATGAAGCCGAGAAAAGAGAGTGGTAGCTTGGCAAGTCTCTACCATAATCAGCATCTCCTTAAATCTACGATTTTCCTTCATTTGTCTCACTGCGTCCGCTAAATCATGACGTTGAAGATCTCAAGAGTCTTGAAATTTTATAAACTCATCCCCTCCATACCCTCCATGCCCTGTCATGGAGTGTAACATGCAATACCCTTAGCTAGTGTTTGGCCACCAAACTTCGATCTGACATATAAGAAAAGGAGAAGATTGAGATTAGGGAAAATTAATTTTGGATAAGAATTTATAACAATAACTAAAATAAATTGACGATAACTAAATTATTAAATATAAACGAAGGAGAAGATCACATGAGTTCGCCAAAGACACCAATTTCAAATGACAAATAAAAAATGAACCGTGTATGATTATGACTAATTCTCAAAATCTGCAAAGTAGAAACTGTATCAATATACCTAAAAAAATGTCATATCAAGTTAACTACAACAAAAATTATCTAATTCACTAAAAGTAAAAACGTTACCCACTTGTATGATTGTATCTGAGTTGTAATAACCATTTTCACTAACAACTCATCTGCCAAGCTAACATGTACTGTAAAATCCCAAAATACTATTCAGAGTACAGTTTGACTTGAGCTATTTATAAGAGATCAAGACAAAAAAAGTACAATTTGCAATTCTGTAAAGAGAACCATGATAAAAATTACCCTGCATTCGTTATGTTATCAAATATGTGGTCTACACACTTTAAAACATCAAATCCAACATGTTAAAAAGACATGAAAAGTGATATATTTCTATCTATTTTAAGGATGAAAAAATCAAAAAATAATTCCACTTACCAATACCTTTTGACACTTTTGATATCGGGAAATTGTTACGCATGCCATGACTTTTGACTAAGTTTAGGATCTTCATTCCTAAGAGATTTGACCAATGTTTGTTAATGTCCCTACCTCGGCTTATGTTTTCAAACCATCTCTGATGGCCTTCGTGATGGATTAGGCCCACCCCTCTTTGATACCACCTCTGCCACACGCCGTAGTGTAAAAGGCATTCAACACCCTGTATACCCTGCATTTGTAGAAAAAGGCAATGAACGCCCAATAAACAATCAGTGTTTACCATCTGCCAAGTAAATTTATAAAAAAAACTATAGTAAGACTAATGTTGGATGATGAATATATTTGTGGATAATGTTGGCTGACAAATTCTTGAACCCTAAAAATCACAACTCCCAAATGTCATAAAACCCTAAAAATCACAACTCCCAAATTCTCTCGAGGAGAGTGCTGTAATACCCCGTATTTTTATAGCTTTTAAATTATGGGATTTATTTAATTTAATTGAGATAAATTAATTTAATTTTAATCCGGAATTTTGTTTTAAATATTTACTAGCGTGACGAAAGTTAGTAATTATTGGAAATTTGTTATTTATTGAATATTACTGGATGAGTATAGTAATATATGAGATTTATTTTTATAATATTGTCACATGTGAATAAAATGATAATTATGAAAATTTAAGTCGGGACGTGCCTGTGTCGCGTCGGGATTAAATGTTGATTAATAAAAGTGAAATATTTTTAATTATCCGTATGGTCGTTTTGAGTGCGCCAACGTGTACGGAAGGGTCGAGATATTCCGAAAAGTGTACCCGGGGGTTTAGTTTGAGTCTCGGGGCTATTTTAGGCTTAATTAGTACCCCGGGAGGGCATTTTAGTCATTTTGTATTTTTGGGTAATTAAACCCACGAAAATTATAAGGGTTATATAAGATATCTGGGTTATCATCTAGGGTTATAAAGCTCAAAACACTAGATCGGTCATTGGAGAGGAGAGGAGAGAGATCTCAAGGCATTCCAAGGCTCAAAAATCAACCGTTTGCACCGCCGCCATCGCCAACGCGTAGATCGCGAGACGGAGAACGTAACCACGCCAATTTCGGCACCAAACCAGACTTCTGAAAATCCCAGGCAAGTTTTTATCTTGCTTATTTTCGTTGATGCATCTTTCATATTGGTTTAGGAATGATTAGGATGAGTTGTATGGAAGAAAAACCCCATTTGAGATAGGAAATTGCATGTAGTGATGACTTAAATGATATTCTGGAAACCTTTGGTGATGTAGAGAATTAAACCACGAAATTTTGATGTTATATGAGAAGGAGATTCTGGGAAAATAGATTAGAACCATGATTAAGAGATTTCTAGGGTTCTTGAGTTTTAAATGAATTTTGGCTTGTTAATCCATGTTTAGTGACGGAAATTGACATGTTTTACGTAGGAAATGCATAACATTACGTTAGGATGTTAGTAGTATAAATCTTTGGACGTTTGGGAATGCAAAACTTGAATTTGGTAGATGATATGTGTTAGAACCCGTAACTGCAAAACTGCAGAAATCGCAATACCTGTTTGATCGATCGATCGAGCCCCAGACCTCGATCGATCGACCCCTCCTGGCAGACTCATGTTTTCCCCTCTTAATTAGTTGAAATTCACTTTAATGAGGAATAATTCATGGACACCCTACTGAATTTTTATAGATGGGAGGATAAAACCATGAGAGTTATGTGGTAAGTTGGAATAATACCGAATCAAGTTTAGAAATGAACTGTTACATGTGATAACAAATAATGAGATATGAGAAATAATGTCGTTAATATGGGATTTGAGAATATACCCAATATTGATAAGGTAATATTAGTATAGTTATATGATTGTGTGTGCATATGCTATCTATGCTTGAAAAACATGCCCGCGCTACTTCCTATCCCGGAGGTTACTGCGCTGGGAAGATCTTATCTCGTGTGCCTTATGGGGGATATTGACTCGTACCCTAGAAGATAGAAATCCTAGGTACGGGCTATCGGATCGATAGTCGGACGGTCCTAAGAGACGTGAGGGTATGTACTGACCTCTTGGACTTGGAAACTATGCTTCGCCTCAATATTATTTATGTATGTGTTAATACAGTTCGAGAGTGATTCCGAACTTGTATTTCCCTTAGTACGAGTGATACGGGGATTGGATAGCAGAGTATGCCCACACCATAATTTTTATGTGGGGTGCTATTAGAATATATATATTTTACGAGTATTTAATATATATATGGACTTCTGAAATTTGGGAAACTGCCTACTGTGTTATGGTAAGTAAGACATGTGTAATGACTCAAATTGGAAATACTTGTTTTGAAAAGTATAATATGATATTGAAAAACTTTATGAATTTATAAAGTTAAAATGAGCGTTTTGTACTAAATGAAATTATCCTTTTAAACCATGATGTTGTTAAATCTTAAATCTTGAGAGTCACCTAAGATATGTTAAATCCTTGGGGAAAGATAGTGTGATATATGATGAGATAAACCATTGGGAAGGTTAGTGCGATAGGAGTGCACATTATAAGAGAGGTGAGAATTTCTCAAGAGAGTGTCGCACGGATATGTTGTTGCATTGGACTGTAATCAATTTAAATACTTGCTAAACGAATTTTTAAATCATATACACTATCGGGCTCTGACCCATTTCTATTTCTCTTTCTCTCTTGTCTATATATATATATATATATGTATTACAGGTGCCCAGCCACTGGGGCGTCTTGCATAGGATCCTTTAAATGGAACGCGCTGTAGCTTTTGTGGGAGTTGCAGGCCATTATTTAGACGACCTCATTATTGACTCTACTTCTAGTTCAGCTTTATCCAGTGGGGGCATGTGTCGCCCTTTTTCCATTATTTAGTTGATATTGTCAGATATTGTAATTCTTTTAATTTCTGTATCTTTATTTCGGGATTGTTAATGTCAGGATGTTTTCCTTAGTATTGTAATGTGGGATTTATTATTGCTGGGTAAACTATTGAATGTTTATTTTATTCTTCTACTTATTGTGTGACTTTTTAGACGTTAATGGTTTAAGGTTTTATAACCGGATTTAATAAAATGAGAATAAAGGTTTAAATGGTTTTGACACTTAGCTTAATTAATTAGGGTGTTTAAACTGGAAAAGTTTTATTTTTTGACAGTGTTGCTGAGAATGAACCAACTGTTCACCTTGAATTAATTTAAAAAAGGAGTGATCGCCCAGTATTTAATTAGGCGGGGTGTCACAGGTGGTACCAGACCATCAGGTTCTAGTGTCCTTAGGATCTATACGGCTTATTATGCTTTCAGCATTGCTTTGTTTGATATAGAGCCCTATGTTTAGGATTATCGATTCCTTTGACGAGATTTCGTTCTCCTGTTATAATGTGTATACATTAGTGAATTCTAATTTCGTTTGGATATGTGCTTGTGTCGAGCGATGACGGATGTCAGAAGAGGACCGTTAAGCATACATTAGGAGGCAGGGCTCAGTTGAGATTATAAAATATATTCGAGGATGATGAATGTAGTTGAGGTCACCTCCATTATGGCACGAGAAGCCAAGAATAGAAAGGAGACTAAGGCGCAGTAGTGATTTCCAAATGCTGTTATAATCAAATGAGGTGCGAGGGTAAACTTACCCAATGTATTACAAAAACGTGTAGAGACTGTCAGTGGGAAATTTTAGAAATGCGGAAATTGTTTGTGTTTACCAAAGGAGGTAAAGTATCCAAAGGTTTAGATATAGGAAGGAGTGTGGCAAAACTGAAAGTGAAAATTTAGAGAAAATTTTCTTGGCTTTCGAAATGAAGTTATAATGGTTGGAGCCAACCACCAATTTTAGAAGTGGAAGGCTATGCCTATAGGAGAACCTTAGGTACAGTGTTGACCGTATGTTCCTTCCTCAACTGTTCAGGGTGAGAAGCAAACATGGTTAAGAACTCATCGTAGGAGGGCATGACAGAAGTCCAATTGTGGACATGAATCCTAATCATTAGCAAATTTTGTATCGAAAGATGGAAATACGAGGGGAGGAAACGACTCCAAGTGGGAGACCAACTCGTAATAATAATTGATAATACTGGAGGAGGAAATTCTGATGGACGGCTGATTCAGAGGTTGACAACGTTGTATTTTGTCAATAAAGATGGTAATGCTCCTTGTGTGGGAAGCTTAAAGGAATCGGAGAAGTTAGTCGAGAATAAGACTGAATATGAAGGTGGTAGTGTAGCACCATAAAGGGATGTGGATAAACATCGGGGGACCCATTGAAAGGCTTCAGATAGTTAAATTCTTACCAAGTGATGGTAAATTCAGTAAGTACTATTATAGATAGTGACGTGATCTGTATGGCCTAAAAAGCTAAGGGAACAACCGGGATGGCTAACAGGAATCGGGTTTACTAAAGTCCGAGAGAAGGACAATCCTAACCTAGTTAGTAGGACAGGTGATAAGTGGATTATGTGTTGAGGTATTTTGAACGGAGTGAGATCGCTCGCGATAATATGTTCCAAAGTGAGAAAAAGGACAAGAATACGGTGCCTAGTAAAAGGCAACGATTAAAGTATTTTTTTTTGGTTTGAGTAGACGTGTTACGTCTGGAAACCATTTGCGCAGTCAAGACTATTGACAAGGTAGAAGTGTATGTTGTATCCTCAGAGGATGCGGCGTGTTTATGTGACACGAGCGACTCACCATATTTTGTTCATTGCTAGATTAGCATGTGAGACAAGTTTAATGCATATAGTTATAAATGTTACCATTATGTGAGTATTTTTCCCTAGCGTAGCGGGATTTTTCTTTGGTGCTATCCGCGGAAGATGAATGTGTATATTAACAGTGTTTTGTACTTTATTGAGGCTACTCGTTGTAGTGATGCGATATACGAGTATGATATTATCTTTGTTAAAACATTATAGAAATGGTTAGTACGATAGTGGGCATTTATTGCAAGGCTATCGGAGTGGATGCATTAGCGCAACATGTTTTATGTTTGTTTTGGCTAGTCTTTACCTGTAAGGAGGTTGGACTTGCACTTATATTATCTATCCTAGAGACTTCGGAGGAGATAGGGGGATCAAGATATTTGATGCCAAAGTATGTATAGACTTTGTCAGTATAATTCCGTATGTATTGGGATTTACCGTTGAGCGAAAAGATTTGACTCAGTATTATGTCTAGCACTCCAGACTTAGTGATAGGAAAAGTGCATTGTTATATTTATCCTTTAGAGATGTGGGAGTTAATATTTATACCCCTATTATTAGGGAAAGGAATTTCGAGAATTCCGATTGTATGTATTCGAGGTTTATGGAATGCTATTACCACCAACCTATACTGAACAATAGTGCAATTAGTGAAACGTTCTTTGTTAAGCATAATTACGGGAGAAATTATAACTTTTCTGTCAAGGGACAGAATAAAGCGGTATATTCTATGGATGGAGGACCTAACGGATTTCGATAACCGATAATGATAGGTAGTAGTGTATCGGGGGGGTTCCTTGTTTGGATTTTGCTTTGCAAGACATCCCACGCATGAAACTTAGCGTAAGGTTAGAAATAGGGAGACGTTTGGTCACTATTCCATGAGTTCGGTACCCTGGTCGAAATGGGAGTAAGTAATTATGTATGTAAGTTGGAAGTTGAATTTTGATTTAAAGCCATTGGAGCCGGTTGTGTGGTAAGAAAGCATTGAAAGTTTTGCTTTGTCACCACGAGTTAAAGGGGCGTAATGATAATAAGTAAGATTTAAAATTTTGATTTTTAGGGTGATTAAAGTGTTGTTTATTAGGATGGAACGTATGTGATGCTTACGCTAGTATGCCTGGTTTCTAGGGTGTGTAGACACCCTGGTTAACTGATGTTGAAACTCGTCCGAGATGAAGGGGCGTGGCAATGGACGTGTGGAAAATGTGTTTGTGGGGATAACTGAACGAAGTGGAAGTGATATAGTGGATTAAACATCACATGAGGGGCGATAATCCATACATAGGTGTGCAATTAGAATAGCACACCCAATTTGAATTGGAAAACTGTGGGAAGTCATTTAAGAAGAGTATTCCTTGAATGGAGCAGAATTAAATGATTATGAAGAACACTCGGAGCAGAGTTGTTAGTAGGCAAGTATGAGGGCGACTTTCACATAAAAAGGGTGATGATGTTGGCATGGTATAAGAGATCCAGAAGTGCGCTTCGTGGAGAGAAGAGCATGGGTGGAACTTTTGGCATACTACAAGGAAGGAAGGGGAGTATTACGTGTCACTTAATGTGACACATTTCAAGGAAGAATCGATGTTTAGCGGGACGTAGTGATAGTCTCTACATACACCACCCATTGATAAGGTTGGGTTGAAAGAGGAGAATCAACCAAAGAATTTTGTGTTTAGCTACAATTCCTGAATTTGGAAGAGGTCCGTAAAGTCGGTACAGTCCTTGGATGGGTTGCCATCCTCAAAACAAGATAAAGGGTTCATCACGAACATGTTAATAAAGTCGCCGAGAAGGAGGTGATTGATTCTCCTTTAAGCTGACTTACAATATTAACTAGGATGCCCCAGACTTCCTTTGAAGGGAAGGATCGCGCCAGTGCATGATCTGGCGCAGTATAAATTTCTAAATCAGGATGAGATTGGTGAATCCCACCTTTGATATGGGATTTCAGAAACCAACGGAGATAAGGTTTCGTTTCGAGTAGGATGTATCACCCTTAGCCAGGGAATAGGCGCACGGTGATTAAAGATTTTGGGAGCTACATGAAGGAGATTTTGGAATCTTGATACGATGATTTCAGGAATGCTCTGTAGAAGCACTCGTACCTGTTTGTCACTTACGAGGTACTTATTTAGGTTTTGTTATGGAAGAACCTCGACTATTCTCCTTCCGTATGCTTAGAGGTGATAGATAATCAGAGTTTTCGGATCGGTCGAGACAACATCCGATAACTTTTGTAGAATTCCACGACTGTTTTAGGCGAGCAAGAGTGATCAAATGTTTGTAATATTTTCTCAGAATGGGAGTTTTGTATATGAATAAATCCGAGTATTTGTCATGTAGTGAGGTGCGGGCTCCTAATGATAGTGAGATAATGAAATTTATAACGTATAGGCGTGACCTATGCGAATGTTGTCAATTGGGAGCACAATGTGAAGTGTCTCCAATGAGAATGCAAAACAATGTTGCTGTGAAGAAAGGGCTATAGTGATTGAGCGCCGTAATGTGTAGTTAGTTTGTGTACGAAAAAGGATATCCAGAATTGTGCTACCTGATAGGCCTTATTTTCCGAATTTCGGGACAAAATTCTGTTAATAGGGGGGAAGTATGTAATACCCCGTATTTTTGTAGCTTTTAAATTATGGGATTTATTAAATTTAATTGAGATAAATTAATTTAATTTTAATCCGGAATGTTGTTTTAAATATTTACTAGTGTGACGAGAGTTAGTAATTATTGAAAATTTGTTATTTGTTGAATATTACTGGATGAGTATAGTAATATATGAGATTTATTTTTATAATATTGTCCCGTGAATAAAATGATAATTATGGAAATTTAAGTCGGGACGCGCCTGTGTCGCGTCATGATTAAATGTTGATTAATAAAAGTGAAATATTTTTAGTTATCCGTATGGTCGTTTTGAGTTCGCCAACGTGTCCGGAAGGGTTGAGATAGTCAGAAAAGTGTACCCGGGGGTTTAGCTTGAGTCTCGGGGCTATTTTAGGCTTAATTAGTACCCCGAGAGGGCAGTTTAGTCATTTATTATTTTTGGGTAATTAAACCCACGAAAATTAAAAGGGTTATATAAGATATCTGGGTGATCATCTAGGGTTAGAAAGCTCAAAACACTAGAACGTCCATTGGAGAGGAGAGGAGAGAGCTCTCAAGGCATTCCAAGGCTCAAAACTCAACCGTTTGCACCGCCGCCACTGCCAACGCGTAGATCGCGAGATGGGGAACGCAACCACGGCAATTTCGGCACCAAACCAGACTTCTGAAAATCCCAGGCAAGTGTTTATCTTGCTTATTTTCATTGATGCATCTTTTATATTGGTTTAAAAATGATTAGGATGAGTTGTATGGAAGAAAAACCCCATTCGAGATAGGAAATTGCATGTAGTGATGACTTAAATGATATTCTGGAAACCTTTGGTGATGTAGAGAATTAAACCACGAAATTTTGATGTTATATGAGAAGGAGATTCTAGGAAAACAGATTAGAAACATGATTAAGATATTTCTAGGGTTTTTGAGTTTTAAATGAATTTTGGCTTGTTAATCCATGTTTAGTGACGGAAATTGACATGTTTTACGTAGGAAATGCATAACATTATTTTAGGATGTTAGTAGTATAAATCTTTGGACGTTTGGGAATGCAAAAATTGAATTTGGTTGAAGATATGTGTTAGAACCCGTAACTGCAAAACTGCAGAAATCGCAATACCTGTTTGATCGATCGATCGATCGAGCCGAGAGATTCGATCGATCGAAGGTTCGATCGATCGAGCCCCAGACCTCGATCGATCGACCCCTCCTGGAAGACTCATGTTTTCCCTTCTTAATTAGTTTAAATTCACTTTAATGAGGAATAATTCATGGACACCTTTATAAATATGTTTTGAGAGATAAAGAGGACTAGTAGGGTATATGAATAAGTTTTGGGACCTTTAAGGTTAGATGAGAGTTGTATCCTTGGGAGATTTCATATATAAGAAACGATAAAACTATGTATTTAAAGTGAGAAGATTCCGTAAAATAGTTACGAAAGAGAATAGATGAATACCTACTGAATTTGTATAGGTGGGAGGATAAAACCATGAAAGTTATATGGTAAGTTGGAATAATACCGAATCAAGGTTAGAAACGAACTGTTACATGTGATAACAAATAATGAGATATGAGAAATAATGTCGTAAGTATGGGATTTGAGAATATACGCAATATTGATATGGTAATATCAGTATAGTTATATGATTGTGTGTGCATATGCTATCTATGCGTGAAAAACATGCCCGTGCTACTTGCTATCCCGGAGGTTACCGCGCTGGGAAGATCTTATCTCGTGTGCCTTATGGGGGATATTGACTCGTACCCTAAAAGATAGAAATCCTAGGTACGGGCTATCGGATCGATAGTTGGAAGGTCCTAAGAGACGTGAGGGTATGTACTGACCTCTTGGACTTGGAAACTATGCTTCGCCTCAATATTGTTTATGTATATGTTAATACAGTTCAAGAGTGATTCCGAACTTTTATTTCCCTTAGTACGAGTGATACGGGGATTGGATAGCAGAGTATGCCCGTACCATAATTTTTATGTGGGGTGTTGTTAGAATATATATATTATACGAGTATTTAATATATATATGGACTTCTGAAATTTGGGAAACTGCCTGATGTGTTATGGTAAGTAAGACATGAGTAATGACTCAAATTGGAAATACTTGTTTTGAAAAGTATAATATGATATTGAAAAACTTTATGAATCAATAAAGTTAAAATGAGCATTTTGTACTAAATGAAATTATCCTTTTAAACCATGATGTTGTTAAATCTTAAATCTTGAGAGTCACCTAAGATATGTTAAATCCTTGGGGAAAGATAGTGTGATATATGATGAGATAAACCATTAGGAAGGTTAGTGCGATATGAGTGCACATTCGAAGAGTGGTGAGAATTTCTCAAGAGAGTGTCGCATGATATGTTGTTGCATTGGCATCTAATCAATTTAAATACTTGCTAAACGAATTTTTAAATCATATACACTATCGGGCTCTGACCCATTTCTATTTCTCGTTCTCTATTCTATATATATGTATGTATTACAGGTGCCCATCCACAGGGGCGTCTTGCATAGGATCCTTTGGATGGAACGCGCTGTAGCTTTTGTGGGAGTTGCAGGCCATTGTTTAGTCGACCTCATTGTTGACTCTACTTCTAGTTCAACTTTATCCAGTGGGGGCATGTGTCGCCCTTTTTCCATTATTTAGTTGATATTGGCAGAGATTGTAATTCTTTTAATTTCAGTATCTTTATTTCGGGATTGTTAATGTTAGGATGTTTTCCTCAGTATTTTAATGTGGGATTTATTATTGCTGGGCAAACTCTTGAATGTTCATTTTATTCTTCTACTTATTGTGTGACTCTTTAGACTTTAATGGTTTAAGGTTTTATAACCGGATTTAATAAAATGAGAATAAAGGTTTAAATGGTTTTGACACTTAGCTTAATTAATTAGGGTGTTTAAATTTGAAAAGTTTTATTTTTCGACAGTGATACTGAGAATGAACCAACTGTTCACCTTGAATTAATTTAATAAAGGAGTGATGGCCCAATATTTAATTAGGCGGGGTGTCACAAGTTCCTCGCATCACAGAACAACCATAAAGAAAATTTCCAGCACCATCTAGCATCAATTCCACCAATGGAATTGGCCAATAAAAAAACAACTCATAAACAATCTATTATTCAACATCAAAGATAAGCCATAATACATACTACACTTCATCTTAAATACTAACTTCTTTGTAATCTAATGCTCTGGCTTACAACAAATGGGGTCAAACTTATATGAAGCTAAAGTCAATGCCAATAATATAGTTCAAAAAACATGAGTGTCGTAAACAAAATCCACCGGCGCTCCTCAGTTGTAAGGAGAATAAAATAGAAACAGGGAGGGAGAGAGAGAGAGAGAACATGGCTAATAGGTGATGGTGCGATTGAAGTAATATTTCATAGAAGAAAGGTGTAAACTTCACTTAAAAAAAGTGTTATGTTTAATTATTTTCCTACAATTTATAAAACATTTTCCCATGTTATTTAAGGAAGACAAAGAAAGGAGAATATCCTAGGCAAAATCTCATACTCGGTATAACATTACGACATTTCCGCTTCAGTTTATCCCCCAAAAAACTTACTACAACAAACAACGAATGAAGGAAACATTAAAAAGAATTTAGTTAATAAAATGGTAAATAAAATTCATGAATTTCATAGGCAATGTGTTCGAAATTGTACCTTACTATTCCTTTATCCTCATTGATGGGGCATGATTTAAAGAGAGAATCTATCATCTCCACCTTTGGTGACTACAAAAAGATGCTCTGTAGATCAGTGGCCACTACCTAGAACTGACAACCTACAATGAATTGAAATCAGTGTTTGACCTCCCAAGAATTAAATAAGTTACGATCTACAAATAAAAAATCTTGACTATGGTCCTGTGGTTTTGTAATTGTAAAAAAGGCTTACAAAATTATAGTGGTTCGGATTAGAAAATTATGAATCTTGACTGGGTTCAATGAATATGAAAATACACAGACTTCATTGTCGTGTTTCCTACAATATGAATATGAAAATACATAACAATATGAGAACCGAGTCAAATTTCCTACAATATCATGTTTCTCATTGTAGTAGATAAAAGCATCATGTATAGCATAAAGCGAGACACTCTAGTCGAGTGACATTTCTTTAATTCTAACACCTAAAGCCAAAACAATTAGAGCAAAAATATAAAATTTGAACAAACTTTAGAAAAAATAGCATACCCTTCAAATCGTTGAATGGCATGTAGTAAGCCAGCTGTATTTGACAAAGATTGCACTATAGAGAACAACACATTCCCAAAAAATAGATTACAACCAATGTGATATGGAAATAGAAATTAAGAGAATTGGAAATGAAACAAACCAAAAACATATTGTTTGAACTTAGAAACCTCTGACTGAGAATTCCTTCAACCACTCTTTGTGTGCCCTTTTCATTGCATGATGGTCCAAACAGGAATTGGATCACAAAAGTAGGTATAAAACTATGAATCAAAAGATATCAAATAACTCAACTATCGTCATGTACTACGTACATCCTTAATATGGTATCGTTGAGACAGTTACTCACATTACAAAACAAAATCAACAATGTACGCAGTCACTATAAAGATTTTATAACAATGTATTACCTATTGAAATGTCAACATATTTACAATCTTCTAATCCGGAAATTATAGAAAGTATTCCTCAAACCTTGTACATTGTAGCGGACTCCTAAAGATGTGAAATATTAGTTAGTTTATGAAAGGATTGACTCATTGATTAGGCATAAATTCTTCTTAATTTATCCCTTGATTTAGTTACTTTTCGCACCTCGAACAATGTAATTGAGTTGGATTTATCTCATAACTATGCTACTAACTGATCCTAATGAGTACACCGAGTTTCTTGTATTTTGTAGTGATTTTGCAGGTATTTGATGTCAAGAAAAGAAAGAAGGAAATCGGTAGAATCAAGAAAGAAAGAAGGAAAACTCTCAAGGGCAAAAGCATAATTTTTACACGGAATTCGGATGAGGTACCTAAAGAGAAGTTGAAGACATATCATTCATGAGCACAAAGGAAGAAACGGCACCCCAATCGGAATCCCAGAACAAAAGTTATGAGCAATCAAAGATGAGCCAGAAAGTCAAATAGCCGGACCGGTCCGCCTTGCCAAACTCCAGAAGACCTCGGATCGCATGCAAACCGAAGGAGGCCAAAATAAAAAGAATCGGTCCGCCATCGGACCGGTCCGCCCCAAAATAAAAAGAACCCATCCGCCTTGGGGGCAGACCGGTCCTCCTAAGACCCGGACCGGTCCGGTCTTCGAGATCTGAAAATCTTTTCTCTTCCTAAAAAGACTCCTAGTGAAGTTGACTTCCGATATTGTTGTAGGGTATTAAAGACTCGATTTATTATTGTTATAGGGGAGAGGAAGAATTAGTAGGTTTTCCTGCTTCTTTTCCAAAAACCCTAGTTTAGCTAAGAATTGGAGATTTTTTTCAAAGATTGAAGATTTATTCAACGATTTTTGTGAGTATCAATTTCATTCATTGTTGCACTTATTGTTTGAGTAATTTTAGTGAGTAATTTTTATTTTTCTAATTCATTTCGACATCTAATTATCATTTTTCGTAGATTAATCATGAATTCCTTCACATCAATTAATGTTTTAATTGAATTCAACATATTAGGCTAGATTTACCAAGGTCGGGGTACATGAACCCAACTTGAGGTGTTAGTGTATGTGTGTAAAATTAATCCGATGAATTTATTTATTGGCTATGATCGTATTGCATAATGACACAATAATTGTAGATCTTTATATCACATTTGCCTCTGGGTACTCGTGATGATTTAGAGTGCAATTTGAGTGTCACTATCGCGATACTGATTTACTCATCCTCAGATTAGGTATGACGCGGGCTTGAACCTCGTATACATAATGCTTGGGAGTACTAAATTCCGGGTCAGATCAATCAAATAAATTTATGATTAATATTACCACTGCACTACACTAGGGTTGGGGGATTGTATTCCCGTCCTAGTTTTTCCCATCACTTTGTCAAAAGTTTCAAAATCAATTTTCATTCATATTTTAGTAAATTAGTGTAATTGCATTTTTCATAATTTCATCTTTGCATTTAGCTGTAATCATTCCCCAAATCAAATCATTTTCCTTTTATTTTTAGAGTCAAGGTTAGGATTCCTCCGTCTTTTCCGTCGTCACAACTTCGTTGTCTTTTTTCCCAGAGGATCGATACCCGACTTGTCAAATTATTACTTGAGCGACATGTTTACACTTGAGCCTTGAGTGAACGCATTTCGGAGACACATTTTCAGCCGCGTCAAGTGTTTGGCGCCGTTGCCGGGGAATTAGGATCAGATTGAGTCAATCCAAAGCTTTGACCAAAAATTTCAAAAATCCAAAAACATAAAAAAATTCAAAAAAAAAAAAGAAAAGAAAAAAAGATTCACCATCATCTCTCCTAAGATTTAATGCAAAATTCTGAAACCACTCCCACACCCCATAATACTCCAATCAACATTCACGAAAATCCAATTGTTGAGTATAATCCTGATAGTCTCCACACTCCAAACGCCCCACAGTTCTGGATCCCACCTCCCACACCGTCGCACTCAATCTCCGATAACACTCCCTTCCCTTTCTTAGGACACACTTCGAGCACACCCAGTGAGAACACTGAGTCAATAAGTGAAGGAGAGATGTCACAACACGGCAGTGCAACCGCCGGTGAGGAAGAGCCCCCATACCGTCCGATTAGAGAATTCTTATATCCCGAGCGTATTGTCGCTCCGGGATGCATTATACTCCCGTATAATGCCGGGCAATTCCGTTTAAAAATGGGATGATCCAGATGCTACCGCATTACCACGATATGGATTCTGAAAAGCCATACCTCCATATTAGGGAATTTGAGGACGTGTGTGATACTCTAAATGATCAAACCTGCACACAAGAGGTAATCCGTCTCAAACTCTTCCCTTTCTCGCTCAAAGATAAAGCTAAGGCCTGGCTATGGTCTTTACCTCCAAGCTCGATTCCATCCTGGAATGAGCTACAGTCGAAATTTATCAAGAAATTCTTCCCACCACATCGAATAATCTCCATAAAGGCTCAAATTCAAGCATTCAGACAAGCTGAAAATGAGTCATTTCATTGATGTTATGAACGTTTCAACGAGTTAGTTGCTTCATGCCCCCATCATGGATTTGATTCAGCGCAAGTCATTTCTTTTATCTAAAATGGGTTGTATCTTAACTCCAAACAACTTGTTGAGACAATGGGAAGTGGTCCGTTTATCGATTTAGATGCCCAGGATGCTGAGCTTCACTTGAGGTATGTTGCCGAGACTGCCCAATCCTGGGACACTTCTGATCCCAACACTCAAAATCGAAATAGACAAGCGACCACTACTCCATCAACATCCGACCTATTCCATGTAGATAAGAATTCTATGACGGATAGCCGATTAGAGACTCTTGAGATAGGATTTCGAGATCTATGCGAGATATATGGAAAAGGACCAGCTGGACCCATTCCAAACCCAGTCGTAAAGGTGTGTGCTATTTGCGAGGCGGGACATTCAACTGAGGAATGACCGACGATACCTGCCTACAAAGCAATGCTGCAAGAGCAAGTTAGTGGTATAGGAGGTTTTAAGGGCAATTTCGGTGCCCCGCATGGGAATTCATATAACCCTTCTTGGAAAAAACATCCCGGTTTTTTCTATGGGCAACAACATGATACAATGAACCCTCCTTCGCATGTTGCCCCTCCTCCACCACAACACTTTCAACAAGCTCCACACATGCAAGGACATGTGCAAGCACAGCCACCTCAAGGAAATTATATTCCACCACAACGGAGAACTCTCGAGGATACCATGAATCAATTCATTGCAAACCAGATCGCAACCAATGCCAAATATGATCATTTGATCGGCGACATAAATGCAAATCTGTCTAAAATACAATCCTCATTGAGTGTTCAAGAGAAGGGAAAATTTCCTTCCCAAGGCCAACGACCTCCCCAAGGTCAAACTAGCGTTAGCTCCACCTCCACTGAACATCAGGAGCAATGTCAAGCTATAACCACTCTTCGTAGTGGGAGAGTTGTTGATTTATCACCTCCTCCACCCGACACAACAAAAGCCAAGGAGATTTCGCCTGGCACGAAAGAGGCCGAAGATGTCCTCTTGAATGAGAGTGACCAAGAAGCTGCTAGTGGGCCAGAAGTAGTAGTGAAACCACCTTCCGCAGCACCATTTCCTCAAAGGTTGATTCCCTCCCACAGAGGAAACCCACTTGATGACATGTTACAAGTGCTAAAGCAAGTCATGCTTAATTTACCTTTCCTTGAGGCCATTAAATAAATTCCAGCGTATGGAAAAGTTATCAAAGACCTGCTGACGGTTAAAAGAAAGATGAAAGTGAAGAAGAATGTCTTTCTAGCACAAAATGTGAGCTCCATCCTACTAAATGAACTCCCGACTAAGTTCAAAGATCCCAGTGCACCCACCATTTCCTACATTATTGGAGAAAACAAAATCGAAAAAGCCTTACTTGACTTGGGAGCAAGCGTAAATATACTCCCTTACTCCATTTATAGGCAACTTGACTTGGGCGACCTCAAGCCCACGAAAGTCACTCTCCAGTTAGAAGATCGAACAGTTAAGATCCCATGAGGTATAGTCGAGGACGTGATCGTTCAAGTTGACACTTTCTACTTTCCAGTGGATTTTTTCATTTGGGACACGAATCCCTCCTTCCACTCGAGTAATCATGTTCCCATCATCCTTGGGCTCCCTTTCCTAGCTACGGCTAGCGCAATCATCAATACTAGGAATGGGCGAATGCAACTCACATTTGGAAACATGACCTTGGATACCAACATCTTCCACATAGCCCAAAATGCAGGGGAGGAAGATGATCTTCACGCGGTGAACCTCATAGATGAGATAGTAGAAGAGTACTTTGAGGAGAATTACTGTGACGATGCTTTAGAATCCTGTTTAGCGGTGAGACACAAGAGTGAGGGGACATACACCACCTTCGAGAGGGATGTTGAAGAATTGAGCGAGCTACTCGATGAGAGTAGGTCGGACGAGGACGTGAGAGAGATTAATTGGGTTTTAAGATTCGAGGAATTACCTCCGAGGGATATGCACATGGTTCCCTCTAGTGAAAAATTTCCAACCCTCGAGTTAAAGAAACATCCCTACCATATTAAATATGCATATCTAGGAGAGGATGAGACATTTCCTGTTGTTATCTCCTCTAGCCTAAATGAAGGGCAGGAGGGTAAATTATTAAAAATTATGAGGAAGCACCAAAGTGCTTTTGGTTGGTTCATAGCTGATTTGAAGGGGACAAGTCCTTTAATTTGCACTCATAAGATCCATCTCGAAGAGGATGTCAAACCTTCTAGAGAAATGCAAAGAAGACTGAATCCATCATGAAAGAAGTTGTGAGAACCGAAATAATCAAATTATTGGATGCCGGGATCATCTACCCAATCTCCGATAGCAAGTGGGTAAGCCCTATTCAAGTCGTTCCAAAGAAATCGAGTATGACTGTGATTGATAATTCCAAGGGAGAGTTAGTTCCCCAACGTACCACCACCGGGTGGCACATTTGCATTGATTACCGGAAACTCAATGCGGGAACCAGGAAAGACCATTTCCCCTTGCCATTTATTGATCAAATGCTTGAAAGATTAGAGGGCCACCCTTACTATTTCTTCCTTGATGGTTATTCCGGGTATAACCAAATTAAGGTAGATGTACTTGACCAGGAGAAGACAACCTTCACTTGCCCTTTTGGCACGTTTGCCTACAAATGTATGCCATTTTGCTTGTGTAATGCACCCGCGACCTTTTAGAGGTGCATGTTGACCTTATTTAGCGACATGGTCGAGAGATGACTCGAAGTGTTCATGGACGATTTTAGCATTTTTGGCACCTCGTTCGATCATTATTTAGAAAAACTGGAAAAAGTACTTACCCGATGCGTGGAAAAGAACTTAGTGCTGAATTGGGAGAAGTGCCATTTCATGGTCACCGAGGGAATAGTTCTTGGCCACATTGTATCATCCAACGAAATAGAAGTTGATAGGGCAAAGATAGATGTCATAGCTGACCTTCGCCCACCGAAATCGCTGAAGGACGTGCGCTCCTTTTTGGGTCACGCGGGGTTTTATCGAAGGTTTATTAAGGACTTTAGCGCCATCGCTAGGCCCTTAAGAAACTTACTCATGAAAGACTCCACATTTGAGTGGATTGAAGCATGCCAAAGTTCTTTTGACAAATTGAAGAACATGCTTGTGTCCGCCCCCATCATGCAAGTTCCATATTGGTCCTTACCATTCGAACTTATGTGTGATGCCAGTGATTACGCGATCGGGGATGTTTTGGGACAACATCAAGATAAGCAAGCTCATGTCACCTACTACGCCAGTCGGACTCTTACCGAACCTCAACTCAACTACTCTACCACGGAGAAGGAGTTGCTAGCGGTAGTTTTTGCCCTCGATAAGTTCCGGTCCTATCTCATTGGTTATCCTATTACTATTTTCACCGATCACGCGGCTTTGAAATATCTACTTGCGAAGAAAGATGCCAAGCCGCGCCTCATAAGGTGGATCCTACTACTACAAGAGTTCAATCTCTCCATCAAAGATAAGAAAGGAGTAGAAAACGTCATTGCCGACCATTTATCTCGGTTTTCGTCCGACGTACCTAGTGATCCCGTACCCATAGAGGAACATTTTCCAGATGAGCAGCTTTTCGCTACCTCTTCATATCCTTGGTTTGCAGACATAGTTAACTATCTTGTCACGGGAGCCATCCCTCTCGACTGGACACCACAAGATAAGAAGAGGTTTCTTACTTGGTCGCGCGTGTTCTTTTACGATGATCCATTCCTTCTTAAATACTGTACAGACCAAATCATCCGACGATGTGTATCGGATGACGAAATCCCAAAAGTCATCCAGTTTTGTCATTCGGAAGCTTGTGGAGGTCATTTTTCGACGAGAAAGACGGCCGCTAAATTCTGCAATGCGGCCTCTATTGGCCCACAATCTTTCAGGATGTGAACGATGCTTGCAAATCATGCAATAGGTGTCAACGGATGGGAGCCATCACTCGACGAGACATGATTCCTCTTACCCCTATACTTATCATTGAGATATTCGACTGTTGGGGTATTGACTTCATGGGTCCTTTCCCTCCATCCTTTGGTTTCTTATACATCCTCGTCGCAGTAGACTACGTTTCTAAATGGGTGGAAGCTATAGCTACCAAGACTAATGACAACAAAGTGGTGATAAAGTTCCTGCAGGTACACATACTTTCCCGCTTCGGTGCACCAAAAGCAATAATCAACGATAATGGTACGCACTTTTGCAATAGGCCATTCGAGAAGCTTATGAGAAAGTATGGTGTCGTTCACAAGGTTGGAACGACATATCACCCACAAACGAATGGACAGGCCGAGTTAGCAAATTAAGAAATCAAGAACATTCTTGAGAAGACCGTCAATCCTACCCGAAAAGATTGGTCCCTTAGATTGAACGATTAGCTATGGGCCTACCGTACCGTATACAAGAATCAACTCGGCATGTCCCCTTTCCGCTTTGTGTATGGAAAAACTTGCCATCTTCCTATTGATCTCGAACACAAGGCGTATTGGGCGATTAAGCAATTAAATTATGCCATGGACAAGGCCGGTGAAGCCCGCAAGCTTCAATTGAATGAGTTAGAAGAACTACACAATGATGCGTATGAGAATGCCAAAATTTCGAAAGAGAGGATGAAACTCGCTCATGATAGCATCATTCGACAAAAAGAGTTTCTCCCCGGGCAAAAAGTTCTCCTCTACAACTCTCGGCTCACCTCTTACCAGGAAAGTTGCGGTCCCGTTGGTCTGGCCCATTCGTCGTGAAGAATGTTTTCCCCCATGGAGCTATTGAACTAGACGATTTGAAAGGGGAAAATACATTCAATGTGAATGGACAACGCCTAAAGTCATATCTAGAGGCGTGTGCAGAAGAAGTCGACACCGTCTGGTTGTCGGACCCCGTTTACGGGGTTGAGTGAGCTGTTGAAGTGAGGTCGTCGCACCGCCGATGTGTATGGGGTGAGAGTCGTGTGTGTTTTGAGAGTCATTAGGACTAGGTTTCATTCGGGAGAAACATTCGTGTGTTTTGGGAATTCTGAGTCAAAGGGAGTTGACCAGTGAAATCGAGAGGGTCCTAGTTCAATTGGATAGAAAGGATATCGGGAACGTGAAAATTTTTATTGAAGAGAGCTCAAACCCGAAGAAATAGAAGTTCATCCCAAAAAAATCCTGGGGCGGACTGGTTCCTTTTTCGGGCGGACCGGTCCGACCCCGGACCGGTTCCTTTTATTTTTAAGGGAACCGGTCCGCCTGTCGAGGGTTTGAAAAGTCCAAAGGCCAGACCGGTCCGCCTTCTGCAGACCTGCCTCTTCCTCTTCCCAAGATTCACCCCCCTTTCCCCCAGTCCCATTCATTCCCTCCAATCCATATTTCCTCTTCCCAACCACAACCATTCCCTCCCAAATTCATCCCCTTTTCCCTCCAAAACCAACCGTTCCCCTCCCCTTTCCACTATAAATACACCTCCAATCCTCCCTTTCTCCTCACACCTTCAACCCAAATACTCTCTTCTTCCTCTCTATTTTTCCAGCACTACTTCCCTCCTATTTCCATGGCCCCCCGTGCTGCCCCCACCAAATACGACTCCACCGTGATCCACCCCTCCGGTCACGATGAATACCGCTCCCGCCAAGAGGAGTGATGGTGCGCTCAATACTTCGGTATGGGCCGCAAACTCCATATGGAGTGCGCGGTCCAATGGGAAGCTCTGCCCAACTTCGTCACCGCCATTTTCATGGCCCGGGGATGGTTCCGTTTCCTCAACCAACCTCACGAAGCGGTGTGGGCAACCGAAGTCCGCTCATTCTATGGTACACTCGTCCGGATGGGCCAATTCGAGGCCGAAGCTTTCGTAGATGGGACTCCCATACCCTTTTCCTTGGCCCATCTCACGGGTAAGTTGGCCGAGTTTGATGTTCCGAATGTCCAAGAATTCACTTATCCCCAAAATGTACCCCCGGTCGACAAGGACATTATCATGGCCCGCATTGCACCGAACGTGGCTTGGGCGGGGCAAACCGTCGCCGTTGGACGACTCAACGAGAAGGCGCGCCTTACATTTCAGATTGTGTGCGCCAACCAATTGCAAATGTCCCATGACTCTGCCATGTGGCCCCAGCAAGCTACTTTGACATATCATCTCTTCGACCCCCAAACTTCCATCCATTTGGGCTGCACCTTATACGCGGATATCATCAATGCGTCCTTGGATGAGAAGGGTGTCACCCCACTTCCTTATGCCTGATTAATCACGTCCATCCTTAAGGATGCTGGCATAGAGGCGCCGAGCGACCTTACGCGCCTCCCCGGTCCTTTCGGACAAGGGACCCGCACCAAAAGCACCAAACAGCTAGCCGTCCTCCGGGCTCGGCGGGGTGATGATGTCAACGAGGAAGCTGCCTCGAGCGACAACGAGGAAGACATATGGGCAGCTGGTGAAGACGTTGAGATGGGGGATCTCGGTCCGGATGAAGAGTCGGCGGATGAGGAGGACGACCCAGATTTCGAGTGGGAGGGCACGGACCTATCTGCGCGTATGTCGGGGCTTGAGACCAACTTCAATACCTTCCAGACCAACTATGAGCGCGACATGAACATTGTTCTTCGCTTCCAAGCGGACATCTATCGGCGCATATGGGATCCTAATGAACCACTACCTTCCTACTACCAGAACCCTTATGACCCCAACGCGCCCGGTTCCTCCCATCCCCCACCCCGATGAAGCTTTGTATGGTGTTGGCAGCATTTTCTTTTTTTCCCCCTATTTACAGTTGTATATTTTTCCCCTGCACATGTAACACAGCCTTGTTGTAATAAAAACTATATTTTCTCTATTTGTTTGTTTTATTTTTCCGCACTTTTTATTCGCTTTGAGTTAGATTTTTGTCCTTTTTTTATTGAGGACAATGCAAAAGTCTAAGTTAGGGGGGGTCACAAGTGCGTATTTCTAAAGCTTCACAAATTTTCCAAAATGCCCAAAAGTTTAAAAATAAAAATAAATAAATAAATAAAATCATAAAATTTTGAAAAAAAAAAATCCAAAATTTTTTTGTTCAAAATAAATAAAAATTGGAATTAGAATTTTGCAAAAATATAATTAAAAGTCGAATCGAAGTCTCAAGTTGTAAAATCCAACGTACACAAAGCCAAAATTGACCAAAGATGAAAATTGAGCGAAAATTGACGACTTAACGAATAAGTGTGGAGATTAACAAACCCGGTGAGATACGAACCTATCACTTTTTGAGAGTTTTTAAATCAATCCGAGTTAATTGTTAACTCAAAGTTCTTTTCAGTGCCTAAAAAGTTGACAAGGATCTCAATCCTTTCATTTTGATCGGTTTTGAAAAATGTGTGTAATATTGCTTTGAAAAATGCGCCAAATTGATCTCTAAACGTAAAATTCATTTCAAAATGCATACGGCAATGCAATTGGCATTTTGGGCATTGAAGTAGGCCCTCGTTTGTCACCTAAAAATATTGGCCAGAAAAAGTAGCAAAAAATTACCCCTTTTGTAACCCAATTTGAGCCAAACAAATGGTCCCTTTCGTTTGATGACCCGAAAAACAAAAACAGCAGGAATTGTGAAAAATGAGAAAATTCAGAAATTAAGTCCGGAAAGTGCATAAAAAGGGGCAAGAAATAAATTAATATGCTCAACAAAAAAAAAAAAAAAAAATGAGCAGTAGCCCGAAAAAAGCACAAATGGACATCATTAATGACTTTTTCAATTCCAACCTTCCCGACAATTGTCATTGTACCCCATATACCTTAAAATCCGAAAAAATTCTAACCGAGTCTAAATTGCAAAATTGGTTACCGCGTAGAGAGCTAATACACCAAAAGATAATAAAGGAGATTAAGTGCGCGAAATAAAAGCAACGTTCCCATTTTTAAAACCGTAATCATTTGATGAGGTCCTTTCACCATAAAATTTCTGTCTTTCTAATCGTATGCGTGATTTTGCTTCCATTACATTTAATCTTTATATCACGCATACCAAGAGAATATCCATAATCCGAGAGATTCACTTGTGAGAGAATTCCGTGAGAAATTGAAATCAAAACGAATTTTTGGATAAGTAACGTAATGATCAATCAGTGGAAATTAGCGGTTATATTTCTGGCTATGCACACACACACCACGGGTTGAGACTTGTAAATATGACTTGATGATGGCTATTTTCTGGAAAATTTTGAATTGCACAATTTTTGCATATTTTGAATCCTCTTTGAGTCGAATTTTGTGGGTATATTCTCTGCAAACCCTCACGAGACAACACTCGTCCTACTAGGGTAACCTAGGGGTTTAACGATTTGATGCATATGCTAAATGCAATCGCTTGCCCGCGAAAAAGGTATTTTATCCCAATAAAATGATTTTTTAAAAGAGTTGTGCCACGCTAGGATTCTTTTACATTGCTCGGGACGCGTAAAGTTCTAAGTTGGGGGGGTTTCATTAGGCATAAATTATTCCTAATTTATCCCTTGATTTAGTTACTTTTAGCACCTCGAACAATGTAATTGAGTTGGATTTATCTCATAACTGTGCTACTGACTGATCCTAATGAGTACACCGAGTTTTTGGTATTTTGTAGTGATTTTGCAGGTATTTGATGTCAAGAAACGAAAGAAGAAAATCGGTAGAATCAAGAAAGAAAGAAGGAAAAGTCTTAAGGGCAAAAGCGTAATTTCTACACGGAATTCGGATGAGGTACCTAAATAGAAGTTGAAGACCTCTCATTCACGAGCACAAAGGAAGAAACGGCACCACAATCGGAATCCCGGAACAAAAGTTATGAGCAGTCAAAGATGAGCCAGAAAGTCAAATAGCCGGACTGGTCCGCCCCTACCTCGGACCGGTCCGCCTTGCCAAACTCCAGAAGACCCCGGATCGCATGCAAACCGAAGGAGGCCAAAATAAAAAGAACCGATCTTCCCCCGGATCGGTCCGCCCTAAAATAAAAAGAATCGATCCGCCTTGGGGGCAGACCGATCCACCTAAGACCCGGACAGGTCCGGTCTTCGAGATCTGGAAATCTTTTCTCTTCCTAAAAAGACTCCTAGTGCAGTTGACTTCCGATATTGTTGTAGGGTATGAAAGACTCGATTTATTATTGTTATAGGGGAGAGGAAGAATTATTAGGTTTTCCTGCTTCGTTTCCAAAAACCATAGTTTAGCTAAGAATTGGAGATTTATTTCAAAGATTGAAGATTTATTCAGCGATTTTGTGAGTATCAGTTTCATTCATTGTTGCACTTATTGTTTGAGTAATTTTAGTGAGTAATTTTTATTTCTAATTCGTTTCGACATCTAATTATCATTTTTCGTAGATTAATCATGAATTCCTGCACATTAATTAATGTTTTCATTGAATTCAACATGTTAGGCTAGATTTACCAAGGTCGGGGTACATGAACCCAACTTGAGGTGTTAGTGTATGTGTGTAAAATTAATCCGATGAATTTATTTATTGGCTATGATCGTATCGCATAATGACACAATAACTGTAGATCTTTATATCACGTTGGCCTCTGGGTACTTGTGATGATTTAGAGTGCAATTTGAGTGTCATTATCGCGATACTGATTTACTCATCCTCATATTAGGTATGACGCGGGCTTGAACCTCGTATACATAATGCTTGGGAGTACTAAATTCTGGGTCAGATCAATCAAATAAATTTATGATTAATATTACCACTGCACTACACTAGGGTTGAGGGATTGTATTCCCGTCCTAGTTTTTCCCATCACTTTGTCAAAAGTTTCAAAATCATTTTTCATTCATATTTTAGGTAAATTAATGTAATTGCATTTTTCATAATTTCATCTTTGCATTTAGTTGTAATCATTCCCAAAATCAAATCATTTTCCTTTTATTTTTAGAGTCAAGGTTAGGATTCCTCCGTCTTTTCCGTCGTCACAACTTCGTTGTCCTTTTTCCCTGAGGATCGATACCCGACTTGTCGGATTATTACTTGAGCGACAGGCTTACACTTGAGCCTAGAGTGAACGCATTTCTGAGACACATTTTCAGTCGCGTCACTCATGTAAATACTAAAAACAATAAGTGTGACACATGACTCGTGCACATAAAAGTGAGGCAACCCATTGTGTCACGAACACTGACTTGCACTATTTCCCCTTATCACAATATATAGTGATTGGCAATGGTGGCACAATTTTTGCGTTTAGATAGAGATTTAAGAGTATTGATTCGACTTTGACATCCTATTTATCCTATTGATTCGACTTCTTGGAGATATAAGCTATGCCAAACCATAATTTCAAAAGAGAAAATAAAGGAATACTAATTAAACATAAAAAAAGGTTGGAAATATTGTAGAATATCACATTTAGAATCGTAAGATCCCAAATAGAACTTGAAGTGGATATATTATAATAGAATATAAAAACAACAAAAAGATCTTGAACAATAGTAGTTCACGTTACTAATACATGTTATGCTCATCAATTCAACATTTAAGAAGATGCTATATCCTAATGCCTTTTGTCTAAATTGATTCCTTTTTCGTCTTTCATGAAAATACAAACATCAAACTCGAGGGCTATGTATAACACATATAAGAGATGTAAAAGTAACCTCAACTAAAATCCTTGCACTTTATCACACCTTAATGGATAAAAAAGAATATTCAAGACAAATTTAAAGTTTCATATTAGAAATAAGATATAAAAATACCCATTCACAACAAACCTAAACCCAGAGTCACAAAATAGTTATAATGCTCTCTTGGGAATTTTTTCAAATATTTGGTACAAATTATCAACTACATTAAACAGCTAGATACAAAACAAACATTGTACACAACAACTACCTCCTAGAATTGAAATACTGTGCATGTATTTTTCTAAATAATGTGTGTGTTTTTTTCAAAAATATATAGCCACCATGTTGAACCTGAAAAACAGAAATCCATAATAAAACCAACAAAAACCATGTGCATAAAACCCATATGCCTCAAATCTCGAGGGGGGGGGGGGGGGGGGGAATCCCAAAACTGAGCTGAAAGGAAGGCTACTATCCATGAATAAAATCACGAACCCCTAAAATGCAAAAAAAACATGCTAGAAATCATATAATATTTGAAATTGATAATAAAACCTAAAACCCATATATCCAAAACCCTAAAATATAAACAAAAAATCAAAAAACCCATAGCAATAACCCTATTTCTATAAAATCCATGATATAAGAAAAAAAATACCTAAAACCCTTAAATCTGAAAACTTATAAACACAAAACCACTCATATCAGATAGTGGAAACTGTAGATAGAATACCTTTGACTCAATATTTAAGTTGAATCCATGCGGCGAGATACCTGAAATCTATATAAGAAACAATTATTTCAATTAAACTTAAGCACAAAGATCTTATGCACAAATTCAATTTAGAAACTCACCCCGAAGATACTCCCATTTTGCCGAGAGAGATAAGGTTGTTGGAAATGGGCGAGAGAGAAGTTTACTCCGTCATAGGAAAAAAGGGTTTAAGTGTGTCATTTCCAATTTTAACCATGTTTTTGAATTTTGAGTAAGAGGGGGAAAGGAAATGAAGTGCTAAAAAGAGGGGGAAATACAATAACAAAGGGATAAAAGAGGAAAATGCAACAAAATAATTCCAACCCTTGGATTCTTGCATTGTTGGCTTCATCCTCACCCCTAATTAAGTTATCCACTTATTGAATAGTATCAAAAATTTTACTCCTTTATATATATATATATATATATATATATATATATATATATATGATAGGGCAGTTTTCGAAAATGTACACATTTTAACAGTTTGGATGAGTACCACCTCAGTAGACATTTTAAAAAATGGAGGGCTATGATTGCATTTTATTTTCAACTATCCCACCTAATATGTTCCGAGCTCTAATTAGAACTTTTTACACAACTACCAACACACACTCTTTCTCACACTCCATACATCATTTCTCGAGCGTGTTCTCTCTCTCTCTCTCTCTCAACCGCCACTCAGGAACAAAAGTCCGATCTCTCATACCTGATTTTTTTTTTAGATAATGGATATTTAGGGTTTTGGATTTATCATTTGATTCTAATTATTTCGGTCTCAGGGACTTAATATAACATTTTTCGAGGATTTGATTACGATATTTGAGGTATTTTATCACTCTCTCTTCTACCCGATCTTCCTACTTAGGGTTACATTATAGATTTGTTTGATTTTTAGGATTTTTGTTATTTGATGACTTTGTCTCCCTCCCTTACTTTTTCTATTCTACAAGATCTTCCTACTTAAAGTTATTGGTACAACGGATTCAAGTTTGATAGCAGTACAATGGATTGTATACTTTCTTGGGGTTTCATTTTTTTTCAAATTCTAGGTTTGATTGTGTACTATATTGTGTTAACAAGTATTGGTTTTGATTTGGTTGTATTTTATCTCTAAAAGGATCTATAAGATGAAGTATGAGGGTTTATACATGTTGTAAAACTACTTCATATTTTGTTAGTTTCAAATTACTTGCCACATGCTTAATAAAATGGCCTATCCAGTGAAGGTTGAGTTTTGTTTAAAATATATTTTTGTCGAGTTTTTTTTAATTAAGTGGTACGCATCATTCTCCTAATCGCTCTATTTCTATACCAACAATAGCAATCCCATATATGATGATATTGTCCGAGTAATACAACCGATTAGGCCGTAGTTTTTTATTTCAGCATTTATTTGATTTCATATTTGAATATTAGGTTTAATAGTAGTGTAAGGACACAATCCCTATTCATGAAAGTATTTGTTTGATAACACTAAGTAAACAATCTCTATTCACATTGATGGTACATTTTTATGTTTATTAAATTGGACGGTTGGGGATGTATCTCAGTCCTTATATTCCACTCGAAAGTTGAGTTGCTGAGGTACAATGTTTTTGCGAAGAAACTTATGTTTGTTCTTTTCATTTCAGGTTTTAATCTAAGACTAATAAAAATGGGACTTCATTTTTATGGTATGGAAATTATGTGGTGAGTTAAATTATGTTTTTATATCCTATAGCAATATGGTCATTTTGAAGTTCTGCTTGGGATATGTTCATTTCAAGTTCATATGTTCGCAATTTCAAAGAGCACAGTAGAAATATGGGCTTTATTTGTTTGTGTTGGTGCATCCATACAATAGGTATGAGGTTTGATCTATCCCTTCCCCTGTCTTGATTTTTTTTCTACTTTTGAGGTTTGAATGCATGTTTTAAACTAACCAACCTCACTAAACACCCATTGGTGGAACAGCTGATTACGACGAATATTAATGTGAAACGAAACTTCAAGAGATGGATGGAAATAACTACCCCTACTTCTCCCATCTATGTGTTAGATGGTAGGAAACAACTACATCCAAATCCACTGCCCTCCATTTCCATATTTAGGTAGTCTTTCTCACCCTCTTACATATGCATACTCACTCACAAAAATCCTCTTAGTTATCTGCCCCCTCATCCTCTCCCTCTCACTCATACGGTTCACTAAACCGTCTCCCTTAACATAAAAACCCTACTGCGATCTTCTCCAACTATGCCACCCTCATTCTTGTCCTGCTGAGCTACAACGTTGTCATACCCTCTTAAAACCCATACTCTATTGTGGTCTGCTATAGGGGGTTTTACCCGTGGTAGCTCGAGGTGGGTCTTGATTTTTTGGTAGTTTGAATAAGTATGATACATATTTCAATTTACTCCCTCACTCTGTTATTTTTTAAGAAGCTTTGATCTTGCATGTTCTTAATCACCGCAACTTAGAGTATACATTTCCATCTACTATTGATAACTGAAAACAACATAGATGATTTGTTGTCATAGAAATAAGGTTTCGTCTAAACTCACCACTGTTCATGGCATAGTCATTCTTTAGAGGTCAAAATATATGGGTTGTGTAGTCTTAAATTGAACTATTTCAAAATATATGCTATTATTGCTTCCTTGCCATTTTCCAACGGACTTTTTCATTATTTACAATAAATGTGATATTATTCCTTGCCCTTTTTTTTATTTACCATTATGAAAATAATCTTGGAAAAGTCCTTATACCTACCTAAAGCCAGATCAATGTTGTTAATTTGCTCAAGTTAAATCATAATGATATTGAGATTAGTGTAATATTGTTGTATGCATTAGATTTCTCTTGACTTTTCGAATGGAGATCCAAATACACGGGGAGATGACTCTTATGCACGGTATAACCTATTTTTTATGTTCATTTCTTAGTTTTATCATTCAGTTTTTAATTTTGTTATGACACAAGGATCTCAATCTATTCAATTACAACAAGCCTCTCGAATTAAAATTACAACTATCTAACTCGAATAAAAATACAAATCTCCAAAGCTCTATACATCAAAATAATACAAATCTTTCCCAAACAATCCTCGCTAAAATCAATCTCCATAGCTCCCCAAAATCCGTGCTAACCTGTCACTAAATAAAAATATGGGGAAGTACACAATACAACAGAAAAGATGCTTAACAAATATATTAACGATGAATAAAGCGTAACAACACGAGTACGAATATTCAAATCAAAATGCAAATCTCAAAGCATTTATCAATATAATTTCTCCACAACACTTTAACCTGGTCACCAGGCGTCACCACATCCGTATATGCTTTATCAAGCCATAGCCCGGGAAACAGGAATTTTGGCGGGTGCCCAACCTCCGTGCCATATTAAAATCTCATGACAACGTGTTCAACAATAATATAATGATACCACATGAATCAAAATAATTTCAACAATTATTTTCCAGATTTCAATGAATTTATCAATTCAAATATGAGTTCAATTAACAAGAATTCAAAAAGAATGACACTCGCGAGATTTAAGGAGCATATTGTATAAAACCCCATACCTCAAACCATGATGAGAAACCAATGATCACATCCTCAAGATCAACTCAAAATATCTACAAAAACCCCTCCAAGAACATCCTCAAAAATATCCTCAAGAACACCTCTAATCTAAGGTTGGAACTCATAAATCTCAAGGGCCAATGTGTATATAAAAAGAAGAGGACTATAAAATATATTTGCTGCCAAAATTTATGCCAAAAGTAGGTTAAAAAGGTTGCCCACGACTTCCTTTTATAATGCAAAGAAATGAAGAGTTGGAATCCAAAAGGCTCCTTTAAATAAGGCAAATAAATGAAGAGTTGGAAGTTAAAACAACTCTTGAAAATTACTTAATGTTTGTCGACATAGAATTCCAAGAGTTAAAAATATTTAAAAATCATTTTAAAATCCATTTTAACTCCGATTTCGAAACCATTTGAAATTCTCACCTTAAAAATAATAACCAACATATTTGAGCAATAAAAATAATTTTATCAAAAACTTTATTTTTCCTCTTTATTTTGAAAATACCCCAAAAATTACACGGGTTATTACAATAAACCATTCAGACAACTAAATAAAACTCAACTGAAATAACTAAACAATTTGCCGAATAAATCATTGATATACCCGTTTATACCCTCAGCCTTGATGAGGATTACCTCCTATACGGACGACCCTACGAACGGCCGACCCTTCACCAGGCCCCAGCTGGCCACAACCAGGCCCAGACGACCCTACGAGGGGCCGACCCTCCACCAGTCCCTAGACGACCCTACGAGGGGCCGACCCTTCCCCAGGCTCCGGACGACCCTACGAGGGTACGACAGTACGAGGCCAGAATCAAGCCAGACTCCCTACCGGACGAAACTTTGCCCTCGGCCTCGGCTCATAGGCCGAGGGTGACATCATGACAGCGCGTGGTTTGGGACACGCGTGGAACAGTGCGCATCAGGCTCATATGACACGTGGCATACCTTTATAACCGAATCACACCCTCACTTGAGGGAATATCATGTCATCATTTGGCATCTATAGGTGTCAACAGGGTATTGGTTAGATCATCATTCACATGCACCATGCTTACTTGGGGGGGGGGGGGGGGTACACTACACCCCCCAAGACCTATATATACTTGTCACCTACAACCCTACAGGGGATCGATCAGATTATTGCGACCCTAGTACAAACTCTGCTTGTACACACAGTAGAGAGAGAGAGAGAGTGTGAGCTTATGTGCATTGTATCCAAGGCCATTAGTGCCCATACTTAGTGGATCACACACTCACAGTGGATGTAGGCCTAATTGGCTGAACCACTATACATCATTGTCTTATTTCCTCTTATACTCATCCCCTTCTACATACTTATATACTTGCATCTCTATGGCTGCCATAACTACTACTGTTTGAGCTCATTATCACTTATCCGGTGGTACTGAATCACAGCATCATCAGTTTGGCGCTGTCTGTGGGAACGAGAAGACATCTCTTCCTTTGCACAAGCTTGACCTCACTGGGCACTCTGGTGATGAACTAACCCTCCCCTGAGAGGAGGTGTTTTACCATTGAAAGAGACCCACTAAGGTTCCCAAGCTCACCATTCTTCAGCTGTTCTAGCTCATGGCACATGGCACCTGAGATGCCACCACCACCACTTCCCCCGCCGGATGAGGGGGGAAGACCCAGTTCCAGTCAGCCGCCACCCCAGTCTGAGATGGCTGATGTGGCGGCAGCCCTAAAGTCTCTGGCAGTAAGCCAGCGGATGATGCAGGAGCAGTTCACAGCTCTAAGCCAGAACATACTAAGAGCACCAGGGGTTTCACCTGAGATGATTACTCCGGCAGCAGCTCCAAGGCAGCATGAGGCCAGGAGACCACCCCAGGCACCACGCAAAGACCTACCACCCCCTCAGCGGTGTAGGGATGTTGCTGACCCCCGGTGTTTACGCCTGAGGAGGCAAGGAAACCATTGCCCTGAGGACAGGTATGACGATCTGGAGGGAGAGGAGGCCCCAATTGAATGCTGGGAACCGTATGAGGTCTCCAACAACACTGTGCGACCCCTCCAGGATAGTAGAGGAAAGTGCGTGAGACCAAACCCTGACGATCGCCCGAGAGGCTCTACTTTTGATCGCTTGAGCAGGGGGTCAGCCTTTGAGAGGCTAGGCCCAGTAAATGATCTGCGAGACAAGTTGTCCAGGTCAAGAAGTGCGGCGAGGTCCAGGAAGGAGGCAGCAGATGGCCGACCCCAGGGACGGGATGACGGCCAACGGTAAGTGAACAGCCGACACAGGCCTGCTGCAGCAGAACCCTCCGTCCACCTTCAAGAGGCGGCTGGGGATAACATCGGCCACGCCGACCCTGTGAGGCCTTGGAATGACTCAATCCAGCGGCTAGAGGATAAGATAGGTGATATATTGAAGAGCCGAGACCCTCTTCAGAGTGGATACACCATAGGCTCACCCTTTGTGGCAAAGATAGTCAACTTCCCCACGCCATCAAAATTCAAGCCACCTATGGTCACCCCAAGGTATGACGGGAGTACCAACCCAGTCCACCATGTGGAGATGTATCAGTCGGCGGCAGACATATACTCTATCTCAGATGAGATGAGGTGTCGTGCCTTCTCTGGTACCTTGATAGGGGCTGCGCATGTCTGGTACACGTCTCTTCCAAAAAATTCCATCGAAAACTTTAAGCAGATGGCCGACCTGTTCATCCATAATTTCTTCTTTGGGGTGAGGCCACAGAAGAAGACCACCCACCTGCTCTATGTCAAGCAGGGGAAGAGTGAGAGTCTGAGGGACTATATAGCCAGATTCAATAAGGAGAAGCTGGAGGTGGAAGACTACGAGGAAAGTATAGCCATGACAGCCCTGATTGGAGGACTCCAAAAGGGGAAGCTGTTATGGAAGCTTGCTGAAGACCCCCCGAGGATGATGGCCGAATTACTGGCGATAACAGGAAAGGTGATAAACGCCGAAGAGGTGATGGCCGCAAAATATGAAGACGAAAAGGGAGGTACTAGTGGGGGTAAGTACCCTAGGAAGAACAAAGAGGGGAAGAAGAGGTCCACGGACGACAAGTTCGCTGGTTACACCCTTCTGACGGTCAGCTGTGAAGAGATTCTCAATGAGATAAAGAGTGACCGATCCCTGAAGTGGCCTGAGAATTTAAGGGCAGCACCTGGCAAGAGAAATAAGAACCTGTGGTGTGAATTTCATCAAGACTACGGTCACGTGACGGATAAATGCTTTGCTCTGAAAGACGAAATTGAGAAGATGCTGAAGGAAGGGAAGCTCAGAAAGTACGTGGACAAAGGTGCCTTCAAGAGGGGCCGAGGGGACGACCCCAGAAAGAAGCGAGGAGATGCATGCCGAGAAGGTCCTCAAAAAAGAGGGGACGACCCTTCTGATGATGAGGACGACCCTGACCTCCCGCAGAGAGAAGACCACAGCCCTGTCAAGAGACTTAATATGATCTCGCTCGGAGTGGGAATGATGTCTGAGGGACTTGCAGGAGGAGGGTTTGAGGTCGCCGACAGGAAGGCCCATGTGGCAGAAGCAAAGGCAGTGACAAAGACGGTACACGCAACCTCCCTGGAGGTCAAGTCAGAAAAGAGGAAGAAGGTGGATATGGACACACTGATAGTAGGGTTTTCAAGGATGGACTTCAAAGGCCTCTCAGCCCCACATGATGACCCTCTCGTCATCACTACCAGGGTGCACGGATGCGAGGTGCCGAGGATCTTGGTAGATGGGGGTAGCTCTGCAGATGTGATGTTTTGGCCATGCTTCAAAGCCTTGTGTCTCAGCCATGCTAGACTTGTCCCCTACCATCATCCGTTGATTGGGTTTAGTGGGGAAAAGGTTCATCCCCTTGGGGTATATGAGGCCGATGTGAGGATGGGGGACGAGTGGCCGAGATGGCTCACCAAGAAGGTTAGTTTCTTTGTGATGGACGAGCAGGTGTTCTCCGCCTACAACATCATACTGGGGCGTGTGGCCCTCAAGGGGTTTGAAGCCGTGCCGTCTACGGTCCACCAAATGATCAAACTTCCTACCCCTTAAGGGGTAAGGGAAGTTCAGGGAGACCAGACGACGGTGCGAGAGTGTTACTACAACTCCGCTGAAGAAAGGGAGGCACACAAGAGGGTTACAACCACTTACAATATTGATACCCTAGACCCCAGAGATGAAACGAAGCTGAAAAAGGAGAGGCTGCGGAAGAGGTAGAATCCATCATCCTCGATGAGGATGACACGGAAAAAACCGTCCAAGTGGGAAAGTATCTGAAGCCCAACATCAAGGAAGACCTCATTAAACTGCTGAGGAGAAGGCGAAGCGTCTTCGCCTGGAGTCATGTAGATATGCCAGGGATTGACCCTGAAATAATGTGCCACAAGCTCAATGTGGTAGAGGGAGTGAAGCCGGTGAAGAAGAAGAGGAGAATTTACTCCAGAGAAAAATATGAGGTCATCAGGGACGAGGTCAAAAAATTAGAAGACGCTGAATTTATCAGAGAGGTCATCTACCCTGAATGGCTGTCCAATGCAGTCATTGTCCCAAAGGCCAACGGCAAGTGGAGAATGTGCGTGGACTTCACAGACCTCAACAAGTATTGTCCCAAAGACAGCTTCCCTCTTCCTCGCATCGACCAGATGGTAGATGCTACCGCAGGCCATGAGCTCATGAGTTTCATGGATGCCTACTCAGGGTATAACCAGATTTTCATGAACCCTGAGGACTCGGAGAGGACAGCCTTCATCACTGACAAGGGGACATACTGCTACAGGGTCATGCCCTTTGGCCTAAAGAATGCAGGGGCAACGTACCAGCGCCTCGTAAACAAAATGTTTGATGATCAAATTGGGAAGTCTATGGAGGTCTACGTGGACGACATGCTGACTAAGAGTCTGAAGGCAGAGGATCATGTGGCAGACCTGGAAAGGACCTTCAATACGATGGACAAATACCAGATGAAGCTTAATCCGGCCAAGTGTGTCTTCGGGGTCGGAACGGGGAAATTCTTGGGGTTAATTGTCAATCAAAGAGGCATCGAAGCCAATCGTGAAAAGATAAAGGCCCTTATTGAGATGAAGACCCCCAAGTCCATTAAAGACGTTCAGAGGCTCACCGGGAGAGTGGCTTCCTTGAACAGATTTGTGTCAAGGGCCACAGACAGGTGTCTACCATTCTTCAAGATCCTCAGGAAGGCCTTTGAATGGAGTGAAGAGTGTGATGAGGCTTTCAAGGAGCTAAAATCATACTTAGGGTCTCCCTTGCTGCTGTCATGACCCATGCAGGGTGAACGACTTTACCTGTACCTCGTCGTCTCAGAGTATGCCATCAGCGCAGCCATTGTGAGAGATGAGGACGGTATACAGAAGCCTGTATATTTTAACAGCAAGGCACTCCAGGGGGCAGAGCAAAGATACCCGAAGATGGAAAAGTTGTCCTACGCCTTGATCCATGCCTCAAGGAAGATGAAACCGTACTTTCAGTCCCATACTATGGTCATCCTTACTGACTCTCCTCTTAGGCAGGTTCTGCACAAGCCTGAAAAATCAGGAAGGCTAATGACCTGGGCTATAGAGCTGGGGGAGTTCGATATTGTGTATCAGCCTAAGACAGCCATTAAGGGGCAGGCATTGGCAGATTTCGTGGCTGAATTTACTTGGGAGAGTGATGAGGCCGAGGGTGAGGGTCTAAGCCAGACAGATACCCAGCAAGGTAGGCTCACCGACCCTCCTGCAGATAAGGCTGAGACAAGCACCTCTAGAAGAAAGGTGGCTAAAAATGAAGAGGGAAGATACCTTTTTAGACAAGGGTCACTCATCGAGGGAAATTTCTCGGAGGAACATGCTGTGTGGAGTCTCTTCGTCGACGGGTCCTCTTGCGAAAGCGGGAGCGGAGCTGGATTGATAGTATTAGCACCCGACGGCACAGACATCGAGTACGCCCTGAGGTTCAATTTCAAAGCCTCCAATAATGAGGCTGAGTATGAGGCCTTGATAGCTGGCCTTTCCTTGGCCAAATCTCTTAGTGTCGGCCAAATTTTGGTTCACAGTGATTCAAGGCTGGTGGTGAATCAGATACTAGGAGCCTATGAGGCCAAAGACGAGAGGATGGCTAGGTATATTGAGAAGGTGAGGTCATTGCTGAAAAACTTTAAAGAAGTTAAATTCAAGAGGATACCTAGGATCGACAATGGCCATGCTGATGCCCTTGCAAGGTTGGCCTCAGCTACTAGGACAGACATAAGGAGGACAGTCCCGGTAGAAATCCTGCTTCGACCAACTATCGAAGACGTCGAGGGAACACTTGGCATTTGCATGAATGTTTCTCAAGAACCTTCATGGATGGATGCTCTGATCAGATACATTAAAGGGGGAGAGATTCCAGAAGCAAGCCAAGAGAGGAAGAAGCTGAGATACAGGGCTGCAAAGTTCACTGTCATCGGAGACACGCTGTACAAAAAGGGGTTTCTGCTCCCCTTACTTAGGTGTGTGCATCCCTCAGAAGTCCCTTCTATTTGTAAGATGTGCATTAAGGGTCGTGCTCAAGCCACATTGGGGGTAGATCCTTGGCAAAGAGGGTGATCACCCAAGGCTACTGGTGGCCGACCTTGGGGAAAGATGCTGCCGCATATGTTAAAAAGTGTGATAAATGCCAAAGATTTGCTACCATCCCTCACCAACCTCATCAGCCTCTTACCTCCATTACATCCCCATGGCCGTTTGCAGTGTGGGGGATTGACCTGGTAGGACCCTTACCGAGGGCAGTCAATAACTATCGGTTCCTCATCGTAGCAATTGACTACTTTTCAAAGTGGGTAGAGGCCGAACCAATGGTCACGATCACGGACCAGAAGACCTTCCAGTTCATCTGGAAGAATGTGATATGCAGATATGGTCTACCCAACACCCTCATCTCGGATAACGGGACCCAGTTTAAGAATGCCTCTCTGCAGAAGTACTGTGAGAGGGTAAGTATCAAACAATTTTTCTCCACCCCAGGCTGACCTCAGGCTAATGGGCAAACCGAAGTTACGAACAGGACAATCCTAGATGGGATTAAGAAGAGGCTTGAGGAGGCAAAAGGAAGATGGGTCGAGGAGTTATATGCAGTGTTGTGGGCGTACATGACGACAGTAAGGACCTCTACTGGGGAGACCCCATTCATGTTAGCTTATGGATCAGAAGCAGTCATCCCCACCGAAGTCGAGTTTCCCACTCATAGGGTCCAAATGTACGACCCCCAGGGAAATACGGAAGAGAGGAGACTTGACCTGGACTTGATTGAGGAATGAAGGGAGGATGTTGAGATAAGGCAGGCTTCCTACCAGCAGAGGACCGCAAGGTTTTACAATCAGAGGGTGAAACAGAGACCTATCGCAGTAGGAGACTTGGTTCTCAAGAAGACTTGGCAAAAGCCCAACAAACTCCATCCTAATTGGCACGGCCCCTACAGGGTCATCGATGAAGTTGTCCCTGGGACATATAGACTAGAAAACCTAGAAGGGGAACCTTTCTCCAACCCCTGGAACGCAGATCATTTGAAGAAATACTACCAGTAGTGTTGTAAGGTCTTAATAGACCATAGTTGTAATAGGAGTTGCTCCAACAGGACACTTTGGAAAATTAATGAGAAATATGATTCCCCTCACCCTATAGTTGTCACTTCCAGTATGCGTGGAAACATCTACAAAAAACCATTAATTTGGTAAGTGGATCCCTCGGCTATAATGAGGACCAGTGGAGGGGACGACCCCTCCACTGTTCTAAAAAAAGACGAGGGTAGACTACATAAAAATCATTAATTTGGTTAGTTGAACCCTCGGCTATAATGAGGACCAGTGGAGGGGACGACCCCTCCACTGTTCTCAAAAAAGACGAGGGTAGACTCCATAAAAATCATTAATTTGGTTAGTTGAACCCTCGGCTATAATGAGGACCAGTGGAGGGGACCACCCCTCCACTGTTCTCATAAAAGATGAGTGTAGACTGCATAAAAATCATTAATTTGGTTAGTTGATCCCTCGGCTATAATGAGGACCAATGGAGGGGATGACCCCTCCACTGTTCTCAAGAAAGACGAGGGTAGAATTATAAAAATCATTAGTTTGGTTAGTTGAACCCTCGGCTATAATGAGGACCAGTGGAGGGGACGACCCCTCCACTGTTCTAAAAAAAGACGAGGGTAGACTACATAAAAATCATTAATTTGGTTAGTTGAACCCTCGGCTATAATGAGGACCAGTGGAGGGGACGACCCCTCCACTGTTCTAAAAAAAGACGAGGGTAGACTCCATAAAAATCATTAATTTGGTTAGTTGAACCCTCGGCTATAATGAGGACCAATGGAGGGGACGACCCCTCCACTGTTCTCAAGAAAGACGAGGGTAGACTTATAAAAATCATTAGTTTGGTTAGTTGAACCCTCGGCTATAATGAGGACCAGTGGAGAGGACGACCCCTCCACTGTTCTCAAAAAAGACGAGGGTAGACTACATAAAAATCATTAATTTGGTTAGTTGAACCCTCGGCTATAATAAGGACCAGTGGAGGGGACGAACCCTCCACTGTTCTAAAAAAAGACGAGGGTAGACTCCATAAAAATCATTAATCTGGTTAATTGAACCCTCGGCTAAAATGAGGACCAGTGGAGGCGGCGACCCCACCGCTGTTCTCAAGAAAGACGAGGGTAGGTTTTATTTAAAACCATTAAATTGGTTCATTGAACCCTCGGATATAATGAGGCCAAGTGAGGGGACGACCCCACATTGGTCCTCAAAAAAGACGAGGGAAGGGTTAGTAGCATCATCATCAACAAGGAGCAAACCATAAAAGAAGGAAATAAGGAAGACATCAATAGTGGAAGGAGGAGACGATGGTATTAATATAAAGCGTCCAAGTGTTTTACAATACATAGAACAAAAATAAAAAAATGAGGGTATGGGCCACAGACGGCCACCCTAAGGGGCGATATCAGAAGGCAGAGCCTCAACATCAACCAATGGGGTCTCTTCAGCAATCATGGCTGGCCGATCCTCAGACGTGCCGACCCCCTCATCATGAACTTGGGACTCCACTTGCGACAGGGCTTCAGTAATCAAGGGATCATCCAACTGAACCACCTCAAGAGAAGGGCGAATGGATGATACTGTGTCGACAAACTTTACGACGACCCACTGACAGGCCGTCCTAATTCCCCTCTCAAGATATTCAAGGCCGAAGCCTTGGAATTCTTCAGAGACCTTGTAAGCCTCCAAAGCATCAGCCTCGGCTTTCTGGATAGCTGATTCAAGGTCAGTCTTGTGCTTGGCCTCCATATTGGTTAAGGCCTCGTCCTTGTCCTTGATCAACAAGTCCTTGTCCTTGATCAACAAGTCCTTGGCCTTGATGTCCTCGTCATGCTGCTTCGTCAGTTGGTCCAAAAGCCTTGCGTGCTCATCCCTAGCACTCTCTAACTCAGCCTTTGCAGTCGCCAAGTCAGCTTGCAGGTCGGCCTCGTGCTGGATGGCCCTCTCGGCTTCATGGAATTTCTCTTGATTCTCAGCCATCCATTTTGTCACAGAGGTAAAGGCACAAACAGATTGCAAGAAAAAATGAACAAACATCAAGATGGGCCGAGGTAACAGTTAGTAAGAAAAAAATTAAAAGGTCAAGACCAATACCTGAGCAAGGGAGTGCAGACCATAGTCGTACACTTTGACAGGGGGCATCTTCACCAATAACTCGAAGTCAGAGGCCGACGGTGCAGAGAACATCGAGGCCTTGGCTGCCCTCAAGTTTATGATCAGCGACGAGGGGTCGACCCTCAGATGGGCCAGATTTTGAGACCAGAAGGCCCCCATGCTCGACGAAGAGGTTGCCCCCTCTGAGGACTCGACCTTGGCCCTTATCTTAGGGTCAGGCCGATGCTCAACTGGAGCCTGAGGCTCCTTCCTTTTGTGGCTATCGGCTGTCGGCTCAACAACCGTCGGCCCTGAGGCCCTCGTCTTCTTTGGAGCTTGCTGAGGCTCCTTCCCCTTCTTCTTTGACAAACCAACGAGTAGGCTTGGAGCAGTCATTTCCTAGAGGTAATCTGACACACCTACAGGACGACCTGAAAAGGGTACCATGCATCAGAAAAATACAGAGATAAACAGGAAACACTTCAAAAAAGTAAAGAATGAAAAACGTGCTGTATAACTCACATAGTTCCGTCAGAGGGCCGACCCTCAGACCAGCTTCTTTGAGGTACCGAGGGGTCATCAAATCTTAGAAATTTGGGATCTCACCACCTCTCCCTCATCCCCTCAGGTACTCAACAATATCCCTTTCCTCCAGGCTAAGTTCGGGGTCTGACCTAGCTTTCATTGAGGGATTAGACCATTTGTTAGGGACCCTCGGACCATCGGCAAAAGGGGACACCTCGGTGGAGCACTCCCAAGCCCCAGATATGAAGAAGAATCTCTTTTTCCAATCATGATTGGAAGTTTGAGCCACGTGGAGAAGTTTCTTCTCAGACCTTCTCGCCCCTAGGTGATAGTATCCGAGCTGTTTAGATGAAGAGGTGATGTTGTAACAAGCCAGGAATACGTCGGACGAGGTCTCATTAGTGAAAGCGTTTTTCCATAAGGAAATGTAACCCATAATCGTCCTCCAAGAGTTAGGTGGAATTTGAGAGGGGGAGACGCCCAGAGCCGACAGAATATCTACAATGGCAGGGTGGAAAGGAAGTCTGACACCTACCTTGAACATTTGCTCATAAACTGCAACCTCTCCCTCTTGACAGTCAAAAACCCTCTCCGTATCAGAGGGAACCCTCATAGTTACCCCAGAGGGCACTCCGTAAATATGCCTCCATATCAGAAGGTCTCTATCCCTAACGGAGGAGATAAAGGACGAGGCATGGGAGGTGTCAACCTCATCATCTGTATCATCATCCTCGTCCTCATCTCCTTCCCCCTCATCACATGCAGGAGGACCCTTGGGAAAATCCACTTGGAAGGCATTGGGGGATAGGGTTGTCACAGGAACGGCCTCAGAGGGGATCTTACCCTCGGCCTCTCGAGGAGGGCTAAGGTCAGACGTGTCCCTTCTACCGGACGTTCCAGCACCAGTTGGCGAGGAAGCTCTCTCATCCATTTCACTTAATTTAGGTGTCTCGTCCAGATAAGATGACGACCCACAAGACTCAGAGGGTTCAGATGGTATTATGGTGGCAAGAGGAACGGGAAAGGTGGGTCGTACCCAATTAGGGTCGGTCCCTCGTCTCCTCTCTTCCTCTTCCTCTATTCGTCTGATCTCGGTAAATAGTTTCTCTCTCAAGGATGGGAATTCAGACACTAAGCTGTAAAGCCTCCTAAGCATTAAGGGGAAGACCCTACACTTGGAGAAATTACACTAGACTTGGCTAATTCAACTACAAACACTTGGGGGATTGACTAGGTTTGACTTCTGGATTAAACCAAAAAACTAAAAAGTTTTTGTCAAGAACTTTCAAGAACTAACAACCGGAGAAGACACCGGAAAAGGCTATGGAGGAACTCTAAGAAAGTGCCGACCTACGACCCTAGAAAATACACAGAAATGAAGACAAAAGAAGGCGCGGGGAGAAAAAGGTTACCTGATGAGGAGAGAACAAAACCGCTGCGAGGCCTGAAGGATTGAAGGCTGCAAATGGCGAATGGTTCTAGAGAGAGAGTAAACTTAGGTGCGAAGAAGAAGAAGCTGTGGAGAGAAAGAGTTTAAAAGCTCTTAAATACCTTGGTAATAAATGGACACATTTACCAAGAAAGGTATAATTAGGGCACAAGGCCCCAAGTGCACTGCGCAGCCGCCATGCCTTGGAAACTGACACAGCAATGAGTATCTACCCAGGTGTCACTCATCTAACTGATCATACATGCATCTCATTTAAAACACTATCCCTCAGTCATCTCAGCAGCACCTATGGCTAAGGGCTGGGGGTGATTGATATACCCGTTTATACCCTCAGCCTGGATGAGGATTACTTCCTATACGGACGACCCTACGAACGGCCGACCCTTCACCAGGCCTCAACTGGCCACCACCAGGCCCAGACGACCCTCCACCGAGCTCTAGAAGACCCTACAAGGGGCCGAACCTTCCCCAGGCTCCGGACGACCCTACGAGGGTACGACAGTACGAGGCCAGAATCAAGCCAGACTCCCTACTGGACGAAACTTTGCCCTCGGCCTCGACTCATAGGCCGAGGGTGACATCATGATAGCGCGTGGTTTGGGACACGCATGGAACAGTGCGCGTCAGGCTCATATGACACGTGGCAGACCGTTATAACCGAATCACACCCTCACGTGAGGGAATATCATGTCATCATTTGGCATCTACAGGTTTCAACAGGGGATGGGTTAGATCATCATTCACATGCACCATGCTTACTTGGGGGGGTACACTACACCCCCCAAGACCTATATATACTTGTCACCTACAACCCTACAGGGGATCGATCAGATTATTGCAACCCTAGTACAAACTCTGCTTGTACACGCAGTAGAGAGAGAGAGAGAGTGAGCTTATGTGCAATGTATCCAAGGCCATTAGTGCCCATACTTAGTGTATCACAGACTCACAGTGGATGTAGGCCTAATTGGTTGAACCACTATACATCATTGTCTTATTTCCTCTTATACTCGTCCCCTTCTACATACTTATATACTTGCATCTCTATGGCTGCCATAACTACTACTGTTTGAGCTCATTATCACTTATCCGGTGGTGCTGAATCACATCATCATCAATCATCGACCACTAAAATTAATAATCCAATACAAACATCCAACACCTGAATAAAATAAATCTGAAAATTGTACTGAAAAGTCTGGGCGACATGCCCTAAATAAGACTGGAAACTGAGAAACGGTTCCTACTCTAGGAATGAATGAGCGATGCGTCTAATCCAAATTTCCTGCTTGCATCCACATATGCCGCAGCTCCGTGTCCCTTGAATTGAATATCAATCCTGGCATCCCTGTGGCTGGACACCTAAAAGGTTTTTAAAATAGTTTTATAGCAAGGGTTAGAACCCAAAACATTTGGAAAATATTTAGCAAGTGAATTAACTACAGTAATTTAAAATGCATGAATGCGCTTCATATTTAAGTTAGTGTCGCACTCTCTTGAGGACATTCTCACCCCTCCACTATTTTGCACACCTAACGGTTACCTTAACCCCACCTAGTTGTACTACCTCGTCCAACTAGTCTTGGTATAACCTTCCGTTGCCATACTACTCTAACCCGAGTATAATTATTCATGAATTATAAGTTGTCTCACCAATTAACTTAATTAATTCCTTATTAAATAAAAGCATATAAATGTGTTACAAGTTATATAAAGTAAATACATCACACACTGTATTATTACCCGCATATAATATTTAATACCATTATATACGTACCTTTACTAAAACATCCACACATATATCATACATATATCCATCCCTCCTCGTATACCCTCTCCGGATGATTCACTCTAAAGTGTCATCTCACTAGGTGTGTTCACATAACCTAGTTACCCAAGTTGGATTCTCTCACCAACCTAGCCCAAAACATAAACGAAGTGGAGGTGGTTATATTCCTTCCCTGAAAGTGAGATAATCCCCTCACCCATATATCGGATGCTATGACCTGGGGATATACTCACCCTACTCCTCAAGCTAGGGGATTCACCCACATCGCGCGACCTCCCTTGATAGCACTAGAGTATATAATTAAATAAATATATAATCATTGATATTTAATAGAACACACAATATATACACCTATATATATACTATCACTACACCATATATATATAATATAAACCCCGAGTTTACTGTGTACTTCAAGATCCGTAACACTAGATTGAAACTTTTTGAGTCTTTGTCCTGACTCACTTAATTAATTTACTCACTTAATAATTTATCATCTTTCAGAGTCTATGGTTCGACTCTAATATATTTAATTCACACCTAAATTAAATTAATATTTTCCCCGAGTCTATGGTCCGACTCTAATATAAATAATTTACACAGTAATGGTCCGACTCTAAGATACTTAATTCACATCTCAATTAACTTATTAATTTTCCGAGTCTATAGTCCGACTGTAATTAAATTAAATAACAGACCTATTTAATTTAATACCTCCCCGAGTCTATCGTCCGACTCTAATTAAATTAATTAACACACCTATTAATTTAATACCTCCCCGAGTCTATCGTCCGACTCTAATTAAATTAATTAACACACGTATTTAATTTAATACCTCCCCGAGTCTATCGTCCGACTCTAATTAAATTAATTAACACATCAATTAATTTAATATCGATTCGAGTCTTTGGTCCGACTCCTAGTTAATTAATTTACACATTAATTAATTTATACCAATCCGAGTCTGTAATCCAACTCTAATTTCATTAATTACAACATCCATTAATCTAATACTTTTTCGAGTCTGCCTTCCGACTCTACTTTCATTAATTAACACATCCATTAATTTAATAACTTGGTGCCACCCAACCATTATTCCCGGACCCGCTCACTTAGCCCATAACTTAATATTTCGCGAGTCTATGTTCTGACTCCAAATTAATTTATTCTCTCAATAATTTAATTTAATACTTTGGCGTCACTTAACCAACACTCCCGGACTCGCTCACTCGGTCCATTTTTAAATCTCAGAATTTCATTTCCACATATTCGCCCATAATGTGCCGCACATTCATCTCCATCAAATTTCCCTATTATATTTACCTATAATTACAAACATACCTGAACTTCCTCACTTTGTCCATTTTCAACATGTAAAATCATCCCAAAAATCTTTTTCTCAATAATTATTTTGATGTAATTAAAACTGGCGGCACTGCCAGAATTTCTGCATCATCGATCGATAGAAACCCCTTGGTCGATCGATCGATCGTTCCAGTATTCGTCCTCTCCAGCCCACTGTCATCCATGGACGAACCCAAAAGCTTTGATTCTCAATCTAAACCTTTACCCAAATAAAATTAACATATCCTCCATGTAAGAAAAGGGTTTAAACATCCTACAGACCTTAATTAATCATCAATTTCCATTAATTCCAACGTTCTCCCGATTTGGGTATTATCCGGGTTTCAAATCTCCAATACGAATTTCATTCATTTTAATAATAATTAACCATTGATTCTTACTGGTTTTAACATACGATTCATTCCTCTACATTCTAGAATAATAAACACAATTAATCTCACCCTTAATCCCATTAAGGTATATCAATTTTCAAAAACCCAATTTTAATTTTGGTTACACACCCAAAACAAAATTTTCGTATACACACACTATGATATGAATTGATTATCATCAATTTAGGAATCACAATAGTTAACCACTTGCCTAGAATTGTTCGTAGAGTCTGATCCGTTGGTGTAGTCCCTTAATTTGGCTCTAAAATCCCCAAATTGGCTCTTAATTTGCTTTCCGCCAATTTCCCTCTCAGGCCCTAGGCTTAGAATTTGTGTTCTCTGCAATTTAACACTTCTCCATTTAGGTTAAAAACCCTTAATCCCGTTTTTGTCCATATGGGCCTAATTAAAATGGCCCAACTAACCCCGTGTGGGCTCGACTATGCCCAAAAATACCCCGAGACCCAATTACTACCCCCGGGCACTCTTTTCTGACTATCTTGACCCTTCCGGACTCAACCGCACACTCAGAATTTCCATCTGAAATACTCTTTGATATTTCCAAATTTCGACCTCAAAATGCAACACACATTAATTCGGATAATTAAACTTTAAAGTCACCAATTATAAATAATTCGGATCACTCAAATAAATTATCAAACTCATGAATTTAAGCTTCTCCAATTTAAATATTTTTATATCGCCCAAGATAATTAAATATTTAATCCTAAAAATTACGGGGTGTTGCATTACCAACACAAGGGGCTAATGGTATCACATGTTGTTCTTGATTTTTTAAAATGTTATATCTATGGTATTTTCTTGTTACTTATATTATGTCCCTTTGCATAATTTGTCTCATTATATAATCATTATTTGGTGATTTCGATGTCGCATTGGCCAAAAAATAAAATGACATAGAGACTTGAACATGTCATTTTGAGATTGGTAGCTGGTGGAGACTTCAACAGAGTATTAACTTTGAGCAGAGTGTTAATGAATTCAGTGCCCATGTCGCTGCCTCCCACCCTTCCCCCATATGTGCTTCCCACGCTACCTCTTTATTGTTGTCTACTTCCATGATACTGTCATTCGGTCAACGTTACGAAGAATTAGGGTCTCCATTATTCACGGTATCACGCTATCCCTCTGCTCTGCCAACCCTTGCCAAATAACACATCTGGTTATTGATCCGACCAGATTAAATAAGATGATTTGGTGTTAATGCTTTAAATTGTTTTTATGGGGATATATTACTGAATAAATGGCATAGAGACTTGAACATGTCATTTTGAGATTGGTCGCTGATGGAGACATGAACATAGTGCTAACTTTGAGCAGAGCGCTAATGAATTCAACTCTCATGTCGATGCCTCCCACCCTTCCCCCATATATGCTTCCCACACTGTCACTTTGTTATTGCCTACTTCCATGCTACTGTGGTTCAGTCAACTTTATGAAGCATTGGGGTCTCCATTAATCACGGTATCATGTTATGTAAGAACACAATTCTACGATTGAGTCTGAATGTAGTTTTGGCTCAATTCCGGAAAAAAAACCTTTATGTCATAGGATAACTTTAAATTGATTACGTTTAAGCCTTTGATGAGTTTGTTGAAGACGTAGCGGCCAAGATATTAAATCTTCATCAAATGTCGTGTGTATTGTGCCTCATTTCTACGTCATCAACATGGTTCCATTGATCCTAAGGTATGAATGCATTTTAATATATATATATATATAGGAGCTTGGAATAATTTATATGGGTGTACTTTGTTTAAACTGTTGTTTGGTTTTAGAAAGTTTCTTTAAAACTTTAAAATAAAGTTTCTGGGCTAAAAATAGAAATTTTCAGCTTTCTGGCATTTAGTTCGATATTGTCGTTCGAACGAGAATGTCGTTCGAACGAGGTTTTCCAACGAGTTCCCATATATCCCACTGGAACATCGTTCAAATTGTCATTCAAACGAGCAATGTTATTCGAACGAGAATTCCAACAAGATTTCTACCGATTTCAACTTCTATACACTGGAACTTCGTTAGAAGGCTCGTTCGAACGAGAATCATTCGAACAAAAATCTCATTTGAACGATATTTTGTGGCAACAGTTAAATGGCAGTTTTGAACAGTTTTTCCCGCTTTCCCACTACTTTTTCCACTAACTATTTTCATGAATATCTAAGTGCGGGAACCAAGTTTTTAACTTAACTTTTTCATACTATTCCAACTCCTAGAGAGAGTTTTGAGAGTTCAAATTTCCAAGAAAAAGTTCATTGTTTAGAGTGTTAATTTTTCAAGAAAAACTTTAAAACACTTATGTTTTACACCCATAGTTTGTTTATCCAAGTTCCTTTATATATATACGTTGCTCGGAGTTTTGCCACCGGTCTATCTCTACCATTGGAAGAGTGCTTGGGTTTTCTTCTAAATCCCTCAAAGAAGAAGAAGTTTGTTTTGCTGCGACATTCTCACATGGTGAAAGGCATCATGTGTGGTTGACGGTGTACCTATGTCTTATTGGTGAAGTCCATGGTTCCGGTGGAGCTCCGGGCTTATCGACTAGGCGGAGGTGTATACAAGAAGACGCATCAAGGCTTGAAAGGGTTCGAGTTGAGGAAGTAAGTCATCTGTCTTGTAATTGTAAAACCATACTTAGTGGACTTAAGGCTAGGGCTATCTGAGGTTTTTCCCCGTTGTGTGTTTTTCCTCGTATATCGCGGCGTAGTGATTCATTGTTTTATTTTATCTTTTGCAAAACTCACCTAGAACGGATGCTTAGGTAAAAAGATAAAATTGGTTTAAAATCACTACTAATTTAATTTGGTGCAAAATTAATTTGGGTAATGTTTATGTTAATTTAATTCAAGTCATTACGTTAATTGGTTAAAATTGGTTTGGCCTAACTTAATGATATTGCAAATATGACTTAGGAAAATTTTTAGGACTTGAGTTAAATTAATTATGTTTAAGTTAAATTAATATTGTGTGGGTGTTTCATCATATTTCACTTGGTTTAATTTTAATTTGAAAAGAAATTAAAATTTGCTATTTTAAATTTTGTTTAATTTGAACCATCTCACGCTTCCGCATATTTAAAAAGAAAAGGAAATTACTTTTTGTGTTATAAGAATTTAAAAATTGGGGGGCTCCTGCGCCAACAATTGGTATCAGAGCCAAAATGATAAATTATTTCATTAAGATCCTTTAAAATATCGTGGCTAAAATGGAATTTTCCCCATTCTCAAAATTTCCTATTTTCGATGGTTCTAATTAAGCATACTGGAAAGAATGAATGAAATTGGCACTTAAATCTATCGACGAGAGGATTTGGTTATCTATAGTTAACGGGTGGTCTTCACCAACTCATTTAGTAGATAATGAACGTGTTCCCAAACTGGCTGATAGATGGAGTGAGACTGATTTTAAACTTTCAAATTTTAATTGCCGAGGTTTAAACGCCTTGTTTAGTACTGTCACACGGGATGAATTCCGACGCATTATGACATGTGAGACCTCTAAAGAAGCGTGGGATATTTTACAAGGTACAAGTGTCGTAAAAGCTTCTAAACTCCAAAACCTGACCACTCAATTTGAAACCATCAAAATGAATGAAAAATAAACTTTTGGTGAATTTTATTCTAAAATGTCCGATATTGTTAATTCATCTTTTAATTTGGGAGAAAAAATACCCGACAACCGAGTAGTAAAGAAAATTTTAAGGTCCTTACCCGATAGATTTATTCCAAAAGTAACCGTTTTAAATTCTTTACCCACTTTAGTGTAACAACCCGAGATTTTTGGGAGAATATTTAATTTATTTTGGGAGAAATAAATACGATATTTATTGGAGAATAATTAAATCAGCATTTGAGGTCAAAATTTGAAGGTGTTAGAAAGTTCTTTGAATGGCAATTCAGAGGGTGTAGTTGTTTACAGAAGGGTCGAAATAGTCAAAATGACTGTACTTGGGGTCTATTTAGGTTCTGAAATATTTTAAGTTCGTTTGGCTCGAATTAGAGTTACCGAGTCATTTAAAGTTGTGTATCTTGGGAGACAAGGATTATTAAGCCTACGGGAGATGGAAATCTCTTTAGAGAGAAAGAGAAATAGAAAGAAAGAAAGAGAGCAGAAGAAAAGAAGAAGAAGAGAAAGAGAGAAGAAGTGAGATTTTAGGCCATTTCACGATCTCGAGGACGAATCAGACCCTACGAACTTGAGGCAAGTGATTAAACTTGCTAAATAATTGTTGTGTACCATTTATTTCATGATATGTGGATAAAATTTCTATGTTTTGGGATAAATTGTTAAAACCTAACTTTTTGGTAACATCTTAGATTTGTTGTGTATATAACGGATTTGAGGTTAGATATTAATCGAGGTGTGATATTTGATGAATATTAATGATATATATATGTTTGGATTGAAGAGATATGGTTAGAAGTTGATAAAAATGGTATTTGGGATTCTGGTTTTTGAAGAAAAAGTAGTTATTTTGTGCCTTCTAATAGACCGAATCGATTCGGCCCCTTACCGAATCGATTCAGATAGTTGCATGTGCCTAGGTCTGAGTGACTGAATCGATTCGTCCTGAGACACAATCCTAGGTCTTATTACCCTAATCGATTCTCCTTGGAGACTGAATCGATTCGCAGGGCCGAATCGATTCGGATTTGGCCCGAATCGGTTCGGGAACAGGGAAACTTCGGGGATGTTTTTCTAGGGATAATTTCATTCCATTTCGTTTGAGTTTATCGATTGGGAACCTATATAGGAGTTATAAGAAGTGTGTTTTGGAGACTTTTAGGGAGTTTCCCTCATGAGATATTATTTGGGTCATATGGACTTAATTTGAGAAATACCGATTAGAGAATATCGTATATACTAAGTGGGGAATCCCACTACCATTGAGATTTCTATTTGGAAATAATTATGGAAATATATGAAAGAGTGAGAATTCGCTTACTGATATTGGATTTCAGAATGAAATCCCCAAAAGGGGATAACTTTAAAGGTTCACACGATCAATTGAACCGTATTTTGGATTGAAAAATATAAATCCTGATTGATGTGCATACGAATATAGAAAATATCCTTAATGTTAATTAACTTGGGAGATGTCTCACATAATTGAGAAATGATGATCGAGGTGCATGAGGATATAGAGAATATCCTCAAGTAAATTTAATTGAGAGACGATTCAAATAAATAGAAGTGATGTGGGAACTTCAAGTGAGATATAGTGTATACTATGTGGGGAAGTTATGTGAGAATTGACGAGTAGTATATTGAGAGTAAAATATACTAAATAATGATATTATTTCATTTACGCCTATGAGCGTAATAAGAGTATGTAAATAGTGTGATATATATACCTTATGTGATCGCATATATTTATATGATGTGATGATGTATGTATATCTTAAGTGGATGATATATATATATATATATATATATATATATATATATATATACTAGGGTATGCCCGTGCCTGAAGACACGTTGATAATTTTGAAAAGGATAATGCCATGCATGTGCCGATGGGACGACAATAAATTTATTCCCGTATCGCTAATAGTGCAAATATAAATACTGTTGGTCACCCCCTAGTACACTTACGGCATGATTACGATTTTAAGAACATATAGTTTAGATTTGCAATTAGTAATTTTTTTATTATAACATTTCAAACTTTATGGAACCAACTTTTTATAAACTTTACTATTATTGTGAGTTGCCATTGTACTCTGATAATATAGGCGAGTCACCATTTCTCGAGCCTCGTAACATTTATGAAAATTTGAACCCCAATTTGAACCCCGCGCATGTAATTCCTTATGTACTACATATACAAAATATACATTGGTATTAACTATAAACATAATTTTTTTTATATAAATAAAGTTGCGTATAACTATAAACATAATTGTTATACCTGTTCAGACGCCTATAGTTATTTTTTTTTTGTAGTGCCTTGGGCAGTTGATGTACATTAGGATGTGATTATTTCATTTTGCCTCGAACCACGTAAAGACAATTGTTTCTTCATCTATCATAACAAAGCCATAAAAAATCCTTATTATATGTTGTGGTAAAAGCCTAATTGAATCCTGCATCTTTTACGCATTAAAAAGTAATTAACATATTGTACATTTTTTAAATGACTTACAATTTTTTTAATATGGATTTTTAAATTTAAAAACAATCTTATAAAATATAAAAAATCATTTAAATCCATGTTTTTTTTAATTTTTTATAATGTAAATTTTTTAAGATTTTGTACCCGTGCCCTCGGCACGGTAATAAATTTGTTCTCGTGATATTTTATACTTTACAGATGGTACGAAAGTAAATCTGTTCTCTGGATAAATTTGTTCCCATATTGATGGACAATAGAATTATAGTTGTACACCATTTAAAACATAAATTATCATTTGCATTTTATCAAACATGTAAGGGTGTACCCGATGGCACAATTAAGTTTTTAATCCCATCTATTATTTTTTACACGTCAAACTTGAGATTAGATTTTATTAATTAATTTCAAAAATTCATTAAGCAACAATGACATGAAATCTAAAAAATCTCAAAATCAACTAAGAAACACAAATTTAATTCATGGTTACTTCTCCGCAAAAGAAATCTTACTAATTTATGTAAGATCTATCATGAAGGACGCCTAGTTTAAATTGAAGTTGCTATAAACGCATTTATTTCCGGATTAACTTGCATGTTTGACTCGTATGTACGCAAAATTATTTCATAATAGCGCCAAATGGCTCAAATGTACGCAAAATTATTTCGTCGTAGGCGTCGAATGGCATCAACTTACCATGTGTAAAGATCAAACAGGCATCGCGGCATACAAATACTCAACAATAATTAAAACGATTAAGAAAATACTCAACAATATTTTTAGTATTATATTAAAAGTATAATATTAATAAGAAAAAAAAAGTTCACTTTAACTATCATCCCTTTTGTATGTTGCACTCCACCCTTATATCCTTGGAATAAAGTAGAAGCTTGCATTTCGAGCCTTGTGCAGTTTAGCTTGCTTTCCCAATTTTGCAGAGATGATTTTCCTCTTTTCTACACTTCTTACTTTTTTAAAATTTCTGGACTTTTTCGACACCAATTTCTACGTAGCTTCACAAAAATAAAAGTACATATCCAGCTATGGCTTATCATGCTGATGTATTATTGAAGACTTTTCCTTCCAATAGCAAGTGTTAAAAAAAACTAAGATGATGATGAACAAACCATTTTAAGAAACAATAGGAAACACAATGCATTTTAAACTTGAGTACAGTGAATTATTTGTATATCAACCCTACAAAATTTGACATTAAACACAAAAAGCAACCCCGTTTTGAATACGTGTGCACAGATAAATAAAGCGACTAAATTGTTATAGTAAATTTGTAATATCTGGAAAATCAAATTGATATACATAATTTAAAAGATTGATAATAAGTTTATTTGGTTACTAAAAACTCAAAAGATCAAACATCCACGTACAATATGTATTCCACACAAATCGCAACAAATAAAAAAGAAATTAATTTACAAAAAGCATTAAAGAAAGGAAATAGAGAGTAGAATAAATGTCACCTTAACACTTGATATAGAACATCCACGGGGTTCTCTATTCCGATATTTGATAACGTGAAAAGACAAAAAAAAAACAGAAGCCATGACAGTGAATATGCATCTCACTCTTTTCCTTATCCGCACTCTAACACTAAGCCATGGCAGTAAGAGAAAAATACCTAAACTAACATATGGTTTAATACACATGTACATATACAAACTAACATATGGTTTAATACACGTATATATACAAAATGACGTGAGAGAAAAATACCCAAACTAACAGATTGCCTCAAATCTGAGAGAAGTGATTTCTACAAACCTTGGATTATTGAATGCCCAAACTGGGTAAGCCTTATTTCAAATGAACCCCATAGTGAGATCTACAACAAAAAAAATTGAAATTAGGTATCTTAGGTTGTGAGGTCAATAAACGCGGATCGAGAGAAGTATTATCATGTGCAGTGATAATTTTAGATCTGAAATGTCCATGCGCTTCAGATCTGAAACCAAAGATTAGAAAAGAAAAATACTTCATAGAACTTAATAAGAAAAATCGTTACTAAGCTGGTCTCTTATGAGAATTCCATAAAATAAAAATATTTCAGATCTAAGTACGTTCTTAATAAGAAAATACCTGTTAGTGTCCCAAATATATGTCTGCCCATCTAGATAGATTTAATGTTTACAGAAACATCTCCTCCATTAAGACCTCTGAACCGTAAAAAAAGCTCCGATGTTATCTAGGTTATCTGAGCCACTTTTAAAATAACCTCCACAACATTCTGACAAAGATGCTTGCTTCCAGACCATAGGAAACCCATAGAACTTTAAATCGGGTTCACAATCCTCATACAACAGTGGCCTAAGTATCGTTGTAATCAAAGCCAAATAAATACTAACTGTTAGGAAGAAAAAAATGATTGTATATATCACTATATGTATTTATATGATATAATAAGAAGTGATCAGGGCGGACATTTTCTGGGCTGGTGTTGATCAGATTCATAAGGCCAGCATGGCCATAAAACTTGGTAGGAAAGATGGTAGCTTTGGCCATAAAACTTGGCAAGAAAGTCGGCTAAAGTTGTTTCTCCTTTAATGGGGTAAAAAATTAGTAGTATATGATATGTTTGTGGAAATAGGGAGGAGTATATGATATGAAGTAGGCCCTTTTCGTGAGTTGATCCAGAGGAGATAACTATACCATATTTGATAACTATACCATATTCGGTTGGTGCTCGTTCATTTTTTCGCCCATTTTTCCATAGTGTTGGAGATGGAGATTAAAAAAACTCAGAGAATGGGGGGAGAGACACCAAACATGTCAATATTCATGGAAAAATCAGAGAATCAGTTAGAATGAAATCAGTCAGAGATTTCGTGCCTCAGACCTGCTACCCTTTTTTCTTACTTGCAGCTTGCGAGTTTCTTGAATAATGTCTGCAGTCCGATTCTCCACAATTGTAAGGCCCTCCTCAAGAGCATTGCCAATGGTGTCGCCAATATAATTAAGGGATGACGCAATTGCAATGGTGCCGCCAATATAATTAATGGATGATGCAGATGCCAGAGTTGTTAAAATAGCCCAACAAAGGGAGAGCAAAAAATGATACCAGAGTTGTTCGTTGAGAAGGCATACAGCTAAAAAATTACCTTCGATGAGAGCCAAAAACATTATCATTGTTCGCTATTCGTATTGTTGCCACTCAAGATCATTACCGGAGATCTTTACTGGAGAGTAGATGCCAGAAATCGTTGCAGGAAGAGAGTAATCAACCTATGTTTGCAACCTTCCGATAGTGTAAACCAAATATCCTGCAATTTAGATTATAACAGGAAAACAAAATAAATTAAAATTCAACAAAGAACACTCCTGAGTCTGAAATAGTAGGACCAAGTCTACCATTCATTAACACCCTATGTAAACACCCTATGTTTGCTTAGTCATATCTTATTATATATACTCAAGTCTACCATTCATTAACAACATCTACTTTATTTATAAGCATTCAGAATCATATCAAATTTTTTTCCTCGGCAATTTCATATAAGTTTTATTTCAGCAGATGAAAATGCAGCTATTATAAACCTTATAACATTTATTACACATCTTCAGCATCACTCATATTAGGATGAGTATCGATATAGAATTCTGAGTCGAGTCCGTCAATGATCTTCCATCTTTTAATAACAAACTTCCCTTCTTTATACTTGTGGTTTCTTTCATGGGTAGCCTCATATATCTGCTATAGTATGCAGTCTAGAGAGCAGCATGTGTTATTCCTCTTTATGGCATTGATTAATAATCAACAATTTAACATATAAGACGGGAATAATAAAGGAAAAGAATAAAATGATTTCAAGGTATAAAGTAACATACCAAACCTAAGTTAAGATGTGACGTAACAGAATGAACCTAAGTCTACCTAAAGCACCATCACCTATTTGAGTAATTACTACAAAAACACCAAATAGCATCACCTATTTGAGTAATGGCACAAAAATTTAACACCACAAAACACGCTAAAGGCTACCTAAAGCAAATTTTCCAATATTCACAATATAATGAAAGAAAATACACATAAATGCAGAAAATGTCCTCTCATAATTGTCAAACAATTGATGGTGTTCAACAAACTCTCAAAACCTGTTACTTACCTAAAACAACATATCGTAAATAATACAAATTAATGAAGTACACAATGTTCAAATCAAAGAGAAAGAATGTATACCTAATTGTTTCAGACTGAAAAAAAAACATAATACCAAAACCCAAACAAAAATTACATTTGCAAAAATATTTTCGTAATAGAATGAATACAGAGATAGAATGTATACCTGATTAGATGTATATTTCATTAGATCTGTAAAAAAAATTGATTAGATCTAGAAAAATATTTAAACAAAAAAATTATCAAAAAAAAAATGGAAAATGAATGGTGTTGATATGAAATTAACACAATGAATTTGAAAACCCTTACTTGTGGGTGTGTATACTCACATGAGTCGCACTTACCTGTGGGTGTGTATACTCACATGAGTCGCAAAGCGAATTTGAAAATGACATGAAATTAAGATAGAATGTATACCTGATTTGAAGTATATCTGATTAGATCAGCAAAAAAATGATTAGATCTGGAAAAATATTTAAACAAAAAAATTGAAAACGAATGGTGTTGATATGAAATTAACACAACGAATTTGAAAACCCTTACCTGTGGGTGTGTATACTCACATGAGTCCCACAATGAATTTGAAAATGACATGAAAATAAACCCCATTTTTCCCAACCGTTTTTATACGAAAATGGTGGATGAAGGTGGGATGGTGTTGAGATGTAGAGCTCGAAGGCTGAGGGAATCGACCTTGAAGAGAGAGAGAGAGAGAGAGAGAGAGAGAGAGAGAGAGAGAGAGAGAGAGGTTGCGTTTGAGAAATGATGCCGAGAGTGAGATAGAGATCTATTTGTGTGCATTTTGATGTGTGTACCAAAATATCCTTGTGTTTGAATTAAAGAGAAAGGGAGAAATTAATTAGAGAGTAAAAAAAGAGGGGGAAATTAAAATTTTGAGGGTCAAAATAGGAATTGCCGGAAAAAGTCATATAGATGATGTCATCGATCAAACTTATGACATACATAAGTTTCCTCCTTTATTATATATATATATATATATATATATATATATATATATATATATATATATATATATGTGAAGCATACCCCTCCTTGCTATCATTGGGAAGTTGCGCGATGAGGGTGAGCATCCTGGCTCGAGGAGCAGGGTGTGGATATTCCCCAGGTCATAGTCGTCCATTTTATTTATGTGATTATATTTTGGGGGTGAGAAGTCGTTGGTATGTGTTGTTCTCACTTGTCGGTTAGAAACTATGACCACTTTTCGGATGTTGTGTGTGTATGTTGACCAGGAAGTAGGTGATATTTAGTCCTACCAGTGGTCCCTAGGATGGTATAATAGTGATAACTTGGAAGATGATAGCACTGAGAACCTGCATCCTCGAGTTATAGCTTGTTGGGATGGTTATGATATTACTGTTGTGCTTAGTACTTTGGGTATCGAGGGCGTAATGGACCTCAACGACCAACATTGCCAAGGAATAGTGTATCGGGGGGTTCCTTGTTTGGATTTTGCTTACGAGACGTCCCATGCACGAAACACAGTGCAACGTGGGAGTGAGGAGAAGTTATTCCTTAATGCTCATATTTATATATATTCGTATATCTCGACGATCGACAGTGCCAAAGAGTAGTGTATCGGGGGGGGGGGGGGGGGGTCCTTGTTTTGATTTCGCTTGCAAGACATCCCACGCACGAAACAATGCGCACTGTTGAGAATTGGGAATAATAAATTAATTAATTGGATAATAAGAGAATCTAGATTATACGCGTCATGCATTGAGGGCGTAATGAATCTTGATAATCAATACTGCCAGGAGTAGTGTATCGGGGGGGTTCCTTGTTTAGATTTCGCTTGCGAGACGTCCCACGCATGAAACGCAGTGCAGTATTGAGAATTGGGAGAAGTTTAGTCCTTAGAACTTAGATGATAATAACCCACATATAATTATATATGATTATGTCAATGACTAGAATATGTGAAATTCTAGTAAAGGATAAAGTTTATTTATAGTGTATATGTTAGTAAGTGAATGTTTATGTATATTGTGTATGTTAGTAAGAGAACGAATAATTGAGATTAAATATATTAGAAATTGAAGAATATGATTTTGATGGATTGTAGATGAGTATCAATTGTTATCAAGTTAGATTACCTTGCCTAGATAGATTCGGGCACTTAATTGGAGATAATGTGCATACGTTTACTGCGCGCTTTAGTTGAGAGGTGAGTTGGATTTTGTGGAGAGTGCAACTCCACCTTAATCATAACATAATGAATTATAATTATTATGCATTTTAATAAACTTGCTATAAAATGTTTTCACACTTCGGGCTCTGACACGTTTATATTTTCTCTTGCTATACACATATATTGTATTATTCTAGGTGTTCCTCCGTAATGACACCATTGATGTTCTCCTTCCAGTGTATTCGTGGAGCTGTGGCAGTAGAGTACTGTTGTGGCATTTTGTTATAGTCGACACCTATCTTTTGTGTATCTAGATTAGGATTCAGTTTGTATATCGAGTTTATACCTAAGTGTTGTAGAGTAGTACTTTTATATTTTCTTTCTCAGATTATTGTACTATATGTGACCCGACATCATATTCGGGTATTTTACTTCATACATTGTGTTGTATTCTTTTAAATATTATTTCGAGCATGTGTGTGTCTCTTATTATATTTATAGTTATGTTGTTGGTTAGTTGTTGCATGTTTGGTTTTAATTAAAAATGTTTAAAATTTTTGACGCCCTCTTTTTGTAGTAATGGGTAGTTAGTCGTGTTTTTGTTAGATCTTCTATAGATGCTGAGAATGATCCATTTGCGATTCCTGATTATTTTAGCATAGGGATGGACACCCGTTATTATTTTAAGCGGGTTATCACAGGTGGTATCAGAGCATCAGGTTCTAGTGTCCTTAGGATCTGTGTGGGTTACTACGATCTTCCGTAAGCATTCTTGATGTAGAGCCTTATTATTAGGAGTGTTGTGTTCATACATCCATATTTTCTTCTGTGATGAGAAAACATTTGAAAGGCGTTTTGATACAATTGTTCTTATTTTAGATGCCACCAAAGAGAGGTTCTTTAGTCACGACAAAAAAAAGGGATGAGAGTGTGGAACCCCAGTTGCCTCCCAGGACTATGACTACAGATGAAGTTGCCAATATTGTGGCACAAGCAGTAATTGTTGCCATTTCTATGATGGCGCAACAACCTACAGTTCAAGCAGCCCAAACCCATTCAGTACCATCTTTATGGGAAAGAGTACGGGAAGATTTTAATAAGGGGCATCCTCCAGAGTTCTCAGGGGGAGTTGATGCGATGGCTGCAAGTCGATGGAAGAATAGTATGCAAAGGCACATTCGTATGGTTGAGTGTAGCGAGGCGCAAAAGCAATTTTTATCCACCTTTAAGTTGAAGGGTGAAACTCTCCAATGGTGGGAGTCTGTCACCACATTAGAATAGAGAGATACTTTGCCTATAACATATTTTTGGGAACTTTTTGACCGGAGGTATTTTCCTTCCCCGATTCAGAAGGAATTGGGGAGGAAACTGATGGAGCTATTTCAAGGTAATAGAATAGTGGCAGAATATGAAAAAGAATTTACTCGATGGTAAAAATTAGTACCTGATGAGGTAAATACGGAAGACGAACGTATATCAAAGTTCATGCGAGGGTTAAATTGGAGAATTCAGCAGCATTTGTTAGAGGGCCCTGCGTTAGTGACTTTCACCGAGGTAGTGAATGTGTCACTGTTATAATGTCATAAATATCGTCTTCATTCGCAAGGGGGTAAGAACTTTTAAGACTCGTGTTCATCAAGTAGGTCTGGCGAAGGGAGTGCCAGTAATGCCAGAGGGTATAAGGGGGATTATCGAGGGTCGCAACGGTGTTTTGTTCCTCAAGGTAGGCCGGGAGGATTTGCGGGTAGATGTTTCTTTTGTAAGGAAATAGGTCATAGAAAGAGAGATTATCCTAAAAGAGGTAATGGACCACGTTTTGAAGAAGTTTTGGAAGAGCAATCCTTACAGCAGATTTGAGGTCATTTTAGGCCAGGGGACTTTGTGTGGGAGCCCAATGATGAGGAGATGAAATCGGACTAGAGATGTATGATGTAAGTTATTTTCCTTTGTAATTAGGATTATACTATATGAAATTTTGGGCATATCATGTGAGAGATAGTTATGAGAGGTTAGTGCTATAACCCTATTATGTATTGAATGACCCAGAAAGGGGAATTTTGATCCAGTGAGGCTCTTATGTTTTTGTCTTTTGAGAGAATAGATTATGTTGTGATGTGCTAGAAAGAGAGCTATAACTTTATTGTGAATGCAAGAATTGTTATTGTGTATTGAGTAGTAATGATAAAGCTACTTTTTTTTATAGTCATGTTAGACTTATAAAATTATTGTATTCTAGTAATGGAAGAGCCTAGTTAATGGAAATATATTAATATGATGTGAGAGAAGATTTCTGAAAAGAATTCAGAATTTAGTGAATTATTGTTGAGCGAGAGAATTTTAGCTCATAATTATGCCAATTTTGTGAGCTATATGTTGTTATGTGTATGATGATTGTTAGAACCTGGTGTAATGGGCATAAGGTATTTTATATATATGTCGAAAGACATAAAATGTCTTAAAATAAACTGTTTTCAAAATAAAACTTTTTATATGCCTTTGGGCCATATCAAAATGATTTATACAAAAAAAAATTTAAACTCTAGCCCTGATTTAACAAACTCTCAATCCCCGACGTCGCTACATATTAGTTTATTGGGAGGGTTCCTTGTTTGGATTTCGCTTGCGAGGCCTCCCTCACATGAAAGTAGCGAATACCGGGAATTGAGAGGAGTTAAATCCTTGGACGTTTCAAAAAAAATTATATTATTAGTATGTTAGTATAATTTAATATATTTCTAGTTATGGTACTATTGAGGCAAGAGAAGACTAATGATGTTGATACGAGTAGAGCTCGAATATAAAGGGTGTATGGGTGCCCAAATTGTTAAAATTGGTTTTATATAAATTAAAATAAATTCTTCGTGAGAAGTGGGAGGTTTGGCTATAGTTTTAGGGATGTTAAGTATAGTAGGAATTAGTTCAGCTTTGGAGTATTAGGCTTAGCATAATTTCGAGGACGAAATTATTGTAAGTGGGGAAGTCTGTAACAACCCGAGATTTTTGGGACAATAATTAATTTATTTTGGGAGTAATAAATATGATTTTTATCGGAGAATAATTAAATCGGCATTTGAGGTCAAAATTTGAAGGTGTTAGAAAGTGCTTCGAATGGCCATTCTGAGGGTGTAGTTATTTCCGGAAGGGTCGAGATATTTAGGTTCGGAAATATTTTAAGTTCGTTTGGCTCGAATTAGAGTTACCGAGTCATTTAAAGTGTGTATTATCATTTAAAGTTGTGTATCTTGGGAGACAAGGCTTATTAAGCCTATAGGAGATAGAAATCTCCTTAGAGAGAAAGATAAATAGAAAGAAAGAAAGAGAGAATAAGAAAAGAAGAAGAGAAAGAGAGAAAAAGTGGGATTTTCGGCCATTTCGCGATCTCGAGGAAGAATCAGACCCTACGAACTTGAGGCAAGTGATTAAACTTGCTAAATAATTATTGTGTACCATTTATTTCATGATTTGTGGATAATATTTCTATGTTTTAGGATAAATTGCTAAAACCTAACTTTTGAGTAAAATCTTATATTTGTTGTGTATATAACGGATTTGAGGCTAGATATTAGTTGAGGTGTGATATTTGATGAACATTAATGATATATATATGTCAGGATTGAAGAGATATGGTTAGAAGTTGATAAAAATGATTTTTGGGATTTTGGTTTTTGAAGAAAAAGTAGCCATTTCCGTGCCTTCTAATAGGCCGAATAGATTCGGTCCCTTACTGAATCGATTCAGATAGTTGCAAGTGCCCAGGTCTGAGTGACCGAATCAATTCGGCCCCAACCCAAATCGATTCGGCCTGACACAGAATCCCAGGTCATATGACCCAAATCAATTCACCTTAGAGGCTGAATCGATTCGCAGGGCCGAATCGATTCGGATTTGGCCCGAATCAATTCGAAAATAGGGCAACTTCGGGGATGTTTTTCTAGGGAGAATTTCATTCCGTTTCGATTGAGGTTATCAATTGGGAACCTATATAGGAGTTATAATAAGTGTGTTTTGGAGAATTTTATGGAGTTTCCCTCATGAGATATTGTTTGGGTCATATGGACTTAATTTGAGAAATAACGATTAGAGAATATCGTATATACTAAGTGGGGATGCCCCCTACCATTGAGATTTCTATTTGGAAATAATTATGGAAATATATGAAAGAGTTAGAATACGTTTTGTGATATTGGTGTGACACCCCGTCTAATTAAATATCGGGTAGCTACTCCTTTATTCAAATTAATACAAAATGTTAAGCTGGTTCAGTTCTTAGCATCAGTAACGAAAAACATTTTAACAATTTACTAGCCACCTAATATTCAAAAAGTGAGTTGTCAATTTTAATTAAATTAGATCATCATGAAAAAGTTAAATTATGAAATAATGATACCATGGTCACATCGCAGTCACAATAGAGTAATGATGGAATAAAAATGAATCTGGAGGAACACTCCTCTGAATAATTCGAATACTGAATAAAACAAATACAAGGTCTGAAACACTAAATAATTTAATCCAAAACTGAAATAGAAATGAGTAATTAAGCCGTCTTTAAGAGAAAAGGGGAGACATGCCCTACAGATGAATAAATTTAAGATGGAGTCAAAGTAGAAAATGGAAGTGTCTTATCGAGATCATGTAACTTCCACAGCAGCTACATCACGTCACTGAAATGGAACTTCTAAGCTTAGTGTCCTTGTGGCTGGGCACCTAAAATGTTTTTACAAGAAAATAGATTTGGAAGCAAACGGGTCAGAGCCCGATTGTGAAAACAGTTTAAAATATAGCAAGTGTTTAATATCATTAAACAGTGAATATAAAATACATGATAGTGCGTGCACTCACATGAGTTCCTCACCTCTCAACTAATTGTGCACTCCTAACGTACCCGTACCCGTTCTAGTTATTCCACTATCTAACTAGACCAATCCATAACATGACTTTACTTTACAGTTCAAAGTTCAATTACCACCATCTTAATATAAACGGATAGTTTTACTTTTTATTCCTCAAAATTAGTTATAATAATTACTAAGAATTTTCCATTTTTGACTCTACTTAAAATGTTAAAATTGTCACGCTTACACTTAAATAAACATTCCATTTCAATTATTAGTATACGAATCGCATCATAAATTTACAATAATGACACCCCTAGTCTAAGCAGCGATGTACACATACTCTGCTATCGAATCCCGGTACATCACATACATAAGGACCACATATTTTGAATCACTCAGGAATCGTTTCAATAAGCAATACACACATAATGGAGGCGAACATAGTTCACATTCCCATGGGTCATGCACATACCTACACTCCCATGGTCAGCTGACTTATTAACTCACCAATAACTCATTCTCTGACCTATGTCCTTGAGGTACCAATCTAAATCCCCCCGTAGGCACACAAAGATTAGATGGCCCTGATCGAAAGCCGACCTCCCGTGATAGCAAGTATGGTAGGTATGTTATACATATATAAGTCCATATACTAAGCATTCACACATCTTAGATATCTTATAATATTAATAGAGGTATATTCCATCCCCTCATACTGTTATTCAAGTTTGCACATTTATAAGTCTTTGGATAATATACAATATAGACCGCCGACACACCTCACGTCGTAAATCTCAATTACTTAAAACCTGACTCATAAAGGTTAACAAGTCTTATATGCATTTCTCTAAAATTAAATCCTAAGTTATGCTTCGTCCTCACAAATACCCCTACTGATCTTCCTCGAGTCTAAGCGTCCACACAGTTTCCAACATCAATTCTCTAGGGTCGAAATTATTGAAGTTCAACCAAATATAATACCCATAAATAAGCCTATGTGAAGTTCAAAATAAAAATTGACCGGAGTAGGCCATTCTGTCAACTCGTTAGAAGTCTCGTTCGAACGAGGTAGTTTGAACGAGTGTCGTTCGAACGAAGGGTTTTGAATGAACTCATTAGAAAGGCTACTGGAATCTCATTAGAAGCTCGTTCGAACGAGGTCGTTCGAATGACTTGGGTTGGTCTTCTAACAAAATTTCTGAAAGTGCCCAGTTTTCACCCATTTTGTTTTTCTCAACTTTTCCCTTCTCCAAAATCATCCCAAATTAATACTAATCAGATTTTAAGGTTCTTAAATTATTCTAAGCGACCCTAGATCACTTATTAACATAGTATTTGGGTTAATTCCTTCAAATCAACTTGTAAAATCCATAAATCCCAAAATTTTCCACAAACCCTAACAACATGAACTCAAAATCTAATTGAACATAAAAACTCCTTTTTAAATTCGTTTTTACACCATCAAATGCTATGTTTTGGATACTAAATTCGTCTAGAGTAATTCTACATGCAATCCCTAACAATTACATTAGGTTTTCATCAATCTTTCAAGACATTTGTTAATTTCTACACTAAACATGGAGGAAATATTCAATGCAAGTAATGAAAAAAAATCACTTTATTTAAATTTGTTCCTCTGATTTGTTGTTGGTGAGTATAGGCTGATTCTCTCCTCTTTCCGGTCATAATTCCTTCCCACTTGGTGGTGGTGGGTGGTGGTTTTGGTTGGGAACCTCTTGTAGCTTCTCTCAAACTGCCGTAGCCCACTTATATTGTTTTTGGTTGATAATGGACTTAGTGGACTCTCTAATAATATATAATTAAGCTCTAAACTTCGTGGGTTTTAATTCCTCAATTTTTAAAATTATTAAAATACCCTTCTGGGTTGCCGGTTTGGCCTAAAAGTGCCCCGAGATCAAAACTAAACCACCCGCTAGTGTTTTCTGAATATTTTGACCCTTTCGGACACATTGGCGCCCTCAAAATGACCATTCTTTGATAAAACTATAAATTCTTTTTAATCTAATTAAATTCATTCCTGACGCGACTGACACGCGCGTCTCAACTTAATTTCCCAAATTGTCGTATTCCTGCCTCGTGAAAATTTTTAATATTTTTAATACTCATATATTACCATATATGCTCAGTAACATTTTATTTTAACATCATAATCAAATACCAACTCACCTCTCGCTAGTATTTACTTCTGGATTAATTTCCCAATTAATTCTCGTTTAATTCAATTAATCCAATAAATAAAAATCAATAAAATTACGGGATATTACATACTTCCCCCTAATAACAGAATTTCATCTTGAAATTCGAAAATAACGAATACCTAGTAAAAATAACTCTAGATAACGTTCGCGCTTCTCATCCTTGCGCTCCCATGTGGACTCCTCGACATTATGATGCCGCCACTGAACACCTACTAATGTTAGTCTAGAATAGCAATCGACCCCTCCTCGTTGGAACTATAAGGCTGAAGGTCGATATCGTCTAAAGCAATATGGGTATGGGCCAAATTGTCCCCAAGATATCTCCTTAGCGAGGAAATATGGAACACATCATGAATCCTATGCAAGTGTTCCGGTAGCCCAATTCTATACGCTACTGGCCCAATCCGCTCGATGATAGGAAATGGCCCCATATATCTTGGTGTGAGTTTCCCCTTCTTCCTAAAACGCATAATCCCCTTCATCGGTGATACTTTGAGTAGCACCTGGTCCCCCACCTTGAATTCTCTGAAGAACCTCTTGGCATCAACATAGCTCTTTTGTCGGTCCCGAGCTACCCGAATACGGCTCCGTATCATTTCTATCCTTGCCGAAGTATCATGAATCACTTCCGGCCCAAGGAGTTTGTTATCCCCCACCTCTAACAAACATACTGGTGAACGACAAGGTCGACCGTACAACGCCTCGAATGGAGCCATGCCAATAGTGAACTGGTAGGAGTTATTATAGGTAAACTCCACCAGTGGAAGGTACTGCTCCCAACCACCTCCAAAGTATAGGATGCACATACGCAACAAGTCCTCCAACATCTAATTCATCCGCTCTGTTTTCCCATCTGTCTGCGGGTGATATGCCGTACTCAGTCGCTACTCTGTACCCATGGCCTCCTGGAAACTCTCGCAAAATCGTGAAATAAATATCTTGTCTCGGTCAGACACGATATTGAGAGGCACCCCGTGAAGTCTCACTATTTTCACTATGAAAATTTGGGCATACTGTCCCGTAGTGTAGTCTGTCTGGGATGGTAGAAAATGAGCAACTTTAGTTAATGTATCCACGATTACCCATATGGAGTCATGACCCCTCTGCGAAGTAGGTAACCCCGTGATAAAGTCTGTGGAAATGCTGTCCCATTTCCACATAGGAACCTCTAACTGCTGTAGAAGTCCTGACGATCTTTGATGGTCCACCTTTACCATCTGACAAGTGGAACATTTAGAAACGAATTCGGTAATATCTCTTTTCATCCCGTTCCATTAGTACTGTCGCCTCATATCCTGGTACATCTTATCCCCACCAGGATGTACTGCGAACCGTGTGACTCTGAAATTACCTTGTGTCGCAAGTCTTCCCCTTCTGGAATAACCAGTCTCCCAGTGAAGCGTAATCCCCCGTCTAAGCAAACGGTATAGGAATCGAATCCCTGTGCTAGTAATCGAACTATCTGCTCTTGACAGAATGAGTCTTTTTGCCTGGGCCTGTATCACTCTCGTAACAATCTGAGGCATAACAGTCATCACAGACATGAATGATCGGTCCATTGCATCCTAGTGTCCCAACTCCTTCCACTTTTCTTTCCACACTTCGTCCACCTCACCTACTGGCCTACGGATCAACGCGTCTGCTACCACGTTAGCCTTCCCTGGGTGATATTTGATATCGAACTAACAATCCTTGATGAACCCAAGCCACTGACACTGACGCATATTAAGTTCCTTATGCGTGAAGAGGTATTGTAGAGAATTGTGGTCCGTGAACAAATGAAATTTCTCCCGAAGCAGATAATGTCTCCAAATTTAAATAACAAACACGACTGCGGCTAACTCCAAGTCCTGGGTGGGGTAATTCTTCTCGTGAGGCTTAAGCTTGCGGGAAGCATAAGTTATAGCCTGACTCTCATGTTGCACTACACCCCCAAGTCCTTGCAAGGATACATCGGTGTATATTAGATATTCAACTCCCGGTCTGGGCAATGCTTACACTAGTGCTAAGGTCAACTTTTCCTTAAACTCATCGAATGGAAACTGATAGGCATCGCTCCAGATGAATGGCACACCATTACGAGTCAGACGTGTCAAAGGACCCGCTATCTTTGAGAAACCCGGAATAAACCTCCTGTAGTATCCTGCTAGGCCCAAGAAACTACGTATTTCAGTTGGTGTCATCGGCTATCCCCACTCTCTCACCGCCGATACCTTCCCGGGATCAACTGGTATGCCCCTGTCTGAAATGATATGCCCCAAAAACTGCACCTCCTTCAGCCAAAACCCACATTTCTCATATTTTGCATATAACTCGTTCTGACGCAGCGTCTACAAAACCTGTCTCAAGTGCTTGGCATGTTCCTCCTCTGTCTGGGAGTAAACCAAAATGTCATCAATGAATACAATGACGAATTGGTCTAGGAACTCTCTGAATACTCTATTCATAAAATCCATGAACAAAGATGGGTAATTAGTTTGACCAAAAGGCATAACTCAAAACTCATAGGAACCATATCTCGTCAAGAAAGAAATCTTCGAGACGTCCTGTTCCCTGATACGCAACTGATGGTAACCCGATCTCAAGTCGATCTTTGAGAAGAAAGCCACTCCTCTCAACTGGTCGAATAATTCATCGATTCGTGGTAATGGATACTTGTTCCGTATCATGACTTTATTCAACTCCTGATAATCTACACACAAACTCAAAGATCTGTCCCTCTTCTTCACGAACAGCACAGGGCCACCCCACGGTGAAGTACTCCTAGGAATAAACCCCTTACCCAATAACTATTCTCTCTGATTTTGTAACTCCCTCATCTCTGCTAGAGCCATACGGTAAGGCGCACGGGCTATTGGCCGAGTGTTCGGCATCAAATCGATAACAAAGTCTATCTCCCTACTAGGCGATAATCCCGAAATATCCTGAAATACATCAGCGAACTCACTAACAACGGGAATCAAATCGAGTGGTATTACCACTTCCTTAGAGGTCTCATACTCTATATAACTTGAATTGAGTGGATGATCCTCCCTCAGGACGAGTCATCGCCACTAAGAACATCTCCTTCCCAGGTATGGTAAAAATATTATTCCTGCTGAAACAATCAATCATGGATCGGTACGCAACTAGCCAATCCAGACCTACAATCGCATCGTACTCAGTCATCTCTAATACTAACATATCAGTAGGTAAGGTAAATCTCCCGATCTCTATATGCACACCTCTACAAATAAGAGAAATCACAGAACCCCTACTCAACGGTTAATCTACGCAAGTAATCGTGCTCTCTGTAGTATCTAACAACCCTATAGTGCGCGCAAATCTTATAGAAATAAAATAGTGTGTGGCTCTCGTATCAAATAAAATACGCCCCATAGTCGCCTGAATAGATAACATACCCTCAATAGCAGGTGGATCCTGTGGTAGTGTGGCTTGCTGGAGCTGATAAACTCGCCCGTACTGAAGTTGTCCTTGCTGGACTGGGACTGCTGGGATGGGTTGTAAAGCTGGCAACTGTGGTGGTGCTCGGAGGGTGGCGGGAAACATAGCTCTCTGGGGCCCGTGTCGAGTACCCTGCTGCTACTGCTATGGGGCCCTGCCCCTTTCAGGACACTTCTGGAGCTTATGGACAATCTTGCCAAAAATAAAACATTTCCCCATAAAGTTTCCCCCTCTCCGACCCTGCTGCCCACGACCCTCCTTACCATTGCCATTCCTCCCTCGACCATGATGGCCCTGCTGAAACTACTGTTGTTGGCCATGCTGGCCCTGCTGGCCATGAAGAAAACCTCCCTAACTATTTCTAAAACCTCTAGATCAAAATCTCTTAGAATCCCCCTACTGGGAATTCTGATCACTCTGCCTGTGCTGACCCTGAGTTGACTGTACCCCGCTGGCACCATTCCCCCCTATCTTGCCCTGATGGCTGGACTCTCCTGATCGCTTCCCCTCTGATAAATGAATGTGGTGGTCTTGGCAGTGAAGCAGTACTGCGTTAACCACATCAAAATAAATGGCCAACGACAGATTTCCTAGCAAGTGCTGACGGATCCTCCAAGTCAATCCATCAATGAATTTATGTATCTTCTTCTCTTCTGTCGTAATCTCATAAGGAACGATGTTCAGAAGGTTGGTGAACTCAGCCTCATACTCTGCCACTATTTTCCCCTCTTTCTTGAGTTTCATCAACTTCCTCCTCATCTCGGTATGAACTGCTGAGGGAAAGTACTTGCGGTCAAACCGCACCCAGAACTCCTGAATGGTAAGAACATCTCTCTCCTCTGTGGTGGTAATAGACTCCCACCACTGCAATGCTGACCCCACCAACTTAAAAGTAGCTAGTATCTGTATCTCCACATATGTACACTCATACATCCTCAAGTGTCTTTAGATATCCTTCTTCTACTAATTGGACATAACAACGTTGGAGCTAAGTGCAAACTCCGGAGGGTGTGCCTTATGAAAGGCATCACGAACACGTTCCCAACAAGATGGGAATGAATGATCCTATACCAGGGCTACCGCTGGTGCCTGAGGTGGTGCCTGCTGCACAACTGCTAAAGCGACATTTATCGCTTGGGCTACAATGGCTGCAACCCTGCGGCATTCATGGAACCCTGGACTGGTGCAGGCTGTGGCTCGGGTTGAGCATCCTTAGGAACTCTCTGTGCACATCGTGGAGGCATCTAAAATGAGAGATATGTCTTATAAGTTCACAATTATTATCTCAAAATAGCTGAAGAGCGTAAGATACACAAAAGAGTACAACAATCCTAAAATATAGGGCTCTATATCAAAGAACGCTACGCCAAAACATAACAAGTCGTACAGATCCTAAGGACACTTGAACCTGATGCTCTGATCCCACCTGTGACACCCCATCTAATTAAATTAATACAAAATGTCAAGTTGGTTCAGTTCTTAGCATCACTAATGAAAAACATTTTAATAATTTACTAGCCACCTAATATTTAAAAAGTGAGTTATCAATTTTAATTAAATTAGATCATCATGCAAAAGTTAAATTAAGAAATAATGATACCATGGTCACATCACAATCATAATAGAATAATAAAGGAATACAAATGAATTAGGAGGAACACCCCTCTGAATAATCCAAATACTAAATAAAACAAGTACAAGGTCTGAAACACTAAATAATTTAATCCAAAACTGAAATAGAAATGAGTAATTAAGTTGTCTCTAAGAGAAAAGGGGAGACATTCCCTACAGATGAATATATCTGAGATGGAGTCAAAGCAGAAAATGGAAGTGTCTATTATTGAGATCCTGTAACTTCCATAGCAGCTACAACACGTCACTAGAATGGAACTTCTAAGCTTGGTGTCCTTTTCGTTGGGCACCTAAAAGGTTTTTACAAGAAAATAGATTGGGAAGCAAACGTGTCAGATCCCGATTGTGAAAACAGTTTAAAATATAGTAAGTGTTTAATATCATTAAACAGTGAATATAAAATACATGATAGTGCATGCCCTCACAAGAGTTCCTCACCTCTCAACTAATTGTGCACTCCTGACGTACCTGTACCCGTTCTAGTTATTCCACTATCTAACTAGTTCAATCCATAACCTGACTTTACTTTACAATTCAAAGTTCAATTCCATTCATCTTAATATAAACCGAGAGTTTTACTTTTTATTCCTCAAAATTAGTTATAATAATTACTACGAATTTTCCATTTTTGACTCTACTAAAAATGTTACAATTGTTCACGCTTACACTTAAATAAACAGTCTATTTCAATTATCAGTATATTAATCGCATCCTAAATATACAATAATGGCACCCCTAGGGTAAGTTGCGGTGCACGCATACTCTTCTATTGAATCCCGGTACATCACGTACATAAGGACCACGTATTCCGAATCTCTCAGGAATCGATTCAATAAGCAATACACACATAATGGAGGCGAACATAGTTCACAAACCCATGGGTCACGTACATACCTACGCTCGCATGGTCGGCTTACTTATTAACTCACCAATAAGTCATTCTATGACCTTTGTCCTTGAGGTACCAATCTAAATCCCCCCGTAGGCACACAAAGATTAGATGGCCCTGATCGAAAGCCGACCTCCCGTGATAGCAAGTATGGTAGGTATGTTATACATATATAAGTCCATATACTAAGCATTCACACATCTTAGATATCTTATAATATTAATAGAGGTATATTCCATACCCTCATAGCATCATTCAAGTTTGCACATTTATAAGTATTTGGATTATATACAATATAGACCGCCGACACACCTCACGTCGTAAATCTCAATTACTTAAAACCTAACTCATAAAGGTTAACAAGTCTTATATGCATTTCTCCAAAATTAAATCCTAAGTTATGCTCTGTCCTAAAAAATAGCACTACTGATCTTCCTCGACTCTAAGTGTCCACACAGTTTCCAACATCAATTCTCTAGGGTCGAAATTATTGAAGTTCAACCAAAAATAATACCCATAAATAAGCCTATGTGAAGTTCAAAATAAAAATTGACCGGAGTAGGTCATTCTGTCAACTCCTTAGAAGTCTCGTTCGAACGAGGTAGTTTGAACGAGTGTTGTTCGAAAGAAGGGTTTCGAATGAACTCGTTAGAAGGGCTACTGGAGTCTCATTAGAAGTTCGTTCGAACAAGGTCGTTCGAACGACCTGGGTTGGTCTTTTAACGAAATTTCTGAAAGTGCCCAGTTTTCACCCATTTCATTTTTCTCAACTTTTTCCTTCTCAAAATCATCCCAAATTAATACTAATCAGATTTTAAGGTTCTTAAATTATTCTAAACCACCCTAGATCACTTATTAACATAGTTTTTGGGTTAATTCCTTCAAATCAACATGTAAAATCCATAAATCCCCAAATTTTGCCACAAACCCTAACAACATGAACTCAAAATCTAATTGAACGTAAAAACTTCTTTTTAAATTCATTTTTACATAATCAATGCTATACTTTGCATACTAAATTCGTCCAGAGTAATTCTACATGAAATCCCTAACAATTCCATTAGATTTTCATCAATCTTTCAAGACATTTGTTAATTTCTACACTAAACATTGAGGAAATATTCAATACAAGTAATGTAACCAAATCACTTGCCTTAAATATATTCTTCTGATTTGTTTTTGGTGACTATAGGATGGTTTTCTCCTCTTTTCGGTCACAATTCCTTCCCACTTGGTGGTGGTGGGTGGTGGTTTTGGTTTGGAACCTCTTGTAACTTCTCTCAAACTCCCGTAGCCCACTTCTATTATTTTTGGCTGATAATGGCCTTAGTGGCCTCTCTAATAATATATAATTAAGCTCTAAAATTCGTGGGTTTTGATTCCTCAATTTTTAAAATTACTAAAATACCCTTTTGGTTTGCTGGTTTTGCCTAAAAGTGTCCCGGGATCTAAACTAAACCCCCGGCAAGTGTTGTCTGACTATTTCGACCCTTTCGGAGTCGTTGGCGCACTAAAAATGACCATTCAGTTGATAAAAATATAAATTAATTTTTAATCTAATTAAATTCATTCCTGACGCGACTGACATGCGCGTCCCAACTTAATTTCCCAAATTGTCGTATTTCTGCCTCGTGACAAATTTTAATATTTTTAATACTCATATATTACCATATATGCTCAGTAGAATTTTATTTTAACATCATAATCAAATACCAACTCACGTCTCACTAGTATTTACTTATGGATTAATTTTCTAATTAATTCTCGTTTAATTCAATTAATCCAATAAATAAAAATCAATAAAATTATGGGGTATTACAATTGGATTGTAGAATCAAATACCAAAAAAGGGATAACTTTAAAGGTTCACATGATCAATTGAACCGTATTTTGGATTGAAAATTATAAATGCTGATTGATGTGCATACGGATATAGAAAATATCCTTAATGTTAATTAACTTGGGAGATGTCTCACATAATTGAGAAATGCTGATCGAGGTGCATTAGGATATAGAGAATATCCTCAAGTAAATTGAATTGGGAGACGATTCAAATAAATAGAAGTGATGTGGGGACTTCAAGTGATTTATAGTATAGTGTACACTAAGTGGGGAAGTTATGTGAGAATTGACGAGTAGTATATTGAGAGTAAACTATACTAAATAATGATATTATTTCATTTACACCTAAGCGCGTAATAAGAGTATGCAAACAGTGTGATATATATACCTTATGTAATGGTATATATTTATATAATGTGATGATGTATGTATATCTTATGTGAATAATATATATATATATATATATATATATATATATATATATATGTATATATGTGTGTGTGTGTGTGTGTGTGTGTGTGTGTGTGTGTGTGAAGCATACTCCTCCTTGCTATCATTGGGAAGTTGTGCAATGAGGGTGAGCATCCTGGCTCGAGGAGCAGGGTGTGGATATTCCCCAGGTCATAGTCGTCCATTTTATTTATGTGATTATATTTTGGGGGTGAGAAGTCATGGGTATGTGTCGTTCTCACTTTCCGGTTAGGAACTATGACTGTTTTTCGGACGTTGTGTGTATATGTTCACCATGAAGTAGGTGTTATTTAGTTCTACCCGTGGTCCCCAAGATGGTATAATAGTGATGCCCTGGAAGATGATAGAATTGAGAACCTGCGTCATTGAGTTATAGCTCATTGGGATGGTTATGATATTACTGTTGTGCTTAGTACTTTTGGTAACGAGGGTGTAATGGACCTCAAAGACCAACATTGCCAAGGAGTAGTGTATCGGGGGGGTTCCTTGTTTGGATTTCGCTTGTGAGACATCCCACGCACGAACCGCAATGAAATGTTGGGACTGAGGAGAAGTTAGTCCTTAATGATCATATTTATATATATTAGTATATCTCGACGATCGACAGTGCCAAGGAGTAGTGTATCGGGGGGTTCATTGTTTAGATTTCTCTTGCGAGACGTCCCACACACAAAACGCCGCGCATAGTTGATAATTGGGAATAATAAATTAATTAATTGGATAATAAGAGAATCTGGGTTATACGCGTCATGCATTGAGAGCATAATGAATCTTGATAATCAATACTGCCAAGAGTAGTGTATCGGGGGTTCCTTGTTTGGATTTCTCTTGCGAGACGTCCCACGAACGAAACGCGGTGCAGTATTGAGAATTGGAAGAACTTTAGTCCTTAGCACTTAGATGCTAAAAACCCACATATAATTATATATGATTATGTCAATGACTAGAATATGTGAAATTCTAGTAAAGAATAAAGAATAAAGTTTATGTAATATGTATATGTTAGTAAGTGAATGTTTATGTATATTGTGTATGTTAGTAAGAGAACCAATAATTGATATTAATAATATTAGAAATTGAAGAATATGATTTAGATGGATTTTAGATGAGTATCAATTGGGATTAAGTTAGATTACCTTGCCTAGATAGATTTGGGCACTTAATTGGAGATCATGTGCATACGTTTACTACTCACTTTAGTTGATAGGTGAGTTGGATTTTATGTAGGGTACCACTCCACCTTAATCTTGTCATAATGCATTATAATTATTATGCATTTTAATTCACTTCCTATGAAATGTTTTCACACCTCGGGCTCTGACCCCTTTATATTTTTCTCTTACTGTGCACATATATTGTATTATTCTAGGTGTTCCTCCGCAAGGATGCCATTGATGTTCTCCTTCCAGCGTATTCGTGGAGCTATGGCAGTAGCGGACTGTTGTGACATTTTGTTATAGTTGGCTACTATCTTTTGTGTATCAAGATTAGGATTCAGTTTGTATATCGTATTATACCCAAGTGTTATAGAGTAGTACTTTTATATTTTCTTTCTCAGATTATTGTACTGTCTGTGACCCGACAGAATAATCGGGTATTTTACTTCATACATTGTGTTGTATTCTTTTAAATATTATTTTGAGCATGTGTGTGTCTCTTATAATATTTAGAGTTATGTTGTTGGTTAGTCGTTCCATGTTTGGTTTTTATTAAAAATGTTTACAAATTTTGACGCCCTCTTTTTGTAGTAATGGGTTGTTAGCCGTGTTTTTGTTAGGATCATCAGTAGATGCTGAGAATGATCCACTTGCGATTCCTGATTATCTTAGCATAGGGCTGGACACCTGTTATTATTTTAAGAAGGTCATCACATTTAGCCTCTACGAAATTAGAAGAGCTCGTAGGTGATTTATAAACCTATGAACTAGACATGTTTCCCTCTAAAACTGAAAATAAAATAAAAAAGGTCGTTGCTTTAACAGCCCGAAAAGAATAAAAACATGTAAGATTTTCAGAGTGTGAAAGTGATAGTGACTCGGAAGATATGGCCTTGTTTGCTCGAAATTTTTGAAGATTTCTTAAATTTAACAAAGATAAATTTAAAAATGATTTTAAGAAGTTTGAAAAATCTACGCATGACAATGCCGAGAAGATCCCTAAACCTATTAATGAACATTTAAATAGGGACGAGTCAAATAAGTATTTTGGTTGTAAAGGGTATATCCATAGGGCTAAAGAGTGCCCCACTAAACTAAGGAGAGAGGGTAAGTAACCAATTCCTTTTAGTACAACCCTTAGTGATAGTGATAATGAAGAGGGACTCGATTCCCCCACTAAGATCAACTTTGTGGCTTTTATGGTTAGTCATGTGAGTGATGGTGAGAACTCATCTATTGATGAAATTTTAACATATGACACTTCCAATGTCAAAGTTTATGATTCCATTGTCTTTGATGGTAGTGAGAGTGGAGAAGAAAGAGAGAGTGAAAATGAAGAAGAGGTTGATGTGAGTGAACTTCAAAATGCTTTTCAAGAAATTTATGAAGAATCTATTAAGTTAAAAAGAGCTAATTTGAAGTTAGAAGGAAGTTTAAAAGAGCGTGTCAAGGTCGTTGATAATAGTGTGTTGGTTGAAAACCTTAGGACACGAGAGATATCTCTTCGAGACAATATATAATATATAGAAGGAGAGAGAGATATCCTTAGAGGTGTAATTGAATCCTTAAAAAAGGAGCTTCTCGAGGTTGAAGAGAGAAATGGTTTGTTAGAGTCTAGAATTTTAGAATTAGAAGAACAATTAAAAGACTCTAGTAATGTCATATTTGATTTGGAGTGTAGGTTTGAAAAACTAGATAAAATCTTAGGCACGGTCCAAATTAAAAATGACACTTGTGGTTTAGGCTTCGACACCTGTTATGAATCTACTCATAAAGCCAAAACCCATGTTTTAGGAGAATCAATCCTTAGGTACTAATTTTTGACGTACTTTTTCTTGTGCACATTATGGTAAAAAAGGTCATCTCAGGAAATTATGTTTTGATCTTAAAAGAGGTCCTAGAAAATCCATACGTAAGGTAACCGAGGTAGCCAAGACTCCAACACCCCGAGTTATTCACTCATCTTTAGTTTGGGTTAAGAGATCCGATTTGGTAGCTTTACAAGATAAGGTATTTGATTCTCATTTGCTTTCACATGCTTCCTCCCATGCAAAATCTAAAGGTTGAATGTGTTAGTTTTATTTGCATACTTTAGCTTTTTGTACTCCATGCTATATTAGTATGCTAAATATATGCTTGTTTAGTCATTTTCTAGTCTATGCTTCATGCTTAATCACATGCTAGAATAATGATTTTTGTTTATCTTTTGTATAATACTTCTTTCATTTTAAGTTTGCATTAAATGAAAAATACAAAAAGATTTTTGTTTATCATTTGTGTTTCACCTTTTAGTAATTTAGGCTTAATGAAAAATACAAATGATTTTTGTGTGTCTTTTGAGTAAATTTTTTTTGTTTAAAAATTTTTAAAAACTCAAAAAGATTTTATTTTGTGTGTATTTTGGTTATACACACATTTTGTGGCATATGTTTGTGTTTGAATCCTCATTTCACTTCCATGTGACTAGAACTTGGTTAGAATTTTAATCCTTAAAATGTTCTTTATCATGCTTACATGGAATAGCTTAAGTTTGACTTGCTTAATGGATTCAGTTTTATATGCTTTTACACACATGCACAAGCTTTTTGGACCTTAACGTCACATGTTATATTTGAGCTTTGTGACGTGTTCTCCTATCAATTTTGTCATCTACATATTTATGACCTAGGAGGACTAGTGCATGTCAAAATTCGTTTCACGTGAGATTTGTGTGATATAAAAAATGATATATATATATATGTGCACGGGGAAGGGCTCCGAAAGGATTTATTATCCTTTGCGAATAGTAAGCCACCGTTAGGTTTGGACCTAAAAGAAAAACTTGGTCCAAAGGCCTAAAATAAAATATGGCATTAAAAGAAAATATTTGCCAAGGCCTATGTTTAATTGATATTATCATTCAAAAATAATATATACTTATTGAGGGAGTTTGGGTGGTATATCAACGGTTTGCACAATGTCCGTTTATCCTAGTTACGCTAATAATGTCATGACTCTATTGGTGTGTAGAATCATCAACATGCTAGGCTTGTATGCGTTGTGTTTGTTTGTTCACTAGTTCACTTTATCCTGTCACATAAAGGCTAAATTCTAGTTGATATAGTTTTGCAATCAAATGAGAACTAAGTGAACACGTTTTAGTGATTGGGTTTTAATTCATTGGTAACTTTTTCACATCCCAACACTTCCTTTTTCATATGACACATTTATGCTATAAGAGTATGAAGGACTCATATTATATTTTGTGTGTGCCATTTTGGTGTTTATATATATATATATATATATGTGTGTGTACTCATGTCTATTTGTTATATATTATGTATACATATATTTGATATTGTTTTTTATTGGTCTTTGCCTTGCTATCTAATCCATTTATGCTTCAATTCATAATTGGTACCTTCTTTGTTGCGTAATGTGTTTGATATCACATGCTTAGAATCTTATTTGTCAAATTGGTATCATTTGTTTTCACATCATAGTTCGTATTCACTTGTATGGATTAGTTATGATTTTGTTGCCTATATGCTTTCATGTTCTTATCACTTTATGCATCATGTTTAAATTAGTTTTATCCTTCATCTATTCCTGCACAAAAAGGGGGACAAATGGTATCTAATCCTATTGTTATCGTATATTAGTTTAGGGGGATTTATCTAGGGGGAGACGTCTTTCTAAATAGGTCATTTGTTTTGATAAAGGCGAGAATTAATTTAGGGGGAGTATTTATTTTAATTGCATTGGATATATTGATATTTCGTATGCGTTTGATAGTTTGCTAAGTGTGCATGAATTCTTTTAAGTGGCAACCTTTAATGGCAAAGCTATTGATCCTTGGGTCTTGTGTCAAGTATTGGGTGGGAGGTTTGAGTCTAGTAGAGCTTAACGGACCTTTAGGATTGTTGTTGGTTTGTGTCCTGGAATAGCCAAAGAGGGAGGTTTGTAAGGACACAATTCTCCGATTGAGTCTGAATTTAGTTTTTGCTCAATTTCGGACAAAAACGTTTATGTCATAGGATAGTTTTAAATTGATTCCATTCAAGTCTATGACGAGTTTGTTGAAGACTTAGCAGCCAAGATATTAAAGCTTCATCAAATGTCGTGTGTATTGTGCCTCATTTCTACGTCATCAACATGGTTCCATTGCTCCTAAGGTATGAATGCATTTTAATATATATATAGGATCTTAGAACAATTTATATGGGTGTATTTTGTTTAAACTGTTGTTTGGTTTCAGAAAGTTTCTTTAAAACTTTAAAATAAAGTTTCTGGGCTAAAAATAGAAATTTTCAGCTTTCTGGAATTTCGTTCGATATTGGTGTTCGAATGATAATGTTGTTCGAACGAGGTTTGCCAACGAGTTCCCATATAGCCCGCTGAAACATCGTTCGAATTGTCGTTCGAACGAACAATGCTGTTCGAATGAGAATTCCAACGAGATTTCTAATGAGTTCAACTTTTATACACTCGAACTTCGTTAGAAGGCTCGTTCGAACGAGACTTCCTTCAAATGAGACTTCGCTCGAATGAAAATCTCGTTCGAACGAGATTTGGCGGGAATAATTAATTGGCAGTTTTTGAGCAGTTTTTGCCACTTTCCTACTACTTTTTCCACTAACTCTTTTCCTGAATATCTAAGTGCGGGAACTAAGTTTTTTAACTTAACTTTTTCATACAATTCCATTTCCTAGAGAGAGTTTTGAGAGTTCAAATTTCCAAGAAAAAGTTCATTGTTTATAGTGTTAACTTTTCAAAAAAAAACTTCAAAACGCTTATGTTTTACACCCATAGTTTGTTTATCTAAGTTCCTTTACATATATACATTGCTTGGAGTTTTGGCACCAGTCTATCTCTACCATTGGAAGAGTGGTTGGGTTTTCTTCTAAATCCCTCAAAGAAGAAGAAGTTTGTTTTGCTGTGGCATTCTCACATGGTGAAAGGCATCATGTGTGGTTGACGGTGTACCTATGTCTCATTGGTGAAGTCCAAGGTTACGGTGGAGCTCTGGGGTTATCGACTAGGCGGAGGTTTATACAAGAAGACGTGTCAAGGCTTGAAAGGGATCGAGTCGAGGATGTAAATCATCTATCTTGTAATTTTAAAACCATACTTAGTGGACTTAAGGCTAGGTCCGTCCGAGATTTTTTCCCGTAGTGGGTTTTTCCTCGTACATCGCGGTGTAGTGATTCATTGTTTATTTTATCTTCTGCAAAACTCACCCAGAACGCATGCTTAGGTAAAAAGATAAAATTGGATTAAAATAACTACTAATTTAATTTGGTTCTAAATTAATTTGGGTAATGTTTATGTTAATTTAATTCAAGTCATTAAGTTAATTGGTTGAAATTGGTTTGGCCTAACATAATAATATTGCAAATATGACTTAGACAAATTTCTAGGACTTGAGTTAAATTAATTATGTTTAAGTTAAATTAATATTGTGTGAGTGTTTCATCATATTTCACTTGGTTTAATTTTAATTTGAAAAGAAATTAAAATTTGTTATTTTAAAACTTGTTTAATTTGAACCATCTCACGCTTTCGCATATTTAAATAGAAAAGGAAAAAACTTGATCAACTATTACATTTCGACAACGCCCTAGCTTGAGTATTATTTTGGATTGTGGATGTTATGATATAGTTTGCAATGCTCGTTTTTGGATATTGTGGATCTTATATATCATCACTGTTTTTAGGATATTATCACATAGATGAGAAGACGTTAGCTAGTTTTTGGATATTATCACGTAGCTCACACACTGGATAGTTTTTGGATATGATGTATCCGGCATCACTATTGTTGATTGTATATCAAGTTAGTTATATTTATGTCCTTTGTTATTATCTATTTATAATAGGATAAAACTGACAGCATAAGGGTTGATTTAACCTAAAATAATAGTTGTTTATTGATGGAGTAATGATTTTTTTATTTATTTGTATATCAACATGTATGTTAGTTTTGAAAAAACCCTCTTAAAATTACTAAAATTGTGATAATTGTGATCCTATTTATGTTAGGTTTTCATGAAAATGTGACTAAAAACATGTTGAATACCGTAGTTTTTATGTACGTTCTTAGAAACTTTTATAAATGTGATCTTATTTATTTCATTTTTTTGAACATCTATGTCAAGGCTTTATATTTCTGTTTTGAAAAATTCTAAAACTTACATAAATGATCATTTATGTCTATTTTTAAATGATATAAATAACGGTTTTTCTTGTATCCATAACTATCGTACTAAATATTTTACATATAATCTAACTGTTATCTTGCAACTGCACTGCACCACATGATTAGGCACATATTCTTCATATTTATCCCCTTAATTTAGGTATTTTTATGATCCCATGCAGTGTAAATAGCTTGGATTTGTCTCGTATTTATGATACAAACTCCTTTTGGCAAGTATTTCGTGTTTTGTGTATTTCTCATGTGCTTTATAGGTATTTTATGCAAGTTAGTACGAAGGAGAACTCAAAACAGTGAAAGAAAGCAAGAAATGTGAAGTTCAAGGGCATTTTCGTAATTTTTCAAATTTAGTCCGGAGGTGGGTCCAATTGGGAAGTTGAATATATTCCAATTACAAGAACACTGGAAAAAACGGCACCTCAATCCGAGCTACGGTGAAGAAGTTATGAGGTCTTGAAGTTGCGAGATAATGAAGAGTCATTTTCAGAAATGAAGAGTCATTTTCAGAACTGAAGAGTCAAAACTCTTGAAATTTCTTGTTTAATTCGTTTTTATTAGTTTTAAAACGTGGAGAGGCATGGGAGGAGTCATTTTTGAGATCTATAAAAGGGCCAACCCTAGTAGGAAAAACGGGGAGTTGTTTTATCAAGTTGTAGGAGGCTAGTAGTTAGTTTTTAGAGGATTCTTGTAACCAAGAACTCTAGTTTTTAAAATTTTCTACTATTCAAGATTAAAGTTTTAGTTTCATATTTCTTCATGCTCCAAGTAATTTTAAATTATTTGTATTTACTTCTTTCGTATTTAGTGTTATTAATTATGCTTTCTCGTTTTCCATTCCCAGTTCAAGTCTTGTTCTCAAATTTCTAGATCTAATTATGAATTATTGCACTTTAATTCGGGAGTTTTCTTTTGTTTTCATCATGTTTAGCTAATTTTTAAGGGTTGGGATGCATGAACCCATCCCGATGTAATTTATCTATATAGGAAATAGAATTTAAATTAAATAATTGGACGAATCGTTTAAGATAATTCTACAATCATGGTAGATCTTTTAATCTCTCTTACCCTAGGTACCTGGGATGTTTAAGAATACGATGCGAGTATAATTGTCCTACACCACTTTATATTTACCTTTGATTTCATATGATGCGGGCTAGTACCCTCATATATGTAATGCTTTGGATCTATACAGATTGGATTCATTCCAATTTATAATTTATAATTTATTATTCAAGCATTCTATCTGATAAATTACCAGGGTTTGGGGGATTGTTTCCTAACCTATATTTTTTCCATCTTTATATTCACTCTCTTTAATTTGTGTTCTTGAGCACTTAGTTTATTCATAGTGTCAATTATTACTGTTAGTTTATAATAGTTTCAAAGATCACTAACAAACATCTTTTCATTTATTCTTGGATCAATTGAGGGTTAAATTAGCTATTCTTACTTATTGTCCTTTTCTCCCTGTGGACATGAACCCGACTTACTGGGTTTATTACTTGACCGACAGGCTTGCACTTGATCCTAGATAGCACTCACACTAGAACACATTTGTGGTCGCATCAAGTTTTTGGCGCCGTTACCGGGGAGACTTAGGTGACATTTAGGAGAGCGAAATAGATCCTAATTTGATTCATTCCTTAAAAAAAAAAATTCTCATCTCATCTTTCATAAGTTGTTCATGCAAACTCCTCCCTTGTCTCCAACCTTATTTCACGAAAATCCCCTTGCTGAAGCTAACTCTGACAATTCTCATACTATCGACGCTCCACACTTTTGAGTCAAACACTGAGTGAGGGTTCTGAATCGTTGGGTAGCAATATGTCTGTGCACGTTAGTGTTGGTGTTGGCGCTGGAGAGGAAGAGATACCATATCTTCCCATGAAAGATCATTTATTTCCAGAGCGAACTGTTACCCCTAGTTACATTTTACTCCGGTATAATGCCGGTCAGTTCCACTTTCAAAATGGAATGATTCAAATTCTTCCCACATTTCATGGGATGGATTCTGAAAACCCATATCTCCATATTCGAGAATTCAAAGATACATGTGAGATGTTTGGTGATCAAGCCTGCCCACAAGATGTTATCCGATTAAAGCTTTTCCCTTTTTCCTTAAAGGATAAAGCTAAGACCTGGTTATGGTCTCTACCCCCGAATTATGTTCTGTCCTGGAGAGATATGCAGACTAAGTTTCTCTCAAAGTTCTTTTCCGCAACACAAAACCAAATCTATCAAGGCTCAAATCCAAGCTTCTTGCCAAAATGACAATGAAGCCTTTGATAAGTGTTGGGAATGTTTTAAGGAGTTAGTTAGCACTTACCCATATCATGGGTTTGAGAAACATAATCTAATTTCGTTCTTTCATCAAGGGCTTACTTTGGCGTCTAAACAACTCGTGCATACAACGTGTGAAAGACCATTTTGGGAATTAGACTCGATCGATGCTAAGGGTCATTCGAAATACGTAGCCGAGACTACGTACTGATGGGATATTTTTGACCCCAACAACCAAAATATACATCGACAAGTGTCCAACACTCCTGTTGCTTCCGAAAATTTATCAATTGGACAAGGACACTTTGTTAGACCGTCGTCTTGATCAGTTTGAAAAGAGGATAATAGACATCCTTGAGGTTCGATTTAGGGAAGCTACTGGACATATCTCAGCTAAAAAAGAACAGGTGTGTGCCATTTGTGCGGCGGGTCATTCTACCAAAGGATGTCCGGCAACACCCGCTTACAAGGCAATGTACACTGAGCAAATGGAAGCTATAGGAGGGGTTAGCGGACATTTTAGTACACCCCAGGGAAACGCGTACAACTCATCTTGGAGGAATCATCCTGGTTTAACACATATCCAGCCCTCCATGCAATCACCATCTCCTGGTCCATATGTTACCCCACCGAGGCGATCTCTTGAGGACAACTTAAATCACCTCATCCAATCTCAAAAGAAGAATAGTGTTAAGTATGATCGAATGTTCAATGAAATACATACTAGTATCTCAAGGTTGCAAACTGCATTAAATGTCTAAGAGAAGGGAAAATTTCCTGCTCAAAGCCAACGACCTCCCCATGGACAAACCAGTGTTGGCACTACATCCCTCGACCATCGAGAGCGATGTAGCGCTATTACCACTCTACGTAGTGGGAGAGTAGTTGATTTGTCACCTCGCCCACGCAATGTATCTAAAGATAAAGAGGTTTCTACCGGCACAAGAGAGGCCAAATATGCCCCTTTAATAGAGAGTGAGGAGGAGGAAAACACTAGTGGACCCAAGGCCATTACCCCCACCACTGCCCCATACCCTCAACGGTTGGTCTCTCACTCCAAAACGACCTCCCGTGACGAAGTTCTGGAAGTCCTTAAGCAAGTAAAAATTAATTTACCTTTTCTCGAGGCTATACAGAGAATTCTCGCGTATGCGAAGTTTATTAAGGACTTACTCACGGTGCAACACAAGCTAAAGGTAAACCAGAACATCTCTTTTGCCCAAAATGTCAGCGTAGTCTTGTTGAGTGACGTTCCATTAAAATATAAAGATCCGGGTGTACCCACTATTTCGTGTATCATGGGGAAGAACCGAATCGAGAGAGTTTTAGTAGATATAGAGGGCGAGTGTTAACATTATGCCCTATTCCATCCATAAGAAACTAGAACTGGGGGCCCTTTAGCCCACAAATATAACTCTCCAGCTCGCAGATCATTCTGTGAAGCTTCCTTGGGGAATTGTTGAGGATGTGATTGTCCAAATAGACACTTTCTACTTCCCGATGGATTTTGTCATTTGGGACGAAGAACCCTCCGTTCTCCCAAGTAATCATGTTCCCGTTATCCTTGGTCGCCCATTTTGAGCTACAACTGATATGCCCATATATCCCTTCGGCCAGGCCGAGGGCACCCTCCAACCAGACGACCCTTCAAGGGGCTGACCCTCCATTAGGCTCAGATGACCCTTCAAGGGGTCGACCCTCTATCAGGACCAGACGACCCTTAAAGGGGCCGACCCTCCATCAGGCTCAGATGACCCTTCAAGGGGTCAACCCTCCATCAGACCCAGACGACCCTTCAAGGGGCCGACCCTCCATCAGGCTCAGACGACCCTCCGAGGGTACGACAGTACGAGGACCAAATTGGTCCAGACTCACTGCTGGAAGGAACTTTGCCCTCAACCTCATATCATAGGCCGAGGGTGACATCATCATAGCGCCTGGCTTGGGAGACACGTGGAATAGTGCGCGTGAGGCTCACATGGCACGTGGAAGACCGTTATAAAAAAATAACACCCTCACGTGAGGGAATATTATGTCATCATTTGGCATCTACAGGTGTCAACAGGAGACTGGCTAAATGATCATTCACATGCACCATGCATACTTGGGGTGTACACCACACCCCCCAAGACGTATATATACTTGTCACTTACAACCCTACAAGGGAATGAATCAATAATTGTAACCCTAGATGAAACTCTGCTTGTATACACAGTAGAGAGAGAAAGTGAGCTTATGCGCATTGTATCCAAGGCCTTTAGTGCCCATACTTAGTGGATCACACACTCATAGTGGATGTAGGCCAAATTGGCTGAACCACTATACATCATTGTCTTATTCCTCTTATACTCACCTCCTTCTATACACTTACATCTCTATGGCTGCCATGGTTACTATTATTTGAGCTCATCATTACTTATCTGGTGGTGATAGATTTCAGCATCATCAGTTTTCCACCGTGTGTGGGAACGAGAAGACATCTCTTCCTAGAATACAGCTTGATCTCACATGGCACTCTGGTGGTGAGCCAGTTCTCGCCCTGAGAGGAGATGTTTCACCATTGAAAGAGACCCACTAAGGTTCTCAAGCTCACCAGTCTGTTCATAGCTCAAACACATGGCACCTGAGATGCCACCACCGCCACTCCCTCCACCGGATAGTAGAGTAGGACCCAGATCCATTCATCCGCCACCTCAGTCTGAGATTACTAATGTAGCGGAAGCTTAGCAAGCCAGCGAATCAAGCAGGAGCAGTTCACAACTCTAAGCCAGAATATACTAAGACCACCAAGGGTCTCACCTGAGATGATTACTCCAGCAGCAGCTCCAGGACAACATGCGGCCAGGGTACCACCCCACGTACCATGCAAAGACCTGCAACCCCCTCAGCGGCGTAGGGATGTTGCTGACCCCCGACGTCTATGCCTGGGGAGGCAAGGAAACCCTTGCCCTGAGGACATGTATGATGATCTGGAGGGGGAGGAGGCCCCTATAGAATGTTGGGAACCGTATGAGGTCTCCAATAATACTGTACGACCTCTCCAGGAAATCAGAGGGAAGTGTGGAAGGAAAAATCCTGACGATCGCCCAAGAGGCCTTGCTTTCGATCGCTTGAGCAGGGGGCGGCCTTTGAGAGGCTGGGCCCAGTGAATGACTTGTGAGAAAAGTTGTCCAAATCAAGGAGTGCTGCGAGGTCTAGAAGGGAGGCAACAGATGGCCGACCCCATGGGGGCCAACCCCAAGGACGGGATGACGGCCAGGGGGAAGTAAACAGCCGACACACGCCTGCCGCAGCAGAACCCTCCGTCCACTTCAAAGAGGCCACAAGGGATAACAACGGCCAGTCCGACCCTAAAAGGACCTGGAATGACTCGATCTAGCGACTAGAGGATAAGATCGGAGATATTCTGAAGAGCCGGGACCATCTCCAGAGGGGATAATCCATAGGCTCACCCTTTGTGGCGAAGATAGTCAACTTCCCAACGCCATCAAAGTTTAAACCACCTATGGTCACCCCAAGATATGACGGGAGTACCAACCCAGTCCACCATATTGAGATGTATCAATCAATGACCAACATATACTCTATCTCAGATGAGATGAGGTATCATGCCTTCTCTGGTACTCTGACCAGGGCTGCACATTTCTAGTATATGTCTCTTCCAAAAAATTTCATTGAAAACTTTAAGCAGTTGGCAAACCGGTTCATCCATAACTTTTTCTTTGGGGTGAGGCCACAGTAGAAGACCACACACATGCTATATGTTAAGCAGGGGAAGAATGAGAGACTAAGAGATTACATAGCCAGATTCAACAAAGAAAAGCTGGAGGTGGAAGACTATGAGGAGATCATAGCTATGACAACCCTGATTGGAGGACTCCAAAAGGGGAAGTTGTTATGGAAGCTTGCTGAAGACCCTCAGAGGAAGATGTTTGAATCGCTGTCAATAGCATGAAAGGTGATGAACGACGAAGAGGCGATGGCTGCAAAATACGAAGATGAAAAAGGAGCGCTAGTGGGTGTATGTACCCTAAGAAGAACAAAGAGGGGAAGAAGAGGTCTATGGACGACAAGTTCGCTGGTTACACCCCTCTAACGGTTAGCTATGAACATATTCTCAATGAGATAAAGAGTGGTCGATCCCTGAAGTGGCCTGAGAAGTTGAGGGCATCCCCCAACAAGAGGAATAAAAACCTATGGTGCGAGTTTCACCAAGACCATGGCCACATAACAGACAAATGCTTTGCTCTGAAAGATGAGATTGAAAAAATGTTAAAAGAAGGGAAGCTGAGGAAGTACGTTGACAAGAGTGCCTTCAAGAGGGGCCGAGGGGACGACCCCAGGAAAAAGCGAGGCGATGCATGCCGAGAAGATCTTCCAAAAAGAGGAGACAACCCTTCTGATGATGAGGATGACCCTGACCTCCCTCCACGAGATGACCACGGCCCTATCAAGAGACTTAATATGATTTCTCTTGGTGTGGGGATGATTTTCGGGGGCCTAGAAGGAGGAGGGTTAGAGGTCACTGATAGGAAGGCCCACGTGGCTGAAGCCAAGGCAGTGACGAAGACAGTACACTCAACCTCTCTGGAGGCGATGTCAGAAAAGAGGAAGAAGGTCGATATGGATACTCTGATTGTGGGGTTCTCAAGAATGGTCTTCAAAGGCCTCTTACCCCATATGATGACCCTCTCGTCATCACCACCAGGGTACATGGATGTGAGGTGTCTAGGATCTTGGTAGATGGGGGTAGCTCCGCAGATGTGATGTTTTGGCCATGCTTCAAAGCCTTAGGCCTCAACCGTGCTAGACTCGTCCCATACCATCACCCATTGATTGGGTTCAGTGGAGAAAAGGTTCATCCCCTTGGAATGTATGAGGCTGATATCAGAATGGGGGAATAGTGGTCGAGATGGCTTACAAAGAAGGTCAGCTTCTCTATGATGGATGAACATGTATTTTCAGCCGAAAATATTATACTGGGGAAGGTAGCCCTCAAGGGGTTTGAAGTTGTACCATCTACGATCCATCAAATGATAAAATTTCCAACCCCTTACGGGGTGGGGGAAGTTCAGGGAGGATAGACGACAGCACGGGAGTGATATTAAAACTCCGCCGAAGAAAGATAGGCACACAAGAAGGCTACGACCACTTATAATATTGATACCCTAGACCCCAGAGACAAGACGAATATAAAGAAAGGAGAGGCCATGGAAGAGGTAGAATCCATCATCCTCAATGAGGATGACCCAAAAAAAACCGTCCAAGTCAGCAAGTCTCTGAATCCAAATGTCAAGGAAGACCTCATCAAGCTATTGAGGAGAAGACATAGCGTCTTTGCATGGAGTCATGCAGATATGCCAGGGATCGACCCCAAAATCATGTGCCACAAGCTCAACGTAGTAGAGGGTGCAAAGCCAGTAAAGTAGAAGAGGAGAGTTTACTCTAGAGAGAAGTATGAGGTCATAAGGGATTAGGTCAAAAAATTGGAAGATGGTGAGTTTATCAGAGAGGTCATCTACCCTGAATGGTTGTCCAATACAGTCATTGTCCTAAAGGCCAACGGGAAGTGGAGAATGTGTGTAGACTTTATTGACCTCAACAAGCATTATCCCAAAGACAACTTCCCTCTCCCCCGTATTGACCAGATGGTAGACGCTACCGCGGGCCACGAGCTCATGAGCTTCATGGATGCCTATTCAGGGTACAACCAGATCTTTATGGATCCTGAAGACTCAGAGAAAACATCATTCATTACCGACAAGGGGACATACTATTATAGGGTCATGCCCTTTGGCCTGAAGAATGCAGGGGAACCGTATCAATGCCTTGTAAATAAAATGTTTGAAGACCAAATTGGGAAGTCTATGGAGGTCTATGTAGATGACATGCTGACTAAGAGTTTGAAGGCAGAGGATCATGCGACCGACCTTGAGAGGACCTTTAACATGATGGATAAGTACCGGACGAAGCTCAACCTGACCAAGTGTGTCTTCGGGGTTGGAGTAGGGAAATTCTTGGGGTTTATCATGAATCAAAGAGGCATTGAGGCCAATCCTAAGAAAATAAAGTCCCTTCTAGAGATGAAGACCCCAAGACCATTAAAGACGTTCAGAGTCTCACCGGGAGAGTGGCTGCTTTAAATAGGTTTGTGTCCAGAGCCACAGACAAGTGTTTAACATTATTTAAAATTCTCATAAAGGCCTTTGAATGGAGTGAGGAGTGTGATGAAGCTTTCAAGGAGTTAAAGTCGTACCTAGGGTCTCCCTTGTTGTTGTCCCGACCATTAGCGGGCGAACAACTACATGTGTACTTCGTTGTCTCAGAATCAGCCATCAGCGCAGCCATTGTGAGAGACGAAGATGGGGTACAGAAGCATGTATACTTCAACAGTAAGTCACTCGAGGGGGCAGAGAAAAGATACCCAAGGATGAAGAAGTTATCCTATGCCTTGATCCATGCATCAAGAAACATGAAGCCATACTTCCAGTCCCACACAATGGTCATCCTCACTAACTCTCCTCTTAGGTAGGTCTTGCACAAGCCAGAAAAGTCGGGGAGGTTAATGGCATGGGCTATAGAGTTGGGGGAGTTTGACATTGTGTATCAACCTTGGAAGGCCATCAAGGGGAAAGCATTGGCATATTTAGTGGATGAATTTACTTGGGAAGACGATGAAGTTGAAGATGAGAGCCTCGGGAAGACAGATACCCTACAGGGAAGACTCACCGACACACCCGCAGATAAGGCTGAGACCAGCACCGCTAGAAGAAAAGTGGTCGAAAATGAAGAGGGAAGATATCTCTTTAGACAGGGACCCTCACCGAGGGAAGTTTCTCGAAAGAGCATACTTTGTAGAGCCTCTTCGTCGATGGGTCCTCTTGCGATAGCGGAAGTGGGGCTGGACTGATAGTATCAGCACCCGATGGCACAGACATTGAGTACGCCCTGAGATTTTACTTCAAAGCCCCCAACAACGAATATTAATATGAGGCCCTAATAACAGGACTCTCCTTGGACAAGTCCCTTAGTGTCGGCCAGATTTTGGTCCATAGTGATTCAAGGCTAGTAGTGAATCAGATCCTAGGAACCCATGAGGCCAAGGATGAGCGGATGGCCAAGTACCTCGAGAAGATGATATCATTGCTTAAGAGCTTCAGAGAAGTGAAATTAAAGAGGATACCTAGGCTCGACAATGGACGTGATGATGCCCTTGCTAGGTTGGCCTCGGTGACTAGGACAGACATCAAGAGGACAATCCCAGTTGAAATTTTTCGGACATCTATTGAAGAGGCTGAGGGAACACTTGGCACATGCCTGAATATTTCTAAGGAAGCTTCGTGGATGGAACCTATGATCAGATATATTAAAGAGGGGGAGATCCCAGAAGCAAGGCAAGAAAGGAAGAAGTTGAAATACAGGGCTGCAAAGTTCACTTTCATTGGGGACACCTTGTACAAAAAGGGGTTTTTACTCCACTTACTTAGGTGTGTGCACCCATCTGAAGTCCCATCCATTTTGCAAGACGTGCACGGAGGGTCATGTTCAAGCCACATTGGAGGCAGATCTCTAGCGAAGAGGGTGGTCACCCAGGGGTATTGGTGGCCGACCTTGGGGAAAGATGCTGCGGCATATGTAAAAAAGTGTGACAAATGCCAAAGATTTGCCACCATCCCTCACCAACCCCATCAGCCTCTTACTTCCATTACATCCCCATGGATATTTGCAGTATGGGGGATTGACCTAATAGGACCCTTACCCAGGGCCATTAATAACTATCGGTTCCTCATCGTGGCCATTGACTATTTTTCAAAATGGGTGGAGGCAGAGCCGATGGTAATGATCGCAGAGCAGAAGACCTTCCAGTTTATATGGAAAAACATTATATGCAGATATGGTCTCCCAAACACCCTCATCTCGGATAACGAGACTCACTTCAAGAATACATCTCTACATAAGTACTGTGAAAGGGTAAGTATCAAACAATTCTTCTCTACCCCAGGCCGACCTCAGGCTAATGGGCAAACGAAAGTCACAAACAAGACGATCCTAGACGGGATCAAGAAGAGACTTGAGGAGGAAAAAGGAAGATGGGTTGAAGAGTTATATGCTGTACTGTGGGCCAACAGGACGATGACAAAGACCTCTACTGGAGAGACCCCATTCATGCTAGCTTATGGCTCAGAAGCCATCATCCCCACTGAGATTGGGTTTCCTACTCATAGGGTCCAAATGTATGACCCCCAGAGAAATACGGAAGAGAGGAGACTTGACCTAGACCTGATTGAGGAAAGGAGGGAAGGCACGGAGATAAGGCTAGCCGCCTACCAACAGAGTAGTGCAAGGTTTTATAATCAGAGGGGGAGAGAGAGACCAGTCGCAGTGGGGGACTTGGTCCCCAAAAAGACTTGGCAGAAGCCCAAAAAACTCCATCCTAATTGGAACGGCCCATATAGGGTCATCGATGAAGTTTTCCCAGGAACCTATAGAGTAGAAAACCTAGAAGGGGAACCCTTTTCCAACCCCTGGAATGCAGATCATTTGAAAAGATACTCTCAGTAATTTTATAAAAGTCCTATTAGACGACAGTTGTAATGAATGTGTTGCACCAACAGAACACTTAGAAATATAATGAGAATGAGAATGTCACATTGGTCCCTTATTTTGTGTTCGATTAAAGCAAGTGTGAATGGGATAATGCTATCTAAGCCCACCCTTGGCTATAATAAGGGTCAATGGAGGGGACGACCCCACCTTTGGCCTCAAGAAAGATGAGGGAGGACATAATTAAAAACCATTAATTTGGTGAAGAACACCCCCAGCTATAATGAGGGTCAATGGTGGAGACGAACACACCATTGCCCTCAAGAAAGACGAGGGTGGAATTTAAAACCATTAATTTGGTAATTATAACCCTCGGCTATAATGAGGGTCAATGGTGGGGACAACCCCACCATTGCCCTCAAGAAAGACGAGGGAGGACTTTAAAACCATTAATTTGGTAATTATAACCCTCGGCTATAATGACGGTCAATGGTGGGGATGACCCAACCATTTCCATCAAGAAAGATGAGGGAGGACTTTAAAACCATTAATTTGGTAATTATAACCCTCAGCTATAATGAGGGTCAATGGTGGGGACGACCCCACCATTGCCCTCAAGAAAGACGAGGGAGGACTTTAAAACCATTAATTTTGTAATTATAACCCTCGGCTATAATGAGGGTCAATGGTGGGGACGACCCCACCATTGCCCTTAAGAAAAATGAGGGAGGACTTAAAACCATTAATTTGGTAATTATAAGCCTCGGCTATAATGAGGGTCAATGGTGGGGACGACCCCACCATTGCCCTCGATAAAGACGAGGGAGGACTTTAAAACTGTTAATTTGGTAATTATAACCCTTAGCTATAATGAGGGTCAATGGTGGGGACGACCTCACCATTGCACGAAAGATGAGGGAGGAATTTAAAACCATTAATTTGGTAATTATAACCCTCGGCTATAATGAGCGTCAATGGTGGGGAGGACCCAACCACTGCCCTCAAGAAAGACGAGGGAGGACTTTAAAACCATTAATTTGGTAATTATAACCATCGGCTATAATGAGGGTCAATGGTGGGGACGAACCCACCATTGCCATCAAGAAAGAAGAGGGAGGACTTTAAAACCATTAATTTGGTAATTATAACCCTCGAATATAATGAGGGTCAATGGTGGGGACGACCCCACCATTGCCCTCAAGAAAGACGAGGGAGGACTTTAAAACCATTAATTTTGTAATTGTAACCCTCGGCTATAATGAGGGTCAATGGTGGGGACGACCAAACCATTGACCTCAAGAAAGACGAGGGAGGACATAATTAAAAACCAGTAACTTGGTGAAGACCACCCTCGGCTATAATGAGGGTCAATGGAGGGGACGACCCCACCATGGCCCCAAGAAAGACGAGGGAGGGGTTAGTGATATTGTTAAAAACATCATAATGAAAGTCATACGAGAGACAAATACAGAAGACAAAGAGTGGAATTATATTACATTACAAAATGAAGATGTTTGTTTGATAAAAGAGTATAAAAATATTGGCTACATGAAGAGGGTATGGGCTAGAGACAGCCACCCTATGGTGCAATGTTAGAGGGCAAGGCCTCAACATCTATTGGAGATTCTTCTATGACCATGACAGGTCGAGCCTCAGATGTGCCTATGCCTTCTACATGTTAAGATTCCACTTGGGCTAGGGCTTCAGGAATAGTTGATCGTCCAGTTGAACTGCCTCAAGAGAGGGGCGGACGGACAATACTGCGTCAGCAAACTTAAGGATGACCCACCGACAGGACGTCCTAAAACCCCTCTCTAAGTATTCAAGACCGAAGCATTGGAACTCGTCTGAGAGTTTGTAGGCCTCCATAGCATCGGCCTCTGCCTTCTTCACTGCCTCAGATAGCTCATCCTTAAACTGAGTCCCTAGGTTATCCTTCTCTTTAATGAGCAAGTCTTTATCCTTCAGATCAACATCATGCTTCCTCGTCAGCTCGTCCAAAACCCTTGCATGTTCGATTCTGTCACTCTCTAGCTCAGCCCTTGCAGTCTCCAGCTCCGTCTGCAAATCTGCCTCGTGCTGGATGGCTCTCTCTGCTTCATGGAATTTTTGTTGGTGGCCGAGTTAAAGGCACAAACAGACTGTATAAGATAATGATAAACAGTTGTTAAGAGGCCGAGGAGACAGTTGGTGAAAAACTCAAACTAAGGAAGTGAAATGAAAACAAATACCCGAGCTAGAGTGTGCAGACCATAGTCATACACCTTGGCCGGGGGCATCTTAGACAAGAAATCATAGTCGGCGGGCGAGGGGGCAGAGAACATAGAAGATTTGTCTGCCCTCAGATTGGTAATCAGGGAAGATGGCTTAGCCCTAAAAAATGCTATGTTTTGGGACCAGAAGGCCCCCATGCTGGAAGAGTAGCCAGTCCCCTCAGACGACTCTACCCTCACCCTCATCCTTGAATCCAACCGAGGGTCAGCAGGTGCTTCAGACTCTTTTCTTTTATGACTGTCAGCAGTCGACTCAACAAGCGTCGGCCCCACAGTCCTCATCTTCCTCAGATCTTGCTGAGGCTCCTTGCCCTTCTTCTTGCCTAGACAAGATAGTAAGCTCGGGGCAGTCATTTCCCAAAGATGGTCAGAGATACCAGCAGGATGACCTGAAAAGGAGACGACACGTCAGAAAAATGTAGAAGTAAAGATGAACCACTTGAAAAAAGAAAAGATCAGGCAGAAAATAATAATAACTCACATAGCTCTGTCAGGGGGCCGACCCTCAGACCAACCTTTTTGAGGAGCCGATGGGTCATCAAATCCTCAAACTTTGCGAGTTCACCCTCTTCTCCTCGTTCCCTCAGATACTCAACTATGTCCATTTCCTCCAGACTAAGTTCGGGGTCTAACCTGGCTTTCATTGAGGGGTTAGACCATCTTCTGGGGAACCCCGGACCATCGGATAAAGGTTGAGCCTCGGTGAAAAATTCCCACTCTCCAGAGATGAAGAAGAATCTCTTCTCCCAATCATGGTTAGAGCTTTGCGCCACGTGGAGAAGTTTTTTCTCAGACCTCCTCGCCCCCAGATGATAGTACCTAGGCTGTTTGGACGATGAAGTGATATTATAGCAGGCCAAAAACACGTCGAAGGAAGGCTCGTCTGTGAAGGCATTCTTCCACAAAGAGATGTAGCCGAAGATTATCCTCCATGAATTAGGAGGAAGCTGAGAAGAGGCAACACCGAGGGCTGACAATATATTAACAATGGCAGGGTGCAGAGGGAACTTAACACTGACCTTAAACATATGTTCGTACCCCGCTATCTCTCCCTCTTCACCCTCAAATACCCTCTCAGACTTAGAGGGAACCCTCATATTTATGCTGAGGGGCACACCATATGCATGCCTCTATAGCAGGAGGTCATAATCCCTAACTGAGGAAATATAGGACGAGGCATGGAAGTGTCAATTGGGTCAGCATCTGAGTCCCCATCGTCATCGTCATCCTCATCCCCCTCTCCCTCGGCCTCATCACATGTCGAAGGCCCATGAGGAAAAGTCATTTGGAAAGCGTGGGGGGACAAAGTTGTCACAGGGACAGCCTCTGAAGGGACCACACCCTCGGCCTGTCGGCCTGGGCTAAGATCAGACATTTCTCTCCTCCCAGAAGGACCTGCACCTATTGGTAATGAGACTATCTCATCCATCTCTCCTGAGTAACTCTCGACTGGACGACCGGATAACCCATAAGACTCAGATGGCTCAGATGGCTTTATTGTGGTAAGAGGAATGGTAAAAATGGGTCGTACCCAATTAGGGTCGGCCCCTCGTCTCCTATCCTCCTCTTCCTCTATTCACCTAATCTCTATGAAGAATTTCTCCCTCAGGTATGGAAACTCCTTAGCTAAACTGTAAAGCCTCCTAAGCATTAAGAGGAAGACCCTACACTTAGAAGAATTTGGATAAGCCAACCACAAACAATCTCAGAATTGACCAGGTTGGACTTTCTGATCAAAACTAAAGAATTAAAGGGTTTTTATTAAGAATGATTCAAGAACAGTCTACTAGAGGAGACACCGAAAAAGCTATGGAACAAACTAAGGAAAATCTAACCCTACGAGCTTAAAGTAAGTAAACAAACAGAAATGAAGATTAGGAGGGCACTAGGGTAAAGGGGTTACCTGAAAAAAAATTATAATGCTACAAAACTCGAAATGTCGAAACTGCAGAAATGGCAAGAAGGCTGGAAGCTAGAGAGAGAGAGTTCAGGCGCGAAGAAGAAGAAGAATAAGAAGAAAGAGAAACTTCTAAAAATTGTTTAAATACCTTGACAATGAGTGGGCCCACTAACCAATGCAGAGCACAACCCACGAGGAGGGCATCATTAGGGCATAAAGTCCCAAGCAAAGTGTGCATCCGCTACGCCTTGGAAACTGAAACGACAATGAGTACTTGCCTAGGTGTCATATCAACTTAACAGGTGTCACTCACCTAACTGATTATACACCCATCTCAACTACAAGACTATCCCTCAGCCATATCAACAACATCTATGGTTAACGGCTGGGGGGTGATTGATATGCCCATATATCCCCTCGGCCAGGCCGAGGGCACCCTCCAACCAGATGACCCTTCAAGGGGCCGACCCTCCATCAGGCTCAGTTAACCCTTCAAGGGGCCGACTCTATATCAGGTCCAAACGTTCCTTCAAGGGGCCGACCCTCCATCAGGCTCAGACGACCCTCCGAGGGTACGACAGTACGAGGCCCGAATTGGGCCAGACTCACTGCTAGAAGGAACTTTGCCCTCAACCTCATATCATAGGCCGAGGGTGACATCATCACAACGCGTGGCTTGGTAGACACGTGGAACAGTGTGCGTGAGGCTCACATGGCACGTGGAAGATCGTTATAACAAAATCACACCCTCGCATGAAGAAATACTATGTCATCATTTGGCATCTACAGGTGTCAACAGGAGACTGGCTAAATAATCATTCACATGCACCATGCATACTTGGGGGGTACACTACACCCCCAAGACCTATATATACTTGTCACCTGCAACCCTACAAGGTAATGAATCAATAATTGTAACCCTAGCTGAAACTCTGCTTGTATACATAGTAGAGAGAGAAAGTGAGCTTATGTGCATTGTATCCAAGGCCTTTAGTGCCCATACTTAGTGGATCACACACACAGTGGATGTAGGCAAAATTGGCTGAACCACTATACATCATTGTCTTATTCCTCTTATACTCACCTCCTTTTATACACTTATACACTTACATCTCTATGGCTGCCATGGTTACTATTGTTTGAGCTCATCATTACTTATTTGGTGGTGCTAGATTTCAGCATCATCAACAACTAATGATCTTATCAATACCCGAAGTGGGCATATGCAATTAACTTTCGGGAACATGACCCTCGAAAAAAATATCTTTAATAATTCCAAGAGAGAGGGTGATGAAGGGGAACCTCGAGGGTTGGATCTTTTGGAAGCACACGAGCAAGAGAGAACTTACAAGGAAGAGCCATTAGGGGAAGGTTGTGTTGCGCACAGTGAGAGGAGTGGTTGCAACATCGAGAGCCAGGTAGGGGAGGTATGTTTAGTTAATGCATTCGAGAGCATTAGTGATCCCATGAACAAGAGTGAAAGAGGAGATTTAGAGTGTGTCGGGAGAGGCTCGTCGAAATACTTAGAGTAAAGCGAATGGCAGGACACTATCGATACATTTCTCCTCGATTATCACCCACCCACACCACCCCATAATTCGGCGAGTGAGCATGAAAGGCAGGTTGAGGAAACCAAGCAAGAGAGAGAGCTAGAGGAGTTGAGCCTAACAGAGTTTGAGAGCGAGTTCGGACAGGTGGATGCACGCCTAAATATTGAAGTCCAATCTTTATTGGCCTCATTTCGTCATTTAGACGAAAGCAAGTAAGAAAATAGAATTGATGCATTTCTCCTTACCAAACATCCACCCAGACCATTTGATTCTTCGGAGGTACTTGAAGATAAGACTCAAATCTCATCCGACTTAGAGACCAACCCACGTGCTACGCAACAAGAGGATCCGTTTTCGGTTTATCATAATGCATCTCCAGGTCTTTCCTTTATCTATGGGCACGGGCCCAATTTGTTCCATCTATTCACTTATGATGGTAAGACGGGAGAGACGAGGAGCGCATCGTACCTAGTGAAAGGGGTAGGGTGATTTGTGGAGAGAGATGAGAGGTCGTCGCACCCCCGACGCGTATGGGGTGATTTTTGTTGTATTTTTGAGTCATGTATAAGTGTTATACAGTGTCTTGTTGAATTTTAATAATTTTCTTGTTTTATTTGTCGCACTTATTCTTTTTCTTCTTTAGATTTTAATCCTTTTGATTGAGGAAATGCAAAAGTCTAAGTTGGGGGGTGGGGGTGATAAGTGCGTCTTTCTAAAACTTCACAAATTTTTAAAATAACAAAAAAAATTAATAAATAAATAAAAACTTGAATTTTTTTTGAAAAGCCAAAAATATTTTTGTTCAAAATAAATAAAAATTGGAATTTACATTTTTCAAAAATATCACCTTTATCCTGTTTGAAGTCTCAAATTGTTAAATCTCAATTGCACTAATCCAAAATTGACCAAAGATGGAAATTGAAAGAAAATTGACGACTTTACGAATTAGTGTGGAGATTAGTCCAACCCGGTGAGATTTCGAGCCTATCGATCCTTTTGAGTTTTTAAATCAATCCGAGTTTATGATTAACTCAAAGTTCTTTTCAGCGTGTTAATAAGTCTATGATGATCTCAATCCTTTGTTTTGATCGGTTATGGGCAATGTGTGAAATGTTATCTCAAAATTCGTGCCAAATATATCTCTAAACTTAATTAATCTCGAGATGCATATGGTAATGTGATTAGCAATTTGGACAATGAAGTAGGCCCTCGTTTGTTTAACCCAAAAATATTAGCCATAAAAAAACGTTGTGAAAAATAAATCATCCCTTTGCAACCCAATTTGAGCCTAATAAAATATTTCCCTTTCGTTTGATAACCCGAAAAACCCAAATAGCACGGAATTATGAAAATTGAATATTCATCAAATAAAGTCCAAATTGTGCTATAAAAAGGGGCAAGAAGAAAAAAATAGATATGCTCAACAAAAATAACAAGAAAAAAAAATGAAAATTGAAAAAGAAATAGAAAAATGAGCAAATGCCCGAAAAATCACTAATGGACATCATAAGGACATTTTCCAATTCCGAATAGCCCATCCATTCCCATTTTTACCCTTTACACCTTTTAACCAAAAAAGTCCTAACCGAGTCCGAATGGTGTGTATAAGAGGTGAGGTTTTCCCGTTTTCCAATGACTGTACTCCTATGATGAGATCTTTTCACCATATATTTCCTTCTTTTCAATTTTGTATGCGTGAATTTGTGTCCATTATATTTACTCTTTTTATCATGCATACCGAGAGAATAGCCACATTCCCAGTGATTCATTTCTGAGAGCATTCCGTGAGATTTTTAAATCAAAATGAATTTTCAAAAACTAATGTAATGCTCAATCGGTGGAAATTTGAGGTTTAATTTATGGCTTTGCACACACACACACTATGGTTTGAGACATTGGAATATGAATTATGGTGATTATTTTCTCGAAAAGTTTAAATTGTAAAATTTTTAAGTATTTTGATATTTATTTGAGTCAATAAAGAATTTTGTGGGTGTATTCACTGCAAACCCTCATGAGACAAAACTCGTCCTACTAGGGTAACCTAGGGGTTTAAAGGCTTATTGCATATGCTCAATGCAATCGCTTGCCTGCGAAAGTGGAATTTTATATTAATAAAGGAATTTTCAAAAATGTAATTTTGGTTTGATTCATTTACATTACTCGGGACATGCAAAGTTCTAAGTTAGGGGGTGTGATTAGGCACATATTCTTCATATTTATCCTCTTAATTTCGGTATTTTTATGATCCCGTGAAGTGTAAATATCTTAGATTTGTCTCGTAGTTATGATACTAACCACTTTTGGCATGTATGTCGTGTTTTTTATATTTCTCATGTGCTTTATAGGTATTCCATGCAAGTTAGTGCGAAGGAGAACTCAAAACAGTGAAAGAAAGCAAGAAATATGAAGTTCAAGGGCATTATCGTAATTTTGCAGCTTTAGTCCGGAGGTGGGTCCAATTGAAAAGTTGAAGATATTCCAATTACAAGAACACTAGAACAAATGTCACTTCAATCCGAGCTACGGTGAAGAAGTAACGAGGTTTTGAAGTTGCAAGATAATGAAGAGTCATTTTCAGAAATGAAGAGTCATTTTCACAACTGAAGAGTCAAGACTCTTTAAATTTCTTGTTTAATTAGTTTTTATTAGTTGTAAAACTTGGAGAGGCATGGGAGGAGTCATTTTTTATATCTATAAAAGGGCCAACCCTAGTAGGAAAAAGGGGGAGTTGTTTTATCAAGTTGTAGGAGGCTAGTAGTTAGTTTTTAGAGGATTCTTGTAACCAAGAACTCTAGCTTCGAGATTTTGCTACTATTCAAGATTGAAGTTCAATTCAAGATTCAAGTTTTAGTTTCATATTTCTTCATTCTCGAAGTAATTTTAAATTCTTTGTTTTTACTGCTTTCGTATTTAGTATTCTTAATTATGTTTTCTCGTTTTCCATTCCCAGTTCAAGTCTTGTTCTCAAATTTCTAGATCTAATTACGAATTCCTGCACTTTAATTCGGGATTTTTCTTTTGTTTTCATCTTTTTTAGCTAGTTTTTTAAGGGTTGGGATGCATGAACCCATCCCGATGTAATTTATCTATTTAGGAAATAGAATTTAAATTAAATAATTGGACGAATCGTTTAAGATAATTCTACAACCATGGTAGATCTTTTAATCTCTCTTACCCTAGGTACCTGGGATGTTTAATAATATGATGCGAGTATAATTGTCCTACACCGCTTTATATTTACCTTTTATTTCATATGATGCGGGCTAGTACCCTCATATATGTAATGCTTTGGATCAATAAAGATTGGACTCTTTCCAATTTATAATTTATAATTCTAGCATTCTATCTGATAAATTACTAGGGTTTGGGGGATTTTTTCCTAACCTATATTTTTTCCATCTTTATATTCACTCTCTTTAATTTGTGTTATTGAGCACTTAGTTTATTCATAGTGTCAATTATTGCTGTTAGTTTATAATAGTTTCAAAGATCACCAACAAACATCTTTTCATTTCTTCTTGGATCAATTGAGGGTTAAATTAGCTATTCTTACTTATTGTCCTTTTCTCCTTGTGGATACGATCCCGACTTACCGGGTTTATTACTTGAAAGACAAGATTGCACTTGAGCCTAGATATCACACACACTAGAATACATTTGTGGTCGCTTCACCACACATAACAGAAGATAACACATACTCTTTCATTTTGTTATTTATCTACATTTTTTTTGCTTCTTCCTTCTTACATTTTCAAACCACTTGGGGTGCCACCTGGCTTATTCCTATTTTTGAACCTCTAGTGTTAAAACTTGATAATGACGTAGGAATGTCTAGGTATGTCCCCTCTGATCCGTAGTCGTCAGGGGATTTGAGAATAGTCATGTGATGTTCTTTCATGGGTGTTAAATCCCAGGCCAAGTGAATAGCTTGTAGTAAAAGCTCGTGGTCTTCTGAGGACATAAGGTCTTGTTTAGATTCTAGTTCCTTGCCCATTAGTCTACAATAAAGTAGGTTATGTTTGATTTTAGTCATTTTTATAGCCTATTATCGATCTACATCGTGAATGGTTTTGCATAGTTGTTTGTAACCTTCATCTCTTATTGTTTGACTAAAGTTTTCCTGGGTTTTGCCCTCGATGTTTAGATAGATTGTATCCCGATGTTCATGACTAAAAGATAAAATTTCAATGTCATAACATTCCAAATATGTTAAAGAATTTAAATAACTCTATATAATCTAAAGTCTCGCATAGGAGTATAAAACCTGGTGCTTTCTCTGAGACCAATTTCTGCAAGCATACTTGGCAAAGACAATAAATTATATTTGTATGTAAGACAAAACAAACTGCTACCAAAATCGAACTTTCTTTAAAGCTTGGTGCCTAAGCACCTTATTTAAGACAACGATAAATCATTTTAATACAAAAGTTTAAAATAAAAGGAAATTACACATAATAACTACATAGGTCGATAAGTGATAGTATATGTAATCCATATGGTTTTGTCTGCATTGTTATCGATTTTCCAAACATACATAACTGATTAGAATATTTGTGACGGTGTTAAAAGTACGAGGTCGGGGGTATTTCGCCTTTCTCATACTCAACGTCCACCTGGAAAGGAAAATACTAAACAAGACTATGCCAAGTAGATAATTTTAATTCTAGTATAATTTATAAAATTACTTCGGAGTATTAGCAGGATCAATTGAATATATTTCAAGATAAGAAGAAGTGAGACTTTAAGTATCAATAACCTGAACGAAACAATGTAAAAAAAGCAGCATGATGATATAACTAAAAATAGAAATATCAAGTCAAATGGGGTAAAGTTGCGAACAATTTCTAAAACAAGATAACCCATAATTATCTGTTATAGAGGCTTAGTGTTAATAGATAATATCATCAAATATAAAATTGGAGATAAAGTACCAGTAACCACAATAACATTGATGAGCCCAAACTCTAAAGAGAGACATCCATATGGTAAAAGAAACTAGGCACTCAATACCCTTAGTCCTAGAGACTAAATAACACTTCCATGGGAAGAATGGTAGTTTATTACCTAATTATAATATGTGCTATAAAAGGTTTTAATGAAATCAGATTAAATTGAAAACATTGGTTCAAAAATAATATAGGTTTTCAAAATTGAATTAAGTTTAACATGTTGCGAACTACACAAATATGTTCATAAATGGAAACAAGACATGTCGGGCTATCACAAAGTGATATGAACAATTAGTGTAATCAAGGCAATTGTGTGAAATAATACTGAAATAAAAGTTACCTAATTGGTTAAGGGGCTTGATTTTTAAATTGATTCGTCTTGTAAAGGTTGGGGATCGGGGTTGTCTGTAATGAAAGGAGAATAAGTAAGATCTTTTGTTAAGAAATTAGTAAGTTAAGGTATCTGTGCAATAAAAATAACTCTAAAGTTTATATTGAAAATTTTATTTGTTTTAATTAGTTAGGGTATAGGTGTATTTGGAATTGGGTGAAATATAGTTTTTTGTCCCTTATATACCATTTTGACTAGAAAAACAAAATATTTTTTAAAAAAAATTCAGAAGTTTTTGATTGGCCATACGCTTGCACGCACGTGCCCTGGTGGACCTCACTCGCGTGCGTGTGTACCACTTCATCTCCTACCTTCGACATTTTGACTTTAGGGTTTAAAAAATTTGATCATCGATTATATCCAGTATAGAATACCATTTTAGTTGATTCAAAAAATATTATTTTCTATTTTTTCACGAGTATTCGACAAATATAAGTTTTATGGATTGAGGTTACTACAGAGGTGTACCTAGTTTCTTCAAAAAGTTTAAAATTTTGACTTAAGATTCACGATTTTATGCCTAAATTCGAGTCAAGGCATGTTTATAGGGATGCTTCTGGGTAAAATTAACATATAATGGTTTTTGTTTGAGGTCTTAATTTATAGTGAAGAGAGAGAATTTCATCTCCGAAAATTTTTAAAGCCATAAAATAGAAATAGTGATTTGAGGTAGCTAAGCTTTGTAATATACAAATTCTTCGTTACATCTAGGGTCATGAGAAACAAAGTTCAAATTTTACTACCTTGAAATTATTTTAAGATCAGGGACACAAAATCCACTAATTAAGCTCAAGATTTAATGAAGTTTTTTACTGTTTAACCCATTTCAGTGCTAAAGCAATGCAAACTTTAACAAGTAAAGGCTAAAAATGATTCTAGGATGGTGTAGAAACTCAAACAAATGAAGAGAACTAAGTTTAACACATAAAAGTTAGAATACCATAAATTTCTAACTTTGAGATTAATTTTTTAGCACATAAAAGGTACATTTTTATAGTGGTAATTAGGTGATTTTATAAAGTTGAAGGAGGAGAGGTGATTGATGGTTTAAGAGGTGAATTTCAGATGGCTTTTATGGGAGTTTTGGTATAAGGGTGATGTGTACCAATGGTTTGACATGTGTTTCCATGTGTCTTATACCTTAGGGGTCTGCTTATACTGATCCCAGCAGGGGGTTTGTGAGTTTAGTTTGATTTAAGTTTTTTGTCCGTAAGTAGTTTAGTCCTGCGTAATTTAGACTTTTCATGTATTTTAAAAAGTTTAGGGGATAAAGTATAATTTTACAAACTTTTAGGGGTTGGTCATGGTAATTGTAGTAATTTTAGATGTTATAGGTTATGCATGTCGGTAAGTTTTGGGTTTGGGGTTGGTTTAAGGGTTTATAACAAGTTTTGAAATTTTCTAGGGTCATTTTTGAATTTTTTTATCCTAAGGGTTATATTGGTAATTTGTATTTTTCTTTGGTATATAGTTGGGTGTTATCACATATCTATTAGTTCTATTAGGTTGTGTACTAGTATAGGATATTTATAGGTTTTTATCGTTGGGTAATCTTGTTTTCAAACGTGAGTGTAAATAGAGATGACGTAGTTTATCCAAATGTATGGGTTATTACAGATCCAACCTAAAACAGTACAAATCCAAGGTATAAAAACGAACTACTCTCACCACTTCTCCAAGCGAACAAAGCTCGAATGTGTGTTTCATTACATATACTTGTCAAGCATCCACATTTGATTATCATATTTTTAACATATAAATATATAAATCAAACAAAATGGAAATGTTATATTAAGGACTAGGCTCCATAATTATCGTAATGTTGTATAACATATGCCCGATATCCCATCACCTACACTCGTAAATATGTCCGATTTATTGTAACAACATTAGATTTGATCCTAAGTATCCTTGGGTATGTAATAGTTATACCGAATTAAACTCATGAAGCCCAAGCCTCAGAATACATCTCTTGGTGTATTATTTCTTAGGGATGCCTCCATATCTTGTCCAAACCCCCTTTCTCCATCCCCTCAAACTTTCTCGAGGACTACGACACCTTCAAGATTTTATATTTGTCTATAAGGGATACATAGATCATTATCGGTGGGTTCTAGTCCATTCCAACCTATAGGTGTGGTGTTTTACTCAGTTTTTAAGAGTAAAACCCTACCTCTATTACATAAGTTCACTTTTACACCTCCAAACTAGCCTGAAGGACAATACCTTCTTTCTAGTGATCACTCAACAGTCATAAAATTATATGCCAATATCGGCAATCTTTGGGCCCACTTCAATTCTGAACCTCCATCGAAGCTATCCTCTATATTACAGATAGAGTCTCCCCCTCTCATACCAAGTACACACACTTTCACACATATCACATTGGAACACGTGTACAACCGGACTATATAGTCTTTGATCTTATGACTGCATGAGTACATAGGCATAATACCGAGTCCTTATCATGAGCATAAGCCTCGATAAGATGTATCTTGATGTATTGTCCCCATGGAGATTCTCCCATCCCCTATCTCTTATATCATCTCTCTCACATACTACAAAACAGATGCCAAATTATCTAAAAGTCATGATGTCTCACGCACACACATGCATACATTCAAATACGTAGACATTAATCATAACCTAAATACTTAGGGTTGAATCTCATGGATACACGAGCATGTAGGCATAATACCAAGTCCTTCTCGAGAGCACAAACCTCCATGACACATCCCTCGATATGTTTTCACAACATAAATTCATCCATCTCTTATCTCTTACCTTTTCATCCCTCATTGCACCTCAAACCAGATATCAAACTATTTAAAGAGACATTACGCATACACACATAAATATTTTTGGCCATCCATTACCCAAGAAGATAATTCTCACACACTTACATACATACTAATGACCACCTGTCAACCCAAATACAGAGTCACACATAGCCACTCTTGCAAAACAACACCGGTTAAGTGACGTTGACATACCACTCATTGATACAATCTTTATACCTGAGCACCTATCTATATTTTAAGGGATTATGAAACTAAGGTCTCTAAGCATGTTCTAAAATAAACTAAAAATTAATAAGAATATAATTAAGGAAGCATAATTAACAAGTGGGTTGCCTAACACCTTCCCCACTCGTAATTTGGTTCCCAGACCCCACCCCGAGAATCTATGGACCAACCATAGGCCTAATCATGCATTAAGACTAGACTAAAAGGGATAACCCGAACCTTTTGTTTATTTTTAAACAAAACAAACTAGCGATTATGAATAACTGACACTACTAAAAGGTACTTTTTGAGACGGCCTTCCACTTATCTCAAAAGGTACCCTAGTTGTCCCAAATACATTTTCGGACAACATTTGGCAAGGCTCAAGGGGGTCTGATTAGATCCCCATTTTAAATACTTTTTGAGACAGTAATATCCTTCCCAAAAGGTTTTTTTGAGATGGGAACTAAGATATCTCCAAAGTTCATCATTTTAGGACCCTTTTGAGATGACAAGGAATCAATATTTTAAAACTATTTTTGAGATAGCAAGAGCAGTCCCAAAAGGGTTTTTTGAGGTGGTAACTAAGCCATCTGAAATGCTCATTGTTTATGGGATCCTTTTGACATGGCAAGGAAGCCGTCTTTAATAATTTTGGTGCCAAAATTAGATATACATCCATTCCAGAGTATATTCTATATAATCATAAACAAAACCTATTAAAAATATATAATTGTTTAGCACCCATTTCAACATATATAACAAACAATTTCCCATTCAACTATAAGTAGAGTTTATACAAGTAAAATTTCTCTACACAATTAATAACTCCAATATAGAGAAAATACATAAAACCCGATCTAATCCTAACATAACATGATGTGAGGAAAAAGTTTGATATATCATTGACTCATAAAATATGGAAAACATGTATAACCCAATAATATTCCAGCTTGTAAATAAACGTATAGTTAAATTCCACTAAACATATCATTTGACTATGGTCAAATTTTGCATATGACAAAATTGCAGCTACTAAGAAGGAAAGAGTTGTTAATTGAATTTTATGCAATATTAATTCAATTTTCAAAGTACTAATATAAATTCAAATGGTTTGAGCAATGATAGACCTCTAAATAGACACGTTTTATATAACCTTTTAAAATTGTACATAAAAAGACAAACAATTAACACAATTACAGCCCAGATACAATCATTCGTTATGGTTTCATGTCCAGTAATAATGCCAAAAAGTTGTTATACACAATACTCAATTTGCATCATTTAAAAAATGGCATACCTTCACAACACCATGTTCATCAAATATGATACGGGAACAACATGTTCAACTCTTCTCATCTCATTATACAATTTGGATGGGTAAGTTTCAACATAACCTACAACATATGAACCTATGAACGCATGACTTAAAAGAAATCACCATTGTGTAATAAGAATCTCCAAGTTATAAGCTTAAAGTTCAGGCATGTGTCCATGTTAGAATGAACTTTGGGCTTTATTAACTGACTTATCCATTTAAAACCCTAGAATGATCCTTCTTTTTCTTCCTTTCCAAATAATAAGTGTCATCTTTAAACTAAAAACAAAGAAAATATAAAAAATTGATTATTGGGTTGAACATTGAAATGAAAGTAGCAAAGTACAATGTCACGATTTTCCACCTATAATTATGTAGATGAAGACAAACATATACAAATATACATGAGAAACCAACTATTTGTTATGATATAAAACTATGGGGTGATAAAAATTAAGTACTAATCGCTTGCCTCTTGATTTCCAAGGTGTAGCTACAGTAGGTGGTATTTTAGAGCTAGTATGGTAAAGCTTTATAGTAGAATGGTTGTAGTGATTATTTATGTCCCCCAGAGACCTTTGGTTCTATTTATAAGTGCTAAAAGGGACTACTTTTCTTTTCCTTCTTTTAAATTTGTCAAGATCAATTCTCCCTCCTCTCCTTTGTAAGTGTAGTTGAAGGATTAGGGTTTTACATTTTTTTATTTTTATATCATAACTCTGCAACACTGGGGAGTTACTTGGGCTTGAGTTTCCATAAATATAAATGCATGGCCCCAACCGTTATAGTTCTATGTTTAGAACTTGATAACCATAATATCTCGTACTTGAACTTAAATATAATAAGTCTTTACGATATGATATACATATTTAGACTATAAAATAAAAACTTAATACAGTAACTTCCAGAACTCTTACAAGGTTAAGTAACACAACTGTTGTATCTGACCTAGGGGTGGTAAACGGAAGAATACGAATCAGATACCATGTTTTCCATATCCATATCCGCTATGTGGATGCACTATCCTTATCCGTATCCGCATCCACCCGGATAGTTTAAACAATTATCCATGTCCATATCCGCTCGAATACCTCGAATTCGGATAATATCCGTATCGATTTACATGTTTTAGTCATCGCAAAAAATAATTATTAAAAAGGCTACAATGTAAACATTATAAAAAATTAATAATAAATGAAGTACTAACCTTTAATATCCATATCAAATCATTTGTGTGTCCACATTGTTTCCTTAAACTAGCATAACAATCAAGTTTCAAAAAAAACTATTGATTGGTGGAATATGAAGTGCATATAATAATAAAAAGTTTGAAACGTCTTGGTAGTCATCATTTAGTATCCCTTGTGACCTTCAAATTATCTGGAAAAAAATTATGAATTAATCAAAAATTAATTGACTACTTAGATTTTTTTAATATGCAATAAAGAAATAACCAACATACAACAGTAATCAACCACTGATAAGGGCCATATCCACCAACATACAGCTTTTTACTTGTCACAAACCTGTCAGCCACATGAAAACTTGTTCCTAATTGTGAGTTTCCATGTTGTGTATTAAGTAGAAATGATTATTTAACATATATATGTACTAAAATTCAACTTGAGAAATCGTTACATAATTCACATTTACTTGAGTCATTATTTCATAATTCATATTGCCTAGGAAAATGTACTTCCTGATAAGCTGGCATTATTTGCACAAGTAGAATTCCCTTCTTGGCATTAAGAGGTTTAGGGGGACATTGTACCTTCAAATTGAAATACATATAATGAGTATTTTCCAATTCTTCCAAAAGGCTCAAAAGTATGACAATTCAAATATTACTTAATATTTCTTATATTCACTACCATTTCTACAGTTGAAGAACACAAAAGAAGACTAGTTATTATAAGAATAACACTAACTATGACATTCTTATAATAACTTTTTATAATATATATTTTTTTGATTTTATCTTTGAAATTCAAAATTGTGAATGAAAGAAAACATAAAAGTATAACCTAGGATAAAATTTATGTTAGTATTATTTAGCAAGTTATATACTATTCTTGAGCCCTAGGTTTAAGGATATACAATATTCAAATTAAAGTGAGAATGTGAGAAAATTCCCCAAGAACCAACAATGAAAAATCTGTATACAGGTGGTCTGGATGATCAAGATCCTTCATAGATAACTTTTATCAGTCAATGTTCAACACTACAATATTTTCAATTTCGTAATGTTTATTTAAATAAAGAACAACTTATGATATTTTTAAAATTATAGTGCCAAATTAACGAATAGAAAGGCATTAAAACACCTAAAACTTAAATTACTTCCACGATCCTTTATTTTATTTTTTATTTGATAAAACAGTTTGATCAGTTTTCTGTTTGTTTTCTTTTAAATCAGTCTGTGTACAAAGCCAAATCTTGTACTTGTTACATCAGTTAGGTAACAACATAATCTTTTACTTCTTGGAATTAGCAGAATGGGAGTAAATGATATGTTTACTAGAAGTGATGATATAAAACAAAATTTTGGTTTAGTATTAATCCTCAATTTACTATAAAAATGACACAATACAAGAGAGGTCATTAAAAGGTCTAAAGATCTAAGTACCCTTAATAATAAAAAAAAAGGAGCATATGCACAGGAAAGTAGCAGAATGGGAGGAATGTGGTCACTTCGAAACGGAGAAAGGTCAACCACGTTAAATTAGGGTGCATAGAAAAACCAATTTCTAATTCAATCTCGCAAACATTGCTGCAGCAACAATGTACCATAGGTAAGGGGACAAATCAATGCATATGAAGCTTGTGCACAAACACATGGTAATTAGATTTCTTGAAGTAGATTATAAAAAAAAAAATCGGTTAAAACAAGAGCTTACACTGGGGTGGGACAACCTTTACTTTGCATAGGTTATAGATAGATATAATTATGGTTTTTTGGTAGACCATAACCATACATGACACATATCTAATGCGTGTGCACTCTACATTTTGAATGGCTAGAATATGGGTGGTGAGATAAGTTTTTGAAGGGATCAAGAGAGTACGGGGTGCACCTGGCTAAGTCAATTGGCATGTGAGAGTCATAGGAGAAGGGGAACTAAGAACCAATTGAAAGGGAGAAAGGATCGCAAGTCTGTTGAGCATTGTCAAAAGAATACTTTGCATGAGGTATCACAAAGACATCCCTTAGAAATGCTAGAAACAAAGCTACAGAGTTAATCGCCCACATTCCGATTGGCAGAAAAATAGCAGATGGTGCTGAAAAATATGTCAGGAGTGACCGGTGACCTTGACATCTCTATCAAAAGTCCATCCCACACCGAAGATAGTCTAAGGCATGTTACCCTTACCTAATATATTCTTCTAACTAAAGGAATACGATAAAGGATAAGAATCTAGATGTGTAAAATATTTTATTGTTGATTAATAAAAGATTGTTTTACTCATTTTTAAATGATAATCAAGTGGATGACGACTACTCTAAGTGACGGTGTCAGTTTTCACTTCCCAAATAGACCTAACATTGGTTTAAATGACGGTGCCACTATCATTCCTAAGACACTTATGTTGGAACCTGACATCGAGAGTAAAGAGGAATCACTGAGTACGGATCATATTGTTTTATTAGATCTAGACTTGCTCAAACCCTTCCCATTAGTCACTTTCAAAAACTGAGAAAGGGGGACTATAATTCACACTAAAAGAAATCAAACAAAGAAAATTAATTCCATCCTATCAACTATATTTAAAAAATATATACATTGTTGAAGCATATCTTATTTTGAAAATATATACATTGTTCAATCATATTTCAATGCATTCAACCATATATCAAAAAATATATATAGTTCAAATTTTAATCAATAAATCATTCGTTAGGATTCTATGTCACATCATTTACATCCCCTTAAAGAGTTCTCAAGGAAAAATAGGTTTTACAACATAAGAGAACTGTAATACCCCGTACTTTTGACTATAATTATTTTTGGGATTAATTAATTAATTAGCATATTAATTGGAAATTAATCCGGGTTATAAATACTAATGTGATGCGAATTGGTATTTGATTATGTACATATAAGATTATATATGTATTTGGTATTATGAAATTTGTCGTGGGATTTATATACGGCATTTTAGAAATTTTGTTGACACCCGTGGGACCGCCGCGTCACGGTATATTATTTTGTTAATAAAAGTGAATTTAAAATCTATAATCCGTATGGTCGTTTTGAGTGCGCCAACGCGTCCGGAAGGGTCGAGATAGTCAGAAAACACTAGCCGGGGGTATAGTTTGGGTCCCGGGGTATTTTTAGGCCATACCGGTAACTTAAAGGGTATTTTAGTAATTTGGTATTTTTGGGTAATTAAAAGTGACGAAAATTGAGAGTTGTAATCTGATAAGGGATTGACCCAACCAACCCTTTATTAACCCCATAAGCTACGTAGGTTATCATTTAGTCTTCCAACTCTCCCAAAGCAAACCCTAGCCACCATAGCCTTTTGGAGAAGAAAGCTTGGAGAAGGAGAGAGAGAGAGGAATTCTGCAGAGATTCTTCACCAAATCAACACCAAATCCGAAATCAAACCAAGGCAAGTGATTTATTCCATTTAAATTTCAGAGAATGATTCTTCCATGTTAGATTATTCAAAAACTTTGTATGTTCTTGGAAGATAATGAAAAACCCATAAGATTGGAGTTATTAGTTTGAATTTTGGGATATAGGTTGCATGTAGAATGTTACTGGACGATCATATTATGTGAATTACTGCCTTTTGTAATACCAAAAATGGATTTAAGATGAGGTTCATGACTGTTCTTGAGAAAAATCAGAAAAACTAGGTTTTTGATGAAGATTGATCCATATGTAGCCTATAGTTGTTAAAATATTGATTTATGGACGTTAGTAATATTGTAGGATTGTTATATGACATTACTATAACGTTATATCTGAGAATCATACGTTAGAAATAAGTTTTGGGACGTTTTCAAATCTGCAGAACGAAGCAGTCCGTAGCCATACCTGTTCGATCGATCGATCGACATTCATCAGTCGATCGATCGACTAGATCGATCGATCGATATTCATAGGTCGATCGATCGACCTTCCCAGAATGAGTAAAATTTTCCTTAATTTGATTTTAATGACGGAAACCCTCGGAGAGTATGTTTGGAGAACTTATGAATACCCTCACCCTTAAGGAAGACCAGTAGGTGTGATTATTATAGTGGACTTTAATTAGAATGCAATTCGGGGAATTATTATAGGTTATTGAAATTCGTTAGAGAGGTAACGTTTGGGTTAATAGTGCAAAACTGTGTAATTCGATGAAATAAGGTTTAGAGCAGAAGTAAAGACCTTAGGAATAAAGATGTTATATTTGGGAATAATCGGAACCTAATAATCTATTATAGATAGGTTTTAAGGATAAGGAACTACGGCGTGAGACGTGTCGGCAATTTAACTTTATATTAACGGGAGACTTGAAAAATATATAAATTTGGAAATGGTATAATGATGTAGAGTATTACAATTATACTACGGTGATTACTAAGATGCGTGTATACTTAGTACTGATATAGTATTTGTGTGTATGACATACCTACCATACTTGCTATCACGGGAGGTTTGCGTTCGCTTAGGACCCTCTAATCCTTGTGTGCCTACGGGGGGGATTTAGACTGGTACCTTGATGAACATAGATCATAGAAGGACTTATTGTGATATTAATAAGTCTGCATGACCATGGGAGCGTAGGTATGTGCGTGACCCATGTGATGGTGACTGTGTTCGCCTCCATTATTTGTGATGTTGTTATCGGTAAACTATTCCTGAGAGATTCGGAATATGTAATCCTTATGTACGTGATGTACCGGGATGGATAGCAGAGTATGTGTGCACTACAGCTTAGATTGCGGGGTGCTTGTATTGTATATTTATGATGTGAATAATATACATTAAATTAATGGAAATCCTCATGTTAATGTTGTAAAAATATTACGGTATTGTTTCGAGATATATAATGAGTTAGCTGATAGTTATATCAATGGCATAGTTAGTAACTGAGTTTACGTTAAACCTCTATTTAATTACGAGCACTATTATGTATATGGAACCAAGTACTATTGGCAGGACCTTTGGCAGTTTAGCTAGTTATGTTGTCAGTTAGCTAGTAATATGGGTCGTTATAGATGGGTACTTACGTTAGGAGTGCACAGTTAGTCGAGAGGTGAGAATTTAATGTGAGTGCACGTCCTAACATGTACTTTGCATTTAATGTTTTAAATGTTTTTAAAGCACTTGCATGTTTTTAAAATGATTTCCACTTTCGGGCTCTGACCCATTTGCTTTCAAATATATTTTCTTGTAAAACCATTTTAGGTGCCCAGCCACAAGGACACCAAGCATAGGATTCTCATTCAGGTGACGAGCTGTAGCTGTTTGTGGAAGCTACAGGGATTTGCATGTAGACGCTTCTCTCATTTGGATTCCAGTCTCAGCATCTATCAGTTGTAGGGCATGTTGCCCAATCCTATTAGACATTCTTACATTTCAGTTTTCAGACTCTAGCATGTATTGCTCAGCATTCAGTTTTAGTTATTTATTTCAGTTCACTTATCAGTTGTGGGATTTGTATTGAGGAGTTTTTCCTCCAGGTTTTATTTACATATTGTGATGGTTATCCGTTTTACTTCAGCATGGTGAATGGTGTTATTTAGTTGTTTATTACTCTTGTGCATGTTAATCAGATTTAATAAAATTTGACACTTACTTTTTAAATACTAGGCGGTTAGTAATAATAAAATGTTTTCGACAGTGATGCTATTAACTGAGCCAACTTGGCATTTTGAATTAATTTTATAAAGGAGTAGCTACCCGGTGTTTAATTAGTCGGGGTGTCACAGGTGGTATCAGAGCATCAGGTTCTAGTGTCCTTTAGGATCTGTACGGCTATTATGTTTCCGCTACGTTTTCTTTGATATAGAGCCCTATATTTTAGGACTGTTGTACTCTTATTGTGTACGTTTCGTTCTTCAGCTAATTTAAAGTTTATCTGTAGACTTATAAACTTTGTTCTTATTTCAGATGCCTCCACGACGTGCACGACGAGTTCCCAGGGATGCAACGCCCGAACCCCAGCCCGCTCCAGTTCAGGGCATGATGAACGCCGCTGAGGTTGCTGCTATAGTAGCCCAAGCGGTAAATGCCGCGATTGCCGTGATTCAGCAGGCACCACCTCAGGCGCCGGTTGCCACGCCAGTCCAGGTTAATGCATTCCCGTCTGCTTGGGAGCGTGTACGTGACGCTTTTCAGAAAGCGCATCCGCCAGAGTTTGCAGGAAGCTCAGATGTGGTAGTCTCGAGCCAATGGAGGAAGGACATACAGAGGCATTTGAGGATGCATGAGTGGACAGATGTTCAAAAGCAGGTGCTAGCTACTTTCAAGCTAGTTGGATCTGCGCTGTAGTGGTGGGAGTCCATTACCACCGCGGAGGAGAGGGATACCCTCACCATTCAGGAGTTCTGGGTGCGGTTTGACCGCAAGTACTTTCCATCCGCAGTTCATACAGAGATGAGGAGGAAGCTTATGAGTCTGAGGCAGGAGAGCAAGACAGTGGCCGAGTATGAGGCCGAGTTCACTAACCTGTTGAATATCGTTCCAGACGAGATTCCAACAGAGAAGAAGAAGATAGAGAAGTTCACTGATGGGTTGAATTGGAGGATCCGTCAACATCTGCTAGGGAACCTATCGTTGGCCACATATTCTGATGTGGTTAACGCTGCACTATTGCACTGCCAGGACCACCATTTTCATATGGCCGAGGGCAAGCGGTCAGGGGAGTCTATCCATCAGGGCAGGACTGGAGGACATGGTGCCAGCGGGGCACAGACCGGTCAGGGGCAGAGACAGACTGAGCAGGGTACCCAGCAGGGGGACAATAAGAGGTTCCGGTCAGGGAACTACAGGCAGGGACAAGGAGGTTTCCGCCAGGGCCATCAGGGTCCAAACGGCCAGCAGGGCCAACAGGGGCAGAATGGGCAGCAGTTCCATCAGGGCCAGCAGGGCCAAGGGAGGAACGGTAACGGCCACCAGGGCCGGGGATAGCAGGGGCAGAGGGGAGGGAATTTCCCAGGGAAGTGCTTCACTTGTGGCAAGACTGGTCATAAGAAGCAGGATTGTCCTGATAGGGGCAGGGCCCCACAGCAGCAGCCGCAGGGTGCTCGCCAGGAGCCACAGAGACCCATGTTTCCCGCCGCTCTTCCCGCACCGCCACAGATGGCAGCATTGCCACCCATCCCAGCAGTCCCAGCTCAGCAGGGGCAGCTACAGTATGGACGTGTCTACAACGTTCACCAGGCTGCAGTTCCACAGGCACCGCCCACGATCGAGGGTACGTTTCCTATCCATGGCACTATGGGTCGGGTGTTATTTGATACGGGTGCTACACATTGTTTTATTGCTACACACTTCGCGAAAGCTTTAGGATTGTTAGCTACGGCAGAGAGCACAGTGACGTGTGTCGACTCACCATTAGGGAGTGGGTCACTTATTTTCTTTATATGCCGGGGAGTGGGAGTAGAGGTTGGTGGTTTGGTATTACCTGCGGACATGTTAGTGTTAGACATGCATGTTCACGATGTGATCATCGGTATGGATTTGCTCGTAGCATATAGGGCCATGATTGATTGCTTCAGCGGGAGCATTTTTTTTGCCATTCCGGGGCAAGAGATGTTTATAGTGGCGATGCCTCGCCCAGAGGGAGGATCGACCGCTCATCTGTATTACATTGAGGAGGATACCTCTAAGGAGGTTGTGATTCCTTTGGATTCGATCCCGCTTGTCAGGGAGTATTCAGATGTATTTCAGGAGATACCAGGCCTACCACCCAGTCGAGAGATTGACTTCGTTATAGATTTGCTACCAGGTACGAGACCTATAGCACGTGCACCGTACCGTATGGCTCCAGCTGAAATGCGAGAGCTACGGGATCAGATAGAGCAGCTGTTAGGGCAGGGCTTTATTCGTAGGAGTACCTCACCTTGGGGCGCTCCAGTCTTGTTTGTTAAGAAGAGGGACGGTTCACTGAGGTTGTGTGTGGACTACCGAGAGTTGAATAAGGTCACGATACGGAATAAGTATCCGTTGCCTCGAATCGATGACTTATTCGACCAGTTGAGAGGAGCTTCTTTCTTCTCGAAGATTGACTTGAGGTCAGGATACCATCAGTTGCGTATCAGGGAGGAGGATGTCTCGAAGACTGCGTTCTTGTCGAGATATGGTTCTTATGAGTTTCGGGTTATGCCTTTCGGCTTGACCAACGCTCCAGCAGTGTTTATGGACTTGATGAATAGGGTGTTCAGAGATTTCCTCGATCAGTTTGTCATTGTCTTCATTGATGACATTCTGGTCTACTCTCAGACAGAGGAGGAGCACGCCGAGCATTTGAGGCAGGTTTTGCAAACACTTCGTCAGAACGAACTGTATGCAAAATACGAGAAGTGCGGGTTTTGGCTGAAGGAGGTCCAGTTCTTGGGTCACATTATTTCCGACCAGGGAATATCTGTCGATCCGGGGAAGGTGTCGGCGGTGAGGGAGTGGGGACAACCCACGACACCAACAGAGATTCGTAGTTTCTTGGGCTTACCAGGATACTACAGGAGGTTTATTCGGGGTTTCTCGGAGATAGCAGGTCCTTTGACACATCTTACTCGTAAGGGTGTGCCATATATCTGGAGTGATGCCTGTCAGTTGGCATTCGATGAATTGAAGGACAAATTAACCTCAGCACCTGTGTTAGCATTGACGAGACCGGGAGTTGAGTATTTGGTTTACACCGATGCGTCCTTGCAAGGACTGGGAGGTGTATTGCAGCAGGAGAGACAGGCCATAGCTTATGCTTCCCGTAAGCTTAAGCCTCATGAGAAGAATTACCCCACGCATGATTTGGAGTTGGAAGCAGTGGTATTTGCCTTACGGATTTGGAGGAACTATCTTTTGGGGGAGAAGTTTCAGTTGTTCACGGACCATAAATCCCTACAGTATCTGTTCACGCAGAAAGAGTTGAACATGCGGCAGCGTAGGTGGCTTGAGTTTGTGAAGGACTACCAGTTCGACATCCAGTACCACCCGGGTAAGGCTAACGTGGTAGCAGACGCGTTGAGCCGCAGGCCAGCAGATGAGGTGGCAGAGGTGTGGAAGGCTAAGTGGAAGGAATTGGGACACCAGGATGCAGTGGCCCGATCTTTCATGTCTGTGATGACCGTTACACCGCAGATTGTCACGAAGGTAGTACGGGCACAGGCCGATGACTCGTTCTGTCAGGAGCAGATAGTTCGATTACTTGCAGAGGGAGCCGAGTCCTATACCGTTAGCTCAGACGGGGGTTTGCGCTTCAATGGGAGGTTGGTAGTTCCGGAAGGGGAAGAATTGTGGCACGATGTTATGGCTGATTCGCACGGCTCACGGTTCGCGGTACATCCCGGAGGGGACAAAATGTACCAAGACATGAGACGGCAATATTGGTGGAGCGGTATGAAGAAAGATATCGCTGAGTTTGTCTCAAAATGCGCCACTTGTCAGCTTGTAAAAGTGGATCATCAGAGACCAGCAGGATTGCTACAGCCGTTGGAGGTTCTGATGTGGATGTGGGAGAGCATATCCATGGATTTTGTCACGGGGTTGCCTACGTCGCAGAGGGGTCACGACTCCGTTTGGGTAATTGTGGACAGGTTGTCCAAGGTCGCTCACTTCTTACCCGTAAGGACAGACTACACTACGGGACAGTATGCCCAGCTTTTCATTTCAGAGATTGTGAGACTTCACGGTGTGCCCCTGAATATCGTGTCTGACAGAGACAAGATATTTGTTTCGAGGTTTTGGGAGAGTTTCCAGGAGGCCATGGGCACGGAATTGCGGTTGAGTACGGCTTATCACCCGCAGACCGATGGGCAGACAGAGCGCACCAACCAGATGTTGGAGGACATGCTACGCATGTGCATTATTGACTTCGGGGGTGGATGGGAGCAGTACCTTCCACTGGTGGAGTTTGCTTACAACAACTCCTATCAGTTCACGATTGGCATGGCTCCGTTTGAGGCATTGTACGGCAGGCCTTGTCGTTCCCCAGCATGTTGGTTGGAGGTGGGGGACAACAAACTACTTGGGCCGGAAGTGATTCAGGATACTTCGGCAAGGATTGAGTTGATTAGGAGTCGCATTCGAGTAGCTCAAGACAGGCAGAAGAGTTATGCTGATGCGAAGAGGTTTTTCAGAGAATTCCAAGTGGGGGACCAAGTTCTGCTCAGAGTATCTCCTATGAAGGGGATTATGCGTTTCGGGAAGAAGGGGAAGTTGGCACCGAGGTATGTGGGGCCGTTTCCTATTATTGAGCGGATAGGACCAGTTGCATATAGACTTGGGTTACCGGAGCATTTGCATCGGATTCACGATGTGTTCCATATTTCCTCGCTGAGGAAATACCTTAGGGACAATTTGGCTCATTCTCACATTGCTGTGGAGGACATCGATCTCCAGCCGGATAGCTCTTACGAGGAGGGGCCAATTGCTATTTTGGACCGAAGCGAGAGGAAACTGCGGTCAAAGATAGTCCCGTTAGTGCGTGTTCAGTGGCGACATCACAATGTCGAGGAGTCCACATGGGAGCGCGAGGATGAGATGCGCGAGCGTTATCCAGAACTATTTTTAGCAGGTACTTTCTAGTTTCGAATTTCGGGACAAAATTCAGTTATTAGGGGGGGAGTATGTAATACCCCGTACTTTTGACTATAATTATTTTTGGGATTAATTAATTAATTAGCATATTAATTGGAAATTAATCCGGGTTATAAATACTAATGTGATGCGAATTGGTATTTGATTATGTACATATAAGATTATATATGTATTTGGTATTATGAAATTTGTCGTGGGATTTATATACGGCATTTTAGAAATTTTGTTGAGACGCGTGGGACTGCCGCGTCACGGTATATTATTTTGTTAATAAAAGTGAATTTAAAATCTATAATCCGTATGGTCGTTTTAAGTGCGCCAACGCGTCCGGAAGGGTCGAGATAGTCAGAAAACACTAGCCGAGGGTATAGTTTGGGTCCCGGGGTATTTTTAGGCCATACCGGTAACTTAAAGGGTATTTTAGTAATTTGGTATTTTTGGGTAATTAAAAGTGACGAAAATTGAGAGTTGTAATCTGATAAGGGATTGACCCAACCAACCCTTTATTAACCCCATAAGCTACGTAGGTTATCATTTAGTCTTCCAACTCTCCCAAAGCAAACCCTAGCCACCATAGCCTTTTGGAGAAGAAAGCTTGGAGAAGGAGAGAGAGAGAGGAATTCTGCAGAGATTCTTCACCAAATCAACACCAAATCCGAAATCAAACCAAGGCAAGTGATTTATTCCATTTAAATTTCAGAGAATGATTCTTCCATGTTAGATTATTCAAAAACTTTGTATGTTCTTGGAAGATAATGAAAAACCCATAAGATTGGAGTTATTAGTTTGAATTTTGGGATATAGGTTGCATGTAGAATGTTACTGGACGATCATATTATGTGAATTACTGCCTTTTGTAATACCAAAAACGGATTTAAGATGAGGTTCATGACTGTTCTTGAGAAAAATCAGAAAAACTAGGTTTTTGATGAAGATTGATCCATATGTAGCCTATAGTTGTTAAAATATTGATTTATGGACGTTAGTAATATTGTAGGATTGTTATATGACATTACTATAACGTTATATCTGAGAATCATACGTTAGAAATAAGTTTTGGGACGTTTTCAAATCTGCAGAACGAAGCAGTCCGTAGCCATACCTGTTCGATCGATCGATCGACATTCATCAGTCGATCGATCGACTAGATCGATCGATCGATATTCATAGGTCGATCGATCGACCTTCCCAGAATGAGTAAAATTTTCCTTAATTTGATTTTAATGACGGAAACCCTCGGAGAATATGTTTGGAGAACTTATGAATACCCTCACCCTTAAGGAAGACCAGTAGGTGTGATTATTATAGTGGACTTTAATTAGAATGCAATTCGGGGAATTATTATAGGTTATTGAAATTCGTTAGAGAGGTAACGTTTGGGTTAATAGTGCAAAACTGTGTAATTCGATGAAATAAGGTTTAGAGCAGAAGTAAAGACCTTAGGAATAAAGATGTTATATTTGGGAATAATCGGAACCTAATAATCTATTATAGATAGGTTTTAAGGATAAGGAACTACGGCGTGAGACGTGTCGGCAATTTAACTTTATATTAACGGGAGACTTGAAAAATATATAAATTTGGAAATGGTATAATGATGTAGAGTATTACAATTATACTACGGTGATTACTAAGATGCGTGTATACTTAGTATTGATATAGTATTTGTGTGTAGGACATACCTACCATACTTGCTATCACGGGAGGTTTGCGTTCGCTTAGGACCCTCTAATCCTTGTGTGCCTACGGGGGGGATTTAGACTGGTACCTTGATGAACATAGATCATAGAAGGACTTATTGTGATATTAATAAGTCTGCATGACCATGGGAGCGTAGGTATGTGCGTGACCCATGTGATGGTGACTGTGTTCGCCTCCATTATTTGTGATGTTGTTATCGGTAAACTATTCCTGAGAGATTCGGAATATGTAATCCTTATGTACGTGATGTACCGGGATGGATAGCAGAGTATGTGTGCACTACAGCTTAGATTGCGGGGTGCTTGTATTGTATATTTATGATGTGAATAATATACATTAAATTAATGGAAATCCTCATGTTAATGTTGTAAAAATATTACGGTATTGTTTCGAGATATATAATGAGTTAGCTGATAGTTATATCAATGGCATAGTTAGTAACTGAGTTTACGTTAAACCTCTATTTAATTACGAGCACTATTATGTATATGGAACCAAGTACTATTGGCAGGACCTTTGGCAGTTTAGCTAGTTATGTTGTCAGTTAGCTAGTAATATGGGTCGTTATAGATGGGTACTTACGTTAGGAGTGCACAGTTAGTCGAGAGGTGAGAATTTAATGTGAGTGCACGTCCTAACATGTACTTTGCATTTAATGTTTTAAATGTTTTTAAAGCACTTGCATGTTTTTAAAATGATTTCCACTTTCGGGCTCTGACCCATTTGCTTTCAAATATATTTTCTTGTAAAACCATTTTAGGTGCCCAGCCACAAGGACACCAAGCATAGGATTCTCATTCAGGTGATGAGCTGTAGCTGTTTGTGGAAGCTACAGGGATTTGCATGTAGACGCTTCTCTCATTTGGATTCCAGTCTCAGCATCTATCAGTTGTAGGGCATGTTGCCCAATCCTATTAGACATTCTTACATTTCAGTTTTCAGACTCTAGCATGTATTGCTCAGCATTCAGTTTTAGTTATTTATTTCAGTTCACTTATCAGTTGTGGGATTTGTATTGAGGAGTTTTTCCTCCAGGTTTTATTTACATATTGTGATGGTTATCCGTTTTACTTCAGCATGGTGAATGGTGTTATTTAGTTGTTTATTACTCTTGTGCATGTTAATCAGATTTAATAAAATTTGGCACTTACTTTTTAAATACTAGGCGGTTAGTAATAATAAAATGTTTTCGACAGTGATGCTATTAACTGAGCCAACTTGGCATTTTGAATTAATTTTATAAAGGAGTAGCTACCCGGTGTTTAATTAGTCGGGGTGTCACAAGAACATAAGTTCACAATGATCTCAAACAAAGGGTTCTTAAGCCAATCAATCAAGCAACAATATTAATTGAACTCGAGTGATTATACTCAAGGCTCTACTTTAGCGTTGACAAACAAAAGGAAAGTCATGAAAGTGTCTTCCTCTTGAAAGAATAGTTGTACTAAGCACCCACATTGGACTGTATAACTTGAACCACAAAACCTTTCATGTTTAAAGAGTTAAAATAATAAGAAAATTATACTTTATGCCGTGGTGTTTCATAATGTATTACAAAATAATATATTCACGTATATGATTAAAATGGAAGAGTAACTTACGATTGATAAGAAATCACTAATTTGACCAGATGCCCCAATTCAAATGGATTACATACAATCCTATTTATGAGAGAGAAATGTTCTAAACTTATCGTAAATCATAAAGTTGTCCCCAGTAAACAATGAATCATATGAAGAACCTTTAACACTATGCTAAAATATTTTTTACTCTTTAGCCAAACAATAAGATAAATTGATAATATCCTACATCCAAATAAAATGTAAAAGGATGACAATAGGAGGGTAATTTCAGGAGAAATTTGCATACTTTGCAGAGAAATATTAATTAATATCTTCTACAAAATCATTAACATAGTTCAATTGTAAAATCCCTGCAAATCTTATTATCACTTCAAGAAGTAGAAATGTGGAAAACAATCTAATAATTAGTAAAACAATTATATAAGAGAAACAGTTGCAATCTAATTAATCTGTAAAGCACAAAGCATCGTATATAGATCAGATTTTCACTTTATATAATCAACACATTATTTCATAAAGATGATAACCAACGATCATATGATTATATAACACAATTCACAATATAAGGAGTAGTAGACTCACTTATTCCCCTATTTACTGCTGAACAAATTTCTTATTTAATCATGCACTTCAATTATCACAAAATGCAATATTTTAACACCCTCAATTAACTGGAAAAATGACAACCTAATTTCGTGAATTCAATAGAAAAATGAAAAAATGTCCTCTATTTGAACTTGTGAACAAAAACCATCAATGAATCCCAAGAGCGGTCCTTGAATTGTATACAAAAGTCTTACAAAGATTGATAACCTAATAAAGATTTCCAATAAAAACTGAAACATTATGGACATGAAACATAACTTTCTATATTTTATATAGATACACTTTGATGAATAGGCTCAAGAACAAAAGAAAATAAAACTCACAGAATTGGTCATAATAAAATCACACAATTTAGGACTAAATGCCCATTCGCCAAAATAATATTACATATTAAAATTGATATAAGAACATATAACTAATTATTTTTGTACGAAATGTTGAATCTAAAAACAATATAAAAGGGAATTTTTTTAGGTATATGTATGTGAGAATAAGAATTTTACACAAGCATGAAATTGGATTAAAGACAAGCAATGTTCATGCTAATAGTTCGTGTTTTCCATATATATATATATATATATATATATATATATATATATATATATATATATATATATATATATATATATATATATATATATATATATAACTAAATGCATGTACAAATGATATGAGAAAGTGAAATTAAAATTCAATTTTTCTTATCTGAGTCACCATGTTTGCAAATCGAAGTTGTTTGGAGAAGATGGGATATGTGGGTGTGTGTGGCTAGATCTTGCGTTTGTAATATGTAAACCTTAGTTTTGCTTAGGGTTTTGGAGTTTGTGATGGATAAGAACGATGTGAAGGTGAACGAAGATGGAGGGTAGGATAAAGTCTAAATAAGGAAGATAAGGTAGGGGTTATGACAAAAAGGAAGAAAAAAGAAGCAACGAGCGAGATTCCATGCCTTATTTTTTTCTCGGGATAATAGCTGGAAGCAATGACTAGAAGTGAAACCAAAATTTGTTAGCTTCCTCAAAAGTTAAATTATTTGGTACGAATATCCATAAGAGGTCCCATTAGTATCACTTTATAAGACGTGTGTTGAAAGGGGTTTTAAATACTATAGTTTTTAAGACCATTAATTTTATCCGTCCGAAACAGTGTAATTTAGGAACTCAAATTTTATCCATCTTTTAAGCGACAGTCTCAAAAATTACTTTTTTTTATAATTTGACAACCTCTCATATGCAATACTTAGGGTCAGGCCTAAACCAGGGGCATGCGATAAAAACTGGATATGGTGTCTGACAACTTCCAGGAAAATATCATCGAGCCAACCAAAATAATAACCCAGCCTTGGGGGAAAATGGTGAACTGAGGGATAAGCATTCTCGCATCCTTGTAGGGATTAAACCTACAAAGCTGTGCTTCTCGAACGACATAACAGTTTCACTCCTCCCGAGTCCCATCAGGGCCCATAACACCATAGTGGTTGCTCCGCAAGCGATAAATCAAACGAGTTGAACTATCCTTATACTTCTTTTTTATTATGCTTAATATTTCTCCCCCTCATGACTATTTTACACATATCTTAGCACTATTTAGATGACATAGGTTTATAGTCCCTTTAAACATAGATACGTTCTTAGGCCCCCATGTACAATATTATACATTTTTTCCAAACATATATGGGAATGCGAGGGACCTCGAGATAAAAAAAATTTAAGTACGTAAAAATAATGATTACATGTATGCATCACGCACTGCAAAGTCTTGATTTTCATATTTTTAAATCGTATACCCTCGAGGCCAAAAGTGATAAGTCGAAAGGCTAGTCACCAATGGATATTTTCACTCTTTTTGCCCACCCTTCTAGTATATCGGGAAATATCTCTCTTGATTTTAAAGTCTCAGTGAAATGTTACGATTGAAGTTAGTTTTGTACTGGAGTATATCGAATAGGCTTTCACATCATTCCGTGCTAGGGTAAAGTGGTTTCACAGGTACCTTAAAGGTTATTTGGTCCAAGCATCTCGATATATCATGATCCATGGCAATAAAAAGCGATCCACCAATCTCCTAGTGCCATCGACTTTTTTCACATAAAAAGCCCTAGGAACATTCCATGTTGCACAAAAAGAGAAGATACTTATGAGACAATTGCTCTAATGGAATTTTTATTAAATTATTAGACGGTAAGAGGCTATCCAAACCCATCAAATTCCAGGATGAATGTCTTCCCATTTCTAATGGAAGATAAATTAACATAAATCCGCAAGTCATCATCAAAACATAATTGCTTTACATTAGATTCACCTACCTACATTTTTACTTTTGGTGAAAATAGTAAAACATCATTTATTACTTCCTCACTTCTCGTATGAAAAGCAAAAGCTCACCCATATTTACCTGAATCCAATAGGACTCTTTTATGTTATTCCATTTTTAAGATATTTCCAAACAAACAAATCCCATACACATACGGTTAAAAACATATGAAATAATTGCATCTGAAAACTCATACATATGTGGGCCCTCCCCTATGTATTGTCCTTTTATCCATAAAATCTGACTTTTTCGCAGTTATGATTATCAACACAGAGTTCGCACTAAGTTATTACCCTGGAAAATCGTGTTCATACTCCTTGCGATGGTTTAGTTTTCATCAGCCAACTTTCCACCCATGACTATTAATTATGCTTCATAGTACGTTCCATCTCTACCAAAGAAGATCATTCCCCATTAGTAATGGACTGGGTTTTGAGATAACTTGACAACATCATCGCCTCTTAGCATACCGTACAATCCAAAATAAGTGCACTAGGTTGACCCCAAGTCCAGTCATAAGTGGCCAGTGCTACAACTGGAGGAGGAGAGATTGTACTCCCCAACCCCCAACACTGGTACACCGCTTATGGTAAATGTCAAAATAGTACCAACTATCCTCCATGAATCACTTAAACCAGTTCTAGCATCGACTCCCCCTTCCAACACCGATGCCCCCACTTCCAAATATCATTTGACCCCCATTGATACTTTGAACCCTACCATCAGTAACCCGAGTACCCACGCACCACCTTTTAAGTACCTCCACGAGATGAATCTGTATTTGCTCCACGGGATAATGAGGTTATTCATCCATCTCCAAATAAAGAAATAACATAGGTTCAATCTGAACTACATCTCCTCCAAGAATCCATTAACAAAATGAAAATTATTCATAAGATTATAAACATCAATAAGATGGATCTCTATCCCGAGGCTTGGTTACCATATAAATTCAAGATGCCTGTCTTCAAGACGTACAATGGGATAGGCTTCCCATTCACCCATTTATCCAACTACCACCTTTGTATGTAGGTTCAAAACATAGACTTAGGCGTGTTAGAGAGGATGTTCTCATCCCCCCTGTTTGAAGGAGCCCTTACTTAGCATATGGGCCTAAAATATAGGGGAACTGCCAAAACATAGTATGATGTATGATGTGCATTTACTAAGTAGTACGAATACAGTGAGAAACTTGGAAGTAAGTGTACGGATTTATAAAAGCTAAAACAAGAGGAGGGAGAGGCAGTTGATACTTTCATCACTCATTGTAGAGAGAAATTCAGTCAAATGGTCAATCTTCCCTCGGAAAATGATAAGATAGATATAGTGATCAATAACCTCTTAAAGGTGGTACATAATGAACTTTGGCTCAGTTGTATCCCAGATTTTAAATCTCTAAACCACATAGGGTGTAAGATTGAAGAAGTTTGGCAGCCTAATCTACCAAATCTTCTAAGGAACATCGTCAAGATGGAAATTAGTTCTCCACATGTAAGAACTGACCTAGAACTTCCACGTCTCACATCATTACTTTCCTGGTTAGTTCAGAACTGGAACCACACCAAGATGCCATTTCTTCCCAAGCTACGATAGACACCACTACACTTTTCTAACTTACATTGTGAGTTTCATAAGGGTCCCGATGACATTACGGATAACTGTTGGGTCTTGATATTTGCCATCTAAGACTTCATTGACACCAATATCCTCATCCCACCCAAGATCAATGTTAATAACAACCCTTGTGATATCACCCTAACCTCCGCACTAATGCCCTATCCGATGCCCCCATAATAAACATTAACTCATCTACCCTAATAGTCCCTGTTCATCACAAAAAAGGATGAAGGCACATTTACACTTCTATACATACACCCCTTTGGGCAAGCCACCCCTTACCTAAAGATCATGGCCGTGACCAAACCCACTCTTAATCATATAGCATTCTACATCATGGCCATACAATCCCAGTAAACTAACAACTGGATCTTGGACTTTCTCCAAGTCATAGAGTTCATGTTCTCAAAAAAGCGAGGACTTCTCACTCCATCTTTAGAGGAAACAAATCATTTTTTTGAATGGTAGGAAATATACGATGAGGCCATATAAGTAACCCTATAATATCAACTTCACAGTACCAATAAATTCCACTGGATGTGGAGGATCAAGTTTCGAGGCACACTTGTTCATTATCATAAATTCAGGAACTAAGAGTGCAACCCACTCACCCACTACATCAAACATATTCTCGATCAACTCTTTAGAAAACATTGGGAGTTCCATATCTACTAGTCACTAGATAAAGGACCTCATAGGTAGGATACCCTGATGTCCTAGCCTCCAGTATAAATGAGTGAGATAAATCGATAACTGGGGGATAATGATCATAATATATGAAAGTATTGAGTTCTCCACCATCTATTTCTTGAAGTTGAGAAGATAATGAGAACCCTTGTTGCTCAAAGGAACACCACTTGGGAAGATGATGTAAGAGATATTCCTAGTTTTATATCTTATGTCATGCACGGGAGTCTTCTAAGATAAGTATGGAACTTACTCTAGAAAAATTAGAGGATAATGCTCAGCCACAAAATACTCCAATCCAAATACGACTTTCAACACGAGATGACCCCTAAACCCCTTACCAAAGGACCTGAAACATGATTATTCCCTCTTGCTATAATCCACATAATACAAATAGACTTTTCTTACAGTGTCAATCCTTCACGACTGATCGATTCAATGTCTGAATTGAACCCCACCACGAAAAACACAGCATTAGGCAAAATCAGAACAAATATTGAGAACTTTAGTCCCCGATCCTTGTCATGTATACTTTACCTATCTATCGATTCATGGAATTACATATTATTTTTACCATCTCCTTATCACCGAGGAGAACACATCTTCAAGGACCGTGAATGAGTTTGTCCTCAACCCCGATGTCTAGACCATGATGACATAATAACACTACTCCCTGGGAAAATACTAGGACTTCACGAATGAGAACCTTTTGTGACACCCTGACTAATTAAATACCGGGTATTTACTCCTTTATTCAAATTAATACAAAATGTCAAGTTGGTTCAGTTCATAGCATCACTGTCAAAAAACGTTTTAATAATTTCTAGCCACCTAATATTTAAAAAGTGAGTTGTCAATTTTAATAAAGTTCGATTAACATACAATCCATTTAAATTATGAAATACTAATACCACAACCACAACACAGTCAAAATAAAATAACAATGGAATAGCAAAAAATCTGAAGGAATACTCCTCTAAATAATTCGAATACTGAATACAACCAAATACAAAGTCTAAATTACTAATTAATACAATCCAAATCTGAAATAAAACTGAGTAAATAAGATGTATCTAAAAGAAAGGGGCGTCATACCCTACAGATGAATAAATACGAAATAGAGTCAAGGTAGAAAGTGGAGGCGTCTACTATCGAGGTCCTATAACTTCCACAGAAGCTACAGCACGTCACTGGAATAGAACTCCTAAGCTTGGTGTCCTTATGGCTAGGCACCTAAAAGGTTTTTACAAGAAAATAGATTTGAAAGCAAACGGGTCAGAGCCCGATTGTGAAAACAGTTTAAAATATAGCAAGTGTTTAATATCATTAAACAATGAATATAAAATACATGATAGTGTGTGCACTCACATGAGTTCCTCACCTCTCAACTAATTGTGCACACCTATCGTACTCGTTCCCATTCTAATTATTCTACTATTTAACTAGTCCAATCCGCAACCTTACATTTCTTTACATTTCAAATTTTGATTCCCAACATCTTAATATAAATCGGAGTCTTACTGTTATTACTCATAATTAGTTATAATAATTTGTAAGAATTTCTCCATCTTTAACCATACTAAAAATGTTACAATTATTCACACTTACACTTTAATAAACAATTTATCTCAATTATAAGTATATTAATATCATCATAAATATACAATAATGGCACCCCTAGGCTAAGCTACGGTGCACACATACTCTGCTATCAAATCCAGGTACATCACATACATAAGGACCACGTATTCCGAATCTCTCAGGAATCGTTTCAATAAGTAACAATTACACATGATGGAGGCGAACATAGTTCACATCTCATGGGTCATGCACATACCTACGCTCCCATGATCAGCAGAATTATTAACTCACCAATAAGTCATTCTCTGACCTATGTCCTCGAGGTACCAATCTAAATCCCCCCGTAGGCACACGAAGATTAGATGGTCTTAATCGAACGCCGAGCTCCTGTGATAGCAAGTATGGTAAGTATGTTATACACAGATAAACACATATACTAAGCATTCACACATCTTAGGTATCTTATGATATTAATTGAGAGGTATATTTCACATCACTATAGCATCATCAATTGTTGCACACATACACGTTCCGTAATAATATACCATATAGATTTTCAACTCTTCTCACGTCGCAATTTCAAGTACTTATAACCTAACCCATAGAAGTTTCTCGGTCTATTATAAAATTCTAAGTTTTTGATCCTCAACGTAATCCAATCTCATAAATATACCCACTAATCACAAGGGAAGAATAACACTCAATTAGGTAAGCCTATAGAAAGTTGAAAACAAAAATCGGGCCTAAAAAGGACATTCTGTGAACTCGTTATAAGTCACTGAAATCTCGTTCGAACGATGTCGTTCAAACGAGTGTCATTCGAATGAATGTCTTTGAATGAACTATTAACTCGTTAGAAGGGGTACTGTCATCTCGTTAGAAACTCGTTCGAACGAGGTCGTTCAAACGACCTGGGTTTGTCTTCTAACGAGATGGCAGAAAATGGCCAGAAATTTCCCAACTTCATTTTTCTTCAATTCCTCTTCTCTAAATCCATCCTAAGATCATCCCAATTAAGTTTTATTGTTCTTAAACTACTCTAAGTCCTCCTAGGTCGTTTCTTAACATATTTTTGGGGTCAAATCTTACTATTCGACATGCAATAACCATAAATTCCCCAAATCTTACCCCAAACCCTATGAACTTGAACCCATAATTTTATTGTACCTAATTACTCATCATTAATCCGTTTTTAAATCATCAAAGTAAAGTTTTTGGGTACCAATTTCATCCATAATCATTCTACATGAAATCCCTATCCAAAAATCATTTGTTTCACAACAATTCCTTTGGGTTTTTCATCAAAACTTTCAAGGCATAAATAGTTTCTACACTAAACATGGAGGAAATATTCATTGAACTTACTAACATCAAATCACTTGCCTTAGGTTTGTTCTTCAAATTTGTTGTCGGTGATTATAGGTTGGTTCTCTCCTCTTTCTTGGTCACAATTTCTTCCAAAATGATGGTGATAGGAGATGGTTTGGTTTGGAACCTCCTTTAACCTCTCTCTAACTTCTCTCAAAAACCTCCATAGCTCACACATTTGTCTTTTGCTAGGAATGTCCTTAGTGGACTCCCTAATAGTATATAATTAAACTCTAAAATTCGTGGGTTTTAATTCCTCTATTTTTTAAAATTACCAAAATACCCTTCTGGGTTATCGGTTTGACCTAAAAATGCCCCGGGACACAAACTAAACTCCCGGCTAGTGTTTTCTGACTATTTCGACCCTTCTGGACATGTTGGCACACTCAAAATGACCATTCGGTTATTAAAATATAAGTTACTTTTTAATCTAATTAATTTCATGATTGACGCGACTGACACGCGTGTCCCAACTAAATTTCCCAAATTATCATATTTCAGCCTCGTGACAACTTTAATGTTTTCAATACTCATATATTGCCATATATTGTCAATAATATTTAATTTTAACATCATACTCAAATACCAATTCACATCCCGTTAGTATTTACATCCTGATTAATTCCCAATTAATTCTCATTTAATTCAATTAATCCATTAAATAAAATTCAATAAAATTATGGGGTATTACATACTTCCCCCCTAATAACAGAATTTCGTCCCGAAATTCAGAACTAAAGAATACCTGGTAGAAATAACTATGGATAACGTTCGCGTATCTCATCCTCTCTCTCCCATGTGGACTCCTCGGCATTATGATGCCTCCACTAAACATGTACTAATGGTACTATTTTTTATCTCAGTTTCCTCTCGCTACGGTCCAGAATGACAATCGGCCCCTGCTCGTAGGAACTATCGGGTTGTAAATCGATGTCCTCTAACGCAATGTGAGTATGGTCCAAAATGTCCCTAAGATATTTCGTTAGTGAGGAAATATGGAACACATCATGAATCCTATGCAAGTGCTCCGGTAACCCAAGTCTTTACGCTACTGGCCCAATCCGCTCGATGATAGGAAATGGTCCCACATATCAAGGAGCCAGTTTCCCCTTATTCCCGAAATTCATAATCCCCTTCATCGGAGATTCTCTGAGTAGCACCTGGTCCCCCACCTTGAACTCTCTAGAGAACCTCTTGGCATCAGCATAGCTCTTCTATCGGTCCTGAGCTACCCGAATACGGCTCCGTATCATCTCTATCCTTGTCAAAGTATCTTGAATCACTTCCGGACCAAGGAGTTTATTATCCCCCACCTCTAACCAACATGTTGGGGAACGACAAGGTCTACCATACAACGCCTCGAACGGAGCCATGCCAATGGTGAATTGGTAGGATTTATTGTAAGCAAACTCCACTAGTGGAAGGTACTGTTCCCATCCACCTCCAAAGTCTAGGATGCACATACGCAACATGTCCTCCAACATCTGATTCGTCTTCTCGATTTACCAATCTGTCTGCTATGACACCCCAACTAATTAAATACCGGGTAGCTACTCCTTTATTCAAATTAATACAAAATCTCATTTGGTTCAGTTCATAGCATCACTGTCGAAAAACGTTTTAACAATTACTAGCAACCTAATATTTAAAAAATGAGTTGTCAATTTTAATTAAATCCGATTAACATGCAATAAGTATCGCATTATGAAATAATGATATCACAACCACATTATAATCCCATTACAATGATAGAGAAATATATGAATTTTGCGGAACACTCCTCAGAAATAAATTCGAAATACTAAATAAAACTGAATACAAAGTCTGAATCACTAAATAATTACAATCCAAAATCTGAAATAAAACTGAGTAAGTAGGATGTCTCTAAAAGAAAAGGGGCGACATGCCCAACAGATGAGTAAATCCGAAATAGAGTCAAGATAGAAAGTTGAGGCGTCTACTATCGAGGTCCTGTAACTTCCACAACAACTACAACATGTCACCGGAATGAAAATCCTATGCTTGGTGTCCTTGTGGCTGGGCACCTAAAAGGTTTTTATAAGAAAATGGATTTGAAAGCAAACGGGTCAGAGCCTGATTGTGAAAACAGTTTAAAATACAGCAAGTGTTTAATATCATTAAATAGTGAATATAAAATACATGATAGTGCATTAACGAACATGAGTGACTCACCTCTCAACTAAGTGTGCACTCCTACGTAACCGTACCCGTTCTAGTTATTCCACTAACTAACTAGTCTAATACAATATATGAGTTTACTATACTATTTGTATTTTAAATTACCGTCATTTTAATATAAACATAGAGTTTTACCTTCATTCCTCAAGATTAGTTGCAATAATTACTAAGAGTTTTCCTATTTTTAACTCTACAAAAGATATTATATTCATTCACATTTGTTCTTATATAAACAGTTCATTTCAGTATTCCAGTATATCATTCTCATCATAATTATATAATAATGGAACCCATAGACTAAGATGCGTTGCACATACTCTGCTATCAAATCCCGGTACATCACGTACATAAGGATCATGTATTCCGAATCTCTCAGGAACCGTTATGATAAGTAACAATCACACACAATGGAGGCGAACATAGTTCACATCACATGGATCATGCACATACCTACGCTCCCATGATCAGCAGACTTATTAACTTCTCAATAAGTCATTCTCTGACCTATGTCCTCGAGGTACCAATCTAAATCCCGCCGTAGGCACACAAAGATTAGATGGCTTGATCATACGCCAACCTCCCGTGATAGCAAGTATGGTAGGTATGTTATACACAAATAACCACATATACTAAGCATTCACACATCTTAGATATCTTATAATATCAATAGAGGTATATTTTACATTTCTATATCGTCATTAAATGTTACACGTTTACAAATCCCCGAATAATATACATTAAACGTTGTCAACCCCTCTCACGTCATAATTGTAGGTACTTATTACCTAACCCCTAAATGTCATCCAATTTCCTACACAATTCTAAGTTTCAATCCTCAACATACTCAAATCTCACAACTATACTCCCTAGTCAACAAGGGAAGGTTAACACTCGATTAAAAAAAGTCTACTAGAATTTCAAAATAAAATAAGGCCTAAACGGCCATTCAAGTAACTCGTTAGAAATCTCGTTCGAACGAGGTTGTTTGAACGAGTGTCGTTCGAATGAAGTCTTCGAACGAAATGGTTAGAAGGGATACTGTCATCTCGTTAGAAGTCTCGTTCGAATGACCTGGGTAGGTCTTCTAACGAGATGGCTAAAAATGCCCAGAATTTTCCCAACCCGTTTTCTTCATTTTTCTCTTCTCTTAATTCATCCTAAGATCATCCAAATTACGTTTTAATGTTTTTAAACTATTTTAACTCACCCTAGGTCACTCCTTAACATATTTGGGGTCAAATCTTACTAATCAACATGCCAAAATCATAAATCCCCAATTCTTTCCCCAAACCCTATGAACATGCCCTCAGAATTTTATTGACTGCCAAGACTCTTATTAATCCGTTTTTAAATCATCCAAAGTTTCATTTTTGCGTATTGAATTCGTCCATAATCATTCTACATGCAAATCCCTACCCAAAATCACGAGTTTCACAATAATTCCATTGTGTTTTTCATCCAAAACTTCTAAGAGAAAAACAGTTTCTACACTAAACATGGAGAAAATATTCATTACAATTAATGACATCAAATCACTTGTCTTAAATTCGATGTTCTGATTCGTTGTTGATGATCAAGGTTGGCTCTCTCTCTTCTTTTCGGTCACAATTGCCTTTCAAAACGCTGGTGATGGAAGATAGTTTTGTGGAACCTCTTTTAACTTCTCTCTAAATCCTCTAAAAACTCCCGTATCCCACTCTCTTGCCTTTTCCTGGTAATGGACTTAGTGGCCTGTTTAAAAATATAAAAATAAACTGTAAAATTCGTGGGTTTTAATTCCTCAATTTATAAAATTACCAAAATACCCTTCTAGGTTGTCTGTTTGACCTAAAAATGCCCCGGGACCCAAACTAAACCCCGGGCTAGTGTTTGCTAACTATTTTGACCCTTATGGACGCATTAGCACACTCAAAATGATCATTTGGTTGATAAAAAATATAATTTAATTTATAATTTAAATAAATTCATTCCTGACGCGACTAACACGCGCGTTTCAACTAAATTTCCCAAATTATCGTATTTCAGTCTCTTGACAATTTAAATATTTTCAATACTCATATATTACCATATATACTCAGAAATATTCAATTTTAACATCATAATCAATGAAATAACAACTCACATCTCGCTAGTATTTATATCCTGATTAATTCCCAATTAATTCTCATTTAATTCAATTAATCCCTTAAATACAAATCAATAAAAGTACGGGGTATTACATACTTCCCCCCTATTAACAGAATTTCGTGCCGAAATTTGGAACTAATGAATACCTGGTAAAAATAGCTCTGGATAACGTTCACGCATTTCATCCTCGTGCTCCCATGTGGAATCCTTGGCATTATGATGCTGCCACTGCACGCGTACTAATGGTACTATCTTCGACCTCAGTTTCCTCTCGTTGTGGTCCAGAATAGCAATCGGCCCCTCCTCGTAGGAACTATCGGGTAGAAGATCGATGTCCTATAAAGAAATATGAGTATGGGTCAAGTCGTCCCTAAGATATTTCCTTAGCGAGGAAATATGGAACACATCATGAATCCTATGCAAGTGCTCCGGTAACCCAAGTCTATACGCAACTGCCCCAATCCTCTCGATGATAGGAAATGGCCCCACATATCTTGGTTCCAGTTTCCCCTTCTTCCCAAAATGCATAATCCCCTTCATCGTAAATACTCTGAGTAACACCTGGTCCCCGACCTTGAATTCTATAAAGAACCTCTTGGCATCGGCATAGCTCTTCTGCCGGTCCTAAGCTACCCGAATGCGGCTCCGTATCATCTCTATCCTTATCGAAGTGTCCTGAATCACTTCCAGCCCAAGGAGTTTGTTATCCCCCACCTCTAACCAACATGCCGGGGAACAACAAGGTCTACCATAAAATGGCTGGAATGGATCCAAGCGAATGGTGAACTGGTAGGAGTTATTATAAGCAAAATCCACCCGTGGAAGGTACTTCTCCTAACCACCTCCAAAGTCAAGGATGCATATACGCAACATGTCCTCCAACATCTGATTTGTCTACTTTGTTTGCCCATCAGTCTGCGGGTGATATGTCGTACTCAGCCTCAACTCCATACCCATTGCCTCCTAGAAACTCTCCTAAAATCGTGAAACAAATATCTTGTCTCAATCAGACACGATATTTAGAGGCACCCCGTGAAGTCTCACTATCTCCGTAATGAAAATCTTGGCATACTATCCCGTAGTGTAGTTTGTCCTCACTGGCAGAAAATGAGCAACTTTGGTCAAACTATACACAATTACCCATATGGAGTCATGACCCCTCTGTGACGTAGGTAACCCCGAGATAAATTCCATGGATATGCTCTCCCATTTCCACATCGGAACCTCTAACGGTTGTAGAAGTCCTTCCGAATTCTAATGGTCCACCTTTACTAACTAACAAGTGGCACATTTAGAAACAAACACGGCAATATCTCTCTTCATCCCGTTCCACCAGTACTACCGTCTCATGTCTTGGTACATCTTATCCCCACCAGGGTGTACCGTAAATCGCTAGCCGTGCGACTCTGTCCTTACCTCGTGTAGAAAGTCTTCCCCTTCCAGAATGATCAGTCTCCTATTGAAGCATAATCCCCCATCTGAACTAATGGTATAGGAATCGGCTCCTTCTGCTAGTAATCGAACTATCTGTTCCTGACAGAACAAGTCTTTTGCCTGGGCCTTTATCACTCTCGTAACAATCTGAGATGTAACACTCATCACATACATGAATGATCGGGCCACTGCATCCTGATATCCCAACTCCTTCCACTTAGTTGTCCACACCTCGGCCACCTCATCTACTGGACTACTGCTCAACGCGTCTGCTACCCCATTAGCCTTCCCTGGGTGATATTGGATATCAAACTGATAATCCTTCACAAACTCAAGCCACCGATGTTGACGCATATTCAGTTCCTTCTGCGTGAAGAGGTATTGTAGAGACTTGTGATCTGTGAATAGCCAAAATTTCTCCCCCAGGAGATAGTGTCTCTAAATTCAAAGAGCGAATACGACTGCCGCTAACTCCAAGACGTGGGTGGGGTAATTCTTCTCGTGGGGTTTAAGCTTACGGGAAGCATAAGCTATAGCCTGACTCTCCTATTGCAGTACACCTCCAAGTCCTTGTAAGGACGCATCGGTGTAGACTAGATACTCAACTCCCGGTCTTGGCAATGCTAACACATGCGCTGAGGTGAACTTGTCCTTCAACTCATCGAATGCCAAATGACAGGCATCGCTCCAGATGAATGGCACAGCTTTGCGAGTCAGATGTGTTAAAGGACCCGCTGTCTTTGAGAAACCCTGAATAAACCTCCTGTAGTATCCTGCTAGGCCCAAGGAACTATGGATATCAATCGGTGTCATGGGCTATCCCCACTCCCTCACCACGGATACCTTCCTCAGATCAACAGATATCCCCTGGCTTGAAATGATATGCCCTAAAAATTGAACCTCCTTTAGACAAAACCCACATTTCTCGTACTTTGCATAAAGCTCGTTCTGGCATAGTGTCTGTAAAACCTGCCTAAAATATTCACCGTGTTCCTCCTCTATTTGGGAGTAAACTAGAATGTCATCAATGAATATAATGATGAACTGGTCTACGAACTCTCTGAATACCCTATTCATCAAATCCATAAACACGGCTGGGGCATTGGTCAAGCCAAAAGGCATAACTCGAAACTCATAGGAACCATATCTCGTCAAGAAATCAGTCTTCAAGACGTCCTATTCCCTGATACGCAACTGATGGTATCCCGATCGCAAGTCAATCTTTGAGAAGAAGGAAGATCCTCTCAACTGGTCGAACAAGTCATCGATTCGGGGAAACGGATACTTATTTCGTATCGTGACGTTATTCAACTCCCAGTAATCTAGACACAACCTCAATGTTTCATCCCTCTTCTTTAGGAACAACATAGGGGCACCCCACGATGAATTACTCCTTCGGATAAACCCCTGACCCAACAACTGCTCTATCTGATCCCTTAGCTCTCTCATCTCCGCTGGAGCCATACGGTAAGGTGCGCGGGTAATTGGCCGAGTGCCCAGCCTCAAGTCGATAACAAAATCTATCTCTCTACTAGGAGGTAATCCAGGTACATCCTGGAATACATCGATAAACTCCCTAACAACAGGGATCGAATAAAGTGGTAATACCACTTCCTTAGAGGTCTCCTCCTTTATATAGTACAAGTGAGTGGATGATCCTCCCTCATGGCGAGGCATCACCACTAAAAAAACACCTGCCCGGGTATAGAAAAAATGATACTTCTACTAAAATAATTAATCATGGCTCGGTACGTAACTAGCCAATCGAAACCAATAATCGCATCCTACTCACTCATCTCTAATACTAACATATCGGCAGGTAAAGTAAATTTCCCGATATCTATACCCACACCTCTACAAATAAGAGAAATCACAAACCCCCTACTCAACGGTGAATCTACGCAAGTAATCGTGCTCTCTGCAGTGTCTAACAAACCCAAAGTGCGTGAAAATGTCGTGGAAATGAAACAGTGTGTGGCCCCCGTATTAAATAAAATACGCCCTATAGTCCCCTGAATAGAGAACATGCCCTCAATAGCAGGTGGATCTTGTGGGACTATAGCCTGCTGGAGCTGAGAAACTCGTCCGAACTGAAGTTGTCCCTACTGGACTGGGACTGCTGGGATGGGTGGCAAGGTTGGCATATGCAGTGGTACTAGGAGGGCGGAAGGAATCATACGTCTTTGGGACACATGTCGAGCACCCTGTTGCTGCTACTGTGGGGCCATGCCCCTATCAGGACACTCCTGGCGTTTGTGTCCAATATTTCCACAAGTAAAGCATTTCCCTGGAAAATTTACCCTCTCTGACCCTGCTGCCCACGACCCTGGTGGCCACTGCCATTCCTACCCTGGCCGTGTTAGCCCTGATGAAACTGTTGTTGTTGGCTATGCTGGCCATGCTGACCCTGATGGCCATGCTGACCCTACTGGCCCTGACAAAAACATCCCTGACTATTTCTGAAACCCCGAGATCTAAACCTCTTAAAATCCCCCTGCTGGGAACCCTGATCACCCTGCCTGTACTGACCCTGAGCAGATTATGCCCCGCTAGCACCATTCCCCCCTGTCCAGCCATGATGGATGGACTCTCCTGATCGCTTACCCTCTGACAAGTGAAATCGTGGTTCTGGCAGTGAAGTAGTGCTGCGTTAACCACATCAGAATAAGTGGCCAATGAGAGATTACCCAATAAGTGCTGACTGATCCTCCAGGTCAACCCATCCATGAACTTATCAATCTTTTTCTCCTCGAGAACGATGTTCAAGAGATTAGTGAATTCGGCCTCATACTCGGCCACGGTCTTCCCCTCCTACTTGAGGTTCATTAACTTACTCCTCATTTCGGTGTGAACGGTTGATGGAAAATACTTGTGGTCGAACCGCACCCAAAACTCCTGTATAGAAAGGATGTCTCTCTCCTCCATGGTGGTAATGGACTCCCACCATTGCAACGCTGATCCTAATAGCTTAAAAGTATCCAGTATCTATTTTAGTACCTCCATGCACTCATATATCCTCAAATGCCTTTGAATGTCCTTCTTCCACTGACTGGACACAATGACATCGGAGCTACCTGCAAACTCCGGAGGGTGTGCTTTCTGAAATGAATCACGAACACGTTCCCAAGTATTCGGGAAAGCACGAGCCTGTACAGGCGCTACTATCGGCACCTAAGGTGGTGCCTGCTGCACAACTACTAGAGCGACATTTACCGTTTAGGCTACAATAACGGTAACCTCTACGGCATTCAAGGAGCCCTGGACTGGTGCAGGCTGTGGCTCGGGCTAAGTATCCCTGGAACTCGTTGTGCACGTCGTGGAGGCATCTGAAATGAGAGTAAAGTCTTATAAGTTCACAATTATTATCTCAAAATAGCTTAAGAGCGAAACATACACAAAAGAATACAAGAATCATAAAAATATAGGGCTCTATATCAAAGAAAGCTACGCGGAAACATAACAAGCCGTACAGATCCTAAGGACACTAGAACCTGATGCTCTGATACCACCTGTGACACCCCGACTAATTAAATACCGGGTAGCTACTCCTTTACTCAAATTAATACAAAATTTCAAGTTGGTTCAGTTCATAGCATCACCGTCGAAAAACGTTTTAACAATTACTAGCCACCTAATATTTAAAAAGTGAGTTGTCAATTTAAATTAAATCCGATTAACATGCAATAGTTATCACCTTATGAAATAATGATAGCACAACCACATTATAGTCCCATTACAATGATAGAGAAATATATGAATTTGGAGGAACACTCCTTGAAAATAATTCGAAATACTAAATAAAACTGAATGCAAAGTCTGAATCACTAAATAATTACAACCCAAAATCTGAAATAAAACTGAGTAAGTAGGATGTCTCTAAAAGAAAAGGGGTGACATTCCTAACAGATGAGAAAATATGAAATAGAGTCAAGATAGAAAGTGGAGGCGTCTACTATCGAGGTCCTGTAACTTCCACTGTAGCTACAACACGCCACCGGAATGGAAGTCCTACGCTTGGTGTCCTAGTGGCTGGGCACCTAAAAGGATTTTACAAGAAAATAGATTTGAAAGCAAACGGGCCAGAGCCCGATTGTGAAAAGAGTTTAAAATACATCAAGTGTTTAATATCATTAAAGAGTGAATACAAAATACATGATAGTGCGTGCACTTACATGAGTTACTCACGTCTTAACTAAGTGTGCACTCCTGCGTACCCGTACCCATTCTAGTTATTCCACTAATAAACTAGTCTAATACAATATCTGAGTTTACTATACTATTTGTAGTTTAAATTTCCAAAATTTAAATATAAATATAGAGTTTTATCTTCATTCCTCAGGATTAGTTGCAATAATTACTAAGAGTTTTCCCATTTTTAACTCTACAAATGTTGTTAAATTAATTCACATTTGTACTTATATAAACAGTTCATTTCAGTATTCTAGTATATCAGTCTCATCATAAATATAAAGTAATGGCACCCCTAGACTAAGCTGCAGTGCACACATACTCTGCTATCAAATCTCGGTACATCACGTACATAAGGATCACATATTCCGAATCTCTCAGAAACCGTTATAATAAGTAACAATAACGCACAATGGAGGCGAACATAGTTCACATCACATGGGTCACGTACACACCTACGCTCCCATGATCAGCAGACTTATTAACTTCTCAATAAGTCATTCTCTGACCTATGTCCTCGAGGTACCAATCTAAATCCCCCCATAGGGACACAAAGATTAGAGGGCCTGATCATACGCTAACCTCCCGTGATAGCAAGTATGGTAGGTATGTTATACACAAATAACCACATATACTAAGTATTCACACAACTTAGATATCTTATAATATCAATAGAGGTATATTTTACATTCCTATATCGTCATTAAATGTTACAAATAAGAGAAATCACAAAACCCCTACTGAACGGTGAATCTACCCAAGTAATCGTGCTCTCTGCAGTGTCTAACAACCCCAAAGTGCGACAAAATGTCGTGGAAATGAAATAGTGTGTGGCCCCCGTATTAAATAAAATACGCCCTATAGTCCCCCTGAATAGAGAACATGCCCTCAATAGCAGGTGGATCTTTTGGGACTACAGCCTGCTGGAGCTGAGAAACTCGTTCGTACTGAAGTTGTCCCTACTGGACTGGGACTGCTGGGATGGGTGGCAAGGCTGGCATATGCGGTGGTGCTAGGAGGGCGGAAGGAATCATAGGTCTTTAGGACTCATGTCGAGCACCCTGTTGCTGCTACTGTGGGGCCATGCCCCTATCAGGACAATCCTGGCGTTTGTGTCCAATCTTTCTATAAGTAAAGCATTTGCCCAGAAAATTTCCCCCTCTCTGACCCTGCTGCCCACGACCCTAGTGGCCACTGCCATTCCTTCCCTGGCCATGTTGGCCCTGATGAAACTGTTGTTGTTGGCTATGCTGGCCATGCTGGCCCTGATGGCTGTGCTAACCCTACTAGCCCTGACGAAAACCTCCCTGACTATTTCTGAAACCCCAAGATCTAAACCTCTTAAAATCCCCCTAGTGGGAACCCTGAGCACCCTGCCTGTGCTGACCTTGAGCAGATTGTGCCCTGCTGGCACCATTCCCCCTGTCCTGCCCTGATGGATGGACTCTCCTGAACGATTACCCTCTGACAAGTGAAATCGTGGTTCTGGCAGTGAAGTAGTGTTGCGTTAACCACATCAAAATAAGTGGCCAACGAGAGATTACCCAATAAGTGCTGACGGATCCTCCAGGTCAACCCATCCATGAACTTCTCAATCTTTTTCTCCTCGGGAACGATGCTCAAGTGATTAGTGAATTCGGCCTCATACTCGGCCACGGTCTTCCCCTCCTTCTTGAGGTTCATTAACTTCCACCTCATTTCGGTGTTAACAGCTGTTGGAAAATACTTATGGTCGAACCGCACCCAAAACTCCTGTATAGAAAGGATGTCTCTCTCCTCTATGGTGGTAATGGACTCCCACCTTTGCAACACTGATCCTAATAGCTTAAAAGTATCCAGTATCTGTTTCAGTACCTCCGTGCACTCATACATCCTCAAATGCCTTTGAATGTCCTTCTTCCACTGACTGAACACAATGACATCGGAGCTACCTGCAAACTCCGTAGGGTGTGATTTCTGAAAAGCATCACGAACACGTTCCCAAGTAGTCGGGAATGCATGAGCCTCTACAGGCGCTACTACCGGCACCTAAGGTGGTGCCTGCTGCACAACTGCTAGAGCGACATTTACCGCTTAGGCTACAATAACGGTAACCTCTACGGCATTTAAGGAGCCCTGGACTGGTGTTGGCTGTGGCTCGGGCTGAGTATCCCTGGAACTCGCTGTGCACGTCGTGGAGGCATCTGAAATGAGAGTAAAGTCTTATAAGTTCACAGTTATTGTCACACAATAGCTTAAGAGCGAAACATACACAAAAGAATACAACAATCATAAAAATATAGGGCTCTATATCAAAGAAAGCTACGCGGAAACATAACAAGCCGTACAGATCCTAAGGACACTAGAACCTGATGCTCTGATACCACCTGTGACACCCCGACTAATTAAATACCGGGTATCTACTTCTTTATTCAAATTAATACAAAATTTCAAGTTGGTTCAGTTCATAGCATCACAGTCGAAAAAAGTTTTAACAATTACTAGCCACCTAATATTTAAAAAGTGAGTTGTCAATTTAAATTAAATCCGATTAACATACAATAGGTATCACATTATGAAATAATGATAGCACAACAACATTATAGTCCCATTACAATGATAGAGAAATATATGAATTTGGAGGAACACTCCTCTAAAATAATTCGAAATACTAAATAAAATTGAATACAGAGTCTGAATCACTAAATAATTACAACCCAAAATCTGAAATAAAACTGAGTAAGTAGGATGTCTCTAATAGAAAAGGGGCGACATTCCTAACTGATGAGTAAATCTGAAATAGAGTCAAGATAGAAAGTGGAGGCGTCTACTATCGAGGTCCTGTAACTTACACTGTAGCTACAACACGCCACCAGAATGGAATTCCTACGCTTGGTGTCCTAGTGGTTGGGAACCTAAAAGGTTTTTACAAGAAAATAGATTTGAAAGCAAACGGGCCAGAGCCCGATTGTGAAAACAGTTTAAAATACATCAAGTGATTAATATCATTAAACATTGAATACAAAATACATGATAGTTCGTGCACTCACATGAGTTACTCACCTCTGACCTAAGTGTGCACTCCTGCGTACCCGTACCCATTCTAGTTATTCCACTAACAAACTAGTCTAATATAATATCTGAGTTTACTATACTATTTTTAGTTTAAATTTTCGAAATTTTAATATAAATATAGAGTTTTACCTTGATTCCTCAGGATTAGTTGCAATAATTACTAAGAGTTTTCCCATTTTTAACTCTACAAAAGTTATTACATTAATTCACATTTGTACTTATCGAAACAGTTCATTTCAGTATTCCAGTATATCATTCTCATCATAAATATACAATAATGGCACCCCTAGACTAAGCTGCGGTGCACACATACTCTGCTATCAAATCCAGGTACATCACGTACATAAGGATCACATATTCCGAATCTCTCAGGAACCGTTATAATAAGTAACAATCGCACACAATGGAGGCGAACATAGTTCACATCACATGGGTCACGTAGATACCTACGCTCTCATGATCAGCAGACTTATTAACTTCTCAATAAGTCATTCTCTGACCTATGTCCTCGAGGTACCAATCTATATCCCCCCGTAGGGACACAAAGATTAGATGGCCTGATCATACGCTAACCTCCCGTGATAGCAAGTATGGTAGGTATGTTATACACAAATAACCACATATACTAGGCATTCACACATCTTAGATATCTTATAATATCAATAGAGGTATATTTTACATTCCTATATCGTCATTAAATGTTACAAATAAGAGAAATCACAAAATTCCTACTCAACGATGAATCTACGAAAGTAATCGTGCTCTCTGCAGTGTCTAACAACCCCAAAGTGCGTGAAAATGTCGTGGAAATGAAACAGTGTGTGGCCCCCGTATTGAATAAAATACGCCCTATAGTCCCCTGAATAGAGAACATGCCCTCAATAGCAGGTGGATCTTGTGGGACTACTGCCTGCTGGAGCTGAGAAACTCGTCCGTACTGAAGTTGTCCTTACTGGACTGAGACTGTTGGGACGGGTGGCAAGGCTGGCATATGCGGTGGTACTAGGAGGTCGGCAAGAATCATAGGTCCTTGGGACTCATGTCGAGCACCATGCTGCTGCTACTGTGGGGTCATGCCCCTATCAGGACACTCCTGGCGTTTGTGTCCAATCTTTCCACAAGTAAAGCATTTCCCCGGAAAATTTCCCCCTCTCTGACCCTGCTGCCCACGACCCTGGTCGCCACTGCCATTCCTTCCCTGGCCGTGTTGGCCCTGATGAAACTGTTGTTGTTGGCTATACTGGCCATGCTGACCCTGATGGTCGTGCTGACCCTACTGGCCCTGACGAAAACCTCCCTGACTATTTCTCAAACCCCGAGATCTAAACCTCTTAAAATCCCCCTACTGGGAACCCTGATCACCCTGCCTGTGCTGACCCTGAGCAGATTGTGCCCCACTGGCACTATTCCCCCCTGTCCTGCCCTGATGGACGGACACTCCTGATCGCTTACCCTCTGACAAGTGTAATCGTGGTTCTGGCAGTGAAGTAGTGCTGCGTTAACCAGATCAGAATAAGTGGCCAATGAGTGATTACCCAATAAGTGCTGACGGATCCTCCAGGTCAACCCATCCATGAACTTCTTAATCTTTTTCTCCTCAGGAATGAAGTTCAAGAGATTAGTGAATTTGGCCTCATACTCGGCCACGGTCTTCCCCTCCTGCTAGAGGTTCATTAACTTCCACCTCATTTCGGCGTGAACGGCTGATGGAAAATACTTGTGGTCGAACAGCACCCAAAACTCCTGTATAGAAAGGATGTCTCTCTCCTCCGTGGTGGTAATGGACTCCCACCATTGCAATGCTGATCCTCATAGCTTAAAACTATCCAGTATCTGTTTCACTACCTCCATGCACTCATACATCCTCAAATTCCTGTGAATGTCCTTCTTCCACTGACTGGACACAATGACATCGGAGCTACCTGCAAACTCCGGAGGGTGTGCTTTTTGAAAAGAATCACGAACACGTTCCCAAGTAGTAGGGAATGCATGAGCCTGTACAGGCGCTACTACCGGCACCTAAGGTGGTGCCTGCTGCACAACTGCTAGAGCAAAATTTACCGCTTAGGCTACAATAACGGTAACCTCTACGGCATTCAAGGATCCCTGGACTGGTGCAGGCTGTGGCTCGGGCTAAGTATCCCTGGAACTCGCTGTGCACGCCGTGAAGGCATTCGAAATGAGAGTAAAGTCTTATAAGTTCACAATTATTATCTCAAAATAGCTTAAGAGTGAAACATACACAAAAGAATACAACAATCATAAAAATATAGGGCTCTATATCAAAGAAAGCTATGCGGAAACATAACAAGCCGTACAGATCCTAAGGACACAAGAACCTGATGCTATGATACCACCTGTGACACCCCGACTAATTAAATACCGGGTAGCTACTCCTTTATTCAAATTAATACAAAATTTCAAGTTGGTTCAGTTCATAGCATCACTATCGAAAAACGTTTTAACAATTACTAGCCACCTAATATTTAAAAAGTGAGTTGTCAATTTAAATTAAATCCGATTAACAAGCAATAGGTATCACATTATGAAATAATGATAGCACAACCACATTATAGTCCCATTACAATGATAGAGAAATCTATGAATTTGGAGGAACACTCCTCGAAAATAATTCGAAATACTAAATAAAACTGAATACAAAGTCTGAATCACTAAATAATTACAACCCAAAATCTGAAATAAAACTGAGTAAGTAGGATGTCTCTAAAAGAAAAGGGACGACATTCCTAACAGATGAGTAAATCTGAAATAGAGTCAAGATAGAAAGTGGAGGTGTCTACTGTCGAGGTCCTGTAACTTCCACTATAGTTACAACACGCCACCAGAATGGAACTCCTACGCATGGTGTCCTAGTGGCTGGGCACCTAAAAGGTTTTTACTAGAAAATAGATTTGAAAGCAAACGGGCCAGAGCCCGATTGTGAAAACAGTTTAAAATACATCAAGTGTTTAATATCATTAAACAGTGAATACAAAATACATGATAGTGCGTGCACTAACATGAGTTACTCACCTCTCAACTAAGTGTGCACTCCTGCGTACCCGTACCCATTCTAGGTATTCCACTAACAAACTAGTCTAATACAATATCTGAGTTTACTATACTATTTGTAGTTTAAATTTACGAAATTTTAATATAAATATAGAGTTTTACCTTCATTCCTCAGGATTAGTTGCAATAATTACTAAGAGTTTTCCTAGTTTTAACTCTACAAAAGTTGTTACATTAATTCACATTTGTACTTATCTAAACAGTTCATTTCAATATTCCAGTATATCATTCTCATCATAAATATACAATAATGGCACCCCTAGACTAAGCTGCGGTGCCCACATAGTCTGCTATCAAATCCCGGTATATCACGTACATAAGGATCACATATTCCGAATCTCTCAGGAACCGTTATAATAAGTAACAATCACACACAATGGAGGCGAACATAGTTCACATCACATGGGTCACGTACATACCTACGCTCCCATGATCAGCAGACTTATTAACTTCTCAATAAGTCATTCTCTGACCTATGTCCTCGAGGTACCAATCTAAATCCCCCCGTAGGCACACAAAGATTAGATGGCCTGATCATACGTCAACCTCCCGTGATAGCAAGTATGGTAGGTATGTTATACACAAATAACCACATATACTAAGCATTCACACATCTTAGATATCTTATAATATCAATAGAGGTATATTTTACATTCCTATATCGTCATTAAATGTTAGACGTTTACAAATCCCCGAATAATATACATTAAACGTTGGCAACCCCTCTCACGTCGTAATTTTAGGTACTTACTCCCTAACCCCTAAATGTCATCCACTTTACTACCCAATTCTAAGTTTTAATCCTCAACATACTCAAATCTCACAACTATACTCCCTAGTCAACAAGGGAATGTTAACCCTCGATTAAAATAAGTCTACTAGAATTTCGAAATAAAATCAGGCCTAAAAGGTCATTCTGTCAACTCGTTAGAAATCTCGTTCGAACGAGGTGGTTTGAACGAGTGTCATTCGAAAGAAGGCTTCAAACGAACTCGTTAGGAGGGATACTGTCATCTCGTTAGAAGTCTCGTTCGAATGACCTGGGTAGGTCTTCTAACGAGATGGCAAAAAATGCCCAGAATTTTCCCAACCTGTTTTTCTTCATTTTTATCTTCTCTAAATTCATCCTAAGAACATCCAAATTACGTTTTAATGTTTTTAAACTATTTTAACTCATCCTAGGTCAGTCCTTAACATATTTGGGGTCAAATCTTACAAACCAACATGCCAAAATCATAAATTACCAATTCTTGCCCCAAACCCTATGAACATGCACTCAGAATTTTATTGACTACCAAGACTCTTATTAATCCATTTTTAAATCATCCAAGGTTACATTTTTGCGTATTTAGTTCATCCATAATCATTCTACATGCAAATCCCTAACAAAAATCAAGAGTTTCGCAATAATCCCATTGGGTTTTTCATCAAAAACTTATAAGAAAAAAACAGTTTCTACATTGAACATGGAGGAAATATTCATTGCAATTAATGACACCAAACTCCTTGCCTTAAATACGATGTTCTGATTCGTTGTAGATGATCAAGGTTGGCTCTCTCCCTTCTTTCCGGTCACAATTTCCTTTCAAAATGTTGGTGATGGAAGATGGTTTGGTGGATCCTCTTTTAACTTCTCTCTAACTCCTCTTAAAACTCCTGTAGCCCACTTTCTTTCCTTTTCCTGGTAATGGCCTTAGTGGCCTCTTTAAAAATATAAAAATGAACTCTAAAATTCGTGGGTTTTAATTCGTCAATTTATAAAATTACGAAAATACCCTTCCAGGTTGTCGGTTTGGCCTAAAAATGCCCGGGGACCCAAACTAAACCCCCGGCTAGTGTTTTCTGACTATTTCGACCCGTCCGGATGCGTTGGCGCACTCAAAATGATCATTTTGTTGATAAAAATATAATTTACTTTTTGAATTTAAATAAATTTATTCCTGACGCGACTGACACACACATTTCAATTAGATTTTCCAAATTGTCGTATATATGTCTCTTGACAATTTAAATATTTTCAATACTCATATATTACCATATATACTCAGAAATATTCAATTTTAACATCATAATCAATCAAATACCAACTCACATCTCGCTAGTATTTATATCCGGATTAATTCCCAATTAATTCTCATTTAATTAAATTAATCCCTTAAATACAAATCAATAAATTACGGGGTATTACATCTGCGGGTGATACGTCGTACTCAGTCGCAGCTCCATACCCATGGCCTCTTGGAAATTCCCCCAAAATCACGAAATGAATATCTTGTCTCGGTTAGGTACGATATTGAGAGGCACCCCGTGAAGTCTCACTATCTCCTTTATGAAAATCTGGGCATACTGTCCCGTAGTGTAATCTGTCCGTGCTGGCAGGAAATAAGTAACTTTGGTCAACCAATCCATGATTAACCATACGAAGTCGTGACCCCTCTGTGACGTAGGTAATCCCATGATGAATACCATGGAAATGCTATCCAACTTCCACATAGGAACCTCTAATGGCTGTAGAAGTCCTGCTGATCTCTGATGGTCCACCTTTACCAGTTGATAAGTGGAACATTTAGAAATGAACTCGTCAATATCCCTCTTCATCCTGCTCAACCAGTATTGTCGCCTCATATCTTGGTACATCTTATCCCCACCAGGATGTACCGCGAATCAAGAACCGTGCGACTCTGACATTACCCCATGTCGCAAGTCTTCCCCTTTAGGAACAACCAGTCTCCCATTGAAGCGTAAGCCCCGTCTGATCCAACGGTATAGAACTCGACTCCCTCTTTTAGTAATCGAACTATCTGCTCCTGATAGAATGAGTCATTTTCTTGGGCCTTTATCACTCTCACAACAATCTGCGGCATAACAATCATCACAGACATGAATGATCGGGCCACTACATCCTGGTGTCCCAACTCCTTCCACTTTGCTTTCCACACTTCGGCCACCTCACCTACTGGCCTTCGGATCAACGCGCCTGCTACCATGTTAGCCTTCCATGGGTGATATTGGATATTGAATTGATAATCCTTCACGAACTAAAGCCACCGACGTTGACACAAATTAAGTTCTTTCTGCGTGAAGAGGTACTGTAGAGACTTGTGGTTCATGAACAAATGAAATTTCTCCCCCAGGAGATAATGTCTCCAAATTCGAAGAGCAAATACGACTGCCGCTAACTCCAAGTCATGGGTGGGGTAATTATTCTCGTGAGGCTTAAGCTTAGGGGAAGCATAAGCTATGGCCTGACACTACTATTGTAGTACAACTCCAAGTCCTTGTAAGGACGCGTCGGTGTAAACTAGATACTCAACTCCCATTCTAGGCAATGCTAACGCATGCATTGAAGATAACTTGTCCTTTAACTCATCGATTGCTAACTGACAGGCATCACTCGAGATGAATGGCACACCATTAGGAGTCATATGTGTCAAAGGACCCGCTATCTTGGAGAAACCCTGAATAAAACTCCTGTAGTATCCTGCTAAGCACAAGAAACTACGAATCTCAGTCGGTGTCGTGGGTTGTCCCCACTCCCTCACCGTGGATACCTTCCCCGGATCAACAGATATCCCCCTGTATGAAATGATATGCCCTAAAAACTGTACCTCCTTCAGCCAAAACCCACACTTTTCATATTTTGTATATAGCTCGTTCTGACACAGCGTCTGTAAAACCTGTCTCAAGTGCTCTGCATGTTCCTCCTTTTTCTGGGAGTAAACTAGAATGTCATCAATAAAGACAATGATGAACTGGTCTAGGAACTCTCTAAGCACCATATTCATCAAGTTCATAAACATGACTGGGGTATTGGTTAGGCCAAAAGGCATAACCTGAAACTCATAGGAACCATATCTCGTCAAAAAGGCAGTCTTCGAGACGTCTTGTTCCCTTATACACAACTGATGGTATCCCGACCGCAAGTCAAGATTTGAGAAGAAGGAAGCTCCCCTCAACTGGTCAAATAAGTCATCGATTTGGGTCAACAAATACTTATTACGTATCGTGACTTTATTTAACTCCCGGTAATTTACACACAACCTTAATGATCCATCCCTCTTCTTTATGAATAGCACAAGGGCACCCCATGGCGAAGTACTCCTACGGATAAATCCATGACCCAACAGATGCTCTATCTGATCCCATAACTGCCCCATTTCTACTGGAGCCATGCGGTAAGGCGTGCGGGTAATTGGCCGAGTGCCTAGCGTCAAATCGATAACAAAGTGAATCTCCCTACTAGGCGGTAATTCGAGAATATCCTGAAATACATCAGTAAACTCACTAAAAACTGGAATTGAATCGAGTGGTATTACCACTTCCTTAGAGGTCTCCTCCTCTATATAATACAAGTGAGTGGACAATCCTCCCTCAGGACGAGGCATCGCCACTATGAACATCTCCTGATCGGGTATGGCAAAAATAATACTCCTGCCGAAAGAATCAATCATGGCTCAGTACGTAACTAACCAATCCATATCAACAATCGCATCGTACTCGGTCATCTCTAATACTAACATATCAGCAGGTAAAGTAAATCTCCCGATCTCTATACCAACACCTTCACAAATAAGAGAAATCACAGAACCCCTACTGAATGGTGAATCTATGCAAGTAATCGTATTGTCTGTAGTGTCTAACAACCCCAAAGTGCGTGAAAATGTCGTGGTAATAAAATAGTGTGTAGCTCCTGTATGAAATAAAATACGCCCTATAGTCCCCTGAATAGAGAAATGCCCTCAATAGCAGGTGGATCTTGTGGGACTACAGCCTGCTGGAGCTGAGAAACTCGTCCGTACTGAAGTTGTCCCTACTGCACTGGGACTGCTGGGATGGGTGGCAAGGCTGGCATATACGGTGGTTCTAGGAGGGCGGCATGAATCATAGGTCCTTGGGACTCATGTCGAGCACCATGCTGCTGCTACTGTGGGGTCATGCCCCTATCAGGACACTCCTGGCGTTTGTGTCCAATCTTTCCACAAGTAAAGCATTTCCTTGGAAAATTTCCCCCTCTCTGACCCTGCTGCCCACGACCCTGGTCGCCACTGCCATTCCTTCCCTGGCCGTGTTGGCCCTGATGAAACTGTTGTTGTTGGCTATGCTGGCCATACTGACCCTGATGGTCGTGCTGACCCTACTGGCCCTGACGAAAACCTCCCTGACTATTTCTGAAACCCCGAGATCTAAACCTCTTAAAATCCCCCTGCTGGGAACCCTGATCACCCTGCCTGTGCTGACCCTGAGCAGATTGTGCCCCGCTGGCACTATTCCCCCCTGTCCTGCCCTGATGGACGGACACTCCTGATCGCTTACCCTCTGACAAGTGTAATCGTGGTTCTGGCAGTGAAGTAGTGCTGCGTTAACCAGATCAGAATAAGTGGCCAATGAGAGATTACCCAATAAGTGCTGACGGATCCTCCAGGTCAACCCATCCATGAACTTCTTAATCTTTTTCTCCTCGGGAATGAAGTTCAAGAGATTAGTGAATTTGGCCTCATACTCGGCCACGGTCTTCCCCTCCTGCTAGAGGTTCATTAACTTCTACCTCATTTCGGCGTGAACGGCTGATGGAAAATACTTGTGGTCGAACAGCACCCAAAACTCCTGTATAGAAAGGATGTCTCTCTCCTCCGTGGAGGTAATGGACTCCCACCATTGCAATGCTGATCCTCATAGCTTAAAAATATCCAGTATCTGTTTCACTACCTCCGTGCACTCATACATCCTTAAATGCCTTTGAATGTCCTTCTTCCACTGACTGGACACAATGACATCGGAGCTACCTGCAAACTCCGGAGGGTGTGCTTTTTGAAAAGAATCACGAACACGTTCCCAAGTAGTAGGGAATGCATGAGCCTGTACAGGCGCTACTACCGGCACCTAAGGTGGTGCCTGCTGCACAACTGCTAGAGCAAAATTTACCGCTTAGGCTACAATAACGGTAACCTCTACGGCATTCAAGGATCCCTGGACTGGTGCAGGCTGTGGCTCGGGCTGAGTATCCCTGGAACTCACTGTGCACGCCGTGAAGGCATTCGAAATGAGAGTAAAGTCTTATAAGTTCACAATTATTATCTCAAAATAGCTTAAGAGTGAAACATACACAAAAGAATACAACAATCATAAAAATATAGGGCTCTATATCAAAGAAAGCTATGCGGAAACATAACAAGCCGTACAGATCCTAAGGACACAAGAACCTGATCCTATGATACCACCTGTGACACCCCGACTAATTAAATACCGGGTAGCTACTCCTTTATTCAAATTAATACAAAATTTCAAGTTGGTTCAGTTCATAGCATCACTGTCGAAAAACGTTTTAACAATTACTAGCCACCTAATATTTAAAAAGTGAGTTGTCAATTTAAATTAAATCCGATTAACAAGCAATAGGTATCACATTATGAAATAATGATAGCACAACCACATTATAGTCCCATTACAATGATAGAGAAATCTATGAATTTGGAGGAACACTCCTCGAAAATAATTCGAAATACTAAATAAAACTGAATACAAAGTCTGAATCACTAAATAATTACAACCCAAAATCTGAAATAAAACTGAGTAAGTAGGATGTCTCTAAAAGAAAAGGGACGACATTCCTAACAGATGAGTAAATCTGAAATAGAGTCAAGATAGAAAGTGGAGGTGTCTACTGTCGAGGTCCTGTAACTTCCACTATAGTTACAACACGCCACCAGAATGGAACTCCTACGCATGGTGTCCTAGTGGCTAGGCACCTAAAAGGTTTTTACTAGAAAATAGATTTGAAAGCAAACGGGCCAGAGCCCGATTGTGAAAACAGTTTAAAATACATCAAGTGTTTAATATCATTAAACAGTGAATACAAAATACATGATAGTGCGTGCACTAACATGAGTTACTCACCTCTCAACTAAGTGTGCACTCCTGCGTACCCGTACCCATTCTAGGTATTCCACTAACAAACTAGTCTAATACAATATCTGAGTTTACTATACTATTTGTAGTTTAAATTTACGAAATTTTAATATAAATATAGAGTTTTACCTTCATTCCTCAGGATTAGTTGCAATAATTACTAAGAGTTTTCCTAGTTTTAACTCTACAAAAGTTGTTACATTAATTCACATTTGTACTTATCTAAACAGTTCATTTCAATATTCCAGTATATCATTCTCATCATAAATATACAATAATGGCACCCCTAGACTAAGCTGCGGTGCCCACATAGTCTGCTATCAAATCCCGGTATATCACGTACATAAGGATCACATATTCCGAATCTCTCAGGAACCGTTATAATAAGTAACAATCACACACAATGGAGGCGAACATAGTTCACATCACATGGGTCACGTACATACCTACGCTCCCATGATCAGCAGACTTATTAACTTCTCAATAAGTCATTCTCTGACCTATGTCCTCGAGGTACCAATCTAAATCCCCCCGTAGGCACACAAAGATTAGATGGCCTGATCATACGTCAACCTCCCGTGATAGCAAGTATGGTAGGTATGTTATACACAAATAACCACATATACTAAGCATTCACACATCTTAGATATCTTATAATATCAATAGAGGTATATTTTACATTCCTATATCGTCATTAAATGTTAGACGTTTACAAATCCCCGAATAATATACATTAAACGTTGGCAACCCCTCTCACGTCGTAATTTTAGGTACTTACTCCCTAACCCCTAAATGTCATCCACTTTACTACCCAATTCTAAGTTTTAATCCTCAACATACTCAAATCTCACAACTATACTCCCTAGTCAACAAGGGAATGTTAACCCTCGATTAAAATAAGTCTACTAGAATTTCGAAATAAAATCAGGCCTAAAAGGTCATTCTGTCAACTCGTTAGAAATCTCGTTCGAACGAGGTGGTTTGAACGAGTGTCATTCGAAAGAAGGCTTCAAACGAACTCGTTAGGAGGGATACTGTCATCTCGTTAGAAGTCTCGTTCGAATGACCTGGGTAGGTCTTCTAACGAGATGGCAAAAAATGCCCAGAATTTTCCCAACCTGTTTTTCTTCATTTTTATCTTCTCTAAATTCATCCTAAGAACATCCAAATTACGTTTTAATGTTTTTAAACTATTTTAACTCACCCTAGGTCAGTCCTTAACATATTTGGGGTCAAATCTTACTAACCAACATGCCAAAATCATAAATTACCAATTCTTGCCCCAAACCCTATGAACATGCACTCAGAATTTTATTGACTACCAAGACTCTTATTAATCCATTTTTAAATCATCCAAGGTTACATTTTTGCGTATTTAGTTCATCCATAATCATTCTACATGCAAATCCCTAACAAAAATCAAGAGTTTCGCAATAATCCCATTGGGTTTTTCATCAAAAACTTATAAGAAAAAAATAGTTTCTACATTGAACATGGAGGAAATATTCATTGCAATTAATGACACCAAACTCCTTGCCTTAAATACGATGTTCTGATTCGTTGTAGATGATCAAGGTTGGCTCTCTCCCTTCTTTCCGGTCACAATTTCCTTTCAAAATGTTGGTGATGGAAGATGGTTTGGTGGAACCTCTTTTAACTTCTCTCTAACTCCTCTTAAAACTCCTGTAGCCCACTTTCTTTCCTTATCCTGGTAATGGCCTTAGTGGCCTCTTTAAAAATATAAAAATGAACTCTAAAATTCGTGGGTTTTAATTCGTCAATTTATAAAATTACGAAAATACCCTTCCAGGTTGTCGGTTTGGCCTAAAAATGCCCGGGGACCCAAACTAAACCCCCGGCTAGTGTTTTCTGACTATTTCGACCCGTCCGGATGCGTTGGCGCACTCAAAATGATCATTTTGTTGATAAAAATATAATTTACTTTTTAATTTAAATAAATTTATTCCTGACGCGACTGACACACACGTTTCAATTAGATTTTCCAAATTGTCGTATATATGTCTCTTGACAATTTAAATATTTTCAATACTCATATATTACCATATATACTCAGAAATATTCAATTTTAACATCATAATCAATCAAATACCAACTCACATCTCGCTAGTATTTATATCCGGATTAATTCCCAATTAATTCTCATTTAATTAAATTAATCCCTTAAATACAAATCAATAAATTACGGGGTATTACATCTGCGGGTGATACGTCATACTCAGTCGCAGCTCCATACCCATGGCCTCTTGGAAATTCCCCCAAAATCACGAAATGAATATCTTGTCTCGGTTAGGTACGATATTGAGAGGCACCCCGTGAAGTCTCACTATCTCCTTTATGAAAATCTGGGCATACTGTCCCGTAGTGTAATCTGTCCGTGCTGGCAGGAAATAAGTAACTTTGGTCAACCAATCCATGATTAACCATACGAAGTCGTGACCCCTCTGTGACGTAGGTAATCCCATGATGAATACCATGGAAATGCTATCCAACTTCCACATAGGAACCTCTAATGGCTGTAGAAGTCCTGCTGATCTCTGATGGTCCACCTTTACCAGTTGATAAGTGGAACATTTAGAAATGAACTCATCAATATCCCTCTTCATCCGGCTCAACCAGTATTGTCGCCTCATATCTTGGTACATCTTATCCCCACCAGGATGTACCGCGAATCAAGAACCGTGCGACTCTGACATTACCCCATGTCGCAAGTCTTCCCCTTTAGGAACAACCAGTCTCCCATTGAAGCGTAAGCCCCGTCTGATCCAACGGTATAGAACTCGACTCCCTCTTTTAGTAATCGAACTATCTGCTCCTGATAGAATGAGTCATTTTCTTGGGCCTTTATCACTCTCACAACAATCTGCGGCATAACAGTCATCACAGACATGAATGATCGGGCCACTACATCCTGGTGTCCCAACTCCTTCCACTTTACTTTCCACACTTCGGCCACCTCACCTACTGGCCTTCGGATCAACGCGCCTGCTACCATGTTAGCCTTCCATGGGTGATATTGGATATTGAATTGATAATCCTTCACGAACTAAAGCCACCGACGTTGACACATATTAAGTTCTTTCTGCGTGAAGAGGTACTGTAGGGACTTGTGGTTCATGAACAAATGAAATTTCTCCCCCAGGAGATAATGTCTCCGAATTCGAAGAGCAAATACGACTGCCGCTAACTCCAAGTCATGGGTGGGGTAATTATTCTCGTGAGGCTTAATATTACGGGAAGCATAAGCTATGGCCGGACACTACTATTGTAGTACAACTCCAAGTCCTTGTAAGGACGCGTCGGTGTAAACTAGATACTCAACTCCCATTCTAGGCAATGCTAACGCATGCATTGAAGATAACTTGTCCTTTAACTCATCGATTGCTAACTGACAGGCATCACTCGAGATGAATGGCACACCTTTAGGAGTCATATGTGTCAAAGGACCCGCTATCTTGGAGAAACCCTGAATAAAACTCCTGTAGTATCCTGCTAAGCACAAGAAACTACGAATCTCAGTCGGTGTCGTGGGTTGTCCCCACTCCCTCACCGTGGATACCTTCCCCGGATCAACAGATATCCCCCTGTATGAAATGATATGCCCTAAAAACTGTACCTCCTTCAGCCAAAACCCACACTTTTCATATTTTGTATATAGCTCGTTCTGACACAGCGTCTGTAAAACCTGTCTCAAGTGCTCTGCATGTTCCTCCTTTGTCTTAGAGTAAACTAGAATGTCATCAATAAAGACAATGATGAACTGGTCTAGGAACTCTCTAAACACCCTATTCATCAAGTTCATAAACATGACTGGGGTATTGGTTAGGCCAAAAGGCATAACCTGAAACTCATAGGAACCATATCTCGTCAAAAAGGCAGTCTTCGAGACATCTTGTTCCCTTATACACAACTGATGGTATCCCGACCGCAAGTCAAGATTTGAGAAGAAGGAAGCTCCCCTCAACTGGTCAAATAAGTCATCGATTTGGGTCAACAAATACTTATTACGTATCGTGACTTTATTTAACTCCCGGTAATTTACACACAACCTTAATGATCCATCCCTCTTCTTTATGAATAGCACAAGGGCACCCCATGGCGAAGTACTCCTACGGATAAATCCATGACCCAACAGATGCTCTATCTGATCCCATAACTGCCCCATTTCTACTGGAGCCATGCGGTAAGGCGTGCGGGTAATTGGCCGAGTGCCTAGCGTCAAATCGATAACAAAGTGAATCTCCCTACTAGGCGGTAATTCGAGAATATCCTGAAATACATCAGTAAACTCACTAACAACTGGAATTGAATCGAGTGGTATTACCACTTCCTTAGAGGTCTCCTTCTCTATATAATACAAGTGAGTGGACAATCCTCCCTCAGGACGAGGCATCGCCACTATGAACATCTCCTGATCGGGTATGGCAAAAATAATACTCCTGCCGAAAGAATCAATCATGGCTCAGTACGTAACTAACCAATCCATATCAACAATCGCATCGTACTCGGTCATCTCTAATACTAACATATCAGCAGGTAAAGTAAATCTCCCGATCTCTATACCAACACCTTCACAAATAAGAGAAATCACAGAACCCCTACTGAATGGTGAATCTATGCAAGTAATCGTATTGTCTGTAGTGTCTAACAACCCCAAAGTGCGTGAAAATGTCGTGGTAATAAAATAGTGTGTAGCTCCTGTATGAAATAAAATACGCCCTATAGTCCCCTGAATAGAGAAATGCCCTCAATAGCAGGTGGATCTTGTGGGACTACAGCCTGCTGGAGCTGAGAAACTCGTCCGTACTGAAGTTGTCCCTACTGCACTGGGACTGCTGGGATGGGTGGCAAGGCTGGCATATACGGTGGTTCTAGGAGGGCGGCATGAATCATAGGTCCTTGGGACTCATGTCGAGCACCATGCTGCTGCTACTGTGGGGTCATGCCCCTATCAGGACACTCCTGGCATTTGTGTCCAATCTTTCCACAAGTAGAGCATTTCCTTGGAAAATTTCCCCCTCTCTGACCCTGCTGCCCACGACCCTGGTCGCCACTGCCATTCCTTCCCTGGCCGTGTTGGCCCTGATGAAACTGTTGTTGTTGGCTATGCTGGCCATGCTGACCCTGATGGTCGTGCTGACCCTACTGGCCCTGACGAAAACCTCCCTGACTATTTCTGAAACCCCGAGATCTAAACCTCTTAAAATCCCCCTGCTGGGAACCCTGATCACCCTGCCTGTGCTGACCCTGAGCAGATTGTGCCCCGCTGGCACTATTCCCCCCTGTCCTGCCCTGATGGACGGACACTCCTGATCGCTTACCCTCTGACAAGTGTAATCGTGGTTCTGGCAGTGAAGTAGTGCTGCGTTAACCAGATCAGAATAAGTGGCCAATGAGAGATTACCCAATAAGTGCTGACGGATCCTCCAGGTCAACCCATCCATGAACTTCTTAATCTTTTTCTCCTCGGGAATGAAGTTCAAGAGATTAGTGAATTTGGCCTCATACTCGGCCACGGTCTTCCCCTCCTGCTAGAGGTTCATTAACTTCTACCTCATTTCGGCGTGAACGGCTGATGGAAAATACTTGTGGTCGAACAGCACCCAAAACTCCTGTATAGAAAGGATGTCTCTCTCCTCCGTGGAGGTAATGGACTCCCACCATTGCAATGCTGATCCTCATAGCTTAAAAATATCCAGTATCTGTTTCACTACCTCCGTGCACTCATACATCCTTAAATGCCTTTGAATGTCCTTCTTCCACTGACTGGACACAATGACATCGGAGCTACCTGCAAACTCCGGAGGGTGTACTTTCTGAAAAGCATCACGAACACGTTCCCAAGTAGTCGGGAATTCATGAGCCTGTACAGGCGCTACTACCGAAACCTAAGGTGGTGCCTGCTGCACAACTACTAGAGCGACATTTACCGCTTAGGCTACAATAACGGTAACCTCTACGGCATTCAAGGAGCCCTGGACTGGTACAGGCTGTGGCTCGGGCTGAGTATCCCTGGAACTCGTTGTGCACGTCATGCAGGCATCTGAAATGAGAGTAAATTCTTATAAGTTCACAATTATTATCTCAAAATAACTTAAGAGCGAAACATACACAAAAGAATACAACAATCATAAAAATATAGGGCTCTATATCAAAGAAAGCTATGTGGAAACATAACAAGCCGTACAGATCCTAAGGACACTAGAACCTGACGCTCTGATACCACCTGTGACACCCTGACTAATTAAATACCGGGCAGCTACTCCTTTATTCAAATTAATACAAAATTTCAAGTTGGTTCAGTAAATAGCATCACTGTCAAAAAACGTTTTAACAATTACTAGCCACCTAATATTTAAAAAGTGAGTTGTCAATTTAAATTAAATCCGATTAACATGCAATAGGTATCACATTATGAAATAATGATAGCACAACCACATTATAGTCCCATTACAATGATAGAGAAATATATGAATTTTGAGGAACACTCCTCGAAAATAATTCGAAATACTAAATAAAACTGAATACAAAGTCTGAATCACTAAATAATTACAACCCAAAATCTGAAATAAAACTGAGTAAGTAGGATGTCTCTAAAAGAAAAGGGGCGAAATTCCTAACAGATGAGTAAATCGAAAATAGAGTCAAGATAGAAAGTGGAGGCGTCTACTATCGAGGTCCTGTAACTTCCACTGTAGCTACAACACGCCACCCCGAATGGAACTCCTACGCTTGGTGTCCTAGTGGCTGGGCACCTAAAAGGTTTTTACAAGAAAATAGATTTGAAAGAAAACAGGCCAGAGCCCGATTGTGAAAACAGTTTAAAATACATCAAGTGTTTAATATCATTAAACAGTGAGTACAAAATACCTGATAGTGCGTGCACTCACATGAGTTACTCACCTCTCAACTAAGTGTGCACACCTGCGTACCCGTACCCATTCTAGTTATTCCACTAACAAACTAGTCTAATACAATATCTGAGTTTACTATACTATTTGTAGTTTAAATATCCTAAATTTTAATATAAATATAGAGTTTTACATTCATTCCTCAGGATTAGTTGCAATAATTACTAAGAGTTTTCCCATTTTTAACTCTACAAAAGTTGTTACATTAATTCACATTTGTACTTATCTAAACAGTTCATTTCAGTATTCCATTATATCTTTCTCATCATAAATATACAATAATGGCACCCCTAGACTAAGCTGCGGTGCACACATACTCTGCTATCAAATCCCGGTACATCACGTACATAAGGATCACATATTCCGAATCTCTCAGGAACCGTTATAATAAGTAACAATCACACACAATGGAGGCGAACATAGTTCACATCACATGGGTCACGTACATACCTACGCTCCAATTATAAGCAGACTTATTAACTTCTCAATAAGTCATTCTCTGACCTATGTCCTCGAGGTACCAATCTAAATCCGCCCGTAGGCACACAAAGATTAGATGGCTTGATCATACGCCAACCTCCCGTGATAGCAAGTATGGTTGGTATGTTATACACAAATAACCACATATACTAAGTATTCACACATCTTAGATATCTTATAATATCAATAGAGGTATATTTTACATTCTTATATCGTCATTAAATGTTACACGTTTACAAATCCCCGAATAATATACATTAAACGTTGGCAACCCCTCTCACGTCGTAATTTAAGGTACTTATTCCCTAACCCCTAAATGTCATCCAGCTTACTACACAATTCTAAGTTTTAAACCTCAACATACTCAAATCTCACAACTATACTCCCTTGTCAATAAGGGAACGTTAACACTCGATTGAAATAAGTCTACTAGAATTTCGAAATAAAATCAGGCCTAAAAGGCCATTCTCAACTCGTTAGAAATCTCGTTCGAACGAGGTTGTTCGAATGACTGTCATTCGAAAAAAGGCTTCAAACGAACTCGTTAGAAGGGATACTGTCATCTCATTACAAGTCTCGTTCGAATGACCTGGGTAGGTCTTCTAACGAGATGGCAGAAAATGCCCAGAATTTTCTCAACCCGTTTTTCTTCATTTTTCTCTTCTCTAAATTCATCCTAAGATCATCCAAATTACGTTTTAATGTTTTTAAACTATTTTAACTCACCCTAGGTCACTCCTTAACATATTTGGGGTCAAATCCTACTAATCAACATGCCAAAATCATAAATCCCCAATTCTTGCCCCAAACCCTATGAACATGCACTCAGAATTTTATTGACTACCAAGACTATTATTAATCCATTTTTAAATCATCCAAGGTTACATTTTTGCGTATTGAATTCATCCATAATCATTCTACATGCAAATCCCTAACCAAAATCAAGAGTTTCGCAATAATTCCATTGGGTTTTTCATAAAAAACTTATAAGAAAAAAACATTTTCTACATTAAACATGGAGGAAATATTCATTGCAATTAATGACACCAAACCACTTGCCTTAAATCCGATGTTCTGATTCGTTGTTGATGATGACAGTTGCCTCTCTCTCTTCTTTCCGGTCACAATTTCCTTTCAAAATGTTGGTGATGGAAGATGGTTTGGTGGAACCTCTTTTAACTTCTCTCTAACTCCTCTTAAAACTCCCGTAGCCCACTTTCTTGACTTTTCCTAGTAATGGCCTTAGTGGCCTCTTTAAAAATATAAAAATGAACTCTAAAATTCATGGGTTTTAATTCGTCAATTTATAAAATTACGAAAATACCCTTCCAGGTTGTCAGTTTGGCCTAAAATGCCCTGGGACCCAAACTAAACCCCCGACTAGTGTTTTTTTGACTATTTCGACCCTTCCGGACGCGTTGGCGAACTCAAAATGATCATTCGGTTGATAAAATTATAATTTACTTTTTAATTTAAATAAATTCATTCCTGACGCGACTGACACGCGCGTTTCAATTAGATTTTCCAAATTGCCGTATTTATGTCTCTTAACCATTTAAATATTTTCAATACTCATATATTACCATATATACTCAAAAATATTCAATTTTAACATCATAATCAATCAAGTACCAACTCACATCTCGCTAGTATTTATATCCGGATTAATTCCCAATTAATTCTCATTTAATTCAATTAATCCCTTAAATATAAATCAATAAATTACGGGGTATTACATCTGCGGGTGATACGTCGTACTCAGTCGCAGCTCCATACCCATGGCCTCCTAGAAATTCTCCCAAAATCACAAAACAAAAATCTTGTCTCAGTCAGATACGATATTGAGAGGCACCTCGTGAAGTCTCACTATCTCCTTTATGAAAATCCGGGCATATTGTCCTGTAGTGTAATCTGTCCGTGCTGGCAGGAAATAAGTAACTTTGTTCAACCGATCCATGATTGTCGTGACCCCTCCGTGACGTAGGTAATCCCATGATTAAATCCATGGAAATTCTCCCCAACTTCCACATAGGAACCTCTAATGGCTGTAGAAGTCGTGCCGATCTCTGATGGTCCACCTTTACCAGTTGATAAGTGGAACATTTAGAAACTAACTCGGCAATATCCCTCTTCATCCCTCTCAACCAGTACTTTCGCCTCATATCATGCTACATCTTATCCCCACCAGGATGTACCGCGAATCAAGAACCGTGCGACTCTGACATTACCCCATGTCGCAAGTATTCCCGTTTAGGAACAACCAGTCTGGGCAATGGTAACGAATGCACTGAAGATAACTTGTCCTTTAACTCATCGATTGCTAACTGACAGGCATCACTCGAGATGAATGGCACACGTTTATGAGCCATATGTGTCAAAGGACCCGCTATCTTCGAGAAACCCTGAATAAACCTCCTGTAGTATGCTGCTAAGCACAAGAAACTACGAATCTTAGTCGGTGTCGTGGGTTGTCCACACTCCCTCACCGTGGATACCTTCCCCGGATCAACAGATATCCCCCTGTATGAAATGATATGCCCTAAAAATTGTACCTCCTTCAGCCAAAATCCACACTTTTCATATTTTGTATATAGCTCGTTCTGACACAGCGTCTGTAAAACCTGTCTCAAGTGCTCTGCATGTTCCTCCTCTGTCTGGGAGTAAACTAGAATGTCATCAATAAAGACAATGATGAACTGGTCTAGGAACTCTCTAAACACCCTATTCATCAAGTTCATAAACATGACTGGGGTATTGGTTAGGCCAAAAGGCATAACCTGAAACTTATAGGAACCATATCTCGTCAAGAAGGCAGTCTTTGAGACGTCCGATTCCCTGATACACAACTGATGGTATCCCGACCGCAAGTCAAGATTTGAGAAGAAGGAAGCTCCCCTCAACTGGTCGAATAAGTCATCGATTTGGGTCAATAGATAATTATTACGTATCGTGACTTTATTTAACTCCCGATAAGTTACACACAACCTTAATGATCCATCCCTCTTCTTTACGAATAGCACAAGGGCACCCCATGGAGAAGTACTACTACGGATAAATCCATGACCCAACAGATGCTCTATCTGATCCCATAACTCCCCCATTTCTGCTGGAGCCATGCGGTAAGGCGCGCGGGCAATTGGCCGAGTGCCCAGCGTCAAATCGATAATAAAGTCTATCTCCCTACTAGGCGATAATCCCGGAATATCCTAAAATACATCAGTAAACTCACTAACAACTGGAATTGAATCGAGTGGTATTACCACTTCCTTAGAGGTCTCCTCCTCTATATAATACAACTGAGTGGACGATCCTACCTCAGGACAAGGCATCGCCACTAGGAACATCTCTTGATCGGGTATGGCAAAAATAATACTCCTGCCGAAAGAATCAATCATGGCTCAGTATGCAACTAGACAATCCATACCAACAATCGCATTGTATTCGATCATCTCTAATACTAACATATCAGCAGGTAAAGTAAATCTCCCAATCGCTATACCAACACCTTAAAAAATAAGAGAAATCATTGAACCCCTACTGAATGGTGAATCTACGCAAGTAATCGTACTGTCTGTAGTGTCTAACAACCCTATAATGCGTGCAAATCTCGTGGTAATAAAATAATGTGTAGCTCCTGTATCAAATAAAATACGCCCCATAGTCCCCTGAATAGAGAAATGCCCTCAATAGCAGGTGGATCTTGTGGGACTACAGCCTACTGGAGCTGAGAAACTCGTTCGTACTGAAGTTGTCCCTACTGGACTGGGACTGCTGGGATGGGTGGCAAGGCTGGAATTTTTGGTGGTGCTGGGAGGGCGGCAGGAATCATAGGTCTTTGGGACTCATGTCGAGAACCCTGTTGCTGCTACTATGGGGCCCTTCCCCTATCAGGACACTCCTGGCGTTTGTGTCCAATATTTCCACAAGTAAAGCATTTCCCCGGAAAACTTCCCCCTCTCTGACCCTGCTTCCCACGGCCTTGGTGGCCGTTGCCATTCCTTCCCTGGCCATACTGGCCCTGATGCAACTGCTGTTGTTGGCCATGCTGACCCTGATGGCCGTACTGACCCTGATGGCCATGAAGAAAACCTCCCTATCCATTTCTGAAACCCCCAGATCTAAATCTCTTAGAATCCCCCTGCTGGGAACTCTAATCACCCTGCATGTGCAGACCCTGAACTGATTGTGCCCCGCCGGCACCATTCCCCGCTGTTCTGCCCTGATGGCTGGACTCTCCTGATCGCTTACTCTTAGAAAAGTGAAAACGGTTGTCCTGGAAATGAAGCAGTGTTGCGTTAACCACATCAGAATAAGTGGCCAACGATAGATTTCCGAGTAAGTGTTGACGGATCCTCCAGGTCAACCCATCCATGAACTTCTGTATCTTTTTCTCCTCTGTCGGAATCTCATTGGGGATGATGTTCAAGAGATTTGTGAACTCGACCTCATACTCTGCTTGAGGTTCATTAACTTCCTCCTCATTTCGTTGTGAACGCCTGATGGAAAATACTTGTGGTCGAATTGTACCCAGAACTCCTAAATAGAAAGGACATATCTCTCCTTCGCGGTGGTAATGGACTCCCACTACTACAACACTAACCCTACCAGCTTAAAAGTAGCCAATATCTGTCTATGTACATCCATACACTCATACATCCTCAGGTGTCTTTGGATGTCCTTCTTCCACTGATTAGACACAACGACGTCGGAGCTACCTGCAAAATCTGAAGGGTGTTCTTTCTGAAAAGCATCACGAATTTGTTCCCAAGCAGATGGGAATGCATGAGACTGTACTGGAACTACTACCGGTGCCTGAGGCGGTGCCTACTGCACAATTGCTAGAACGACATTTACCGCTTAGGCCACAATAGCTGCAACCTCCGCGGCATTCATGGTACCCTGAACTGGTGCAGGCTATGGCTCGGGCTGAGCATCCCTGGGAACTCACTGTGCACGTCGTGTAGGCATCTAAAATGAAAGAGAAGTCATATAAGTCTACTGTTATTAACGCAAAATAGCTGAAGAGCGAAACATACACAATAGAGTACAACAATCCTAAAATATAGGGCTCTATATCAAAGAACGCTTAGCGGAAACATAACAAGCCATACAGATCCTAAGGACACTAGAACCTGATGCTCTGATACCACCTGTGACAACTCGACTAATTAAATACCGGGTAGCTACTCCATTATTCAAATTAATACAAAATGTCAAGTTGGTTCAGTTCATAGCATCACTGTCGAAAAACGTTTTAACAATTTCTAGCCACCTAATATTTAAAATGTGAGTTGTCAATTTTAATAAAGTCCGATTAACATAAAATCCATTTAAATTATGAAATACTAATACCACAACCACAACACAGCCAAAATAAAATAACAATGGAATAACAATAAATCTGGAGGAATACTCCTCTAAATAATCCGAATATCGAATACAACCAAATATAAAGTCTGAATTACTAATTAATACAATCGAAATCTAAAATAAAACTGAGTAAATAAGATGTCTCTAAAATAAATGGGCGACATGCCCTACAGATGATTAAATCTGAAATAGAGTCAAGGTAGAAAGTGGAGGCGTCAACTATCGAGGTCCTGTAACTTCCACAACAGCTACCGCACGTCACTGGAATAAAACTCCTAAGCTTGGTGTCCTTGTGGCTGGGCACCTAAAAGTTTTTACAAGAATATAGATTTGAAAGCAAACGGGTCAGAGCCCAATTGTGAAAACAATTTAAAATATAGCAAGTGTTTAATATCATTAAATAGTTAATATAAAATACATGATAGTGCATGCACTCACATGAGTTCCTCACCTCTCAACTAATTGTGCACACCTATCGTACCCGTTCCTGTTCTAATTATTCTACTATTTAACTAGTCCAATCCGTAACCTGACGTTTCTTTACATTTAAAATTTCTATTCCCAACATCTTAATATAAACCGGAATCTTTCTGTTATTACTCATAAGTGGTTATAATAATTTGTAAGAATTTCTCCATCTTTAACCCTACTAAAAATGTTGCAATTATTCACACTTACACTTTAATGAAAAATTTATCTCAATTATAAGTATATTAATCACATCATAAATATACAATAATGGCACCCCAAGGCTAATCTGCGGTGCACACATACCCTGCTATCAAATCCCCATACATCACGTACATAAGGACCACGTATTCCGAATCTCTCAAGAATCGTTTCAATAAGTAACAATCACACATGATGGAGGCGAACATAGTTCACATCTCATGGGTCATGCACATACCTATGCTCCCATGATCAAAATACTTATTAACTCACCAATAAGTCATTCTCTGACCTATGTCCTCAAGGTACCAATCTAAATCCCCCCGTAGGCACACAAAGATTAGATGGCCTGATCATACGCCAACCTCCCGTGATAGCAAGTATGTAGGTATGTTATACATAGATAAACACATACACTAAGCATTCACACATCTTAGGTATCTTATGATATTAATAGAGGTATATTTTATATCCTTATATCGTCATTAATTGTTGCACACTTACACATTCCCGAATAATATACCATATACATTTTCGAGTCTTCTCACGTCGTAATTGCAAGTACTTATAACCTAACCCATAGAAGTTTCCCGGTCTATTATAAAATTCTAAGTTTTAATCCTCAATGTACTCCAATCTCACAACTATACCCACTAATCACAAGGGAAGAATAACACTCAATTAGGTAAGCCTACAGAAAGTTCGAAACCAAAATCGGTCTGTGAACTCGTTAGAAGTCACTGAAATTTCACTCGAACGAATGTCTTCGAACAAACTACCAACTCATTAGAAGGGGTAATGTCATATCGTTAGAAACTCATTCGAATGAGGTCATTCAAACGACCTGGGTTGGTCTTCTAACGAGATGGCAGAAAATGCCTAGAAATTTCCCAACTTCGTTTTTCTTCAATTCATCTTTTCTAAATCCATCCTAAGATCATACCAATTAAGTTTTATTGTTCGTAAACTACTCTAATTCCTCCTATGTCATTTATTAACATATTTTTGGGGTCAAATCTTACTAATCGACATGTAATAACCAGAAATTCCCCAAATCTTACCCCAAACCCTACGAACATGAACCCATAATTTTATTATACCTAATTACTCATCATTAATCCGTTCTTAAATCATCAAAGTTAAGATTTTGGGCACCAATTTCTTCCATAATCATTCTACATGCAATCCCTATCCAAAAACAGTAGTTTCAAAACAATTCCTTTGGGTTTTTCATCAAAACTTTCAAGGCATAAACAGTTTCTACACTAAACATGGATGAAATATTCATTGAACTTAATAACATCAAATAACTTTCCTTAGGTTTGTTCTTGAGATTTGGTGTTGGTGATTATAGGTTGGTTCTCTCCTCTTTCTTGGTCACAATTTCTTCCAAAATGATGGTGGTGGGAAATTGTTTGGTTTGGAACCTCCTTTAACCTCTCTCCAACTTCTCTCAAAAACCTCCGTAGCCCACTCTTTTGTCTTTGGCTGGTAATGGCCTTAGTTGAATCCCTAATAATATATAATTTAACTCTAAAATTCGTGGGTTTTAATTCCTCTATTTATTAAAATTACCAAAATACCCTTCTGGGTTGTCAGTTTGGCCTAAAAATGCCCCGGCACCCAAACTAAACTCACGGCTAGTGTTTTCTGACTATTTCGCCCTTTTGGACACGTTGGCACACTCAAGATGACCATTCGGTTATTAAAATATAAATTAATTTTTAATCTAATTAATTTCATTACTGACACGACTGACACGCGCGTCCCAACTAAATTTCCCAAATTGTCGTATTTCTGCCTTGTGACAACTTTAATATTTTCAATACTCATATGTTACCATATATACTCAGTAATATTTAATTTTAACATCATACTCAAATAACAATTCACATCCCGTTAGTATTTACATTCGGATTAATTCCCAATTAATTCTCATTTAATTCAATTAATCCATTAAATAAAATTCAATAAAATTACGGGGTATTACACCTTTATCCTTCGAAGCTCCAAGTATTTAAGATTACAAGTTTGGGATTGGGTATAAAGATACCGTCAAAGAAATTAATTGGCTATAACATCATCAACACGGACATGTGGTATGAAAATCCAAGGATACGCTATGGTAAATTTACAATCGAGTCTCTCCTACGGAAGGCCACCACTCTAGTTCTTCAATAATAAGTAAGAGTTCAGGCACCCCAATGTCGACATATACCAAAGCATCCTATCCACCGAGTAGGATGACCTATAGATAGAGATATTAGAGGCCACATGTAGAGATATCAAAGTAGATCCCAACGCATTAGAAATTTTCCTACAGCCTGAAAGGTACCTCACATGGATGCACATCGGTGCTCACAACGAGTTGGAATTAATTATACCACGGTTAGCCATCAAACTATTTGTAGTGAGGATATCACCATGGACCCATCGCATCACTAGTGTGGGACTAGGTTATAATAATGCATATCTAGATTCCCTTCACATCATTGGCATCATAGAGTTACAAGATGAAATGAACCATAGAGGTCATGCTCCATTTGATTACCACCCTAATCGAAGATACTCTTATAATCTGTAGATAGAGATGGTCAATAAGTACTCCATGATCACACTTAGGGACCCTTAAATAACCTCCGATATGCAGTGGGCACCTTAGCAAAAGACATATTTGTTAAAGGAATTTCACTCTAGGGATTAGAATATGTAGATTATCGCTACTATTATGGGGACAATGACTGCGAGGCCACAAACATTATGAGAGGTATAAACATGAGGAAATTCGATAACAACTCTGATGATAATAATAATGACATCTGAAACCCCTCATCTGATGATGGTGATGATAATATCCAAAAACTTCCTTAAATGATGATAATGAGGACATCAAACAGACCGCCCCCGATGATGACATCTTGTCAGATGTTAAGGACCCAACCATGTTTACGTATTCTTTGGGAGTGGTGGAAGAAGGGGCTATAGGACCAGTGAGGAGTTTTATCAGATCATTTAGGTGTAGCTGGGAGGATATAAAAAGTACTCATAAGGTGATGGTGGCTTAGGTTTCTTGATCTGGTCAAGGAATTTACTTCCTTTGATGGTCATCTCTGGCATGGGAAGTTCTTCGATAACTCCCTTTCCATTATTTGTCTCGGTCACATGAGGACTCAGATCTTTGTAATGTCTCCCTGACTTGGTTAAATGATTTACTGAGGTGGGGAAGAACATGAACCCTTTGTCTTCATCTACTTTTGGTTGAATGTCTACCTTATTAATTCCCCCTAGTAGGATATCATTCCGCACATACTGGCTACTAGTCTGGTTTCTTCTCGACTGGGTTCATCATCTGACCTGTCAAAGTCATCCCCTCATTCGATGATGATTGTGTCCTCTTTTTAAGAGAAATCAATACATTTAGTAACCTTGATGACTTCATCGTATAAATCTTCTCACTCAGTGGAGAGGTGAAAGAGTCAAAGGACCAACCATCCCTAAAGCTTCAAAGCAGTGAGTATCTCGTCATTGCTAAAAATTTAACTTTTATGTCAAATTCATCGACCATTATTTGTACTACATCGTCAAGACTGGCTTCTTCAATAGGTACCACCCATTCATTTGACTCCTGAGCCTATTTACAGGCTTATACGAATAAGCCCTTAAATTTATAATAATTAACAGTCATCTCGATGGGAAATTTCATCCCAAACGCTAAGAGTTGGTTCAACACAGATGGTAACTCCATATCTTTACCGTGAGACTTATAACAGGTGGCAGTGAAGGCCCTTGTGAGGAGTGGAAAATCTTGATCGGTGAAGCAGGTAGGGTGTTGGAGAAAATACGAGAAAACCTTTAGCGGTTTGGGTGATATAATAAGTATGATGGGTGCTTTACTGGGCATAATTTGAGTAGATGGATCAAATTTTAGGTCATTCTTTAGAAAGATGGCATTTGTATGGGTTGGTAGTGGGTTATGAGTGGTATTGGGTTTAGGATTGGCTGATGGGGCGATGAGACCCCAGTCAATAAAACCTTAAATCACATTTCGAAGATAATAACACTAGTTAGTAGTATGGACAACAGACTGGTGGAAATCACAACGAGCATCGACTTTAAAAAAAGTTGGGAGCAGATTTGGTTGTGGACGAGGTTCCAAGGGTTTGATGAGGTTGCTGATTAGCAAGGGCAGATAGACTTTTGATAGGGGAAAGTGAATATTAGTGTACTCTTTCTTAGCATAGTTGGGGCAACTTTTGGTGCCAAAGAAGTAGTAGGTTGGGAAATGTTATTGATGGTTGAGACTGTAGCACTGGCGATCTTCTCATACTTTTGGGGAGTGGGTCATTTGATCACTTTCTTTGGATAATATTTTATTTTGGTAATGCCTTCCTCAATTTATCCACTAGCTTCTCGAAGGACTCAGAAGTATGGGTAGAACTATCCTCATATGGAAGCTTGAATATGAGGCAACAAGTTCTTCTTCACGATACTGACTTATTCCTCTTCAGAGGGTCTATTGGTCTTGGTAGCAGCTTTCTCTCTCCACCTTCCTATGAAGCTACTAACTCTTTCCCAAGGGTTCTTCTTAAGAATCTCTAGATCTCAATGAGTAACCTCTATCTCCTCATTGTACTTGTACTAAGACATGAATTTACGAGACAAATCCTCCCAACTATAGATTTTGGATTCATTGAGGGATAGAAATTAGTGAAGTTTGATTTTCTTTCGAGGTATACTAGAACTTGTGGGTCATTATCTCTTCAGGGTAACTAAGGAGATTCATAGCTTATTGATATCTTTAAATGTGAATAATTGGGGGTCCACTTCCCCCGAACTTCTCGATGTTCAACATCTTAAACTTCTCTGGCATTCTGGCTTTGGGATAGGGAGACATATAGGTGTAGTCCATGTAGTTCTCTAATATCTTAATTTGTTCAAACTTCTTAGATAATAGCTTAAGGTCTTCCTGATCTTGTTTAGTACCTTCTCCTTAGGATCCTTGGGTACTGGCAGGTTAGCCCCTAGTTGAGCAGGGTTCGAAATAAGGAATTGAGTTGGTGGCAGCCCATAAGCAGGAAGGGTGCACGAAGCATGATGATACTCCTCTAGGACCAAAACTAGATTGGGCACATATGGACCCATGGAACGAGGAAAGAGAACCTCAAGTTTCTTGAGAATCTGGGCTCGATGATGCTACATCTCATGGACCTCGATTTGAAAGTTGTCAATCTTAACACTGAGCTGGGATAAGACAATCAGAAGATTCGGGTTCACATTAGATGCTTTGTCGATGTTCTCCATGAAGAGCTCATGAAAGCATATCCTAAACTCGAATGAGGTATCAAAACAAATGACAGTGCCTCAGGGCAGTTTGACAGAAGACCGAAGCCAAAAGTGAGCCAAGCCAAAGTCGGGTATGAAATTGACTTGAGAGGGAAATAGTTAAATTTTATTTTTTAAAGAAATAGGAGAAAATTTTGGGTATTATGGAAGGAGTAGAAAAAATTCTTTTGGTTTTTTTGAAAAAGAAGGGAAAAAGGATAGGAATCTCATCATTATTATTATTAAAATTAGTATTATATTCTCACTTGTATTAGGTTTGCGAAAATGTAGAAGAAACATCGGACATGACCCGAACCTGGGAAAATGGAGTTTGAAAATATGTAAAACACGGATGAACTTGTTTCTAGGCTAACAGACGGGGGTTTATTTTGATAAAAAAGAATCGCATGAAAATTCGGGCGGTATGCTGACCGAAAATCTCGACAGATTTTCGCATCGTAATCGCCAAACTAAATATGAGTCTCCTAGGTTTTACACCTATATAAGCTTTATGGAATCATCGGGATAGTGGAAGAGTTCCCCCCTTTGGCATGACTTCCATGATACACCTCTTGCCTATAAGGGCAATAATTCAACGGTATGTGTGGACAATCCATTTAATATACCTTAGTGTACATGAATTGCCTCACTAGATAACTCATGGGGACAAGATGTGTGAGAGATAATTCGATACACTCGATGTACATGAACGAGTTTCCTGCTATATAACTCCCGTCATGAGTTCAATGAAATAGTACAATGAGGGTGGAACCATTTGATATATGTTGAAGGTACGAGGCCAATGGAATATGAGAGTCATATCGCATAGGCTAACTGTGACCCATAGGTCCGGCGCCTATCACAAAGTGACCCCCCAGTACGGGATGAAATTTGGATTAATATGGTCAAGCTTTTGGTCATGTAGTATGCAAAAATGTATGAATTTTAATTAACATATTATATATAGAGAGTATTTTTTATAATTTTATTATTGGCATGATGAGTAGATGGAATGCTAGACTAATGGGGAACATATACATGTAAATCTAGAATAGAAACTATACTACGCATGGATACATGCGAGTGAGTATGTGACATGGGAATATATACGCATGAGTGTGTGTAGTAGTGAATCTATACATTGATCAACTACAAGTGGGGTGTGACATGTGTAAGTGAGTATATATATAGTTGTAGGAAGTGTGGTTGTATTCTAGTGAAGCATATGCATGGAAATTCTAAGTGGTGTGTGAAGCATGTGAGTGTTAACTGAAGTGTAACTGTGTGAAGTGTACATGGAGAGTATATAAAAGTGTGTGAAATGTGTGGAAAGTGATATATACATTAGAGAGATATACAAAAATGTAAATAGAGGAGGAAAAGGAACATACAGGTAAGTGCACAGGCACGCATGCAGAAATAAATAACGCTCGTGAAAAGCGTCTGGGTAAGTTACGAAATGTGAAGTTGTTAAGGACCCATCCTGCCCTTTCGATCTCTCATGGACATATGTTAATATTCTCCTGTAGAAATACATTATATGTGTGATTATGTTAATAATATAAATGGATAATGGAATCACAGGACTCATGGCATGGATAAAGGCAGAGCGAGCTCATCCTTAGAAGTGTTCCCAAAATAATAATAAAAAATATAATGTAAGTGTTTGTCAATTCATAAGTCCTTATGGAACAACGATTGCGTATATTGAATAAGACACAAGCAAGAAACCATATAATATATATATATATATATCATGAATATATGACGAGAATGAAGTAAAAAATGTATGTGGGAGGACTCGAAACAAGAGATTTACCCAATACGCCTATGTATACTGGAGGCATCAAAGTCCATGTAGTTTGAAGACAATACGAGGTGGGATTTAATCCATAAATCCAATAGGGGACTTTATTATATGAGTGTGTGTGTGTGGAAAAAGTTGTCTTAGTGTGAGAAAATGTGATGAGAAATCCCCATTGTGAATTTACAAGTGAACCCTCTTTTCTTATTTTTGGGTTTTTCTATGAAAATAAAGTATGTGCGAATACTAGTAATAAAAAGTTTGAAATTAAGATATGCGATGTAATGAAATAAAGTACTTAACCTGAAAATGAAGTGAATAATGCAAAAATAAGAGAATTTAAAGACAAAAAGGGAAGAAATAAACCACCCTGTGAAAACTTGGAGTAGATCTTGATTGTAGATCAGCTGATCCTAAGATGAGGTGATAGAAGTTTGAGGAGGTGGGTGGGAATTTACTCAAACGAGCATAGAAAGGATGGATGGAATGTGGGAAATGACTATTTAAGGAAATAACAACTCTCAATTCGAGGTAATTCTCTTTGATTTGATGAGAGGGATGTTCAGGGGTGCTGAGGTTTGTTTCAAAGTGAGGTCATGACCTATATTTATAGGGACAACGAGGTGCCGATCGGAATGGTCCTAGACCTGCCCATCGACAAAGAACCATAGACACACTAACAATTGGTAGTCTGAGGCAGGTTCTTCAGAAAAATGTCCATAAAACATGACGTGTAAGTCATAACTGCGCACGAGGCAGACTATTGGAAATAGTATTTAAATCCCTTTAATAATACATTAAGCCACTCTCGGGTTCGAGAGTTGAGCAAAGTCAAACGGGGCTTGAAATCACCCATTGCTCACTAGATAGGAAATTCTTAGATGTAAAAGGATCGTTCATCCAGACCATAGGGCTAATTCATGCACGGTAAAGGCCATTGGAAAGGGTATTCAGAGTCCATTGATATTTCATTTAGTTTCACTCGGTTTGGAGAGATGGGTGGGTGGGTAGTTCGTCCGTATGGTAAGGCTTATTTTTGCACAGGGAATTTAGTTGGAAAGGGTATTCATAGCCCCTCAACAATTCATTCACCCTTCTTTGAGATAAAGAGTTGACAGGAGTCAAACGGAGCCCAAAAATGCTCGGTGGCCTTCGAATGAGTTTTTAGGGTAAAATAGATTTTTCGCCCGATCCGTAAGGTCGACTCATACACGGGGCAAATAATTTGAAAGTGGATTCAGAGCCCTTTACAGATTCATTGAGGTTTCACTCAGGTGAAGAAATTGATCGAACTCAAAATAGGGATCATGAGCGCCCGGTGGCTTCTAGATCAGTTTTTTATAGTAAAATGGACTGTTCGCCCGAATCATACGGTATATTAGTGATCTGGCGAACCATTGGAAAGGGGATTCATTGCCCTTCAAAGATTTATTAAGATTTCTATCAGGAGATAAAGTTGACTAGAGTTAAACGGGGCTTGAGAAAACACAATGGCCTCTAGATCGGTATTTAGGCTATAACCTAGGGTTTTGTTGTGAACGAGTGAGTGCAAGGGACCTAAAGAGATGATTAGGAGGGTCTTAGGATGGGGTGTCTACACGCACCTTTCGATCCCTCTATAAAGTAAGAAGTTATATTAGAGGCCCACCACTCCAAGTTAATCAAGCATTCAGGAAACACGAAGATGTATCATGATCTTAAAAGATAATATTGGTTGCAAGGAATGAAGAACGATGTTAGTAAGATTTTGGCAAAAATCTTAATTTTCTAACAAGTAAAAATTTAGCATCAGAGCCGTGGAGTATTTTTACACTCCCTCCCTATCTCATAGTGGAAATGGGATCATATTACTATGGACTTTGTGAGTGGATTACCCGTAGAATTTCATGGTTATAACTCAGTCTGCGTAATCGTAGATTGCTGAACTAAATCTACACGTTTTCTATTAGTTAGGACTATTGATTCATTCAAACGACTCATCGATCTCTACATTCGAGATATCATTAGACCGCATGGAGTACCCTTATCCATATTAGCAGACTGTGATTCCTGATTTGTAAGACGTTTTTATCAAGCCTTACAACACGCTTTGGGAACTAAGCTACTATTTTTCATCAACAAAAAATGGATTGCCTGAGAGGATATTCCAAGTACTTGAGGATATGTTGAGAACATTCACGTTGGATTTACACAGATCATAGAAGCAAACGCTTAAAATTTCAGGTGAAAGATCGAGTATTTCTACAAATATCACCAGGAAAAGGAATCGTACGATTCGAAAGGAAAGGAAACTATCACTACCATATATTGGACCTTTTGAAATCACAGAACAACTCGTTTAGAGATACCTGCAGAATTTTAATAAATACACTACATATTTCATATATCATAATTATGAAAATACATACCTGATCCTAAACATAACAACATGTGGAAAGTAATATTTGTACAACCCAATAAAGAATATCTGTATGACCCAACCATAACTTTGAGGAGAGACCCATCATGATATTAGACTCTTAAGACCTGATTCTTCACCACAAAACCATTCTGTTAGTCAAGGTTCTTTGGAAGCATCACAGAGCAAAAGAAGACACATGGGAAACTATGGTTGCAATGAAACAACGTTATCCTTAACTCTTTGAAGGTAATTTCAAAACGAAATTCTTTTTTTTGGTAGGAAGATTGAAACAACATGTACGCTCATATAGACAATATTATCTCTAATTACATTCACATTAAAAAACATGACTACACAACAAAAAAAAAGTTATAAATACCTATACTGGTATATCACCTCATAGAACTAATAGATGTATTAAAATACCCAATTATATACTAAAGAAAAATTCAAATTACCAAGATGACCCTTAGTTTACAAAAATTCTAGAAAAGATCCAAGAAAATTTCAAAACTTGTTTGAAGCCCTTACACTCCCAAACCCAAGACTTATTTACATACATTACTTATAACATCTGAAACTGCTATAATTACCATAACCTACCCCTAGAAGTTTGTAAAATTACACTCTAGCCCATAAAACTTGCAAAAATACGTGAAATGGCTTTGTTATTCAAGACTAAACTACATAGGGACCAAAAGTTAAAATTAAAATAAACTCACAAAACCCCTCACTGAGTAGGGAGCTACATAAGCGGTGACCTAAGTTATAGTGCACATGATAGTATATGTAAAACTATTGGTACCCATCACCCTTAAACTAAAACTCCCATAAAAACCATCTGAATTTTACATTTTAAACGACCAATCACCTCTCTTCCTTCAACCCTATAAAAACCCCTAATTACCACCGTAAAAATGTACCTTTTCACTGTTCAAAATTAGGAAATTTTGGTATTCTGACATTCTGTGTTAAATTTAGTTATCTAGATTTCATTGAGTTTCTGCACCATTCTAGAATCATTTTTAGGCTTTACATGTTAAAGATTATGTTAGTTTAGTACTGAAATGGGTCGAAAAATAGAAAACTACAATGAGCCTTAAAGCTTCAATGTTCGATTTTGTGTTCTTGACCTCGAACCAGTTTCAAGGTGGGAAATTCGAATGTTAGTTCTTATGAGCCTAGGTGAAAAACTTATCTTCATAAACTATAAATTAAGACCTCAAACCAAAACCATTAAATCCTAATTTTACACCGAAGCATCATTGTGAACATGTCATGGCTTGAATTTGGGCATAAAAATATGAATCTTAAATCAAATTTTTAACTTTTTATGAAAACGGGGCAAACCTATATAGGAAACCTCAAATTATAAAACTTATATTTTCGGAATTCTCCTCAAAAAATTAGAAACACCAACTTTTGAATCGATTAAAATGATATTTTATACTGAATATAATCGAAGACCAATGTTATTAAATCCTAAAGTTAAAATTTCAAAGGTATGATATGAAATGGTATACAGGCACGCGAGTGAGGTCAACCAGAGTGCACGGGAAGTTTGACTTCACATGTGCGGGGCTGTGGCCAATCAAAAAATTCAAAAATTGTTTTTAAAACTTTTATTTTATTTTTGGTCAAAATGGTATATGACATCACACTATTTTGTTAACTAGAAACCATTTTTGCAAAAACCTAGAAATTAAAATTATAAATATAAAGGTTATTTTGAACATAAACCCCAAAACTGTTCCAACTTAAGAATTTAGACCCTAAATTTCATATGTAGGTTTATGATTATATACGGGACAAAAAAGTATATTTCACCCAATTCCAAATATGCCTATAACGCTAACTAATTAAAACAAATAAAATGTTTAATTTAAACCCTAACTTATTTTTATTACACAAATACCTTTCCTTGCTAATTTCTTCACAAAAAGGTCTTACTTATTCTAGTTTCAGTACAAACAACCTTGGTCCCCAGCCTTTTCAAGACGAATCAATTTAAAAATCAAGCCCCTTAATCAAGTAGGAAACTTCTATTTCGGTATTATTTCACGCAATTACCCTCATTATGCCAATTATTCATTCATTTTGTGATAGCTTGAGAAATCTTGTTCTCATTTGTGAACTCATTTGTGTAGTTCGCAATATGTTAGAATTGATTAAATTTTTAAAACCTATGTTAATTTTAGACTGATGATTTCAATTTAATATGATTTCATTAAACCCTTTTATAGCATACATTATAACCAGGGAATAAAATACCGCTCTACCCATGGTAATGTTATCTGGCTTGTATAACTCGGGGTATTTAGTGCCTAGTTTTTCTTATCATACGGATGATTATCGTCGGAGTTTAGGCTCAATAATGTTACTGTGGTTACTCTTACTTTATCTAAATTTTTATACTTGATGATTGTTAATTGTATTGTTATTAACTCTAAGTCTCTGTAATAGATAATTATGGTTTATCTTATTTTAGAAACTATCCACAACTTTACCCATTCTGACTTGATATATCTAATTTTAGTTAATCATCATACTTCTTCATTTACACTGCTTCATTTAGGTTATTAATAGTTCAACTTTCACTTCATTTTGTCTCCAAATATATTCAATTTATTCTTGTAATACTCCAAAGTTATTTTATAAATTGTATTGGAATTATAATTATAAATGGACCCCGATCATGACGTAGGTGAATACTTCCAGGCCCTGTGTACTTTTTGGCACCATCACTAATGTCCCTATCAGTTACGTGAATTTTGAAAGTCGTTAACAAAGATGGAAAAACCACATGGATTATATATACTATCACTTATCGATGGATGTAGTTATTATGTGTATTTTCCTTTTATTTTGTATCTCAAAGACTTTTGGTTGTAAAAAATAAGGTGCTTAGGCACCACGCTTTAAAAAAAGTTTAGTTTAAGTTTCAATTTAATTTCTATTATGTGCAAACATAATATAATGGGGTTACCAATTATGTGTGAGAAAATTTTAGGATGTGACTGACTCGGCTCATTAACACTTTCCTAAGAATATTTTTGAAAAGTATCTTTTCATCTTAGTATTTATTCATTGCATTTTATTAATATTTTGTAACATATGAGTATGTCATGTAAATAAACAAAGGCACTGGACTAAGAACCTATCTTTAAAATATAAATGTTGTAAAGTGCATAGCCGGTCCCCTGTATGGGGGTGCGGTCTAAATTAGATAAATTGATATGGATAGTTTATCAAAATATATATGGGGTATTGACCTGAGATTTTTCCATAGTTTCTTTACCCTAGTAGAGTGAGACAATTTTTTCATGGGAGTGTCCCATGTGAGGCGGCATTGTTTAGTTGGTAAAAACTTCATTTAAAAGCATCGAATTTCGTAGGGTGAGTACAGAGGTTTGCCTTTGTTCCTCGGAGGGAGTGACTTTTCAAAAGTATGAACTTCACTTGGGAAAAAGGACTTTATGGATGTATAAACTTCTCTCAAGGGAAGAAACTTTTTTTAAATACGAACTTCTCTTGGGAGGAAGCAACCTTTATGAAGTACGAAATTCACTCTTGACTTTTCAAAATGAGCTCAAGTATCTCAGGTGTTCGAGATTGAATAAATTTAGGAAACCGAATCAATATTGGGTTTGAGGATGCTTTTTAAGGTTGGCGAGGACCTAGTTTTATAAGGGTTGCTTTACCTCCTTTGATCGTTTTGTCAAAGGTTCCCTTTAATCGTCCAGACAACCATTTTACCACATGTATGGTGGATGAGGGTAGGGTAGACACGTGTATGGTTGGGGGTAAGATTGCATAGATTCTTCAATCATTACCCGGGGATATAACCATTCAATTAGTAGACCACGTGCTAAGATTTTCATCCCTTTTTTGGTAGGTTCTTAGTAATTTCACTTTGGCCCCTCAAAATTTTGTCCTTCTGGGTTTTAACCGCTTTGGTTTTGGGATGGTTTATCAATTTTACCCATGGAATTTTATGTGGGCATAGGTTGAAGTTTTTTTACTGAATTGGATAAATGATTAATGCCTTAATTGCCAACCAGAGTGTCCACGCTCGTTATTACACCAACGTATTTAAGATGTCTTAGTAATAAAGCCACCATAGTTCCCACTAACGAGGCATATTTACGGACGGAGGTAATAGGATATTGGGTATGCAATATAAAACATTATGGCATTTATGGAGGCTAGTTCTTATATAGAATTTTCGTTTTAAGTTGGAGTCAATATTCGTATGCCAAAAATACGTAATCAAAGACATATGCTTGATGATTATTCAAAAAAAAACAAAAAAAAAATATTGCCTCCATTGAGACGGGTATGTTTTCTCAGATAATTGGTGAAAAGTTTCCATATTTTAGAATTTGGTTTTAACGAAGTTCTGAAATGACTCGGTTCACTTACACATTCCTGAGAACATTTTTTAAAAGTTAGTTCCTATGTTATACTTGGTTGTACAAGTTAATTAGAACATTTTTAAAAAGTTTGTTCCTATGAGTATGTTCATCTAATTCAACATATAGGTAATGGGGAAAAGATTGGATTTAAAATATAAATGTTGTAAAGTACATATCTCGTCCCCTAATGGGATTTGGGTTAAGATAGTCTAGACAAATATGGACAATTTCATATCACAGTTTGTAAGAGAAAATTTTATAATTTCTCATTTTAGTTTTATTTAGCTTATCCTGTTACAACCCACTGCACCTTCATGACCACTTCAAGTAATCAAAAAAAGGAAGCTAGTGACTTTTGAAAGAATGAATATCTTCATCACAACATCACTCCAAAAGTGCTATGCGGTGGTTTGGTAAAACTTAAAGCTTCAGGGGTTGTTTTTAAAAGAGTTTGTAGTTAAAATTTTCCAAAATGTTTTTAAAAAGTTATTTTTAAGCATTTAAAAAAAATCACCAGCTCATTAGAATGACTTATCATGTCCTTCGAACGAGATCGGAATTGCGATTATTATGAGGATCCTATGATCGAACGAGATTTATAACATTGCCTTTTGTGTTCATTCTGGAATGTCGTTCGAAGTTTCATTTCAAACCGTTGAAATGAGATTCGGTACATTGTTCAAATGATGTAGCAGTTTGTTTGAAACAGTACGCGTGTTTTTTATTTTTCATTAAATCTTTTCCAAATATTTAATACCTATCTCTTTTCATCAACTTCCCCTATAAATAGGGATGTGGGTTTAGAATTTTTAAGAAGCCTTTTTAGAGTTATTTTTATGATCAAACTCTACCATTTTTTCATCCAAAACCCTTGGATCTATTAGGATCACTTTTTCAAAACTAAAAGAACACATTCCAAAGTTATATATTCTTGTAAAGATTTTCTCTAGTATTGAATTGTGGAGTCGAGGATCTACGTCTGAAGAAGAAAGTAATTGTGATTCCTGAGGCACATCGGTGGATATCGAGGCCCGATCTACTTTTTATTGGCGGTGCTAGGTTGTATCATTTTCTGTTGAGGATTTGAAGACAATTTCGCATTGTAATTGGTGGACATCTAATAAATTTGTATGTCGTTAAGTGTGTGTGTATCATCTTAAACAATGTTGAATTAAATATTTTGCCCGGAAGTGATTTTTTCTCTATTTTCTTCCCATTCTATTTGATTTGGAATTTGGCTTCACAATTTATCTTGCATGTTCACTTTAATTTAAATCAAGATAAAATTTGGTAATAATTGAAGTTGTATGTTTAGCCTAAGATATAAGTAAATCCATATGAGCCCGTGCATACCTTTTCAAATTGATATTAGATAAGGTTACAATAATTTGTTGTGTGAAATTTAATGTTGGGATTATATGGATAATTTATATAATAAGATACCTATTTTTTTTGGGTAAAATTATGCATATTGTAGAGATCAAATGAGGTTAGCACATAAGTCAATTGACGAGAGAGTTTGGCTTGTTTGTGAAAGAGAGTGGACACCAACCACTGTGACTAACAACATTGTCTAAAGTCATAAACCTGTCACTTCTTGGCCAAAGGATGATTTTAAATAGAGTAACTTTAACTCTCATGTCTTGAGTCCGATTTCTAGAGTTGTGATAATCGATGAGTTCCACTACATCATAACACGCACCACGTTTAAGAAAGAGTAAGGTATTCTCCTACTCACTCATGAGGGTACTGGCAATGTGAAAGCTTCTAAGCTATAAAATATCACCACACAGTTAAAAACTATCACTGTGATAGAATCTGATACTTTTGATGAATTGTATGCCAAATTATCTAATATAGTCAATTATAGTTTTAATTTGGGTGAGGGAAGCTGTAAGACAAGAGTTGTAAAAAATATTTTGAGATCCCTGTCATGTTGTTTTGTCCCTAAAGTCATGGTTCTTAATTCTTGGGGAATTTTATATATGCTTAGGTTAGAACAAATCGTAGTGGACCTTAAAACATATAAAATCAATACGTTCCCTAAAATTCAAAAACGTAAAGAAAAAAGGATTTCTTTAAAAGCTCGATTGAAAATGAAAGAGGAGGTCTTTTCAGACTATGAATTTGATTTTGATCTCGATGATCTTTCCCTGTTTGCGAAGAAATTCAAAAATAATAGAAAATTAAGAATATAAAATTCTTCTAAAGAAAATAAAGGTTTTGAGAAAGATAAAAAATTTAAGTCGGGTAAGAAAGGTTTTGAAAATGTGAGAGGAGAGTACCCTAAGAAATATTAATAGAGATACCATGAGTGCGAGGGTAAGGGTCACAAAGCTCACGAGTGTGCTACGAGGTTAAAGAGACAGGGCAAGGGCAAAGTTGCCTTAAGTACCACTCTTAGTGATATCGATGTTGAGTTGGTGGATTCCGTAGATAAATCATTCCACGGATGTAACGTCACCATGTCCATAGCTATTCGTGTTGGTACATCGAGTATGTATCCTACTGATGAGGATGTTTCCAAATATGATGAGCTCGATAATGCATCTAGTCATTCCGGAGAGAGTAAGGGAAATGACATTTTGAGTGAGGGAGAAAGTGACCTTCAATGCAATTACACTGAGCTTTACGTCGATTCCTTTAAAAAGAAACTAAAACGTTAGCACTTAGGGTGTTAGATTTGGAGAAGGAGTTGAGAGAGTCGAGACAAAGAGAGTTCTTTAGGAGAGAGATTTATTTTAGTGGAGAGAAAAAATGGCGACTTGACCAACAAAGTGGTTAGTCCTACGAGAGATCTTCAAGCTTCAAGCTTCAAAGGATGTTTATGCCTTTAGAGAATACTTCCAATGTTCTGACTAGAGCCAACAACGATAAGGGGAAAAAAAGGTTACCTCCATTTAGGTACCTATGCCAGACGATAAAGCCCTTGATGTTCACGCTTCTTTAAAGGATCAAGATATTTCCCAATGGTATTTTTATTATGGGTGTTGTAGGCACATGACCGGTGACAAGTAATATTTTACTAACCCTACAAATCGTAAGGAATGCAAAGTCACCTACGGAGATAGGAGTAGGTCTATGATTTTTTAATGTGGTTGTGTTGAGATACTCTGATTTATTAAGCTAGGAAGAGAAGAGACGACAAGTGCCGTGGTGATATCCCGGATAAAAGGCATGATGATTCAGATGGCAATGATGAAGATGACCCGGATCTCCCACCTAGGGATAACAATAACCCAGTGAAGAGGGTAGGAATGATCTCCTTTGGTGTTAGCACCATATGTGGGGGATTCGCAGGGGGTGGATCTGAGGTAGCCGATAGAAAGGCTCATGTCGCGGAGGCCAAGTCGGTAGTCAGGCCAGAGGTTGTGAACCTGACGTCTGTTGACGCTGTGCAGAAGAGAACGAAGGTGGACGTGGACACCCTGGTGGTGGGTTTCTCCCGGCTCGACTTCAAGGGCATCTTAGCCCCCCATGATGACCCCTTGGTTATAACGACAAGGGTGCATGGGTGCGACGTAGGGAGAATCCTCATAGATGAGGGAAGCTCAGCAGATGTAATGTTCTGGCCTTGTTTCAAGAGCTTGGGTCTCAGCAGATCAAGATTAGTTCCATACCACCATCCCTTGATAGGCTTTAGTGGTGAGAAAGTGCACCCGTTAGGCATGTATAAGATGGATGTGCGTATGGGGGATGAGTGGCCTAAGAGGCTGACTAAGAAGATAAACTTTTTTGTGATGGACGAGAATGTCTACTCTGCCTACAACCTCATCGTTGGAAGAGTAGCCCTCAAGGAGTTTGAGGCCGTGCCGTCAACGGTCCATCAAATGCTAAAATTCCCGACCCCTTACGGGGTAGGGGAAGTGCAGGGGGATCAGACCACGGCACGGGAGTGTTACTTCAACTCAGCTGAAGAGAGGGAGGCCCATAAGAGAGCAACCGCCACCTACAGCATAGACACTCTTGATCCGAGAGATGAAACAAAGCTGAAGAAGGGCGAGGCCGCGGAAGAGGTATAATCCATCGTCCTCAATGAGGACGAGCCGGAAAAAACCCTCCAGGTCGGCAAGGCCCTAGAAACAAAGATTAAGGAAGAGCTGGTAAGCCTTCTCAGGAAGAGGCAGAGTGTCTTTGCCTGGAGCCACACCGACATGCCTGGTATAGACCCCGAGGTCATGACCCACAAACTCAACGTGGACAGGGATGCCAGGCCAATCAAGCAGAGGAGGAGAATTTACTCCAGAGAGAAGTATGAGGTCATTCGGGAAGAGGTGAAGAAGTTGGAAGAGGCCGAGTTCATACGAGAGGTCACCTATCCAGAGTGGCTCTCAAATGTAGTGATCGTGCCTAAGGCCAATGGAAAGTGGCGGATGTGTGTAGATTTTACAGACCTGAATAGGTCCTGCCCGAAAGGACAGCTATCCCCTACCTAGGATAGACCAGATGGTGGACGCAACAGCAGGGCATGAGCTCATGAGCTTCATGGATGCTTATTCGGGTTATAACCAAATATTCATGGACGCCGAAGACTCTGGGAAGGCAGCCTTCATCACTGACAAGGGGACATACTGTTACAAGGTAATGCCCTTTGGTCTGAAAAATGCGGGGGCAACATATCAGCGTCTCGTCAATAGGATGTTTGAGGAGCAGATAGGTAAGACCATGGAGGTGTACGTGGACGATATGCTAACGAAGAGCCTGAAGGCGTGTACTCATGTGGCAGACCTTGAGAAGACCTTCGATGTCATGGACTCATACAGAATGAAGCTCAACCCGGCCAAATGTGTCTTCGGGGTAGGAGCAGGGAAGTTCCTGGGGTTCATCGTTAATTAAAGGGGGATTGAGGCAAACCGAGAGAAGATGAAGGCATTGCTCGACATGAAGACTCCTAGGAGTATCAAGGATGTCCAAAGACTCACGGGAAGAGTGGCAGCCCTGAACAGGTTTGTTTCCAGAGCAACCGATAAGTGTCTTCCATTCTTCAAGGTCCTAAGGAAGGCCTTCTAGTGGGATGAAGAGTGTGAAAAAGCTTTTGATCAGCTCAAGTCCTACTTGGGGTCTCCCCTGCTGCTGTCCCGGCCCATTGCGGGAGAAAGGTTGTTTGTGTATCTAGCAGTCTCTGAGTCGGCCATTAGCGCGGCCATCATACGAGAAGAGGGTGGAGTTCAGAGACCTGAGTACTTTAACAGTAAGGCCCTACAAGGGTCTGAACAGAACTATCCCCGGATGGAGAAGTTGGCTTATGCTCTTATCCATGCTTCAAGGAAAATGAAACCCTACTTTCAAGCTCACTCTATGACAGTCCTCACGGACTCCCCGCTAAGACAGGTCCAGCACAAGCCTGAGAAGGCCGGAAGATTGATGGCCTGGGCCATTGAACTAGGAGAGTATGATCTTACTTACCAACCCAGGACAGCCATTAAGGGGCAGGCCCTTGCTGATTTTGTCGCAGAGTTCACTTGGGAAGAGACTGAGTCAGAGAAGACCTTGGAAGGTGGCGAAGATAAGGGCAGAGGCATCTCCCAAGATTCGGAAGAGATGAACCCAAACGTCTTCGGGGGCCGAGAAGAGGTAGTCCCAGACAATGCTCGGAGGAGAATAGAAGAAAACGAAGAGGATCGATACCTCTTCGAAAAAGGAGTGATGAGAGAAGGGGTTTTCTCTTCAGATGAAGACGTCTGGAGCCTCTTCGTGGATGGATCCTCCTGTGACGGTGGAAGTGGCGCGGGGCTAGTACTCTCAGCTCCAGATGGCACCAACATTGAGTATGCCTTAAGATTCAACTTCCAAGCATCAAACAACGAGTCTGAGTATGAGGCCATGATAACGGGCCTCCTATTGGCAACAACTCTGCGGGTAAAGCGGCTTCTACTCCATAGCGACTCAAGGTTGGTTGTCAACCAGGTGTTGGGAGCGTACGAGGCCAAGGATGAGAGGATGGCCAGATACCTAAAAAAGGTGAGAGGTTTGCTTGAATTTTATGAAGAAGCCAAACTGAAGAGAGTGCCGAGATTGAGCAACAATCACGCCGACGCATTGGCAAGGCTGGCCTCGGCAATGAAGACAGACTTGGGAAGAACCATCCCAATTGAAATCCTGGGAAGGGCAAGCATCGAGGAGGACGAGGTATGCAGCCCTTGTCACAACGTGAACCTAGGGGGCTCTTGGATCGACCCGCTCGTCAGATACTTAAGAGAGGGGGAGCTACCTGAGTCCAAGCTGGAAGGAAGAAAGTTGAGGTACAGAGCTGCCAAGTTCTCTTTGATAGGGGGTGTCTTGTATAAAAAGGGGTTCCTCTTGCCCCTCCTCAGATGTGTGCATCCCACGGAGGTAACCCGGGTCTTGCGGGAGGTTCATGAGGGCTCTTGCTCTAGCCATATAGGAGGAAGACCCCTAGCCAAGAGGATCATCACTCAGGGATATTGGTGGCCAACCTTGTCGAAGGACGCCGCTGACTATGTGAAGAGGTGCGACAAATGCCAGAGGTTCGCTACTATCCCTCACCAACCCCATCAGCCTATGACATCAATCTCTTCTCCATGGCCGTTCGCGGTATGGGGAATCGACTTGGTAGGACCTTTGCCAAGAGCAGTCAACAACTATAGATTCTTGATAGTTGCCATTGACTACTTTTCAAAATGGGTAGAAGCCGAACCCATGATAACAATTAGGGAGCAGAAAACCTTTCAGTTCATCTGGAAGAACATCATATGTAGGTATGGCCTCCCAAACACGCTCATCTCAGATAATGGGACCCAGTTCAAGAACGCCTCCTTAGAGAAGTATTGCCAAAGTGTGGGGATTAAGCAGTTCTTCTCATCTCCTGGTCGACCCCAGGCTAATGGCCAGACTGAAGTCACAAATAGGACAATCTTGGATGGAATCAAGAAGAGGTTAGAAAACGCGAAAGCGAGATGGATATAAGAGGTTTACGCTGTGCTATGGGCTTACAGGACAACAGCAAGGACACCTACAGGAGAAACCCCATTCATGCTGGCACACGGTTCAGAAGCCGTCATACCAACTGAGATAGGCCTACCAACTCATCGGATTCAGACCTATGATCCGGACAGCAATGGGGAAAAGAGGAGGTTAGACTTGGACCTCATTGAAGAAAGAAGGGAAGACGCGGAGGTCAGGAAAGCAGCCTACCAGCAGAGGGCAGCAAAGTTCTACAATCAAAGGGTAAAGACAAGACCCATTGCGGTAGGAGACCTAGTGCTTAAGAAAACCCTACAGAAAGCAAACAAGCTACACCCGAACTGGCATGGCCCCTACAGAGTAACGGAAGAGGTTGTGCCTGGCACGTATAAGCTAGAGAACCTAGAGGGAGAACCCTTCACCAACCCGTGGAATGCCGACCACCTAAAGAGATATTTCATATAATGTTGCATCCATTTTGTCAATTGTAAAAGTACCATCTTATTGAGAAGAGGTTGTGAATAAAGAACAGTTTCCATGGCAAATTCTTGTTTCATCTTAACACCATTCATTTGGTGAAATTAATTATGGGGGCAACCTCTTAGGTGAGGACCTCAGAACTTAAACATCATTAATTTGGTGAAATTAATTATGGGGGCAACCTCTTAGGTGAGGACCTCAGACCTTTAAACATCATTAATCTGGTGACATTACGAGGCTTACCTCGGCCTAGGCGATGACCTCAGACCCTCATAACACCACTTGGTGGTGACGAGGTCTGAGCTCGGATACCTCGGCTAGAGGACCTCAGACCCTTAACATCATTAATTTGGTGACATTAAGAGGCTAACCTCGGCCTAGGCGATGACCTCAGACCCTCATAACACCACTTGGTGGTGACGAGGTCTGAGCTCGGACACCTCGGCTACAGGGCCTCAGACCTTAAACATCATTAATTTGGTGACATTACGAGGCTTACCTCGGCCTAGGCGATGACCTCAGACCCTCATAACAACACTTGGTGGTGATGAGGTCTGAGCTCGGACACCTCGGCTACAGGGCCTCAGGCCTTAAACATCATTAATTTGGTGACATTACGAGGCTTACCTCGGCCTAGGCGATGACCTCAGACCCTCATAACACCACTTGGTGGTGACAAGGTCTGAGCTCAGATACCTCGGCTACAGGGCCTCAGACCTTAATCATCATTAATTTGGTGACATTACGAGGCTTACCTCGGCCTAGGTGATGACCTCAGACCCTCATAACATCACTTGGTGGTGACGAGGTCTGAGCTCGTATACCTCGGATAGAGGACCTCAGACCCTTAACATCATTCATTTGGTGAAATTTATTATGAGGATAACCTCTTAGGTGAGGACCTCAGACTCTTAAGTGTTGGTTATGGCATCACATTCAGTAATGACTTCAGAGAGTGCATAGCAATCATATACATTCACAAATAAAGATGGAGACATTTGAATTCAACAAAAGAAAGAAATTGCATAATATTTACGTGTTTGAGAAATTACATACGAGATTACAAGTCAAAACAAAAAATGCAAAATACAAGTCAAACATCTGAAGGAGGAATGTTTGATGTCTCGTCTGGGTCGGCCTGCTTGGTATTGGTCACCTGAGCTACCTCGTTGGCAGGGTCAGTATCTCCGAGGTCAGTCCCTTCCAGAGTAACAGTTTGACCAGGGGCAGCAGCTTCATCCTCTATTTCCTGCAAGGCCTGGGAAAACTGGGCATCTGCAAGGCCGAGGCCAACAAAATCTGAGGCCTTAATAGTGCCAACCTCGGCCTCCCTTACCTCGGCCCACTTGGATGTGGCCTTGATACCCCTTTCAAGGTACTCCAGGCCAAAACCTACAAACTCCTCGGAGACCTTATAATCAACAATTATTGTCTCCGAGGCGTCTGCAAGAGAAGCCTTCACCGCGGCATCGACCTTCTCCTGCAAAGCCTCGTCCTTGTCCTTCAGGGCCTTGTTATGACTCTGAACAAGTGCAGAGATGTCCTTCTCTAAGGATTGGGCCTTATTTTCAGAGGTCTGAGCCTTGGTCTCAGCCTCCTGCAAGTCGGTCCTCAGACGAGCAACCTCGGCCTTCAGGGTGCCCTCAACTTTTTCAGCCTCCTGCCCCTTTTGGATGAGAGGCAATTTCCTCAGAGCCCAGTTGGATAGCTAATACATGGCAGCCGCACCCTGCACAGTAAATGAAGAAGTCAGATGAGAGCAACATCAGACGTTGTACTTTGGACGAGAACAAGTTATACCTGGACTACTCGGTGAAGACCAAATTCAACCATCAGGGGAGTGTCCATGGCCCTGAAGAAACGCTTGTCGGCCTCGGTCATCATATTGTTCAGAGCATCCATGGCCTGTCGGCTGTGGCCGACCACGCTATCAGACAGTTTCAACTGGTCCAAACGTGCTGATAACGTGTCGGCCGTGAGGGGGACCGCAGTATCTGAGGCCCTCTTGGTTCTGGAGGTCGGCCTCTGATCCTCAGGAGGAGGGACCTCAGGCGCCCTCTTCTTAGACTTAGATGTAGAGGGAGCCGGTGGGGGAGCATTCATGCCAGTCTTCTTGACAAGTCTGGACAAGCTTGGAGCCGCCATCTCCCACAACTCGTCCGAAACGTCTGGTGGTTTCTCTGCAAAAGTAAAAAGATACGAGTCAGAAATAAAGTACGTATGATAAGAGGCTACACGGTTAAAATAAAAATCCTTACCAAAGTCAGCTAAGGGACTTCCGCCAAGGCTCGTCCCCGAGAGATACTGGGGGGTCAGTAGATGCTCAAATTTGACAAACATCCCATGGGACCCTTGGTCCTGCAGGGCCTTCACCCTTTTTTCCATGTTGCACACTTAGTCCAGGGTCGGCCCTAGCAGCCATGGTAACTTTTCCCCATTTTCGGGGTATTCTCGGCTCGAAGATGGACGAGGGAATGGAAGAACCAAATTCCCAAGGCCCTGAGACAAAAAAGTACCTGGGTTTCCAATTATGGTTGGAGGTCTGAGTGACCAGGAGCATCTTTTTCTCAGGCCTCCGAGCCACAAAGTGGTAGTAGCTCGGATGGTTCTTGGCCGAGGTAGGGACCTAACAACCAGCAAAGACCTGCACTGGGAGGTCAGAGTGGTGAACCGCCCTCCACAAAATGATGGCCCCTATAATAACCCTCCAGGCATTGGGAGAGAGCTGCGAGGGGGCCAAATTGATGAATGATACAATGGTCCTAATGACGGGGTGGACGGGAAGACGAAAACCTAACTTGAACATCTGCTCATACAGGCAGATTTCACCATCCCTGCCGTGGTAGGCCCTCTCTTCCCTCAGAGGTCTCCTCAAGTGGATAGAGGGGCTAATGGAGTATAAGTACCTAATGTGCAATAGGTCCACCTCGGTGATGGTGCTCTCGTACTCGTCTGCCTCAGAGGTGTCAACTTCACTTTTGGTATCCTCATCATCGTCAGACTCAACGTCGGCTGGAGCAGACGTGGACGGGATACCGGGGAACCTCTGAGCAAACTCAGCCTCGGTTACGGCCGACAGGGGAATAGCATTTAGGATGCTAGGCACGGCCACACTTGGCTCTACAAGTTCAACCTCTGAAGAAGAACTAGAGGTACTTGTGCCATTTTGGGATGAGGCACGACTGGAGACCTCGGCATGATCAGGGTTCAGATCAGCCTGAGTAGCGAAGTCCATGGCTTCTTGGAAAGAGTCCACTGACATCGGATCAGAGGTGGAAGACTCAGACTCAGACATCGGCAAGTTGTTGGCAGAGACGTCTATCTGGTAAAAAGTTTCAGGTGGACGAGGGTATACCACCTTGAGAGGTGGAGGAAAGAGAGGTCTGACAGGGGACCCTTGTGACCTACGAGCTTCTTCCTGAGCTCTCTCTATTTGTCTAATTTTTTCTAAGGTCTTTTCTTGTAGAGAGGTAAAGTCTCCAATAAGTTGGTACAGGGGTCTGAGCATCTGGGGACGAGACAAGGCTTTGTCAGACCTTAAACTTGGGAAATATCCTAAAAACTACAAACAAAGATGGCTTGAAAAGTTAAGGAAATTTTAGATCAAACTAAAGAACCTATGCAGGAAGCCTGGCCCACCGGAAAACTCAAGATCTAACCGGAAACCCCAAGATCTCACCGGAAAACTCAAGATCTCACCGAAAAACTCAAGATCTAGCCGGAAAATTCAAAATAAAAGATATCGAAAACGAAGAAAATGGAGATGGAGGATACCTGAAGGTCATATTGATGAATAAAGGTGGAGAGTATCGCGCAGGAAGGGAGGTATCCCTCGGCAGAACGATTGCTGGAGTAAGGGCTAACTTCGGAGAGAGAGAGAAGTTCCAGAAAACAGGGAAACAATCGCTTGAACAGGAGAGAAATGAGGAAGAAGAAGAAGAAGGAAAATGGTTTTAACCTTTAAATACTTGGGCACGATTCCCAAGGCTCATCATTGCCTTGGGAAGCCCAAGGGACAACTGACTACATGTGCCAACCAAGTGGGCACACCTTGGCAACGGACAAGTGTCAAGCAGGTATTGACTTTGGGGTGAATAGACGTCGGAGGCAAGAACCCCCTAGCCATCCACTCTCGCAAATGGCTAAGGGGTGGGGGGTGATTGATATACCCAAGTATGGCCTCGGCCTGGGGGTGCATACCTCGGCCGAGATGAGAGCCGAGACGACGGCCGACCCACCAGTGCCTGGGGGGCCCACGAGATCATCCCTCGGCCAGGGGTACCTCGGCCGAGGCCGACGCTACAACATACACTTCCCCGGGGACACTTCTCATGTCACAGATGTCAATGTCAACTCCAGGTACCAAGGAATAGAAGCCCCGGTCAACATGAACCCTACCTCAGAGGAGGCCGAGGTTACCAGAGGCATCGTTTACCATCAGCACGCCAATGATTCGGCCCAGGCCGACACAGGTACATACCTCGGCTAACATTAAGCCGAGACATCTCATGACACCTCACGGATTGAGCGCGCGACCAACCTTTATAGCTCGGCAGTTCCTATGCCGAGGCCATTCACCCGCATGACTGCCGAAGTATCCGTTGACATTTGGATAAGGACACCTGGGCATAAATCAGTTACAACAAGATTATTCTCCACCTGTGGAGGGAATATTTCATCATCATTACTTACATGTGGTCCTGACAGCTGGCATACCCTCATTGGTGAGGAAACTACACACATGCACATTACATGCATAGGGGGTACATTACACCCCCTAGGCACTATATAAAGGGATCACCCCTACCTTGCAAAGGGATCCACATATTAAAACCCTAGATGAAACTCTGTCCATATATACACAATAGAGAGAGAAAGAGCTTAAGAGGTTGTAACCATGGCCATTAGTGCCTTCTTTCAGTGACATTACTCACACACACTCGCAGTGGACGTAGGCCGATTTGGCTGAACCACTTATATTTCTGCTGTCATTCCTCTTATCCTCACCTCATTCTTACCTTATTCATATAGCTGTGTTGCCATTGTTACACCTGTATTGAGCTTGCAAACACCTCACCCGGTGGTGCTGATTTTCGGCATCATCAAATGTGTTTTACGTAGAAGGATTAAAAGCCAACTTAATTAGCATAAGCCAAATTTAAGATGAAAACTTTGCAGTAAAGTTCTACCATTCGAAGTGTAACATTTATGATCAATCCGGTGAACTATTATTACAAGGATTGAGGACCGATGAAAATTGTTAAGGAATCATTCCTAAGTCCCCTTTTTGTGAAAAAATTCTACGGTCTCTTCTATGGAACTTTAACATCAACCACTAGGTCATGTGAACTTCAGATGTCTTAAGAGATTAATGAAGAAAGACTTAGTTCGTGGCCTACCATCACTTGGGAAACCCATTTCCTCGGTTTGTGGTCCTTTGCAATAAGGAAATCAAACTTGAAGTCCCCATCAGAAGTTAAATACCATTACTACATCTAGTGTGTTAGATTTGATACATATGGATCTTACGGGTCCTACTCGTATGGAGAGCATTAGTGGTAGGAGATATATTCTTATGATGGTCAATGATTTTGCGAGATACTTTATCGTGGGGTTTCTTAGAGAAACGTATAATGTGATTGAGTGTAACACCCCAATCCGTATTCATGGGTTACCGTGAGCCAACCTGATCTGACCCGAGCGTTAGGTGTGAAGTGAAATGAAACTACCTAAATAATGTTGCTAACCCATTTTTATTTTAGTTAACATTTCATTTGTTAGCATGTGATTCCAATTTCAAGGTGAATTACGTGAGGGACCCGTGGGTAGAACCCTGGAGTTCAAGTAAACAGAGCTACTAATCATAAAACGTAAATAAACATACTTACTTGTAAAATGCCCTCAAATTACGGAACGACTTCCAATCGATCGTAACAAAGTGGGGATGTGACCCTATGCCCAGTGGAATTTATAAGAAGAGTGTAAAAATGAACGGCAAAGAGGAATACTCACACGCTAAAACTACATGCATATATATATATATATATATATATATATATATATATATATATATATATATATATATATATATATATGCATACGTATACCCTTGAAAACACACATTTCGACATTTCGTTGTATATACAACTTTTGCTTTAGAAAACCTTACTTATTGAGATTAATTTATCTTAGTCTAGTACAGACTTCCTTTACTCATACTTAGCATTTCACTTTGTTTAACACACCCGGTTCAACACTTAAAACCATTACAGTTTATTTGATTCAAACCCATTCCTTTACCGGTATTTAACCCCTTTCATAAATTACAATACACATTAGTAATTTGATTGAAATCACTATTTCAACACACACATTAACCATGATAGGGAATAATCATTTTTCATTCGAAGACCCTTTTTCTATACATATTTATGCCAATTATGGGTTTAACAACAAGGTTACTTAATTACCCATTCACTTGCTTACTTTAGCCTTTTTACTTTCCATTGTGGACATTAATATATTTAGGCATTCACTTGCCCATTTCACCTTTATGGGAACATTTAATTTATTCATTCAATTAGGTTTTCTTAAAACCTTTTACCACAAAACCCATTTCTTTTCATGTTCCTTATTCATTTTATCATTTCTCAGAATTTTACCACTTACAGCATACTTACACGAGTTCCACACCGACGGCTATGCGAACTATATGCTTTGGGCAGTGATTTAGAGCTTTTCACCCAAGGGCTTTGGGCCCTTCTTGCTTATTACCGATTGCATCCGAGTCCTTTTTAATATATTTAACATTTTACACATGTGCACATTATTATGTTGCCTTACTTTTACTCGGCCAAAGACAAAACCCTAACTAAACCGTCCGTTTTTCCAATAACACTAGGAAAATTGTTTCTTTTCTTCTTTAAGTCGCTTATTCACACATACATGATTTATACTAAAATCGTTCACGCTTTAGGAATTAACTTAGTTTCACACACATTAGCGTAATATATTCTTTAATATTTTTATTCCATAAAAATGTTCCACTCTAAGTAAATTACCAATTTACCCTTTGTTTACTAAACTTGCCATTTAGTTCCTTAACTAGTGTTATTCCTCAAAAATGGTTATTAAGTTTCCAACTTAACATTTAAAACACATAGAAATTTTAACACTTGTTCAATACCACACTTTTACCAACTTTCACATTCATTACTTCAACATCCTTAACACATAAAATTTCACCATTTTCATAAGACTACTTTTTGTTTCTTAGAAATTAACATTTCTTCCATTTAGCATCAGTAGTCTCATGCTATACCTTTTTTAATATTTTGTTCCACCAAATATCGATTTTTTTTATTCGAAAGTTGTTCATTCTTAGTCTTACTAGAAAACAAATTAAACAATATTGTCAACAATTTTGTTCCATAACATGCTTATTATTTCCCTTTCACTTTAAATATACTAAATAATATTTCTCACATTTTTACCTTAGAAAAATGTTTATTATTCCTTGTTCATATGGTTTCGCTTATTTTGTGTTTCACACTAAGATTTGGATTGATACCCCAGTTACCGCTATATTCTAGTTTTGTTCTACTTTTATAGGTTTGTGAAGATTTTTTATGGAAAGAGGAATGGCACAACGACAAATACAATAGAGCCGCAATTTTTTTAGTCATCACTGGTCGTTTGGTTTCCTAGGAAAAGTGAAACGAGATAGAATTACAAGAATGTAAGCTGGCAATTCCAGGGATGTATGTTGGCCTTGGGCAGCAATAACATTTTTACCTTATAAAAATGTTTATTATTCATTTCTAGTAAGAATACATTCAAAATTCTATTTTTAACCCATAAGGATGCCCATTATTCCTTATTACTAGAAATACACACAAATGCTATTTTCTTAAATTTTTATTTCGTAAAAATGTTCATTATTTCTTCTCACTAAAAATACACCAAATTCACAAAAAGGTCCACGAATAGTATTCTGAATTTTTATAACACTTCTAAAATTCATTTAAACCTTCTTTAAATGCCCATTTTTCTCTAAAATATCATGTGTGTATTTAATAAACTATTAGAAACATTATAGCCATTTTTCTACTTAATTCTACACTCAAATGATGGAAAATAGTAATCTGAATTTTTGTCTAATCCAAAACCAACTTTAAACCTTTATTTGAGGCCCATATGTTCATAAGATGATAATAATATATCGATAAGCTTCATGGATGCAAACTATCATAAATCCTATATATTTTAATCCTAACATATGTAAATATTAAATCTAAAATTTATACATAACATTAACCTTAAACTAAGGTTAGAAAAACCCACCACAAAGAGCTCTATAGACACACAAACCAGTGGGGAATAAAGGTTCACTAACGAAGCATGTTAACCTAAAGCAAACAAATACATATGCAAACTATATGTAACAACACGAGACAGTATGGAAACACAAACCAGTGGGGAATAAAGGTTCATCCGAGGAAGAACGCACTCACATACAGTGACATGTTAGCCAAAACTAGCCTAACCCGTGTCACTACTGAGCTCACGCAACGCCACACCGGTATCAAAACTGATCAACAACTTCCCATTATCAGGATCAAAGAAGACATAAGAACGCAAAGAATCTAGCGATCGCTACGCCCAAAGAAAAATAATCAAATTTTGACAGTGAATCGGACCACCCGAAGTGCGAGCCCACAATGTGTGCTTTAATTCTATAAATATTTACCGATACCTGCTAAGGACCATAGCCGTGCCATGTACCCTGGCTTTACCTGCTAACCCTGACGAGTCCTACTCAAGAATCATCCTCCCATGTTGGGTGAACGAAACACAAACAAGTTTCCTTTGAAAAATTAAAACGCTAGGCTTCCCTCCTCAGGACTAACTCTACCTATCCATTATCGATAAGAAAAACTATTCTAACGCATGATGAAGTTACCTATCTTGACACTTATCATTAGTTATCAACCTACCACAGCTAGGCCTCCAAAATCTCAACACGCGACAACTAACCTTAGCTTTCGAGATCATTCTCAACAAGTGAACATAACGTTCACACAGTTTCAAACATTAAATTCATGAACCATTTCTACCACTCTTAGCACTGTCTACATGGTACTAAGGCATAATTACCCTATTGGCATCTCATCTTTTAAATATCACTCATACCCAATGATCTCCTCCAACAGAGTCATTACTAACTGCACGGTAGCACACTTAGCCACTATAACTATGCCTAACACTTTACCCTGTGCGTTATGTCTAAAACCACAACGAACCTCATCGTGTTCTAAGTCTCCATGGTGCACTACACAGAATTGATCAAATTGTTCCCGAAATTATCCTCGAAGGTCATATTATGACACATGCTCACAAATAAAGACCGTGTCACTAACTCTAAGTACTCTTATAAATAAAAGTGACCCAAACCAGCTATAATCATCAATGATTTACCATTACTATGCAAACTCCAATACGGCAATGACTCCTAGATGCATTATGAATTTTGACACCACACTCAGTTATCTCTCCAACAACCCTCACGTCTAATACAAGATATCGCAAGTCATATCATGACCTATGCTACGCAACCTGGGGTCTACCAATACGAACGTGTATCACCACATAAACCTCATTGTAACAATGACTCCCAAGGATTCTGAGGAGAGACACAATTGTCATTATAATACACGGTATGGAGCCTTAAATTCATCATTACTAGGAAATGTCAACCACTTGCATTAACATCTCACTAGATAAACCTTAGTACACATCTCTAAGGAATTTTAATACGACTTCCCGTGCTTACCCGCATTACGAACCCGAAGTCCATCTTACAAGGCTACAATATTAAATTCACAAAGAGTGTTCAACCATGACAACTAAATTGTCTCATTACTAATACATCTCACTACATGCTAATTTACTAACTAACACATCTATATATATCTTAGTAGCATATAGGGCATCGAGCATTGCCTATGAACACTAAGGTACATGCCTAGGAACGTCACATTGGATCATATTGTGACAACCCACCTAATTAAATATCGACTGATCAGTCCTTTATTAAAGTTAAAACAGAATGTTCGGTTGATTCATTCTTAGATTCACTGTCGAAAAACACGTTTTTTTTATATATCACCTTATAAATAATTAAGCTTAGTGTCAAAACATTTAATTTTAGTTATACTCAAATAATAAATTAATAAATTTCCATCTTAGAGACATAAGAAATTTATGTTCCACATAAATACAATGAATACTGGACATGAATCAACTACTAAACTAAATCAGACTGGAAAAAACATTCCAGTTCAAAGTCTCAAAACAACAAACCATAAAATCCATAAGTGTAACAATAATAAACTACTAAATTAAACTGGGTACAATCTATAATAAAATAACTAAGAATGGGCGAAACATGCCCTGAGAGAAATGTCTGAATGGAAGTGAAGGAAATGATAGAGGCGTCCAAATGTAAGGACCTGCTACTCCCACAACCGCTGCAGCTCGCTAAACAATCTAAGCATCTAAGTCTTGTAACCATGTGGCTGGGCACCTGATATATATATATATATATATATATATATATATATATATATATATATATATATATATATAGAGAGAGAGAGAGAGAGAGAGAGAGAGAGAGAGAGAGAGAGAGAGAGCAAAAGTGAGCAGAATAGCAAGAGACGGGTCAGAGCTCGTGTTATAAAAATATTTGTTTTAGCAAGTATTTAAAATTTTCAATAAATCACGTATGATATGCATGTTAGCTTGTCGGACTCTCACATGAGATTCTCATCTCTCATCTATTGTGCACGCCTAACGTATATCTACCCCATATTAATTATTCTACCCAACCTAACTAGTTTAAAGTCACTATACCACCATCTACGTCACTACTAATATACCCGTATCGCCCATATAATACGTTATTGAAATAGTTTATCCCACATAACTAAATATCATTATTCACTGTTTGACTAGTTAATCTATTACCCACAAAGATTATTGTATTCCTCATTATTACTATATTTACTAATTTCTCATAGTGGAATTTTCCCAAGTTTATTCACACACACACACACACACACACACACACACACACACACACACATATATATATATATATATATATATATATATATATATATATATATATATATATATATATAATCGCATCATCCCTATATATGTATACTACACATGCACCCCTTGGTTAATACCACTTCGCGCAAAGCAATTATTTTTATTACCATATCCACTAGTTACACACAGTAGACATATTCACAAGAATATATATTTATACTAGGATATGCCCGTGCCCGAAGGCACGCTGATAATTTTGAAAAGTATAAAATCGTGTATAATATAAATAATACATGGTTTATATATTAGAAGTGTAAATTTTTAAAGTATAGAATCATGTAAATTTAAATCATCCCATTTTTTCCCAACACAAATGTCTTAACAATTAAGAAAATTTGGGCAAAATTCCCTTTGTTTATTAAATTATCCACCTAGCTTAATCAATTCATTAATAAATAAATAAAACAGTAATCAATTTAATCAATTCATGAAGAAAACATAAATACACTATTAGACTGTAATGCACAAACTCAATTTTATAGATGAACTGAAATCATTCTACACAACAAATGTGTGAACACTTTGTTTGAGTGCATTCATGCCTTCAACGCTAAATGTGCAAAATCGGCACAAAAAAAAAACAAAGACTACATGAGATTAATCTTTTATACAAAGGCAAACACACTACATTGACACCAAAAATGTGATCCAATCAAGGAACATCTAAATTGAAAGAGGAAGGAATGTGTGGGTCTTTTTAAATTGAATATGCCAATTCACACATTATCGCTCAAGACATTTTGAATCAAAGTATCATATATCCCCTTTGTTTTCGACACTCAAAATCATCAATTTCACGCAACACCATATCAAGCGCAAATCATTACCGATGCATGTTGTCGATCAAGTGGTGGCATGTTTAGGAATGATGTCATTCAACACCACATCTACAATAGATAAGAGCAATGAGATGAGAACGTACACAAATCATATAATCATATCACAAAGATTGAAAACAATCCTTGTAGTAATTTATTGTTGACATATTCAATGTAAAAAGATAGTTCTGATAATATGGGGTGTTTTGATAATGAAAATAGCGGGGGGGGAGGGGGGGGGGGGGGGGAGGGGTCAATAATAAGTTGTGGCCAGCAAAATCCTATTTTCACAATATAGTTCAGCTCAACGGCTTACAACCCAAAATTAAAACCAAAAGCAAACAAAATTAAAACAGTAAAATACTACCCATCTCAATCTTTTTGTTTGAGAGTGAACTTAAGTCGTTCTCACTACTACTATATTTAAATGTAAAATATTCAAACATGTAAAATACTACCTTTATAAGGTCACGAGAGTAGCGCCACTGAACACATTAAGTTCAAAGGGAGAATTACTAATCAGTATCCATCCCATTTTGTTCACCAACTTTTATGTCACATGCATTCGAAAAATGGAAAAGAATAGTATGTTAAAATTCTGGGAGGAATAATAAATTTAACCTCAAGCTGTGAAACTGACGACACAAAACATAAATGCCAATATCACCCTTGGGGTACACATAAATTATTGCCCAACCAATGAAAAAAACAAACATAATGGTGAAGGAAACATTTAAGGCTAAAGATGAAACCTAATATGAAAATTTCCAAGATCAATATAGATGGTGAATGAATATTTAATAATTTAATTCAGATAACTATCTAAAAAACTAAATAGTATCTAAATCTAAATCAGTAAAAACATTTGTAGAAAAGAACCTACTCTATGAAAATCATTAAGATAGATCATGGAAGAAGAAACACTATATAACCACAACAATTATTAGATGTTGGATTTGTGTCCTCACGTTCACTCACCACTCTAGGTGCCTCCATCACAGTAAATTTTCCCTTGTGGCTCTCTATTTCTTCAGTGCAGGCTGCAATTGCTTGCATAAGAACTGAGATCCCTTATTCCTTGTCAAGAGTGTGAGTAATAAGAACATATGATGGAGAAGCCACCAGTTTAATTTTTACCGATCAATCCTTATTACCAGCAGATTCAGCCTTCCTCATGGCATCCTTAATGTGAAGAACACCGTCAAACTGGAAACATATCATCTCAGTATCAGCCCGAATCTTCAATGGTTGCGGAGTCATTCTTCTCGTAATTTTTTTCACTAAAGCATCTTTAACATCCTCTGACATAGCAGGAACTACCTTAGTTACAGATAACATAGTATACTAAATGACTTGAATCAAATTGAATTGAATGTTAAAAAATTAAATGACTTAAAAAAGAGGGTTTAATTCAATTTAAAAACAAAAAGAAAATATAAAACTGCAAAATATTGAACTATGCTGTAGGCACATGGAGTCCCTTGTATATAATATTACAAACTATGCTGCCTATTGTGAATGTGTTTGATATTACAAACTATGTTGCCTATTGTGGCAGGGTCTTCTAGGAGCTTGTCATCTGCAACTTACAGTCCCCTTTGTAATCATTCAGAACAATGGAGAGAAATGGATTCGAATGTGTGTAAATCATGTGATGGGAACCATCCAAATGGAAACATTTAATTTCACGACCTTCATTTGGAAAGACTTTTACATGTTGTCCATCATCTGAGTGAAACTCAAATATGCCATCTCCTGTGTAGCAAGACCCTCAAGGCAGCACATATGAATTGAAGACAAAAATGTCATAAGAAATCAACAATAAGTAAAAAGGTATGAAGAATCAAAATCATTTTATAACTTCATCAAAATAAAAAAACTCACTTATGAGAGATATAGCAAGGCGAATTTTAGAGCTCTGCACAAATTAAGTTCAATAACTATATGAACCTAACACAAAATTGATAAATCATCGAGAGAAATTAAAGTTAGTAAGCAAAATTGGCAACAAAATGAACTTCAAACCTCAAAATTAAACACAGAAATTTTCTAACCAATTACTAAAAAGGAAATATGATGTAATTAAACAATGCACATGCCATCGGAACAGTTGTAATTCAGTCATTTGAGCCCAACAACTATGACACCTTATAACAATGCTATAAGTATTAAAATTTCAAGATACTTGTCCACGTGGATTACACTTAGTCCCATAGATCAAACTTATAAACCCTTAGGAACTCATTACGTTAAGTGCACGGATATGCATCCCAATGAATCTAACCCAAAAGGTTACGTATATATGAGGTTGGGAGGGTTTAAAAAAATTTCATATACGCACCAACTTCTTAAGTTGTGATACAAAAGAGAAACATAACTTGAAAAATATCAAATCAGTAGTTGAACTCTAAACAACCAACATAAATATTATGATTAATTGGATAAAATCATAGAATACTATACAAAGACCAACTATAAATTTTCATTTATTGAAACTGAATAATTAAATTTCAAACAAAATAATAGAAACCAAAAGAATTGAATGATTCGCAGAAATGTGAAATACTAATGGTACCATATATCCATCTCTTCCTCCATAAGCTCTTTAATTCTCCATTTTTTTTACAACCGATCAAATGATAAAAGTAGTGACTGTTAGCCTGATATGTCAATTCAATTTCAAAGAATAATGCCTTACTCGTACACAATACAAAAAATAACCTTTCATAACATAAGTTGAGTAACATAATATATATAATTCAATCTTAATAACTACATAATCAATTCTACAAACACATATTGTGCAAGTCGAGCAGGGGTGGTAGACCACCATTTGAGGCATTGGAAAGCAATTACTCATATGGAACACAAACATATATACCTGATTGTACAAAACCTCTGCAACAAAATGAACTTGCACAACTTGCAAAATATGTGTGAACTCTCTCTCAAAAGGCATTTGAAATTCGCTAAAAATAAATTCTCACATATCTGAATATTGTATTTGATGGCTAGTTTAAATATCTTCTCTTAGATATTATTGCTTGTATTGATGGAGTAATAATACCTTCTCAAAACATGGATTAATGGATGGATATCGAGTAGTAATACCTGCTCAAACCATGGATTAATGCTTGGATTGATGGTTTATTGAGATGCCCAAGGTTTGATGATGTTTGAAGTGGCTCTCAGCCAAGCATCATAGTTTGGGGGTTAATCAAACGGAAGGCATTACTCACCACCTTCCCTTTAACACTCTGAATGGGGGTCCACCACCACTGCCACATCTTGTTGATTTAGAGCTTCAAAACTCTGCTAAGTCTTCATGTCCACACCAGAGAGCCAACAGCGAAACCCGAGATGATTATTGTACCATCCAACCACCATCTCAGCTCTCCCAGTTTGTTTGAGCATATCAAGCATATTAGTCATAGATAAAATATCCACTACATGAACTGTGTACTCATCCACAAACTCACCCACCATCAAACCCATAACCTCCATAGGTACCCAAGCTCTCCCGTGTTTAGGAATCTTTAGGAGGGAAAGTGAAGAGATGTAAACGTACTCGGATGTATCGAGTGTGGGAGAATCCAGTGACAGGTGACTTAAAGCACCTTCAGCACCGGCAAACATCCTCCGCAATCTCTCCTTCCCATATATTTTTCTGAGATCTCAAGTTTAGAGCTGTAGAACAAAAGAGACGCACAAAATCGGAGTTTAGAATTAAAAAACATTCATTACATACACAACCATTAATTTTGTCAGATATCCAAAACCAACCAATTTACACATAAATGGTACATATTGATCATGAGTAAAGGAAAGACAATTCTTAATGTCCTAATCTTTTAATTGTAATTTCATTTCTTAGTCCAATAGAAGTGAAATAAAAATCTATAATGCGACTTCCATTATCCAACTTCTTCACAGAGTAAAAAACTTTAACTGAAGAGAAAAACGCTGACCTTGAATGCACAATGACATTGATGCACATCCCAAGTCAGGCATTCGAATGCATAAAATAAAAGACAATTCTAAATAATATATTACCGCCTAGAAATTTGCAGTAATGTTTCCTCAACATTGAACAACAACATCACAAAGGAGTATTCTAGCAGTATTTGCAATTATGTTCACGGGTATGTCTAAGTATTTTCACCCTCTTGACTCTCTGGAGCCTCTTGGTCACCGATAACTCTCGTTATTCTTCTGTAGAAGCTTGATCCAATACAGTCTTATCAATTTGGTATGCTTCCTTCCTTAGTTAATGTTTTTGAATAGTTTTTCTTCTATAATTTGATTTGCCTCTAGCCATTCCGATTTCCTTCTAGAGCAATTTGATCCTCTTCTAGGGGATTTTCGGTTTGCTTTTCCTTTCTGGTGTATATACATAGTGAATAAAGAAAAATTAGTAGTTATTTGCTGCATATAATTAGGGCACACTGCATATAATTGGGATGAATATAATTGGGGAACACTGTATATATAATGAATCTTCTTCGTTCGCTGCATATAATTAGGCTTCATCTTTTGGCATGCTGTATAAAATCAAGAAAAGAAACACCGAGTTAGGTTAAAAAAATTAAGATTCAAATGGCAGGTGGTTGTTTATCATAATAACATTGGCGCACATGATGTACTGAAATCAAAGAATTATCAAAAGAAAGGAAAAACAACGAAACATGATGTACGAAAATCAAAGCACAATACATTGAAACACACACAGATTTTGATCTGAGTAACTTTACCACTGTGCGAGTTTGAGACATGGAAAACAAATAGAATTAAAGAGACTAAATATACCACATTGTGCTCCTCTTAAGCCTTACATCCATTTTCCTCCTCTTATATAGAATAATGATGTCAAAGAACTAAATGCCCAATATGGTACATTTAGTCCCTTATATCAGTGCATATAGAATAATGCTGTAAAACAACAATAGTGATTCAATATGGTATAGCTGCAACACCGAAGAATTAGTAGAAAAATAATTTTGTAGAAAACGAAAGTAAACAATATTAAACAACGAATTCCCATGCAGTGCCAACATACTACATTAGCATGGGAATTCCCACGCAGGCTCAACAGTATTTTTTTTTTTGCAAACCCTGAAAAGATAGTCGTCTATTTTAACTCTGACACAAACTTAAGTAATGAATCCGCTTCATGTACCATTATGGTCGCACGCATCTCCATCATGAAATATTCTTGTGGATCATTAGGTTAAACCCGAACTATGCATTTCGATCCATCAATAAATTAGATTAGCATCAACATAACAAAAGTTCACCACTTAGCTGCTTGCGCGTACTTGGATTGTCGATTCACAGTCAGATAACACATCTGTCCAAGAAAACAAGCGGGCACCTAAGGAGAAGTTGGAATTGGGACCACTGATGCCTCAATGGATTAGTGGCTGTAGGGCACTGCTTATAGTCAGTAAATTTCCACCAAATTAAAGAAGTAGATTAGCATTGCAATGAGAAATACATTCTTATAACTGAGTTTAGGCATTGAGGAAATCACAAAATGTGTCATTTATGGACAATGAGACCTGAAAAATAACTTTCACAGTTTCACATTCTTACCTGAAACATCACCTTTTAAACTTGTTTGTATTTAAATGGGGATAAAAATAGTAGGTGTGACACATTCTTACCAACTTAGGGTGCTACAAACAAAAATATTTGGTTTTTCAATAGCCTTGCGAAAATAATTGAATTTTATTCTATTCTCTGATGTTTTTACAAAGTAAATTTGTAGTTTCTATTCTATTCTCTAATTCAAGGACTTGGGAGTAAAATAAAAAAAAGGCATTTGAAATTCGATAAAAGTAAATGCTCACATATCTGAATCTTCGTTGTAGAATCAATGTCCTTAATCTCTCATATGAAGTGAAAACCGAAATACAGACAAAAATACGCCTCAAAGATCTTGAACCTGAAATAACAAATACCAAATCATAGCTTAGAATAATATGAATACAAAATACTATTGTGTGCGATCCAAAAATTATAACAGTTGAAAAGATCCGAGATAGACCTCTAAAAAATACAAATCCCCATATCATAAACCTCTAAAAAATCATAGCTCAGAATAATATGAAATAAAAACTTCATAATATCAAACAATGCATACATTTGGGCATTTTCATAAATACCTGTAAAGCATAAATTTTTTACACCTTGATAATAGCTGGAAATCTTACAAAACTTTAGTGAGGAATGAGATATTAATGAGATAGAGATAAAAGTTCCAATATGAAATTTCAACAAACCAATAAAATCCCCACACATGTAGAGATCCAAGGGTCTTCTCCTTTGTAAGCACCTAAGACAAAAAAACCCTAAATTACAAAACAAAAAAGCACCCTAAGATGTATATATAAATGCATATGTATATAAAAAAAATCACCTTAGATAGATGTAAAAATGTGCACGTATAACCCTAGAACCACCATAGATCGACGACCTGATATTGAAACCCTTGGGATGATGTTTGAGGTAGGGTTATTTTGATATGATGTTGAGAGAATGGGAGGAGGGTGCGTGAGAAATGGGAGAGGATGTGAGCGAGAGAAAAGTAGAGAATGAAGTAGTTTTACAAAAGTAACCCCAATTTTGAATTGAAGTAAAATTTTGTAAGTGAAAAAAAGAGAGGGAAATAAAAAATTAGAGGGACCAAATAGGAAGTGCAAAAACTCTCATAAAGATGACATCATCAAATAAGCTTATGACACACATAAGTTTCCTACTTTATTATATATATATATAGTCACATCATCCCGAAACATATATACACTAATCATGTTCCCCTTGGTTAAGACCACTTGGTGCAATGCATACTTTGCTATCATGTCCCTGTGTATCAATCACTACATAAAGGACAACTGGTTCAATCTCTCACGAACCATAAATTCAAAACACAAATATCGGAGGTGAGTATATTCCCCAGCCAAATGGGGCACGCACATACCTATGCTCCCATTCAGCTGTAACCAAGTTAAGATACTATGGGTACAAGTCAAATATCCCCCCAATTAGGTCACACAGGATAAAACAGTCCACTACGCGAAAATTTCCTCCCGATAGCAACCAGAGTAAATATGCTATACACACAATAACAATAATCATATAATAGGATTTTCCACATCCCATTAAAATTCAAGGTATTCACCCAGCACATACATCTATTTTCCATACGTAGTATTCTCTCATTACTACTTATAATATAATTATTTCGGTTATTTTCTCTCTCTCAAAATCTCAAAGTTTAATTAACCTTTCCAAATCTTTAGGGTATTACTATACGAATATTCCCTAGTAATTCTTCACTATGCTAAAATACCAAATGACAGTTCCCTATCTCCAAACAACTGCCTAAACCTAATTGGGCAAAAATATAATTTTCCATGTTTTGGACTTGTCGTTCGAACTAGGTCAGATGTCGTTTGAATGACATCTCGTGATATCCATTCTCGTTCGAACGAAGCTCAATCTCGTTTGAACGAGGTTTAGTTGTACTCTTCCCCACTAGAACTGTTACTCTAAAATAATCAGCCCAAACACCAATCATTCAATTCCAATCAACTACCTAACATCTATAAATGATTTCAAAAAATATAACATCATTAAATCATCACTAATCATCAATTAAACTCGAAATCCACAATTTAATTATTAAGAACCCTAGTTCTCAAATTATATGCATAACTCTAAACTAAAACTCATATTCGTTTCTAAATTTTGATATATAATTCTAGGATTTCTATTCAACATGCAAGGGGTTCAATTCTTCATCAAAATAACTCCCAATCCATGATTTAAATTCTATAAATTCACCCAAATCAATTCTACATCATGTATTTGATTCCTATACTAACATCAGCACAATTATTGCTAATAGAAAGCAAGTAATAAACACTTTCCTCTATTATGATGTTCTGAAGCGTTGATGGAATTGGTATAGACTTGTTCCTCATCTTTCGATCTACGCTTTAGTGGAATTTATGGTGTGAGTTCTTGAGTTTTACACCAAGAACACCTATGGACTTTCTCCATGTTCCTATGTGGTTCTGTTTCCCTCTCTCTTAGGTTTAGAAACAGATATCATTACACTCATATTTAATTATCTAATTTTCGTCCATTTTATTTCATCAAAATCCATATGACAAAAATACCCATACAGGGTGTCGGTTCAGCCTAAATATATTTTGGAGTCCAAATAAAATACCCGGGTAGAGTTTAATGACTATCTCGGCCCTTTCGGACTCAATGGAGAACTCAAAATCACCATACGAGTTACTTAAAAGTAATTCACTTCTTTAATCCATTAAATTAGTTCCGACACGTCTCACAAACGCATCCCGACTTATTATACCAAACTGTCGTATTTCTTACTCTCGACTATTTATAAAATTTCATAATCCCATATTACATATCCGCACAGTGATATACAATCATTTTCCATCAATAAGTATTAACTCTTGGCACGCTACTTAATAATTATTTTAATCCAGATTAATTCACAAATAAATATCTCACATTTTCAATTTAATTAATCCAATAATAATAATTAATCTCATAATTATTTAAATCATCAAAAATATGGGGTGTTACATACTTACCCCCTTACAACGGAATTTCTTCCCAAAATTCAGAAAAATATAACAGGTACAAATAGCGCCATATATATGTTGCGCATCGCATCATTGCGCTATCGAATACCCTTAATAATGAACACTCCACATATGTTCATTCTAAACTCCAGGTTACCCTGTCACGTAGGTTCTTGCTGAAGTATTACAGTTTAATTTTCACTACTTAAACTTTGTTTTAGATATTCACTATCTATCCTTCTACTATTCGCATCTTAGTAGATTAATTATTCTTGAGAAACATACGATTTCATCACGCGACGATCGCACACGAGTTGGTTATTGGGGCAGTATATAATTTACACACATTATATACTATAGATATTAACTCATATCTTATCTTTGAAATAGGATTTGTTTCCCCACCTTTAACTAATGATCATGCGAACAACAATGTTTATCGTTCCATAACTCAACTGGCACCATGCCCAAAATTGAACTTATATGAGTTACAACACACAAAATCCACTAGTGTAAGGTATTGTTCCCATCCTCCTCTAAGATTTAAGGGTACGCATATAATTTATTTTTCCTAATCATCTGATTAGCCCGCTTATTCTGCCCAATCGTCTGCGGATAATGTGTTGTACACAATCACAAATTGGTATCTATGGCCTCGTTAACACTCTTCCTAAAATAAAAAAGCCAAAGTCTTGTCCCAATCGGACACAATATTAAATGGTACCCTATGTAACCTCACTATCTCGGTTATAAAGATCTATGCATACTGTTTCGAAGTATGATCGGGCCTAGCTGCCATAACGTGAGCTACTTTGGTCAATCGATACACTATCACCCAAATACGATCGTAACCCCTCTGGAAAGTAGTTTCCTTCGTGATAAAATCTTTGGGAATACACTCCCATTACTACTCCGGAATCCCTAACGGTTGAAGAAAACCTTACTAGTTTTAGGTGGTCCACCCTTTCCAACGAACAGGTGACTATTACAGAATGAATTTAACCATATTTCTCTTCATTAAATCCCATCACCACTATCATTTATGACATGATACATCTTATATTATCTCAAATGTTCCTCTAACCGTGATCCATATGAATTTTCCTCACCGCGTATCACAGGTCCTTACCCCGCTCAAAAATTAGTTTCTCAAAAACATAGGCCCCTGATGAATCTTTCGGCATAAGCTTCAAGTTTCCCAGCTAAATGTTATCGAATTCAAATGCCAATCATAATCAACTGCCTAATACAATATTTTCAATTACTTAGGGAACCCGTACACCCTAGATCCTGCACATTAATGCACAAATGAAATATAATACGCTTACATCAATTTTCGTGCACTCTATATGCTGATAAGGTAGGGGTGTACTCAACCACCCCTAGTCATAACTTAATTACTGTCACACCCCGCAAAATCCGATAGACGGGGTGGCCAGCCACCACCGCCAAACTATGCTAGGCGTGAACTAAATAAATACCATTCTTAGCATGAGACAGATATGAGACATAAATAATCATCGACAAGATAAATAATTCAATCAATTCCAACTAAATATAAAAAATGAATGATAAAGATCCATCACATGCTCAAACTCCAATTAAATTCAATCTCCAATAAGGATGTAAATAAAATCTGAATAATAATCTGACTGAATAATCCAACTGAAACCCTCTAAACAACTTTGGAATTGAATGGCCCAATAAAATCCAAATGAAGCCTCATAATTAAATACGACTGAAAAATAAAGTCTAACTAAAAAATGTAATAAAATGAATAACTCTAGTTGCACCTCCAAACGATAACTCCGACAATCCTATGCAGATTCTTCAAAACTTATCCTGAAAATGTTAGTCAACGCACGAGGTCAAAGCCCCCTCAAATATGATCCTTGAATGTACACAGTAGCATTATACACAACAAATATCACAATAGAATATTTTAATTTAAACGGGATAGTTAAACGCGATATATATAAATCACTAACTACCTGCATAAATCCCCATTTAAAAAGGCACACCAATATGATTTTAAATTCCCAAGTCCCAAGATTGTTAATTTATTTAAATTAACCAACTTTTCTTATTTCCTCAATATTTAGTATGGCGGTCCTCCCGCCTCGGGTGATTTCTCCACCAAAATACCCATCCCCTCGTCAGAACGCCGGCTGACACATTTAAACTATCGGCCCTCGCTGATTGATGAGGTTCTAAACACGACACGACATAAAACATCGGCTGACCCGTTTAAATTGTTGGCCTTTGCTGATTATGTCGCCAATATATTTTAATACCCATCTTATTATCTTAGGTATTAATTCTTATTTTTCTTAATTGACAATTTCAAATTACCCCACCTTGTTAATCGATGTAAGACCCTCAAAATATCCCTTAATCCAATACTTAAGGGTCCCTAGGTTATCAATACGTCCTACCCTAAGTCTAGGATGAATTAGTGACATAAACCTCGGCCTAGTCTCATGCCTAGGATAGCGTAATGACAATAAAGTGACAAAAATTAGCCCACCCCTGAGATAATGAAGTCGTAATAATCTACCCTCACTAGTCCCATACATAGTCAGTGTAAATAATCAAAAGGCCTGCCCACTAGTCCCATACCTAGAAGGCATCCTAAAATATAGGGGGAGAAAAAATACCCAACTACCCGTCGTCACAAAAGAAATTAAATAATATCAATAAGTCACTCAAAACAATCATAATTAATCAACATACCAAACTACGCATGGTAGTCCAATTAAATTAAGTCTTAATTTAATTGTCTCATCGTCATAAACACCCAAATTAATCTCATAACATAATTTTAAATTAAATACACCGAGATTTCATTAATACAATAAAATTCCAATTTCATTACCTTAACACAAAATACGTGAGTTATACGCCCCCAAATTCATTTATTTCAAAACTAGGGTTTTTCTACATGCAACATACACCAGTAAAACCCAAAACTCACTCATGAATCCTACGCACCCAAGAGTTATGAATATTATTCATATTAAGAGATTTTATAAAAATAGCCCCAAGTTTTATATGTCCACTTTCTCTAATTAGATTGCTAATTGGTTTTAAGAAAAACATGAGCTTAAGGTTTCAGCAACACTTAAAACGCATAATACTTAAGGAAACGAATAGAGTATTCATGCCTGAAATTAATTTCTTGAAAATCTGAATAGAAGTTTGAACTCCTCTTGAGAAAACACTAATAGACTCTTCAAAACTTGTGAAAAGTAGGGGCTAGGGGTTGAAGATGAAAGAAATATGTTTTGGAAAATCTTTCGGGAGAAAGTTTGCGAGAAAAGTGATTTTAGAAGTCCCAGCCCCGTATTAGTTTACTATATAAAGGGTTTAGGAGTTAAAACCAGATTAGGAGTCTCCTATCCATCCATCGCCCCTTTCATTCGAACGAAAATGCCTGCCATTTGAACGACATACGACGTCGTTCGAATGACATGGGTTGTCATTCGAACGAAATCCTATATCTTAAAAATCAAATCTTTTAAAAATCAAACTTTTATTATCTGATAAAAAATATCTGCCAGTTAAATATTTAAATAAAAACCCTATAATCTTATAAAGGACCCGAATTAATTCCCGATTGAAAATTTACTAACAAAACCAATTAACTTCTTAAAGGCTATAAACTCCAAAATTTTATTTTACTCCAAATGAATTAAAACTCGGGGTGTTACAATTACCCTTTCAGCGGCGTCATTATTATATTCATAAGGATATTTGGACTATGCGGCTTTATCGGTCTTAAATCATAATAGAATTATTAACTCTCAATTATATTCTCATATATTTAAAATAACCAAGGTACGAGACCCATGTATTATCGACCAACTTCTCACAAACTCCTGACGTTCGCCAGTTTCATTCATGGGATGTCTCGCAAAGCGAAATCCAAACAAGGAACCCCCCAATACACTACTACCTAACATTCTCGGTCGTCTAGGTCCGTAAGGTTCTCAATACATAATATGTACCTTTCCACAATCTCCGTATGTTGACATATTAATATACACATGTCCTTAAAAATAACATGAAATGTGTCTCTCTCACTATCCCAAATTTAGGGGCTATATATATAAATAATAAGTTGTATCTCGATGCCTGATAAAGAACACATTGCATCCTGAGTCACATCAGTAAATAAATCCCTATGCATGGAGGTCACGTATAACTAGACATATACTCGCTGAGGTCTATGATACCATAAAATTTTCATATATACATATATATAGGCCCAACCCTAGTTTAGGCGGCGCCGCAAAGAGTTATTATTATACTCCTTGAGTATTGAATACGGTAGTCTTATCACTCAATTTACTACCGTTCGAGCATTCGATAATTAATCACTCCACATTACCATAATAAACTCTACTATAAGTATGTAACTTGTAATAACATCATATGCTCTTAGGGCCCACCCGGTTCACTCAAAGGCGACATCAAAGGGCCCGTTATTTATAAGAAATACATTTGTAATAAGATTTTTATAACTAACGTTCCCACTAAACTCAACTCGCACGCGAATTTTAGGATTTACAATCTATATATAAGCTGTGACACACCATGTCACTTGAATTAGTCCTTTACTCATAAGGATGAAGCAAGACCTCACCGATTTCTACTGATCATATGGTTCTTACGTGCACTTCTTGTGGTCAAAATAGCCCATGATCACTTGTACTTGTTATGCATCTAGGCTTTTATCCCATAGTTTCCTCCTCCTCGTTGTGGGAAAATTATTATTCTCTGCTTCTTACGCCATCACTGAAACGTTGGCCAAACATCTCTAGGACTCACTAATGGTTTTACTGGCCACCCTATTTCTTCCTGGGCCCCAATGACCCTAAGGATTTGTATGCTATTGTTATCGAGGAGTCCACTGGTCCTGCTTAGACCAACCACTCTCGAGTTGTAACTTCTTGGGCATAATTCTGTTGACCCAATTCCTCCTCTAGAAATCTCACTCCTCCAGTCCTCATACCTAACTGGCATGGTTTACCATTTCTAATCTTATCGTTGTCACTTCTCAACGTGGACACATTCAACCCTGGTAGTCCCATTCTCTACACATAGGTAAACTTCCCAATCAATTTCTTGTCACTGGTGCCACTGACCATTTTGGAATGTCCTTCTCTCGGACCCGGAATTTTTAGCCCCCAATTGTCCTCTAGTTCTCCCATTCGCTATGCGGGACTTTCAAAACTATCGTTGTCCTCTACATCCCTGATTGACTTCATCGTCACTTTGTAGGAAGTTAATCAATTAAAATTATCTAAATGAGTTCTCTATCGGGCATACTCTCATGTGGTGTTTCACTAACACCGTTAAGTTTGGCATTGATTTTTGGTAAAATTATCTAACCTTCCTGGCTCACTTCTTCTGGAAGTGCTGAAATAACTTGCAAACATATAACCTTGACAACATCAAAATTAGTTATCCTAGCTGGATTTCTCATCCATCTTCATATTATACACACGGTCCTTTATCAACAATAGACCCTTTTATATGTTATGCCCCTTTTCTAGGTACGAAGTTCATTATGCAATTTAACCTTTCTCTCATGATCGGTCTTTGGCTTACCCACTGTGCTAAGTTTTAAAATTCTACTTGTGACTTTGTTACAACACCGAATTGAATACCTCATGGTCAAACCGTACCCAATTTCTCTTTAAATTTGAAACATGCTTCTTTACATATGGTGATTGACTCAAATCACTTTATGTCGCTCCTAAGAGTTACAAAAGAGTCTCTCTGATTTCACCCTCATCGACTATGTTAGGTGGTCCTAAAATCGCTCCATCGTTACCTACGGCTGTGCCTGGGGAAACCTTTTTTCCCGAGTTATAATTCTATTATCACTTGCTTAAATGTCACTCAAAGTGACTTTTGTCACGATCTCCATTCCCATATTATTCTCCTGCAGTCCTTCTTATTTCCCTTACTGGTCATCCTATAATGTTCGGTGCTCGAAGTACACACTATTTAGTATAATGAGTCACATCCATTATAATTCATAGCAGGAGAAAGTAAGTCGTATACGTAAGGTAAGACAACAATCCTGTAGTAATGCTCTACATCAAAGAACGCTATGATGAAACGTGTAAAACCGCACAGATCCTAACGAAACTAGAACCTGATGCTCTGATACCAACTTTGACACCCTGCCTAATTAAATACCGGTTGATCAGTCCTTTATTAAATTTAAAATAGAATATTCGGTGGATTCATTCTTAGCGTCACGGTCGAAAAATAATTTACTTTGTTTTATTTATCACCTAACAATAATTAAGCTAAGTGTCAAACAATTTAATTTTAGTTATACTCAAATAACACATCAATAAATTTCCATCTTAGAGAGATAAGCTATTTATGTTCCACATAAATATAATGAATACTGGACATGAATCAACTACTGAAATAAATCAGATGGGATAAAACATTCAAGTTCAAAGTCTCAAACCAACAAACCATAAAATCCACAAGTGTAACAAAAATAAACTACTAAAGTAAACTGAGTACAATCTCTAATAAAACGACTGAGAATGGGCGAAACATTGCCTAAGAGAAATGTTGACACGACTCAGAATGTGTCTCTAAAGTGTGTGCTCTCTAGGCTCAAGTGCAAGCCTATCGTTCAAGTAATAATCCGACAAGTCGGGTATCGATCCTCAGGAAAAAAGGACAACGGAGTTGTGACGACGGGATAAGATTGAGGAATCCTAGTGATGACTCTAAAAAGAAAAGAAAAAGATTGATTCGGCTTTTTGGGATTGGTTAAACTAAACGCAATTATGGAATTATGATGAAATATGCAACTAAATAAATTATGTAGATTAAGAATGAAGGATTAAACTGAAACTTTTAACTAAATGATGAGAAAATAGAATGGGAATACACTCCCCCAACCCTAGTGTAATGCAGTGATAACGTTGGTCATAAATTTATCCGATTAATTCAAACCCGAAATTTAGTACTCCCAAGCATTATGTATACGAGGTTCAAGCCCGCGTCATACCTAATCTGAGGATGAGTAAATCGGTATCGCGATAATTACACTCAAATTGTACTCTAAATCATCACGAGTACCCATAGGCAAACGAGATATAAAGATCTACAATTCTTATGAAATTACACGATACGATTTAAATTAATCATTAAATTCAGCGGATCGACGTTATACGCATGCACTAACACATCAGGTTGGGTTCATGCATCCCAACCTTAAAAAACCTAGCCGGACATGTTAAATTGACTAATGCATGAATTAATGACGTTGCATGTGTAGGAATTCATGATGAAACTGACTAGAAACATGTAACTACGTATTATGAATGCGAAAACAAGTTGAATCTAATGAGAAAGCAAATCATGCAAGAACAATAATAAAGAACAAGACTTTTGAATTAAAACTTGCAAAAACAAACCCGAAACAATGAATTCTTGAAGTAATTTGCGCCCTTGATGTTCCTAGATAATTATCTCCTTTTGTTCTCTCAAAAACTCTCTAAAAATAACCCTAAAAGCTTCTCCTAGGTTAATGCCTCCGTTCCCCACAAGTTTTGAGTGTTATATACCTAATAGAAGACTTGGAGACCAATTAAAATAAAATACAAAATTCGCGTGTCAGGTACAGCGAACCGGTTCGGAGGTACAGCGAACCGGTTCGCCCCTCCGAACCGGTTCGGGGTGGGGTTCGCATGTACCAGCCTGGTCTTGCTCTCGACACTTAGTTTTTTTCTGGTTTTTCTCTTCTTTTCTTGGATTTTTCTTCAACTTCAACTGAGCATAACTTTTCAACCGTAGCTCGGATTTGGGTGCCGTTTCTTCCAGTGTTCTCGTTGTTCCGAGCTCTTCAACTTCCCAGTTGACTTCTTCTTCCGGATCGGGCTGAAAAATTATCGATATGCCCTTGAACTTGCCTTCTTAACTTTTCTTGCACAGTCTTGTTTCCTCCTTTGCACTGCTTGCATAATTAACCTGTAAAACCAATAGGAGAAGCACGAAACACGCAATACTCGCCAAGAAGGTTAGAATCATAAAAGTGAATCAAATCCATATATGTTAAATCATTCGGGTTCACAAAAGTACTGAAATTAGGGGGATAAATATACAATATTTATGCCCAATCAAACCCCCCTAACTTAGAACTTTGCGCGTCCCGAGCAATGTAAAAGAATGAAAGTAAGAGTTAAGGACACTTCAAGGACTTTATTGGGATAGAATACCACTTTCGCGGGCAAGCGATTGCATTTAGCGTATGCAACAAGCCTTTAAACCTCTAGGTTACCCTAATAGGACGAGTTGTGTCTCGTGAGGGTTTGCAGTGAATATACCCACAAAATTTGACTCAAAGAAAATTCAAAATATGCAAAAAATGTACATTTCAAACTTTTCCATAAAATAGTCATCATCGAGTCATATTTACAAGTCTCAAACTGTAGTGCGTGTGTGCGAAGCCAGAAATATAACTGCCAATTTCCATCGATTGATCATTACGTTACTTATCCAAAAATTCATTTTGATTTCAATTTCTCACGGAATACTCTCTCAAACGAACCTCTCGAATTATGGCTATTCCCTCGGCATGCGTGATATAAAGAGTAAATGTAATTGAAGCAAATTCACGCATGCAATTAGAAAGACGGAAATGTTATGGCGAAAGGATCTCTTCAACGGATTACGATTTTAAAAACGGGAACATTGCCTCTATTTCGCGCACCTAACCTCTTATATTTTCTTTTGGTGTCTTAGCTCTCCACGCGGTAATCAATTTTCGCAATTTGGACTCGGTTAGGACTTTTTCGGGTTGAAGGTTGCATTGGATAAAATGAAAATGGTCGGGAAATTTGGAATTGGAAAAGTTATTTAGGATGTCCATTTGTGCTTTTTTTTTTTTTTTTTTGCTATTTTTGTTGAGCATTCTTCTATTTTTTTCTTGCCCCTTTTTGTTGCACTTTTCGGACTTAAATTCTGAATTTTTTTATTTTTCGCAATTCCGGGCTATTTTTTATTTTTCGGGTTGTCAAACGAAAGGAAAAATTTATTCGGCTCAATTTGGGTTACAAAAGGTAATTTTTCGCTACTTTTTCTGGCCAATATTTTTGGGTTGACAAACGAGGGCCTACTTCATTGTCCAAAATGCCAATTACGTTACCATATGCGTTTCGAGGTGAATTTAAGTTTAGAGACTAATTTGTCACGATTTTCAAGGCAACATTGCACACATTTTTCAAAACCGATCAAAATGAAAGGATTGAGATCATTGACAACTTATTAGGCGCTAAAAAGAACTTTGAGTTAACAATTAACTCGGATTGATTTAAAAACTCGTAAAAAGTGATAGGCTCGAATCTCACCGGGTTTGTTAATCTCCACATTTATTCGTTAAGTCGTCAATTTTCGCTCAATTTCCATCTTTGGTCAATTTCGGCTTTGTGTATGTTAGATGTTTACAATTTGAGACTCCAATTTGACTTTTAATGATATTTTTGAAAAATTTGAATTCCAATTTTTATTTATTTTGAACAAAAATATTTTTGGATTTTTCAAAATTTTATGATTTTTTTGGAAATTTTGGGCATTTTTGAAAATTTGTGAAGTTTTAGAAATACGCACTTGTGACCCCCCCTAACTTAGACTTTTGCATTGTCCTCAAGCAAAAAGGACTAAAATCTAACTTAAGGCAAATAAAAAGTGCGGAAAAGTAAAACAAACAAATATGAAAAATGCAAGATTGTATAATAACAAAAAGAAGCCTGTGTTACATAAAAAAAAGGAAAAAAAAACAACTGTGAACAATGTGAAAGCCCTACCACCACTAACAATTAAACCAAAAGATAAAGACAATAAAAGCTCATGGGGGAGATGGGTGGGAGGATCTCGGTGCATTCGGGTCATATGGGTCATAAAAGAAGGGGGGAGGAGGAGGACCACCAAAGTTGAGCTGGTGAAGGTGGACTTGGAGTTGATACATCATCCGGGTGTCCCTCCGGTAAGCCGTTTGATCTTGATTGTATTGGTTGATGAACCCGTCGAGACGGGACTCAACCGCTGAAAGGCGCCTATCGAAGTTTGCCCCCGGGGGCTCGAAATCGGAATCCTCCTCCTCATCCTCAAATTACTCCTCGTCTACATCCATCATCGGGTCATCGGGAGCTTCCTCGGCCACGTCCTCCTCGTGAATAGGATGGTCGGGGTGAGCCACGCGCATTTGGCGCTCACTTCGAGTTGTGGACGTGCCGCCTACGGGGCGAGGAAGTCGAATTTGGTTTCCGGGTTCATCCACTCCCGCATCCATCAAGAGCTCCGTAATGAAACGGGCATATGGGAGTTCCACCTTGCCGGTTTCGTCATAGGAGGCATTGAGGATATCCGCGTAGAAGACTTGGGCAAGGTTGATGGTGCTCTCGGGGTCCAAAAAATAGTAGAGGAAATTGGCGTGGCGGGACCGGACTACCGAGTCATTGGTGGTTTGGTGGATGGCACCACAAACAATGATGTGAGTGAAGAGGACGGTGGCGGCCAATCCACCAATGGGGAAGGATTCGCGTGTCCATTCCGCCCCGGGTGCCATGCGGGAAACGCATTCGTCTTTTGTGTGTGGGGCACCATTGTTTGGGTATTGGAAGGGCACGGGGAGGATCACCCCTTTGGCACGCATTTTGCGTGCAATAAGAGCTGCCGAGAAGGGAATAGTGATACCGTCGAGATAAGACTCGTGAAGTGTGGAAGACTTGCGAACCAAGGTCGCATAGAATTGACGAATGGCGGTATCAAAAACGTTATTGCACGTAGGGGCGAGGAAAGAGCACCACCCACGGCGGTCAAAAAGGGCAGTGACTTCGCCCGGAAGGGTGTCCCAATCCACGAAACGCTCTATGTGAATGGCGTGCGTGGAGGAGAAGTAGATCTCGGACCAATGGCGTTCTTGGACGCATCAGAATACCCCCCTGCCCGGGTCATCAAGTATGGTGGTCTCATCATATTTCTTTGGGCGGGGAGCGGGGCGGCGTGGCATTTTGATGGAAAAGAGGGAGAGAGAGGGAGAAAATATGGGAGAGAAGAGAGTGAGGGAGAATGTTTTGGTGTGAAAAATGGAGGAGGGGTGGGGTGTATTTATAGGTGTGAAGGGGTGTGTTTTTGGTGGGAAATATGAAAGGTTGGGAAGGAGAGGGTGGAGGGAATGAATTGGGATGAATTTGGGAAGGAGAGAAGGATTTGGAGGGAAGAAAAACGAAGGGGGAAGGAGGGGAAAAGAATGGAGGGAAAGGGAATGAACTTGGAGGAAAAGGGGAGAAGAACCTGACAGGTACATACGAACCGGTTCGGGGGTACAGCGAACCGGTTCGCCCCTCCGAACCGGTTCGGAGGTACAGCGAACCGGTTCGGGGGTACCAGGCTGGTCCAATCGCTGAAATTCACTCTTCTCTCTATTTCTAAGTGCTCTCTCATCCCTTAACTTGTGCATAATGCCCCTAAAAACCTTCTAGACCCTCGGGCTCTCAAAAACTTCCTCGAATACGACCTCGAAGAGCGTACTAGCACCCTCAAAAAACGTGCTAACCTATCTCTCATGCAACGCAGGCTCCGGACTCCTAACTAACCTATTTACACACAACTATTTTACACACAAAATCACCCCATACGCGTCGGGGGTGCGACAACCTCACTCGCTTAGCTCAATTGACCCCGTAAACAGGGTCCGACAACCAAATCGTGTCGACCTCATCCACAAACGCCTCTAGGTATGGCTTTAGGCGTTGTCCATTTACCCCGAACGTGTTTTCCCCTTTTAAATCGTTTAGTTCAACAGCTCCATGGGGAAAATAGTTCTTTACGACGAACGGGCCAGACCATCGTGACCGCAGCTTGCCTGGGAAGAGGTGAAGCCGAGAGTTGTATAGAAGAACTTTTTGCCCGGGATGAAACTCTTTTCTTCGAATGATGCTATCATGAGCAAATTTCATCCCCTCCTTTGAAATTTTAGCATTCTCATACGCATCATTGCGTAGTTCTTCTAACTCAATCAATTGTAGCTTACGGGCTTCACCGGCCTTGTCCAAGGCATAGTTCAATTGCTTAATTGCCCAATACGCTTTGTGTTCGAGCTCAACAGGAAGATGACAAGGTTTGCCATACACAAAATGGAAAGGGGACATTCCAAGTTGATTTTTAAACGCGGTACGATAGGCCCAAAGTGCATCGGTCAATCTAAGGGACCAATCTTTCTGGGTAGGATTGACGGTCTTTTCAAGAATGTTCTTGATCTCCCGATTTGCTAGCTCGGCCTTCCCATTCGTTTGTGGGTGATATGTCGTCCCAACCTTGTGGATGACCCCATACTTTCTCATGAGCTTCTCAAATGGCCTATTGCAAAAGTGCGTGCCATTATCGCTAATTATCGCTTTCGGTGCTCCGAAGCGAGAAAGTATGTGTTCCTGTAGAAACTTTATCACCACTTTGTTGTCATTAGTCTTAGTAGCTATAGCTTCTACCCATTTAGAAACGTAGTCTACCGCGACTAGGATGTATAGGAAACCAAAGGATGGGGGGAAGGGGCCCATGAAGTCAATACCCCAACAATCGAATATCTCAATGATGAGTATGGGGGTAAGGGGCATCATGTCGCGTAGAGAAATGGCTCCCATTCGTTGGCACCTATTACATGACTTACAAGCGTTATTTGCATCCCGAAAGATTGTGGGCCAATAGAGGCCGCATTGTAGAATTTTAGCGGCCGTCTTTTTCGCCGAGAAGTGGCCTCCACAAGCTTCCGAATGACAAAACTGGATGACCTTTGGAATCTCGTCATCCGGTACACATCATGGGATGATTTGGTCGGTGCAATATTTAAAAAGGAAGGGATCATCGTAAAAGAACATGCGCGACCAATTAAGGAACCTCTTCTTATCTTGCGGTGTCCAATCGGGAGGGACGGCTCCCGTGACTAGATAGTTTACTATGTCCGCAAACCAGGGATAGGAAGAGGTGGCAAATAGTTGCTCATCCGGAAAGTGCTCGTCTATGGGTATGGGATCACTAGGTACGTCGGACGAGAGCCGAGATAAGTGGTCGGCCACGACGTTTTCTACTCCTTTCTTGTCTTTGATGGAGAGATTAAACTCTTGTAGGAGTAGGATCCACCTTATGAGGCGCGGCTTGGAGTCTTTCTTCGCAAGTAGATATTTTAAAGCCGCGTGGTCGGTGAAGACAGTGATAGGAGAACCAATAAGATACGATCTGAACTTATCAAGGGCAAAGACTATAGCTAGCAACTCCTTCTCCGTGGTAGAGTAGTTGAGTTGAGGTCCGGCAAGGGTCCGGCTAGCGTAGTAGATGGCATGAGCTTGCTTATGTTTACGTTGGCCCAAAACGGCCCAATCGCGTAATCGCTCGCATCACACATAAGTTCGAACGGTAGGGACCAATCCGGAACTTGCATGATGGGAGCGGACACGAGCATGTTCTTTAATTTATCAAAGGATCTTTGGCATGCCTCGGTCCACTCAAATGGGTTATCCTTCATGAGAAGGTTACTTAAGGGTCTAGCGATGGCGCTAAAGTCCTTAATGAACCTTCGATAAAACCCGGCGTGACCCAAGAATGAGCGCACGTCTTTAAGCGATCTCGGAGGGGGAAGGTCAGCTATGACATCTATCTTAGCCCTATCAACTTCTATGCCCTTGGATGATACTATGTGACCAAGAACTATTCCCTCAGTGACCATGAAATGGAACTTCTCCCAATTCAGCACTAAGTTCTTGTCCACACACCGGGTAAGTACTTTTTCCAATTTTTCTAAACAATGATCGAAAGAGGTGCCAAAAACGCTGAAATCGTCCATGAACACCTCGAGTCCTCTCTCGACCATGTCGCTAAATAAGCTCAACATGCACCTTTGAAAGGTCGCGGGTGCATTACACAAGCCAAATGGCATACGTTTGTAGGCAAACGTACCAAAAGGGCAAGTGAATGTCGTCTTCTCTTGGTCAAGTACATCTACCTCAATTTGGTTATATCCGGAATAACCATCAAGGAAGCAATATTAAGGGTGGCCCACAACTCTCTCAAGCATTTGATCAATGAATGGCAAGGGGAAATGGTCTTTTCTTGTTCCCGCATTGAGTTTCCGGTAATCAATGCAAACACGCCAACCGGTGGTGGTGCGTTGGGGAACAAGCTCTCCCTTGGTATTCTCAATCACAGTTATACCCGACTTCTTCGGGACGACTGGAATAGGGCTCACCCATTTGCTATCCGAGATTGGGTAGATAATCCCGACATCCAATAGTTTGATGATCTCGGTTCTCACAACTTCTTTCATATTGGGATTCAGTCTTCTTTGCATTTCTCTAGAGGGCTTGACATCCTCTTCGAGATGAATCTTGTGGGTGCAAACCAAAGGACTTATCCCCTTCAAATCAGCTATACACCAACCAAAAGTACCCTGGTGCTTCCTCAGAATTCTCATCAATTTGCCCTCCTGCCCTTCGTCTAGGCTAGAGGAGATAACAACAGGAAATGTCTCATCCTATCCTAGGTATGCATATTTGATATGGGAGGGGAGTTTCTTTAATTCGAGGGTTGGAAATTTTTCACCGGAAGGAGCCATATGTGTATCCCTCGGAGGTAGTTCCTCGAATCTAGAAACCCAATCAATCTCTCTCACGTCCTCGTCCGACGCACTCTCATCGAGTAATTCTCTCAACCTTCCAACATCCCTCTCGAAGTGGGTAGACGTCCCCTCACACTCATAGCTCGTCGCTAAACATGACTCTAAGGCGTCGCCACAAAAAGTTTCTTCGAAGTACTCTTCTACTACCTCATCTATGAGGCTCACCGCGTGAAGATCATCTTCCTCCCCTACATTTTGGGCTATGTGGAAGATGTTGGTTTCCAAGGTCATGTTCCCAAAGGTGAGCTGCATTCGCCCATTTCTTGTGTTGATGATTGCATTAGCTGTAGCTAAGAAAGGGCGACCAAGGATGATGGAAACATGGTTGCTTGAGTTAAAGGAGGGCTCCGTGTCCCAAATGACAAAGTCTACCGGGAAGTAGAAAGTGTCCACTTGGACGATCACGTCCTCGACTATGCCTCGTGGAATCTTCACTGATCGATCCGCCAATTGGAGAGTGACCTTTGTGGGCTTGAGGTCGCCCAAGTCAAGTTGCCTATAAATGGAGTAAGGAAGGATGTTTACACTTGCTCCCAAGTGAAGTAAGGCTTTCTCAATTTTATTATCTCCAATGATGCATGATATGGTGGGTGCACCGGGATCTTTAAATTTAGGCGGGAGATCATTTAGCAGAATGGAACTCACGTTCTGAGCTAGAAAGACGTTCTTTTTAACTTTCATCCTCCTTTTTACCGTCAACAAATCTTTGATAACTTTTCCGTAGGCTGGAATTTGTTTGATGGCATCAAGGAAGGCTAGATTCAGCTTCACTTGCTTTAGTACTTCTAGCACTTCATCACGTGGAGTCCCTTTTTGAGTAGGAATCAATCTTCGAGGAAATGGTGCTGCGGAGGGTGGTTTAACTACCACCTCAGGTTCACTAGTGTCTTCCTTATCACTCTCGTCCAAGGGGACATCTTCGGCCTCTTTCGTGCCGGGCGAAATCTCCTTGTCTTTTGTTGTGTCATGTGGAGGAGGTGATAAATCAACGACTCTTCCACTACGAAGAGTGGTCACTACTTGACATTGCTCCTGATGTTCAGTGGATGTGGAGCTAACACTAGTCTGACCTTGGGGAGGTCGTTGGCCTTGGGCAGGGAATTTGCCCTTCTCTTGAACACTCAACGAGGATTGTATCTTAGACAGATTTGCATTTAGGTCGCCAATGAGACGATCATACTTGGCATTGGTTGTGGCCTGGCTTGCAATGAATTGATTCACAGTATCCTCGAGAGTTCTCCGCTGTGGCGGGATATAGTTTCCATGAGGTGGTGGTGCTTGCACATGTCCTTGCATGTGTGGAGCTTGTTGAAATTGTTGTGGAGGAGTAGGGGCAACATGCGAAGGAGGGTTCATTGCGATGTGTTGTTGCCCGTAGCTAAAACCGGGATGGTTTTTCCACGAAGGGTTGTATGAATTTTCGTGCGGGGCACCGAAATTACCCTTAAAGCCTCCTATCCCACTAACTTGCTCTTGTAATATTACTTTGCAGGCGGGTATCATCGGGCATTCCTCAGTTGAATGTCCCGCCTCACAAATCGCACACACCGTTACGATAGGATTTTTGATAGATCCAACTACCTCACATAAGTCTCGCAGTCCTTTCTCAATGGTGTCCAACCGACAGTCCGACATAGAATTCTTATCTAGGTGGAATAGACCGGACGTCGACGGAGCGGTGGTAGATTGTCGATTTCGGTTTTGAGCGTTCGGATCAGAGGTATCCCAGGATTGGGTAGTCTCGGCGACATACCTCATGTGAAGATCAGCGTCATGGGCATCTAGATCGACAAATGGACCACTTCCTATGGTTTCAACAAGCTGTTTAGAGTTAAGATTCAACCCATTATAGATAAAGGAGATGATTTGCGATGGATCGAATCCATGATGGGGGCATGAAGCCACTAACTCGTTGAAACGTTCATAACATCGATGGAATGGCTCATTTTCTTGTTGCCTGAATGCTTGAATTTGAGCCTTTATAGATATTGTTCGATGTGTTGGGAAGAACTTCTTGAGAAATTTAGACTGTAGCTCATTCCAGGATGGAATCGAGCTTGGAGGTAAAGACCATATCCAAGCTTTAGCTTTATCTTTAAGCGAGAAGGGGAAGAGTTTGAGGCAGATTACCTCTTGTGTGAAGGTTTCATCATTGAGAGTATCACACACGTCCTAAAATTCCCTTATGTGGAGGTATGGCTTTTCAGAATCCATACCGTGGTAATGTGGTAGCGTTTGGATCATCCCATTTTTGAAACGAAACTGCCCAGCATTATACGGGAGTATAATGCATCCCGGAGTGACAGTGCGCTCGGGATATAAAAATTCTCTCAACGGGCGGTACGAGGGCTCATCCTCACCGGTAGCTGCATTGCTATATTGCGACATCTCTATCTCACTTGACGATTCGGTGCTCTCACTAGGTGTGCACGACGTGTGTCCTACGAAGGAGAAGGGAGTGTTGCTAGAGATTGAATGTGACGGTGTGGGAGGTGGGATCCAGAATTGTGGGGCTTGTGGAGTGTGGGGACTATCAGGATTATATTCAACAAGTGGATTTTCGTGAATGCTGGTTGAAGTATTATGGGGTATGGGAGTGGTTTCAGAATTTTGCATTAAAGCTTAGGAGAGATGATGATTGTGAATCTTTTTGGAATTTTATTTTATTTATTTATTTTTTTGAATTTTTGGTCAAAGTTTTGGATTAACTCGATCTAATCCTAAGTCTACCTAATTCCCCGGCAACGGCGCCAAAAACTTGACACGACTCAGAATGTGTCTCTAAAGTGTGTGCTCTCTAGGCTCAAGTGCAAGCCTATCATTCAAGTAATAATCCGACAAGTCGGGTATCGATCCTCAGGGAAAAAGGACAACGGAGTTGTGATGACGGGATAAGATTGAGGAATCCTAGCGATGACACTAAAAAGAAAAGAAAAAGATTGATTTGTCTTTTTGGGATTGGTTAAACTAAACGCAATTATGGAATTATGATGAAATATGCAACTAAATAAATTATCTAGATTAAAAATGAAGGATTAAACTGAAACTTTTAACTAAATGATGAGAAAACAGGATGGGAATACACTCCCCCAACCCTAGTGTAATGCAGTGATAACGTTGATCATAAATTTATCCGATTAATTCAAACCCGGAATTTAGTACTCCCAAGCATTATGTATACGAGGTTCAAGCCCGCGTCATACCTAATCTGAGGATGAGTAAATCGGTATCGCGGTAATTACACTCAAATTGTACTCTAAATCATCATGAGTACCCATAGGCAAACGAGATATAAAGATCTACAATTCTTATGAAATTACGTGATACGATTTAAATTAATCATTAAATTCAGCGGATCGACGTTATACACATGCACTAACACATCAGGTTGGGTTCATGCATCCCAACCTTGAAAAACCTAGCCGGACATGTTAAATTGACTAATGCATGAAATAATGACATTGCATGTGTAGGAATTCATGATGAAACTGACTAGAAACATGTAACTACGTATTATGAATGCGAAAACAAGTTGAATCTAATGAGAAAGTAAAGCATGCAAGAACAATAATAAAGATCAAGACTTTTGAATTAAAACTTGCAAAAACAAACCCGAAACAATGAATTCTTGAAGTAATTTGCGCCCTTGATGTTCCTAGATAATTATCTCCTTTTGTTCTCTCAAAAACTCTCTAAAAATAACCCTAAAAGCTTCTCCTAGGTTAATGCCTCCGTTCCCCACAAGTTTTGAGTGTTATATACCTAATAGAAGACTTGGAGACCAATTAAAATAAAATACAAAATTCGCGTGTCAGGTACAGCGAATCGGTTCGGAGGTAAAGCGAACCGGTTCGCCCCTCCGAACCGGTTCGGGGTGGGGTTCGCATGTACCAACCTGGTCTTGCTCTCAACACTTAGTTTTTTCTGGTTTTTCTCTTATTTTCTTGGATTTTTCTTCAACTTCAGCTGAGCATAACTTTTCAACCGTAGCCCGAATTTGGGTGCCGTTTCTTCCAGTGTTCTCGTTGTTCCGAGCTCTTCAACTTCCCAGTTGACTTCTTCTTCCGGATCGGGCTGAAAAATTACCGATATGCCCTTGAACTTGCCTTCTTAACTTTTCTTGCACAGTCTTGTTTCCTCCTTTGCACTGCTTGCATAATTAACCTGTAAAACCAATAGGAGAAGCACGAAACACGCAATACTCGCCAAGAAGGTTAGAAGCATAAAAGTGAATCAAATCCATATATGTTACATCATTCGGGTTCACAAAAGTACTGAAATTAGGGGGATAAATATACAATATTTATGCCCAATCAAATGTCTAAGTGGAACTGAAGGAAATGATATAGGCATCTAAATGCAAGGACCTGTAACTCCCACAACCGCTGCAGCTCGCTAAACAATCCAAGCGTCTATGTCTAGTAACCCTTTGGCTGGGCACCTAATATAATACATATATATAGTAAAAGAGAGAAGAATAGCAAGAGACGGGTCAGAGCCCGAGTGGTAAAAATATTTGTTTTATCAGGTATTTAAAATTTACAATAAAGAAAGTATTATGTGCATGTTATCTTGTCGAACTCTCACATGAGATTCTCACCTATCATCTATCGTGAATGCCTAACGTATATCTACCCCATATTAACTATGCTACCCAGCCTAACTAGTTTGAAGTCACCATACCACCATCTACGCACTAGTAATATACCCTTATTTCCCATACAATACGCTATTGAAATAATTTATCCCACATAACTAAATATCATTATTCACCATTCGACTGGTTAATCGTTTACCCACTAAGATTATTTTATTCCTCATTATTAATATATCTACTAATTTAGCACAGTAGAATTTTTCTAAGTTTATTCACATATATAAAATCACATCATCCCTATATATGTATACTACACTTGCACCCCTTGTTTAATACCACTTCGCACAAAGCAATTATTTTTATTACTATATCCACTTAATGATGCTAAGAATCAGCACCACCAGTTAAGGTGTTTCCAATCTCAATATATGAATAACAATGGTAGCACAGCTATATAAAGAGATAAGAGAATGGGGTGAGAATATGAGGAATCAACACCGGAACTTAAGTGGTTCAGCCAATCTGGCCTACGTCCACTGTGAGTGTGTGAGTGCTATCACTGAATGAAGGCACTAATGGCCATGGATGCAATTCTCTCAAGCTCTCTCTCTCTCTACTGTATATTTAGATAGGGTTTCATCTAGGGTTTTATAATTTGGATCACTTTGCAAGGTAGGGGATGACCCCTATATATAGTGCCTAGGGGGCGTAATGTACCCCCCCATGCATGCAATGAGCATGTGTGTGGTATCCTCACCAATGTGGGAATGCCATCTGTCACTGTCACATGTAAGCAATGATGATGAAATATTCTCCCACATGTGGAGAATAATCTTGTTACAACTGATTTGTGCCCAGGTGTCCTTATCCAAATGTCAACAGATGCTCGACAGTCATGTTGGTGAATGACCTCGGCCTGGGAAAGGCCGAGCTGTAAAGGCTTGATGTCCGTTCAATCCGAGAAGTGTCATAAGGAGTCTCGACCTGATCTCAGCCGAGACATTATGCTAGGTCGGCCCCAGCCGAGGTAGGGATAGTCCCATGCTGGTGATTACTAAGGCCTCTTGTGACCTCGTCCCAAGCTGAGGTTGAACCGATTCCAAGTTGTGGGTCGGCTCCCTATCACCTCAGCCCACCCTTGGCCGAGGTTGCCATAATCAGGTGTACGAGAGTGCTGATGATGCCTATGATGCGCGCAGTGCCCCTTGGAAGTGTAGATGGTAGTGTCGGCCTGGGCCGAGGTAGGTCTGGCCGAGGGATGGTATCGCGGGCCCCTGGCCTTCAGAGGGTCGATCAATGTTTTGGCCATCATCTCGGCCGAGGTAGGTGTCCCTGGGTCGAGTTTATACTTGGGCATATCAATCAACCCCCCAGCCCTTAGTCATATGCGAGAGCAAGTGGCTAGGGGATTGCTTCACCTCCGAGGCTTGTCCGTCCCAAGACTAATACCTGCATGACACTTGTCCCAATCTAGGGCATGCCAACTTGGCTGGCGTGTGCTATCAGTAGTTGTCCTTTGGGTTTTCCCATGGTAATGATGGGCCTTGGGAAGTGTGCACAAGTATTTAAGGGGTTAAACCCTTCCTTTCTCTTTCTTCTTCCTCTTTTCTTTCCCGCGCACGCTGTTTCTTGCAAATTTCTCTCTCTTGAACTTCTCCGATCAGCACTCATCTGCAGAGGATTTCATCGATTTTCTCTCAAGTATTCCTCATCTCACTCGTCGATTCATTCTCCGGGTACTTCTTCCTTTTCATTTCCTCTATTTCTGCTATTTGGTTTGCATTTTCCGGCGTATTTTTGAGTTTTCCGGTAGTTCTTTGAGTTTTCCGGCGAGTTCCCTTAACTCAGGCGAACTAGGTTTTCTTGAAAACTTCTTAGTTTTATCTTTAGGCTTCTTCATTTTTTAATCCAAGCGTGTTTGTAACTTTATAGATTTTTCCCAAGTTTAGGGTCGTCCCAAGTCTTGGGTCGTCCTCTGATGCTCAGACCCCTGTACCAACTTCTTGAGGACTTCCCTTCTCTTAGAGAGAAGACCTTAGAAAAAATTAGGCAGATAAAGAGAGCTCAGGAAGAATCTCGTAGGTCTCAAGGGTTCCCTATTAGACCTCTCTTTCCCCCACCTCTCAAGGTGGTATATCCTGATCCTCCTGAGAACTTTTATCAGACAAACGTCTCTGCCAACTCATTGCCGATGTCTGAGTCTGAGTCCTCCACCTCAGACCCCATGTCTGTGGACTCTTTTCAAGAAGCCATGGACTTTACACCTCGGCATGACCAAGTCCCTGATCATGCCGAGGTATCTAGCCGAGCTTCATCCCAAAATGGCTCAAGTACCTCAAATTCTTCTTCAGAGGTTGAACTTGTTGAGCCAAGTGTGACTGTGCCACCCATCCTTGATGCCATCCCTCTGTCGGCCGTTACAGGCGCTGAGTTTGCTCAGAGATTCCCTGGTCACCCATCTACGTCTGCTCCAGTCGACGTTGAGCCTTACGAGTATGAGGATGTAGAAAGTGATGTTGAAATCTCTGAAGCAGTCGAGTTTGAGAGAACAGTCACTGAAGTAGATCTTTTACACTTCAGATATTTATACTCCATCAGTCCCTCAATCAGATTAAGGAGACCTCTGAGGGAAGAGAGGGCCTACCATGGCCGAGATGGAGAAATCTGTTTGTACGAGCAGATGTTTAAGTTAGGGTTTTGCCTACCCATTCATCCTATCATCAGATCCATTCTTTCCTTCATCAACTTGCCCCCCTCGTAACTCTCTCCCAATGCTTGGAGAGTCATTATTGGGGCCCTCATCTTGTGGAGGGCAGTCCACCACTCTGACCTCCCAGTTCAGGTCTTTGTTGGTTGTTACGTCCCTACCTCGGCCAAAAACCACCCGAGCTACTATCACTTCGTGGCTCGGAGGCCTGAGAAGAAGATGCTCCAGGTCACTCAAACCTCGAATCACAATTGGAAGCCCCAGTATTTTTTCGCCTCAGGGCCATGGGAATTTGGCTCATCTGTTCCCTCTTCCACTTTTGAGCCGAGGATACCCCTCAGATGGGGTAAGGTCACCATGTCTGCAAGGGACGATCCTGGCCTAAGTCTTCAAAATAGTAAAAAAGTGAAGGCCCTGCAAGACCAAGGGGCACATGGCTTGTTTGTTAAGTTCGAGCATTTGCTGACCCCTCAGTTTCTCTCAGGGACGAGCCTGGGTGGGAGCCCCCTTGTTGACTTTGGTAAGGATTTTTATTTATATTTCAAGTCTAACCCCTGATCATTCATGTCTGATTTCTGACTCTTATCTTTTAACTTTTGCAGAGAGACCACCAGGTATCCCAGACGAACTGTGGGAGATGGCAGCTCCGAGTTTGGCAAGGCTTGCAAAGAGGACTGGTTTGAACGCTCCTCCTCCAGCTCCCTCAACATCCAAATCCAAGAAGAGGGCCCCTGAGGTCCAGGCCTCTGAGGATCAGAGGCCGACCTCAAGACAAAAGAAGACCTCAGACATTGCGATCTCGATTTCTTCAGCTGACATTCTGACGGCTCGTCTGGAGCTGTTGAAGTTAACTGACAGCGCGGTCGGCAATAGCAGACAGGCTATGGACGCACTCGCCTCTGTGATGACCGAGGCAGACAAGCGTTTCTATAGGGCCATGGACACCTCCGTGCTGGTCGAGTTCGGCCTTCACAGATTCGTCCAGGTATGAATTGTTCCTTTGTCAGAATTTTATAAGTGCAACGTCTGATTTTACTCTCACCTAACCTCTTCATTAACTGTGCAAGGTGCGACTACCATGTACCAACTGTCTAACTGGGCTATGAGGAAATTGCCCCTCATTCATAAGGGGCAGGAGGCTAAGAAGGTCGAGAGCACCCTGAATGCCGAGGTTGACCGCCTGAAGACAGAGTTGCAGAACTCTAAGAATAAGGCCAAGAACTCTGAAAATAAGGCCCAGGGTTTGGAAAAAGATATCTCTGCGCTCGTCCAAAACCATTACAAGGCCCTGAAAGATAAAGATGATTCTCTGCAGCGAAAGGTCAACGCGGCTGTGAAGGCTGCCCTTGCAGATGCCTCAGAGAAAATAATTTCTGACAACAAAGTCTCTGAGGAGTTCGTAGGTTTTGGTTTTGAATACCTCGAAAGAGGCATCAAAGCCACTACCAAATGGGTCGAGGTCAGAGAGAAGGAGGTCGACACTATAAAGGCCTCCGACTTTGTGGGCCTCGGATTCGCCGACCCTCAATTTGCCCAGGCACTGCAAGAGGTAGAAGACGAGGCCGCTGCCCCAGCCGATACTGCAACTCTGGGAGGGTCTGAGCTCAGAGGGACAGATCCTATTGATGAGGTGGCCGAGGTTACTAATTCTGAGCAGACCAATCCGGCCGAGACTGTCAATGCTCCCCCCTCAGACCTTTAACTTATAACTTGTAATTTTTGACTTGTAGCTGAGCTTGTAATTTCTAATTTGTAACATCAGTACTTTGTAATGAATATTTGTAATCGATGCCTCTGATTGCTATATTATCTTTCTTACTGAATGCCAATCTCTTCCTTTATTTTGACCTCTGAATGTCTCTAAATGGTATATGATCTCTGAAGTCATTACTTAATATGTTGTTCTCATAACCATCTTCACTAAATTAATGATGTTAAGGGTCTAACCCAAGTGTCTGAGCTCAGACCTCGTCACCACCGAGTGATGTTATGAGGGTCTGAGGTCATCACTTAAGAGGTTAGCCTCATAATAAGTGTCACCAAATTAATGATGTTAAGGGTCTGAGGTCATCTAACCAAGGTGTCTGAGCTCAGACCTCGTCACCACCGAGTGATGTTATGAGGGTCTGAGGTCATCACCTAAGAGGTTAGCCTCATAATAAGTGTCACCAAATTAATAATGTTAAGGGTCTGAGGTCATCTAACCAAGGTGTCTGAGCTCAGACCTCGTCACCACCGAGTGATGTTATGAGGGTCTGAGGTCATCACCTAAGAGGTTAGCCTCATGATAAGTGTCACCAAATTAATGATGTTAAGGGTTTGAGGTCATCTAACCAAGGTGTCTGAGCTCAGACCTCGTCACCACCGAGTGTTTATGAGGGTCTGAGGTCATCACCTAAGAGGTTAGCCTCATGATAAGTGTCACCAAATTAATGATGTTAAGGGTCTGAGGTCATCTAACCAAGGTGTCTGAGCTCAGACCTCATCACCATCGAGTGATGTTATGAGGGTCTGAGGTCATCACCTAAGAGGTTAGCCTCATGATAAGTGTCACCAAATTAATGATGTTAAGGGTCTGAGGTCATCTAACCCAGGTGTCTAAGCTCAGACCTCGTCACCACCGAGTGATGTTATGAGGGTCTGAGGTCATCACCTAAGAGGTTAGCCTCATAATAAGTGTCACCAAATTAATGATGTTAAGGGTCTGAGGTCATCTAACCAAGGTGTCTGAGCTCAGACCTCGTCACCACCGAGTGATGTTATGAGGGTCTGAGGTCATCACCTAAGAGGTTAGCCTCATAATAAGTGCCACCAAATTAATGATGTTAAGGGTCTGAGGTCATCTAACCAAGGTGTCTGAGCTCAGACCTTGTCACCACCGAGTGATGTTATGAGGGTCTGAGGTCATCACCTAAGAGGTTAGCCTCATAATAAGTGTCACCAAATTAATGATGTTAAGGGTCTGAGGTCATCTAACCAAGGTGTTTGAGCTCAGACCTCGTCACCACCGAGTGATGTATGAGGGTCTGAGGTCATCACCTAAGAGGTTATCCTTATAATAAGTGTCACCAAATTAATGATGTTAAGGGTCTGAGGTCATCTAACCAAGGTGTCTAAGCTCAGACCTCGTCACCACCGAGTGATGTTATGAGGGTTTGAGGTCATCTCCTAAGAGGTTAGCCTCATAGTAAACTTCTGGTCTAGAGTACGAAATAAGAACTTGATATGGAAACTGATCTTTATTAATAACCTCTTCTCAGTAAGATAGTACATTTTCATAAAATTCTATACATCATATGTAATATCTCTTGAGATGGTCAGCATTCCATGGGTTAGTGAAGGGTTCTCCTTCTAGGTTTTCTAGCCTGTAGGTGCCAGGCACAACCTCTTCCGTTACTTTGTAGGGGCCATGCCAGTTTGGGTGTAGCTTGTTTGCCTTATGTAGAGTCTTCTTTAGCACTAGGTCTCCTACTGCAATGGGTCTTGACTTCACCCTCTGGTTGTATAATTTCGTTACCCTCTGCTGGGAGGCTGCCTTTCTGACCTCTGCGTCTTCCCTTCTCTCTTCGATGAGATCCAGGTCTAGCCTTCTCTTTTCCCCATTGCTGTCAGGGTCGTAGGTCTGAATCCAATGAGTCGGCAGTCCTACCTTCGTTGGTATGATGGCCTCTGAGCCATGTGCCAGCATGAATGGGGTTTCTCCCGTTGGTGTCCTTGCTGTAGTTCTGTAGGCCCATAACACTGCGCAGACCTCTTCTGTCCATCTACCATTAGTATCTTCTAACCTCTTCTTGATTCCGTCCAAGATGGTTCTGTTTGTGACCTCGGTCTGGCCATTAGCCTGAGGACGACCAGGAGATGAGAAGAACTGTTTAATCCCCACCCTTAGGCAATATTTTTCTAAGGAGGAGTTCTTGAACCGGGTCCCATTGTCTGAGATGAGAGTGTTCGAGAGGCCATATCTAGATATGATGTTCTTCTAAATGAACTGGAAGGTCTTCTGCTCTGTAATTTTTATCATCGGTTCTGCGTCCACCCACTTTGAAAAGTAGTCAACGGCAACTATCAAGAATCTATAGTTGTTGGTAGCTCTTAGCAAAGGTCCTACTAATTCAATTCCCCATACCGCAAATGGCCATGAAGAAGAGATTGATGTCATAGGCTGATGAGGTTAATGAGGGATGGTGGCGAACCTTTGACATTTGTCGCACCTCTTCACATAGTCTGCAGCGTCTTTAGACAAGGTAGGTCACCAGTATCCCTGAGTGATGATCCTCTTGGCTAAGGGTCTTCACCCTATGTGGCTAGAGCAAGAACCCTCATGAACATCCTGTAAGACCTGGGGTACTTCCACAAGATGCACACATCTGAGGAGGGGTAGTAGAAACCCCTTTTTGTACAAGACGTCTCCTACTAATGAGAACTTTGCAGCCCTGTATCTCAACTTTCTCCTTTCCATCTTGGACTCAGGTAGCTCTCCCTCTCTTAGGTACCTGACGAGCGGGTCGATCCATGAGTCTCCTAGGTTCACATTGTGACAAGGGCTACATACTTCGTCCTCCTCGATGATTTCTTTTCCTAAGACCTCGATTGGAATGGTCCTTTCCAAAGCTGTCTTCATTTCCAACGCCAGCCTTGCCAATGCATCAGCGTGGTTGTTGCTCAGCCAAGGTACTCTCTTCAGCTTTGCTTATTCAAAATACTTTAGCAACCCTCTTACCTTCTTTAGGTATTTGGCCATCCTTTCATCTTTGGCCTCGTATGCCCCCAACACTTGATTGACAACCAACCTTGAGTCTCTATGGAGTAGGAGTCGCTTTACTCGAAGAGTTGTTGCCAATAAGAGACCTGCTATCATGGCCTCATACTCAGACTCATTGTTGGAGGCCTGGAAGTTGAATCTCAGGGCGTACTTAATGTTGGCTCCATATGGAGCCGAGAGTATTAGCCCTGCGCCGCTTCCACTGTCACAGGAAGAGCCATCAATGAAGAGGCTCCATACATCTGCATCTGATGAGAAGACCCATTCTCTCATAACCCCCTTTTTGAAGAGGTATCGATCCTCTTCATTTTCTTCTACTCTGCTCCGAGTTTTGCCTGGGACAACCTCTTCTCGGCCTCGGAAGACATACGGGGCAGTCTCTTCCGAATCTCTGAAGACACTTCAGTTTGTCTCTTCGCCGCCATCCAAGCCCCTCTTTGTCTTGGCCTCTTCCCAAGTGAACTCTGCAACAAAGTCTGCGAGGGCCTGCCCTTTGATGGCTGTCTTGGGCTGGTAGGTAAGATCATACTCTCCTAGCTTGATGGCGTAGGTCATTAGTCTCCCAGACTTCTCAGGTTTGTGCAGAACCTGTCTCAGTGGAGAGTCAGTGAGGACTATTATGGAATGCGCTTGGAAGTAAGGCTTCATCTTCCTTGAGGCATGTATCAGGGCATAAGCCAACTTCTCCATTCGGGGATAGTTTTGTTCAGACCCTTGAAGGGCCTTACTGTTGAAGTACACAGGCCTCTGGATTCCATCCTCTTCCCGTATGATGGCTGCGCTGATGGCAGACTCAGAGACTGCCAGATACACAAACAACCTCTCCCCCGTGATGGGCCGAGATAGCAACAAGGGAGACCCCAAGTAGGACTTGAGTTGGTCAAAGGCTTTTTCACACTCTTCGTCCCACTGGAAGGCCTTTCTCAGAACTTTAAATAACGGAAGACACTTGTCCGTGGCTCTGGAAACAAACCTGTTAAGGGCCGCCACCCTTCCAGTGAGTCTCTGAACATCCTTGATACTCCTAGGAGTCTTCATGTCGAGCAAAGCCTTGATATTCTCAGGGTTTGCTTCAATCCCCCTCTGATTAACGATGAACCCCAAGAACTTCCTGGCTCCCACCCCGAAGACACACTTCGCTGGGTTGAGCTTCATCCTATATGAGTCCATGACATCAAAGGTCTTCTCAAGGTCCGCTACGTGAGTACATGCTTTCAGGCTCTTCGTTAGCATATCTTCCATATACACCTCCATGGTCTTACCTATCTGCTCCTCGAACATCCTATTGACAAGACGTTGATATGTTGCCCCCGCATTTTTCAGACCAAAGGGCATCACCTTGTAACAGTACGTCCCCTTATCAGTAATGAAGGATGTCTTCTCATAGTCTTCGGCATCCATGAAGATTTGGTTATAACCTGAATAAGCATCCATGAAACTCATGAGCTCGTGCCCTGCCGTTGCATCCACCATCTAGTCTATCCTTAGTAAGGGATAGTTGTCCTTCGGGCAAGACTTGTTTAGGTCTGTGAAATCTACACACATTCGCCACTTTCTATTGGCCTTAGGCATAATGACTGCATTTGAGAGACATTCCGGATAGGTAACCTCTCTTATGAACTCAGCCTCTTCCAACTTTTTTACCTCTTCCCGGATGACCTCATACTTCTCCCTGGAGTAGACTATTCGCCTCTTCTTGATAGGCCTGGCATCTCTGTCCACGTTGAGCTTGTGGGTCATGATCTCAGGGTCGATACTAGGCATGTCTGCGTGACTCCACGCGAAGACACTCTGCCTCCTCCTGAGGAAGTTTATCATCTCTTCCTTGATCCCTTGCTCCAGGGCCTTGCCGACCTGGATGGTTTTTTCCGGCTCGTCCTCATTGAGAACGATGGATTCTACCTCTTCCGCGGCCTCGCCCTTCTTCAATTTTGTTTCGTCTCTGGGATCAAGAGTGTCAATGCTGTAAGCGGCGGTTGCTCTCTTATGGGCCTCTCTCTCTTCGGCCGAGTTGAAGTAACACTACCGCGCCGTGGTTTGATCCCCTTTCACTTCCCCTACTCCATAAGGAGTCGAGAATTTTAGCATCTGATGGACCGTCGACGGCACGGCTTCAAACTCTTTGAGGTCCACTCTTCCGATGATGAGGTTGTAGGCCGAGAAGACATTTTTGTCCATAATAAAAAAGTTGATCTTCTTGGTCAACCTCTTAGGCCACTCATCCCCCATCCGTACATCCATTTTATACATGTCCAATGGGTGTACCTTCTCCATCATCTAAGATGCCCTTGAAATCAAGTCTAGAGAACCCCACCACGAGGGTGTCCATGTCTACCTTCTTTCTCTTCTGCACTGCATCAGAAGACGTCAGATTCACAACCTCAGGCTTGGCCACTGACTTGGCCTCTGCTACATGAGCCTTCCTGTCGGCTACCTCAGAGCCACCTCTTGCGAACCCCCCACATATGGTGCTAACACCAAAGGAGATCATTCCTACCCTCTTCACCGGGGTGTTGTCATCCTTTGGCGGGAGATCTGGGTCATCTCCATCATCTCCCTCTGAGTCATCGTCCCTTCTGGCCGGGACATCGCCACGGCATCAGTCATTTCTTCTCTTCTTAGGGTCTTCTCTTCCACCCTTTGGGGCCTTGCCATCCACATACCGTCTCAGCTTCCCAGATTTCAGCATCTTCTCAATCTCACCCTTTAAAGCGAAGCATCTATCTGTGACATGGCCGTGATCCTGATGGAACTCACACCAGAGGTTTTTATTCCTCTTATGTGGTGGGGCCTTCAATTTCTCTGGCCACCTCAGAGTCTTGTTAGTCTTGATCTTATTAAGGATGTGCTCACAGCTCATAGTTAGAGGAATGTAATGAGCGAACTTGTCATCTACTGACCTCTTCTTCCCCTCTTTCTTGCCCTGGGACCTCCCAGTGCTACCACGGTTCTCCTCCTCATATTTGGCGGCCATTGCCTCTTCGGTATTCATCACTTTCCCCGCGGTTTCGAGCAGCTCTGCCATAGACTTAGGAGGGTCTTCCGCCAGTTTCCACAGTAGCTTTCCCTTCTGGAGGCCTCCTATCAAGGCGGTCAGGGCTATGCTCTCTTCGTAATCCTCCACCTCCAACTTTTCCTTGTTGAATCTTGCTATGTAGTCTCATAGGCTTTCACCCTTATCCTGTTTGACATATAGGAGGTGGGTAGTCTTCTTTTGAGGTCTTACCCCAAAGCAGAAGTTGTGGATGAACTGCTCAGCTAAGCCTTTGAAGTTCTCGATCTATTTCTTCGGAAGAGAGGTGAACCAGCTGTGCGCTGCCCCTATCAAGATTCCTGAGAAGGCCCTGCACTTCATCTCATCGGGTATCGAGTAAATATCTGCCGCCGACTGATACATCTCGATATGGTGCACTGGGTTAGTGCTGCCATCATACTTATGAGTCACTGTAGGAGGCTTGAACTTAGTTGGGGTCGGGAACACCACTATCCTAGCTACAAATGGGGAGCCCTCCGAGTAGCTCTCTGTAATGGGTCCCTGCTCTTTATGAGGTCCCCTACCTTCTCCTCGAGACGTTGGATTGAGTCATTCCAGGGTCTTCTCTCATCAACTTGGCCGAGGTTATCCCCTGCCACCTCTCTGCGATGGACAGAGGGTTCCCCAGCCACGACTCGTTGACTATTGACCTCTTCCTGCTCCCTGGCTCTTCTCTCCAAGGGTCGGCCTTGATCTGGCCGAGCCTGCCTATTCCCTCTTTGAGAGCCTGCCGCACTCCTTCACCTTGATAGCCTCTGTCTCGGGTCATTGACTGGGCCTAGCCTCTCGAAGGCCGACCCTCTGCTCAACCTGTTAAAGGCCGACCCTCTCTGTTGGGCCTCATCTCTTCTTCGGCCGACACATCCTTGACTCTGCCTATCAAAGGCCGACCCTCTTTGTTGGGCCTCGTCTCTTCTTCGACCGACACATCCTTGACTCTGCCTAAGAGGTCGTACGGTGTTATCTGACACCTCATACGGCTCCCAGCAGTCTTCAGGGGCCTCTTCAGCTTCTAGGTCATCATACCTATCCTCTGGGCAAGGGTTTCCCTGCCTCCATAGGCGCAAGCACCTAGGGTCAGCAACGTCCCTCCTCCGCTGGGGTGCAGGTTGGTCCTTCATGGGCGCCTGGGGTGGTCCACTGGCGTCAGGATGAGGCTGAACTGCCGCCGGAGTTATCATGTCCGGTGAGACCCCAGGTGGCCTCGTCATCATGGTTTGGCTGAGCTGGGCAAATTGTTCCTTCATGGCTTGTTGTGTTGCAGCTAAAGATTTCAAAGCTGCTGCCACCTCCGCCATTTTGGACTGGGGAGGAGCCTGACTGGAGCTAGCCCCTCCACCTCCGGGCGGCGAAAGAGGTGGTAGTAATTCTGGTGCCATGTGTTAACAATAAAGAGCTTGTGCAGCAAGTGAGCTTAATACCTTAAAGGACCTCTTTTAGTGGTCAAACAGATCCACACAAGGGGTGGTTCCTGGTTCACCACCAGAGTCTCCGATGAGGTAAAGCAGAAAAAGAGGAAGAGATAGCCTCTCGATTCCAACAGACGGCGCCAAAATGATGATGCTAAGAATCAGCACCACCAGGTAAGGTGTTTCCAAGCTCAATATATGAATAACAATGGTAGCACAACTATATAAAGAGATAAGAGAATGGGGTGAGAATATGAGGAATCAACACCAGAACTTAAGTGGTTCAGCCAATCTGGCCTACGTCCACTGTGAGTGTGTGAGTACTATCACTGAATGAAGGCACTAATGTCCATGGATACAATTCTCTCAAGCTCTCTCTCTCTACTGTATATTTAGATAGAGTTTCAGCTAGGGTTTTATAACTGGGATCCCTTTGCAAGGTAGGGGATGACCCCTATATATAGTGCCTAGGGGGCATAATGTACCCCCCATGCATGCAATGAGCATGTGTGTGGTATTATCACCAATGTGGGAATGCCATCTGTCACTGTCACATGTAAGCAATGATGATGAAATATTCTCCCACATGTGGAGAATAATCTTATTACAACTGATTTGTGCCCAGGTGTCCTTATCCAAATGTCAACAGATGCTCGGCAGTCATGTTGGTGAATGACCTCGGCCTGGGAGAGGCCGAGCTGTAAAGGCTTGATATCCGTTCAATCCGAGAAGTGTCATAAGGAGTCTCGTCCTGATCTCAGCCGAGATATTATGCTAGGTCGGCCCCAGCCGAGGTAGGGATAGTCCCATGCTGGTGATTACTAAGGCCTCTTGTGACCTCGTCCCAAGCCGAGGTTGAACCGGTTCCAAGTTGAGGGTCGGCTCCCTATCACCTCGGCCCACCCTTGGCCAAGGTTTCCATACTCAGGTGTACGAGAGTGCTGTTGATGCCTGTGATGCGCGCAGTGCCCCTTGGCAGTGTAGATGGTAGTGTCGGCCTGGGCTGAGGTAGGTCAGGCCGAGGGATGGTATCGCGGGCCCCTGACCTTCATAGGGTCGATCAATGTTTCGGCCATCATCTCGGCCGAGGTAGGTGTCCCTGGGCTGAGGTTATACTTGGGCATATCACCACTAGTTACACACAGTAGACATATTCACAATCATATATATATAGTCACATCATCCCTATACATATATATATATACTAATCCTTCACCCCTTGGTTAAGACCACTTGGCACAATGCATACTATGTTATCATGTCCTGGTGCGTCAATCATTGGATAAAGGACAACTGGTTCAATCTCTCACGAACCATAAATTCAAAACACAAATATTGGAGGAGAGTATATTCCCCAGTCATATGGATCAAGCTCATACCTACTCTCCCATTCAGCCATCGAAACTCTCCTACATCTCAGATAGAACGTAACCAAGTTAATATACTCTAGGTACAAGTCAAATATCCACACATTGGGACACCCAAGATAATATTGTCCACAGCGCAACAAACTCCTCTTGATAGCACGCAGTGCAGGTATGCCATACACACAATAATAATAATAATAATAATAATAATAATAATAATAATAATAATAATAATAATAATAATAATAATAATAATAATAATAATAATAATAATAATAATAATAATAGGCATTTCCACATCCCATTAAAATTCAAGGTATTCACTCAACCCATACATATATTTTCCATTCGTAGTATTCTCTCATTACTACTTATAATATAATTATTTCGACTATTTTCTCTCTCTCGAAATCTCAAAAGTTAATTCACCTTTCCAAATCTTTAGGGTATTACTATACTAATATTCCCTCGTAATTATGCACTATGCTTAAATCACCAAATGAAAGTTCCTTATCTCCAAACAACTCCGTAAACCTAATTGGGCAAAAATTATAATTTTCCAAGTTTTGAACCTGTCGTTCGAACCAGGTCAGATGTAGTATGAATGACATCTCGTGAGATCCATTCTCATTCAATCGAATCTCAATATCATTCGAACGTGGTTGAGTAGGACTCTTCCCCACCAACCCTGTTACGTTCTATACCCTTAACAATTTCGTTTTCTACCATTTTTATGCCTAAAACCTCTCAAATAATCAACCCAAACACCAATCATTCAATTCCAATTAACTACCTAACATCTATAAATGATTTCCAAAAATATAACATCATTAAATTATCACTAATCATCAATTAAATTCGAAATTCCCAATTTAATTATCAAGAACCCTAGTTCTCAAATTATATGCATAACTCTAAATTAAAACTCAAATTCTTTTCTCAATTTCGACATATAATTCCGAAATTTCTATTCTACATGCAAGGGGTTCAATTCTTCATCAAAATAACTCTCAATCCCTTATTAAATTCTCTAATTTCACCCAAATCAATTCTACATCATGTATTTGATTCCTATACTAACATGGGCACAGTCATTACTAATGGAAAGCAAGTAATAAACACTTGACTCGATTATGATGTTCAAAACCGCTGATAGAATTGGTATAGACTTGTTCCTCGTCTTCCGATCTACGCTTTGGTGGGATTTGTGGTGTGAGTTCTTGAGTTTGTACCAAGAACACCAATGGACTCTCTCCGTCTTCCTCTGTCGTTCTCTCTCCCTCTCTCTTAGATTTAGAAACTGGCAGACTTCTTCTTACCCACATACACTCATATTTAATTATCTAGTTTTCATCCATTTTATTTCCTCAAAATCCAAATGATAGAAATACCCCTACAGGGTGCTAGTTCAGCCTGAATATATTCCGGAGTCCAAATAAAATACCTGGGTAGAGTTTTTTTAACTATCTCGACCTTTCCAGACTAAATGGCACACTTGAAATGGCCATACGAGTTACTTAAAAGTAATTCACTTCTTTAATCCATTAAATTAGTTCTGACACATCTCACACGCAAGTCCTGACTTATTATACCAAAATGTCATATTTCTTACTCTCGACAATTTATAAAATTTGATAATCCCATATTACATACCCACGCAGTGATATTTAATAATTTTCCATCAATAAGTATTAACTCTTGGAATGCTAGTTAATAATTATTTTAATCCAGATTAATTAACAAATAAATTTCTCACATTTTAAATTTAATTAATCCAATAATAATAATTAATGCCATAATTATTTAAATCATAAAAAATACGGGGTGTTACATCTTTCTCTCAAGGACAAACTAAAATCACCAAAGTCTCAATTAAAATCATCAGGTTCTTGTAGGACACATGACGCTGGGTATTGCTCACAGTGAGGCCCACCCTAGTGACGCTGCAAGAGGCCATTTTCTAAACGTCATAAGTTAATTACTAAATACTAATTCACAACGATTACCTAGGTTCACTCATAAGTTACCCCATCATTAAGATCATAAAAATTCTCACTTTAGTCAAGGCACATGAATCGAGACATACTAAACTCATGCCCGCACCTAAGAAACCTACACATTCTCATCATGTAGATAACACTCATGAATACTTTCATCGATCAACAACCATTAGGGTATCTATATCACCCTATCAACTAATACCTACTTATTCTCTAACATTGGTATACATCAATTTATGTGCTCCTTGGCCTTACCATTAATCACGATAACTCCAAGGATCGAACTTGCCTAATTATCACATCGATATTGACTTCTTATATGTAACACTCCTAGGACTGCATATTATTTAAATCATGATTTCATGCTACATAATTATGATAGTATAACAATCAATCTCAACTATTGATTATTCAATTTTTTGTGCCCCATGACCAAAGGGCGATATCTTATTTTATCAACATCTTCAAAGACTCTACGTCCAGCAAGACTGTATCACAAACACCTCACACTATGAACCTCGGTGTCACCCCTTATTAGTTTACATGGATGCCTACAAATTATCAACACACTTAATCAGAAACACGGAAGCGATTTATAACCATTGATTTAACTACATGTTGCTTGACACTAGTCTGACGTGTCGTGCTAACCTCCTAAACTTCATTATCGAGGACATGAACCAAACCCTCTTTAAGATAGCATGACCATCCCAACCATAATGACGTTGAGAGATCCACTACCGACCTCACCATATCACTCTCAAAAGGAACCTTGAACATAGAGCTATGATACCATTTGTAACACCCTAATTCGGACTTATGGGTTACCCGTGAGACAACTCGGTCCGACCTGAGCATTAAGTGTGAAGTGCAATGAAACAACCGAAATAATTTTTCTAGCCCAGTTTTCTTTTATTTAGCATTTAACTTGTTAGTATACGATTCCAATTTTGAGGTGAACTACGTGAGGGACCCATGGGGAGCACCCTAACGTCCAAGTAAACAGAACTACTAATCGTAAAATGTAAATAAATATACTTACCTATAAAACGCACTCAAATTAAGGAACCGTTCCTAACCTGCCGTAACAAAGTGGGGATGTGAGACTATACCGAGTGGAATTTATAAGAATGGTATATAAACGAATAGAGAAGAGGAATGCTCACACGCAACAACCACGTGCATGCGCAAATATGTATATATCTATATACGTATACCCTCAAAAACACCCATTTCTATGTATATACAACTTTTTCTTTTGAAAACCTTACTTATACAGATTAATTTATCTTAATCTAGTAAAGAATTCCTTTAGTCATACTCATCATTTCACTTTGTTTAACACACCCGGTTCAACACTTGAAACCATTACACTTTATTTGATTCGAACCCATTCCTTTATCGATATTTAAACCCTTTAATAAATTACATTTCACTTTACTAATTTTATTCAAATCACTATTTCAACACACACATTCACCTGATAAGGAATACTCATTTGTCATTCGAAGACCTTTTTTCTATCCATACTTTTGCCAGTTATGGGTTTAAAAACTATCTTACTTAATTACCCATTCACTTGCTTAGTTTAGCATTTTTACTTTCCTTTATGGACATTAATAGATTTACGCATTCACTTATCCATTTCACCTTTACATGAATATTTAATTTATTCATTCAATCAGGTAGTATGAACACCTTTCACCACCGAACCCATTTCTTGACATGTTCCTTATCCATTTTATCATTTCTCAGAATTTTACCATTTATTGCATACTTACACGGGCTCCACACCGATGACTATGCGCACCATATGATCTGGACACTAATTTAGGGATTTTCACATAAGGGCTCCGGACCCTTCTTGCTTATTTCCAATTGCATCCGAGTCCTTTTAAATATGTTTAACATTTTACACATGTCCACATTATTTAGTTTCCTTACTTTTACCTTGTCGAAGCCAAAATTCGGACTTAATCGTCTGTTTTTCTATGAACACTAGGAAAATTGTTTCTTTTCTTCTTTAAGTCCCTTATCCACACACACGCGATTTGTACTAAAATCGTTCACGCTTTAGGACTTAACTTAGTTTCACAGACATTATTGTAACATATTCTTTAACATTTTTATTCCATAAAACTTTTTCACTTTAACTAAATTACCAATTTACCCTTTTTTTACTAAACTAGCCGTTTAGTTCCTTAACAAGTGTTATTCCTAAAAAAATGGTTATTAAGTTTCCAACTTAACATTTAAAATACTTAGCCATTTTAACACTTGTTTAATACCACACTTTTACAAACTTTCACATTTATTACGTTAACATCCTTAACACAAAAACAAGACTATTTTTTATTTCTTAGAAATTAACATTTCTTCCGTTTAGCATTAGTAGTCTGATACTGCACCTTATTCAATATTTTGCTCCACCAAATATCCATTTATTTTATTAAAAAGTTTTTCATTGTTAGTCTTACTAAAAGAAACACTAAACAATATTATCAACTTTTTTGTTTCATAACATGCTTATTATTTCCCTTTCACTAGAAATATACTAAAATAACATTTCTCACATTTTTACCTTATAAAAATGTTTATTATTCCTTTCTGGTAAGAATACATACAAAATGGTATTTTTAACCCATAAGGATGCCCATTATTCCTTTTTAATAGAAATACACACAAATGCTATTTTCTTACATTTTTAATTCATAAAAATGTTCATTATTTATTTTCACTAAAAATACACCAAATGACACTTTCTTACATTTTTATTTCACAAAAATGTCTACAAATAGTATTTTGAATTTTTATAACACTTCCAACACTCATTTAAACCTTCTTTAAATTACCATTTTCTCTGAAATAACAAGGGTGTATTTAGTAAACTAATAAATATATTATAGCCTTTTTCCTACATACTTTTACACTCAAATGGTGGAAAATAGTAATCTAAATTTTTGCCTAATTCAGGACCCACATTAAACCTTTATTTGAGACCCATTTCTTCATACGATAATAGAAATCTACCAATAAGCTTCTCGGATGAAAACTATCATAAATCCTACATATTTTAAGCCTAAAATATGTAAATAATATCTTAAATTTATAAATAACATTAACCTTAAACCAAGGTTAGCAAAACCCACCTCAAATAGCTCTAGAATGGAGGAAAATGTTAGAGGAGATTGAAGACCCCCACCTCCAAAGGTGTCCTCATGGGGGTCTCTAAAATCCCACCAATGTTTGTCTATATGCACCGCCTTCTTCATCCTCATGAAATCTCTCATTAATCTATAATGAACCCCCTTCCAATACCCATCAAAGCATTTAAAGAATTCTCTCTTCTTCAGCCCCATAATCTATTTGTGGTTTACTAAGGTGACATGTGGTGTTTAGAGGTTTACTAAAGGTGGTTTAAATGGTGCGTAGGTGATTTAATGTGGGTGATTTATCATCCTAACAGTTCTACCCAGAAACATTTCCATGGAAGCTTTAAACTAGATAGGGAGAGAGGAGACAAACCTGATGGGTTTGGGTCTCCAACATACACGATTTCTTTCTCTTATAACCCAAGCTAATGGGTAGTTTCCAAATGAGGAAAAAATACAAACCAAAAATCTCCCATATCAGGTATTAAGAGGTCCCCAAATAGACAGCTCACCAAATCTTAAGGCCCTTATAAAGATAACTCTATAAAATAAGTTTCCCCCCATGTCTAGCTTTAAGGCCTGCGGTCAACTGACCAAGGGACCCCGGTCGACCGGGCCCTGTAGAAAAACCTAATGTTTTATCCCATGACATCATTATATATATATTTAGTACCTAATAAATGTTTTCATAGTATTTTTATCACAAACTAGGAGCTCTAGAAAAATCGCACAAAGTTTTATTTCCTATGTCATGTGCTCACAAAATGACACATTTATACTTATTCGTATCCGTAAATCATTCATTCCTTAAATAATTCATGTCATAATCTACCAATACAATTGAGATAACTAATTAAACACGAATTTTCATCCATGCGGGTCGTGCAATGTAAATTTTTCCTTTTAATCCCTACGTGCAACATGTCACTTTTGTGTAATTTGGTCTATTTCCTTATGCATTTTTTTGTCCAATAATTTTTTCTTCAAAAAACTATTTAAATTATAGTAAAATTATTTATTTCTAGGACATGTTATTACATTGAGTTTCTAACAACCAAGTGTCATGTCCTGTAAAACTAACACAACATCACTATTAATCAAATGTGTACTAACAATGACATTTAATTTAAAGAGCTGAAGTGGATAGATATTGTGATAGAGTGCGCATAAAATATGAGTTTTTGGCCATTCGTACTCCTCAACAGAATGGGATTGTTTAGATGAAGAATCATATGATTCAAGATATGAATAGATCCATGCTTCTTGGGAGAAATGTCCCTATACAATTTTTGGCAGAGGTGATTAATACCGCATGCCATATGGTAAATATGGTATATCTTTGTCCACATACTTTACACACGGCATATGAGTTATGAATAGGTAAGAAACCCAACCTATTTTATTTCTGAGTCTTTAGAAGTCCGTGATACATTTTGAGAGATAGAGAGAACTTAGGAAAGTTCAACTCTCGAATCGATGAGGGGATATTTATAGGTTATTCTTCGTCGAATTGGGTTTGTTGGATGTTTAACATTACAATATCTAATGTTATGGAGTCACTAAATGTTATGATTAAAGACGATGAGATATCGATATTTATTGACCCTGACCTCGAGTTTGAGAAGGATTCACGCCTCGGTGACGATCTCATTATTACTTATACTACCCCAGTGGACCCCACTCTTAATTTAGACAATCCACCCTCTTGGGTTTAAAAGAGTCATAACCCTTTTACTATACTTACTGATCACACACTAGGTGTAAAGACTAGTGCTCAATTTGAGAATGTGGTTTGGTACTTTTACTACACCTCCTTAATCAATCCCAAGAATATGAAAGAGTCACTCAAGGAAGAGAATTAGATATGTGCTATGCAAGATGATCTGCTTCAGTTTCAAAAGTATGATATCTGGGCTTTAGTCCCCCGATTTAGAAATACTAATTTGATTGGTACCACGTGAATTGACAAGCATAAGATGGATGATAGTGGTAACATAGTTCACAATAAGGTTGTGTAGGTCTCTCAAGCCAACTCACAGATTGACGAGTGTAGACTTGACGAGATAGTGTAGACTTTGACAAGACATTCGCTAATGTTGTTAGGCATGAGTTCATCCGTTTACTAATCTCCATAGACTATCCATTTTAGCTCAAGTTATACCAAATGGATGTCAAGAATTCATTACACAACATCATTCTATAGGAGAGAAGTGTATGTGTAACAACCAAAGGGGTTCAAATACCTAAAGCATCTGGTACGTGTCTTTTATCTTTTGAAGAAATTGTATGGGCTTAATCAAGCACCCTGTTCTTGGTAAAAGAGGCTCACTTCTTATCTCTTAGCTCCTGGATTCAAGAGAAGGGGAGTGGATAAGATATTTTTTTGTGAGAATAGAGAGTGGTGCTATATTGGTTGCCCAAGTCTATGTAGACAACTTAGTATTTGGATCCACGTGTTCCCAATATGCTCAGAAGTTTGAAGAGTGAGTTCTAGATGAGCATGGTTGGTGAGTTTACATTATTTTTAGGTCTTTAAGTTCATCAACTTGAGGATGGGGTATTCATATCCCAATCCAAATATGTTAGGGACCTAGTGAAAAAGTTTGGTTTTGATTCCTCTAAGCACTCACGCACCCCTATGAGTATATAGACAATGCTTAACAAAGAATATTTAGGCAAGGACGTATAGCAAGCCCATTATAGGAGCATGATAGGTAGTCTTCTCAATTTAATCGCTAGTTGTCCTGATATTGCCTTTAGCACTAGAGTTTGTGCATGTTACCAAGCATCCCCCAAAAAGTCTCACTTGCTCAAATTTAAACATATCATCAACTACGTGAGTGGTACTCTTTCCTATAATATTTGGTATTCCTTTTATACTGATAACTAATGGTTTTCCTATTAAAATGCTGATTGGGTTAGGGATGTTGATGGTTGTAGGATCATCACGAATGGGTATTTTTACTTTGGGAGTGCCTTGTCTCTTGGTTGAGTAAGAAGAAAACCATTAAATCATTGTCCACGATAGAGGAAAGTATATAGTCATCGGGAGTTGTTGTTCGCAACTCATATGGATAAAGAAATTGTTAGAAGATTATGGGATTACCCAATGCACAATGATTATTTTGTGTAATAATATGAGTGCAGTTCATATATCTCGTAACTCGGTCCAACATTCTCGCACGAAGCACATTAGGATACATGAGCACTTCATTTGTGATCTTATTGAGGAGAAGAACATGTCCTTGAGCTTTGTGAGCACCAAACACCAACTAGACCATATTTTCATGAGACCTTTAGATGCACTTAGATTCGAGAATCTTAGTAAGTCATTGGAAATTTTTTCCATTCATTGAGTTCGGGATCTTTATGTAGTATAATATGATTATCATGTTCATATCATTTGTTCCTATTTCTAGATTGTATTTTTACGTATTCTTATAGTTTTACATATTTATGCTTCTTTATATATTTTCAAAAATCTAAAAAGAATTTTGATTTTTATGAAAAAGTTTAAAATTTCCAAAAGAATTTTATTTTTGATTTTTTTGATGAAAAAGACAAAAATATTTTTGTATTTTTATTTTTTTATCATATATGGATATGCATTTAAGATGTTCGAATTACCCCTAAATTCAATCCATTCATATGACTTTTTTATGTTGTTTTGACGCATGGCTTCGTTTCGTTAGTGTGATTAATAATGCACGGATAACATTTCGTTGTTCACTAATGATTTCTTTTTTCATTGTAGACTTTTTATCACCTTTATTGCACACATGCATGGACTTTTTCAGCATTGTAATTATTTATCATGTGTTAAATATGATGTTCTCATCTTAATAGTGTTTAATAACGGACCAAATATACTAGAAATAAGGTGTGCTTAGAAGAACCATTACTCGGATCTCGTTTTCCAGAAAATTTGTTATATGGTAAGCAATGGAAAGGGGATACGAAGGAAACATTCTCTTTGCATTAAAAACCATCATTTGCAAAAAGAGCCTAAAAGATTAACTACACACATATATCGAAGTGACAATGCTAATTTTTTTATTTCATTGATGCTTCACTACAAATGAAAATTATGATACCTTCAAAATTTTGAGAGAGAATTCTTCAAATATGTAAGATTTGAGGGTTTTACGGAGTATAAGATCAATGGTTGCACAACGAATCTCTTGAAAATCATTAAGTATCTTGGCATTATTGATTTGAAAAGTATTTAAATTCATGACATGTTGCATAAGTTGAGTCAATTTCATTTATGTTTAACTTTCTTAAACCTAAGGTTGAAATTAAGTTCTTTATTTAAAAGTATTTCATTGACTTCGTGCGCCTATGTTATGAATGCCTATGAAATTTTTTCATAGAATTACATTTCACTTTCACGTTCAGATATTTTAGTGCTACTCCATGGTGTGATATATTTGTACATATATGTAATTTTTTTATATATTTACTTTTTATACTTAAAAAATTGAATTTTTTTCAAAACTAATTGATATGCAGCTTCTTTGAAATCTCATCGCATGTTCTTTATTGATTATCTTTTTCATGATATATTTTCTTCTTTGGGTGATCCTAACGCTTTAATGATTAGTTTCTTACCATTTTTCTATTATGAAAAAAAAATGGGGAGAACGAATTGAGGGAGAGTTTATTTTTTCCTTAAACTCGTACGCAGGGTATTTCTTTTGTCTCATGTGTTTAGGTATCTTCTACTTTGATGATGATTTAATTGACTACACAAAAGGAATAAATTTTGTTGAATACTTATATATTTTATGCATTACCATTTCTTGGTTTGGGAGGGCCTTAGTTGTAATAGGCTTAGGGTCAATTTGGCTTCATTCTGTGTTTTGTACCGAAATAGCCAAAGGGGGGGATTTGTAAAAGCAAAATTCATAATTGCCTATTTTAATTTTATGTAACTTATCCAGTTTCACTTCACTGCACCTTGATCTCCACTTTCAAGTACTCAAAGAGAACAAGTTGGTGACATTTGGAAGAATGAAGATCTTCATCAAAACATCACTCCAAAAGTTTTATTAAATGGTTTATTAAGACCTTAAAGCTTAAGGGGTTGTTTTTAAAATAGATTGCATTTAAAGTTTTCAAAATGCTTTATTTAAATGACCTTAAAAGAATTTTTTTTAAACTCACTAGATCATTACAACGACTTGACATGTCATTCGTATGATATTGGATAGATCGTTAGAACGAGTTTCTCATTATCGAATGAGATATGGAATATCTCCTTTTGGATTCGTTCTAGAATGTCATTCGAAGTTTCATTTGAAACCGTTTGAACAAGATTAGGTACATTGTTCGAACAAAGTGGCAGCTCATTCGAACGAGTATCGGTGTTTTTGATTTTTTATTAACTCTTTTCCAAAAATTTAATCCCTGTCTCTTTTCAACAACTTTCTCTATAAATAGAGACGCGAGATTAGAATTTTTATGAAACCTTTCTAGGGTTAATTTTGTGATAAAAATCTTTAATTTTTTCATCGAAATCCCCTGGATCTTTAAGCATCACTTTTCCAAAGTTCTAAACTCTTGTAGAGAGTTTCTCTACTACTGATTTGTGGAGTTGGGTCTCTACGATTGAAAAAGTAAGGAATTGCAATTCCTCAGGATGATTGGTGGATACCAAGACAAGATATAATTGTTGCGGGCAGTGCTGGATAACATCATTTTTTATTGAAGATTTAAAGACATATCTGCATTTTACTTAGTGGATCTCTAAGTAGTTTGTAATTCGTTAAATGTTTGTCTCATCTTAAACAGTGCTGAAGAAAATTTTTGCCAGAAAGGGATTTTTCCTCTATCTTCTCCTAATTCTATTTGGTTTGGAATTTGTCTTCACAATTTATCTTCAATTTTCACTTTAATTTAAATCAAGATTAAATTTGTTAAAAAGTGAATTTGTGTGTTTGGTTTAGGATACAAGTAAATCCGTATAAGCCCTTACAAGCTTTCTCACAGTTTGTATTTATGATATTGACCTAAATTTTTTTATAGAGTTTCTTTACCCTTATAACGAGAGTCGAATTTTAAGCGGGGGAGTGGTCCCTATGAAATGACACCATTCAACTGGGTAAATCTTCTTTAGAAGAGACGAATTTTGTAGGGTGCGGGCAGAGGTTTGACTCTACATTTTGGAGGAAGCGACCTTTCAGAAAGTCGGGACTTTGCTCAAGATTTATGATAGAACTTTAGATTTAGAGATGCTAGAGGTTGAAGAAAGTTAGAAAATGAATCAATGTTGGGTTTGGGCATTCTTTATTTAGGTAATGGAGACATTCTTTTATAGTTGTTGGATCAAGAAAATTGACTATTTGGCTAATGGGATGATTAACTGCACGATTAATCGTGAGGACACGTGTATGGTGGATCCATTATAGTAGGGACACGTGTAAGTTCAAGATAATCTTATAGGGACATTTGTCCATTTTGATTAAAAATTAGGTTAATGGATTGGTATGGTAATCATCACATGGAGATACTGAACAGTTAATGAATTTACTTTTGATTTTTTGGGTTTTTTAGTTTGTTTTTATGAAAATTCCTAATTTAACGCCTAAACTTTTCAGGGGCGTATTAGATACGCATTTTTTCCCTCTTATTTTTAGGATGCATCACTCCCACTCCTGTTGGATTATCGTGGTGTCAAAGGGTGATAGACTCAAGATCCGATTACGAATCGGGGTGTCCAGAACATATGAGGGTAAATGTTTAGTATTTATAAAAGTTGAAATGGGGTAAAATGTTTGATAACTTAAAATATTGATTGTAAAAGATAAAATGAAGAGAAGATATCGATTTAAAAGTCTCAAATGGACTTTTTCTTTTCCAATCCACCCATACTCACCAAGCAAGATCCCAAATGTTTTGTTAATGGGAGGGTTTTCACGACCATAATCATTATATTTATGAATTTTTTATCTTTTTATGTTTATTTTTTAAATTTTCATTGTTATTGTACATATAATTTCATGTTATATATATTTCGATTATGTCTTGAATTGAACAAATTATATTTCATTTAATTAATATATATGTATTTACAATGTACATATGTGTGTGTATATACATATTTCATACATATTCTAGCGTATCGTAGACAATAATAAGAAAATAAATTAGGAGTATCTCGTATCTTGAGCCTTGTTGTATCCCTTATCTGGGGATACAAAAGAAAACATGTGTGACAACTCGGTATCCGAAATAAAGGGTGGCCAGCCCGATACTCCAATAATACAGGAATCATAGATGAAATCATTCTCAGCATCGTGACAACATAAAGAGTATACGGGATAACCACTCAATAATTAAGAAAACGGGTTGTCAAAATTTTTGTTTTGTAAATTTAAAGAAAGCATTGTCAACAACCCATAATACAAAATAAGTGGAAAGCCCAAAGTTATATGTGTTACAACTACGACAATATACAATAAAAGGACCGAATATAATGTCGGTCAACAAAATTCATACAATGTACAACAAGTTCAATAGATTACATATTACATTCATTATACAATTATAAAAGTTGGGCCACACGCCCGAATAAAGACCCGGACATATCTAGAAAACAATAATGAAGGCATCTACACAAAATATCCCGTGATATCCGCCAAATGTCATGGCTCCTCAAAAGACACTGGAATGGGGAGGTCAATAATGGCGTCCTTGAGGTGGAGCACCTGAGCGGTTACAATATTTATGCACAACAAGAAAGAAGAAAGGGTCAGGGCCCGGCTTTATGTGATCACCAGATAAACAATAAGTATGACAATTATGAACAGTTAATCATGGATGATAAAGATGATAATCTAACTGTAATACCCCGCATTTTTATCGATATTTATTTATGGGATTAATTGAATTAAATGTGAATTAATTGAAAATTAATCCGGATAAAATATTAATGAGATGTGAGTTAGTATTTGATTATAATGTGTATATATGGCAATATACGAATATTGTAACTATTGAAATTGTCGCGAGATTGAAATACAGAAATTTGGGAAATTTTGTTGAGACGCGTGTGACAGTCGCGTCAGGAAAGAAATTATTTAATTAAAAAGTGAATTTTATTTCTATTAATTGTGTGGTAATTTTGAGTGCGCCAACGTGTCCGAAAGGGTCGAAATAGTCAGAAAACACTAGCCGGGGGTTAAGTTTGGGTCCCGGGGCATTATTGGGCCATACCGGTAACTTAAAAGGGCATTTTGGTAAATTCGGAAATTTGGGAATTAAAACCCACGAAAATTAGAAATAAAAATCTGACTTATTCTCTATCCACTAAACCCACTAACTACACTAAGAGACTTAATGGGATACGGGAGAAGTTAAGAAATAGTTCTAACTTGCCGAAAACCAACCACCTCCATTGTCATCATCCTTAGAGAAGAACTTGTAGAGAGAGAGAGAGAAGAGAATTCTGCAGAGAGAGAGAGAGAGAGAGAGAGAGAGAGAGAGAGAACACCTCAGCCTTCAAGATTCAACATCAAATTCAGAGAAAGATTAGAGTTAAATGGTTTAATTATAATTGATTCAATGCTATGCTTTTCCATGTTTAGGATAATCATCAAATTTATCTTGGAAGATTGATTAGACCCATGAATTTGAGGATTAAAACAATGAACTATGTTAGGAATTGCATGTAGAAACTTTCTGGACGAATTATGTATTCAAAACATAACCATTGATGATCTAAAAATGGAATTTAGAAGAAGTTTATTAATGTTCTTGAAAGAAATAGAGAACTGGAAATTCTTGATGAAGTTTTGATCCAAACAAAGCCCTGGAATGATGAATTATTGGTTTTAGAACGTTAATACTGTTGTAGGATGGTTGTATGATGATATTATAACGTTATCTTGGAGTTTCATGATTGTTAATGGTGTTTTGAGATGATTTTAAAACTGCAAAACGAAGCAGTCCGCAGCCTACCTGGTGCATTCGATCGATCGACATTCATCAGTCGATCGATCGACCACTATCGATCGATCGAAGGTCAAGGTCGATCGATCGACCTTCCTAGAAAGAGTAAAATTTCCCCTAGTTAAATTTTAATGATGTTAACCCTTCTAAAATATTATTAGAGACCTTATGAATATCCTTAGACTTAAGGAAGACCGGCTGGTATGGTTATAATGTTTGGACCTTAATTCGAATTTAATTTGAGGAATTATTCTAAAAACTAATGAAGCTCGACGAGTGAGATAATATTAGGGTTAAAAGAGTAATTTTGAATAAATTGATGAATTGAGGTTTGGGGCAGAAGTAATGACCTTGAGAATAATGATGTATTGTGTGGGAATAATAGGAAACTTAATAACCCCTTTGAGATAGGTTTTAAGTATAAGAATCTATGACGTGAGATGTGTCGACAGTCTACACTATATATTATCGGAAGACTAAAAATGTATACAATTGGAATAATGATATAAGGATGTAGAAATACCTTTATTAATATTGTGACATCTAAGATGTGTGCATGCTTAGTACATAATCTTATGTGTATGACATACCTACCATACTTGCTATCACGGGAGGTTTACGTTGGCTTAGGGCCTTCTAATCCTTGTGTGCCCGGATTTAGTTTGGTACCTAGAGGACATAGTTCAAGGGAATGACTTAATTGTGAGTTATTAAGCCAGCTGACTATGGAGCGTAGGTATGTACGTGACCATGGATATGTTGAATTATGTTCGCCTCCATTTTTGTTTGTAGTGTTTATTCTAACAATTCCTGAGAGATTCGGAATTCGTAATCCTTATGTACGTGATGTACCGGGATGGATAGCAGAGTATGTGTGCACCACAGCTTAGCCTCGGGGTGCTTATATTGTATATTTATGATGCGAATAATATACGGCTTAATGAAAAGGAATTCTGATGTTTATTTATGAGAATCATTTATAGTAACTCCGTGAGAATATAAATAAGGGGATAACCTCCAGTAAACGGTAATACTATCAATTGAGAATTCGAGTTCAAGTAAAGCTATTTATTTAAGTAATAACTTTGGGAATTCATATTGTGAATCGAGTAGTTGGGTTAGAACTTATGATTGTTTAGTTAGATAAATAACACATAAATGGGTACTGAAACGTTAGGAGTGCACTGTTAGACGAGAGGTGAGTATTTCATGTGAGAGCACATCTTAACATGTATCTTGCATTCATTGTTTTAATTGTTATTAAAGCACTTACTGTTTTTAAAATACTCTCCACATTCGGGCTCTGAACCGTTTTCTTTCAAATCTATTTTTTTGTAAAAACCATTTTTAGGTGCCCAGCCATAAGGACACCATGCATAGTATTTCTAGTCAGGTGACAAGCTGTAGCTGTTGTGAAAGTTATAGGGCCTTGCTATTAGACACTTCATTTGTCTTGACTCTATATTCAGATTTCATCAGTTGTAGGGCATGTCGCCCATTTCTTTTAGAGACATTTCATTTTATATTTCAGTTATTCATACTTTGGTTTGTAATTAATTCAGGATGCAGACTTGTTTTATTTCCTTTCGTATTGGGATTGTTGTGAGGAGTAATTCCTCTAGACTCATCTTTAATTGTTGATTCATTATAGTTGGACTTTATCGTGAATGGTTGTGTTACATTTCTATATTTCATTTATTGCATGTTAATCAGATTTAATTTAAAATTTGACAACTCACTTTTTAAATACTAGGTGGTTAGTAATCATTAAAAATGTTTTCGACAGTGATGCTATTAACTGGACCAACTTGGCATTTTGTATTGATTTAATAAAGGAGTAGCTACCCGGTATTTAACTAGTCGGGGTGTCACAGGTGGTATCAGAGCATCAGGTTCTAGTGTCCTTTAGGATCTGTACGGCTTATTATGTTTCCGCTGAGCTTTCTTTGACATAGAGCCCTATATTTTAGGACTGTTGTATTCTTTTATGTATGCTTCGCTCTTCAGCTATTTTAAGTTTATAACTGTGAACTTATAAACTTTATTCTCATTTCGGATGCCTCCACGACGTGTGTAGCGAGTTCCTAGGGATGCACAGCCCGAGCCACAGCCAGCTCCAGTACAGGGCACCATGAATGCCGTCGAGGTTGCAGCCATTGTAGCCCAAGCGGTAAATGCCGCTCTCGCTGTTGTACAGCAGGCACCACCCCAGGCGTCGGTAGCCGTGCCAGTTCAGGCATATTCATTCCCGTCTGCTTGGGAACGAGTTCGAGATGCTTTTCAGAAAGCACACCCTCCGGAGTTCGCAGGTAGCTCCGATGATGTGGTATCTAGTCAGTGGAGGAAGAATATTCAGAGGCACTTGAGGATGTATGAGTGCATCGATGTTCAGAGGAAGATACTAGCTACTTTCAAGCTAGTGGGAGCTGCACTGCAATGGTGGGAGTTTATTACCACCGCAGAGGAGAGAGATACTCTCACTATACAGGAGTTCTGGGTGCGGTTCGACCGCAAATATTTTCCGTCAGCTGTTCACACGGAAATGAGGAGGAAGTTGATGAGCCTTAGACAGGAGGGTAAGACTGTGGCCGAGTATGAGGCCAAATTCACAAATTTGCTGAACATTGTACCGGATGAGATACCGACGGAAGAGAAGAAGATTCATAAATTCATAGATGGATTGACTTGGAGGATCCATCAGCATTTATTGGGGAACCTCTCGTTAGCCACTTATTTTGACGTGGTTAACGATGCATTGCTCCATTGCTAGGACCACCGCTTTCACTTGACAAAGGGGAAGCGATCAGGAGAGTCCAGCCATCAGGGCAAGACAGGGGGAAATGGTGCCAGCGGGGCACAATCAGCTCAGGGTCAGTATAGGCAGAGTGATCAGGGTTCCCAGCAGGGAGATCATAAGAGGTTCCGATCAGGGGGTTTTAGGAACGGTCAGGGAGGATTCCAGAATGGCCAGCAGGGTCATAACGGCCATCAGGGCCAGCAGGGTCAAAATGGTCAACAACAGCAGTTTCACCAGGGCCAATAAGGCCAGGGCAGAAATGGTAACGGCCACTAGGGCCACGGGCAGCAGGGACAGCGAGGGGGAAACTTCCCGGGGAAGTGTTTTATTTGTGGTAAGATTGGCCACAAATGTCAGGATTGTCCTGATAAGGGCAGGGCCCCACAACAGCAGCAGCAGGGTGCTCGACACGAGCCACAGATGCCTATGTTTCCTGTCGCCCTCCCAGCACCACCGCAGATGGCAGCATTACCACCCATTCCAGCGGTCCCAGTTCAGTAGGGACAACTTTAGTATGGGAGAGTGTATCGGCTTCAGCAGGCCGCAGCCGCACAGAATCCGCCAGCTATTGAGGGTATGTTCTCTATTCAGGGGACTCTGGGGCGCATTTTATCTGACACGGGGGCTACACACTGTTTTATTTCTATGAGATTTTCACGCACCATTGGGTTGTTAGACACCTCAGAGAACACCGCTACTTATGTTGACTCACCGTTGAGTAGGGGTTCCATGATTTCGCTTATGTGTAGAGGTGTGGGTATAGAGATCGGGAGGTTTACTTTACCCGCCGATATGTTAGTGTTAGAGATGACCGAGTATGATGCCATTATTGGTATGGATTGGCTAGTAGCGTACCGAGCCATGATTGACTGTTTTAGTAGGAGTATTATCTTTGCCATTCCCGAGCAGGAGATGTTTTTAATGGCGATGCCTCGTCCTGAGGGAGGATTGTCCACTCATTTGTACTACATAGAGGAGGAGACCTCTAAGGAAGTGGTGATACCACTTGATTCGATTCCGGTTGTTCGAGAGTTTGCCGATGTATTTCAGGATATACCTGGATTACTTCCGAGTAGAGAGATAGATTTCGTGATTGATTTGATGCCGGTCACTCGGCCTATTGCCCGCGCACCTTACCGTATGGCTCCAGCTGAGATGAGAGAGTTACGGGATCAGATTGAGCAGTTGTTGGGTCAGGGGTTCATCTGGAGGAGTACTTCGCCTTGGGGTGACCCTTTGTTGTTCGTTAAGAAGAGGGATGGATCGTTGAGGTTGTGTGTGGATTACCGGGAGTTGAATAAGTTCACGATACGGAATAAGTATCCGTTGCCCCGAATCAATGACTTATTCGACCAGTTGAGAGGAGCTTCTTTCTTCTCGAAGATTGATTTGCGATCTGGTTACCATCAGTTGCGTTTCAGGGAGGAGGACGTCTCGAAGACTGCTTTCTTAACGAGATATGGTTCTTACGAGTTTCGAGTTATGCCTTTTGGTTTGACCAATGCTCCAACCGTGTTTATGGACTTGATGAATAGGGTGTTCAGAGAGTTCCTAGATCAGTTCATCATTGTCTTCATTGATGATATTCTAGTTTACTCCCAGACAGAGGAGGATCACGCCGAGCATTTGAGGCAGGTTTTGCAGACGCTACGTCAGAACGAGCTGTATGCAAAGTATGAGAAGTGCGGGTTTTGGCTGAAAGAGGTTCAGTTTTTGGGGCATATTATTTCCGACCGGGGGATATCTGTTGATCCGGGGAAGGTATCCGTGATGAGGGAGTGGGGATAGTCCACGACATCGACTGAGATCCGTAGTTTTTTGGGCTTACGAGGATACTAAAGGAGGTTTATTCGGGGTTTCTCCAAGATTGCGGGTCCCATGACACATCTGACTTGTAAAGGTGTACCGTTCATTTGGAGTGATGTCTGTTAGTTAGCATTCGATGAGTTAAAGGACAAGTTAACCTCAGCACCTGTATTAGCATTGTCGAGACCAGGAGTTGAGTACCTTGTTTACACCGATGCGTCCTTACAAGGACTTGGAGGTGTACTGCAGTAGGAGAGTCGGGCCATAGCTTATGCTTCCCGTAAGCTTAAGCCTCACGAGAAGAATTACTCTACACATGACTTGGAGTTAGCGGCAGTGCTATTTGCCCTTCGGATTTGGAGACATTATCTTTTGGGGGAGAAGTTTCGATTGTTCATAGACCACAAGTCCCTATAGTACCTATTCACGCAGAAGGAGCTGAATATGAGGCAGCGAAGGTGGCTTGAGTTTGTGAAGGACTATCAGTTTGATATCTAATATCACTCGGGGAAGGCTAATGTGGTAGCAGACGCGTTGAGCCGTAGGCCAGTAGATGAGGTGGCAGGGGTGTGGAAGGCAAAGTGGAAGGAGTTGGGACACCAGGATGCAGTGGCCCGATCATTCATGTCAATGATGACTGTTACACCACAGATTGTTACGAAAGTAGTAAAGGCACAAGCAGATGACTCGTTCTGTCAGGAGCAGATAGTTCGATTATTAACAGAGGGAGCCGAGTCCTATACCGTTAGCTCAGACGGGGGATTACGCTTCAATGGGAGACTGGTAGTTCTGTAAGGGGAGGAATTGCGACACGAGTTGATGGCAGAGTCGCACGGCCCACGGTTCGCGGTACATCCTGGTGGGGACAAAATGTACCAGGACATGAGACGTCAGTATTGGTGGAGCGGCATGAAGAGGGATATTGCCGTGTTTGTTTCTAAATGCTCCACTTGTCAGCTGGTAAAAGTGGACCATCAGAGACCGGCAGGACTTCTACAGCCATTAGAGGTCCCGGTGTGGATGTGGGAGAGCATCTCCATGGACTTTATCACAGGGTTGCCTACGTCACAGAGAGGTCACGACTCCATTTGCATAATTGTGGACAGGTTGACCAAAGTCGCTCATTTTCTACCCGTAAGGACAGACTACACTACGGGACAGTATGCCCAGCTCTTTATTGCAGAGATAGTGAGACTTCACGGTGTGCCCTAAAATATCGTGTCTGAGCGAGACAAGATATTTGTTTCACGATTTTGGGAAAGTTTTTAGGAGGCCATGGGAACGAAATTGCGGTTTAGTACGGCTTATCATCCGCAGACCGATGGGCAAACCGAGCATACAAATCAGATGTTGGAAGACATGTTGCGGATGTGCATCATTGACTTTGGGGGTGGATGGGAGCAGTATCTTCCACTGGTGGAGTTTGCTTACAATAACTCCTACTAGTTCACCATTGGTATGGCTCCATTTTAGGCGTTGTACGGTAGACCTTATTGTTTCCCAGCATGTTGGTTGGAGGTGGGGGACAACAAACTACTTGGGCCGTAAGTGATTCAGGATACTTCGGCGAGGATAGAATTGATACGGAGTCGCATTCGGGTAGTTCAGGATCGGCAGAAGAGCTATGCTGATGCGAAGAGGTTCTTCAGGGAGTTCCAAGTGGGGGACCAGGTTTTATTCAGAGTATCTCCTATGAAGGGGATTATGCGATTTGGGAAGAAGGGAAAGCTGGCACCGAGATATGTGGGACCATTTCCTATCATCGAGCGGATTGGGTCTGTTGCGTATAGACTTGGGTTACCGGAGCATTTGCATCGGATTCATGATGTGTTTCATATTTCCTCGCTAAGGAAATATCTAAGAGATGATTTGTCTCATTCTCACATTGCTTTGGAAGACATCGATCTCCAGCCCAATAGCACCTACGAGGAGGAGCCTATTGCTATTTTGGACCGAAGTGAGTGGAAACTGCAGTCAAAGATAGTCCCGTTAGTGCGTGTTCAGTGGCGACATCATAATGTCGAGGAGTCCACATGGGAGCGCGAGGATGAGATGCGCGAACGTTATTCATAGTTGTTTTTACCAGGTACTTTTTAGTTCCGAATTTCGGGACGAAATTCTGTTATTAGGGGGGAAGTATGTAATACCCCGCATTTTTATCGATATTTATTTATGGGATTAATTGAATTAAATGTGAATTAATTGAGAATTAATCCGGATAAAATATTAATGTGATGTGATTTAGTATTTGATTATAATGTGTATATATGGCAATATACGAATATTGTAACTATTGAAATTGTCGCGAGATTGAAATACGGCAATTTGGGAAATTTTGTTGAGATGCGTGTGACAGTCGCGTCAGGAAAGAAATTATTTAATTAAAAAGTGAATTTTATTTTTATTAACCGTATAGTCATTTTGAGTGAGCCAACGTGTCCGGAATGGTCGAATTAGTCAGAAAACACTAGCCGGGGGTTAAGTTTGGGTCCCGGGGCATTATTGGGCCATACCGGTAACTTAAAAGGGAATTTTGGTAATTTCGAAAATTTGGGAATTAAAACCCACGAAAATTAGAAATAAAAATCTGACTTATTCTCTATCCACTAAACCCACTAACTACACTAAGGGACTTAATGGGCTACGGGAGAAGTTAAGAAATAGTTCTAACTTGCCAAAAACCAACCCCACCTCCATTGCCATCATCCTTAGAGAAGAACTTGTAGAGAGAGAGAGAGAAGAGAATTCTGCAGAGAGAGAGAGAGAGAGAACAACTCATCCTTCAAGATTCAACATCAAATTCAGAGAAAGATTAGAGTCAAGTGGTTTAATTATAATTAATTCAATGCTATGCTTTTCCATGTTTAGGATAATCATCAAATTTATCTTGGAAGATTGATTAGACCCATGAATTTGAGGATCAAAACTATGAACTGTGTTAGGAATTTAATGTAGAAACTTTATGGACGAATTATGTATTCAAAACATAACCATTGATGATCTAAAAACATAATTTAGAAGAAGTTTATTAATGTTCTTGAAAGAAATAGAAAACTGGAAATCCTTGATGAAGTTTTGATCCAAACAAAGCCCTGGAATGATGAATTATTGGTTTTAGAACGTTAATACTGTTGTAGGATGGTTGTATGATGATATTTTAACGTTATCTTGGAGTTTCATGCTTGTTAATGGTATTTTGAGATGATTTTAAAACTGCAAAACGAAGCAGTCCGCAGCCTACCTGGTGCGTTCGATCGATCGACATTCATCAGTCGATCGATCGGCCACTATCGATCGATCGAAGGTCAAGGTCGATCGATCGACCTTCCCAGAAAGAGTAAAATTTCGCCTAGTTAAATTTTAATGATGTTAACCCTTGGAAAATATTATGAGAGACCTTATGAATATCCTTAGACTTAAGGAAGACCAGTAGGTATGGCTATAAAGTTTGGACCTTAATTTGAATTTAATTTGAGGAATTATTCTAAAAACTAATGAAGCTCGACGAGTGAGAAAATATTAGGGTTAAAAGAGTAATTTTGAATAAATTGATGAATTGAGGTTTGGGGCAGAAGTAAGGACCTTAAGAATAATGATGCATTATGTGGGAATAATAGGAAACTTAATAACCCATTTGAGAGAGGTTTTAAGTATAAGAATCTATGACGTGAAATGTGTCGACAGTTTACACTATATATTATCGGAAGACTAAAAATGTATACAATTAGAATAATGATATAAGGATGTAGAAAATACCTTTATTAATATTGTGACATCTAAGATGTGTGCATGCTTAGTATATAATCTTATGTGTATAACATACCTACCATACTTGCTATCACGGGTGGTTTACGTTCGCTTAGGGCCTTCTAATCCTTGTGTGCCCGGATTTAGTTTGGTACCTAGAGGACATATTTCAAGGGAATGACTTAATTGTGAGTTATTAAGCCAGCTAACTATGGAGCGTAGGTATGTACGTGACCATGGATATGTTGAATTATGTTCGCCTCCATTTTTGTGTGTGGTGTTTATTCTAACAATTCCTGAGAGATTCGAAATTCGTAATCCTTATGTACGTGATGTACCGGGATGGATAGCAGAGTATGTGTGCACCGCAGCTTAGCCTCGGGGTTCTTATATTGCATATTTTTTATTCGAATAATATACGGTTGAATGAAAAGGAATTGTGATGTTTATTTATGAGAACCATTTATAGTAACTCCATGAGAAGATAAATAAGGGGATAACCTCCAGTAAACGGTAATGCTATCAATTGAGAATCCGAGTTCAAGTAAAGCTATCTATTTAAGTAATAACATTGGTAATCCATATTGTGAATCGAGTAGTTGGGTTAGAACTTATGATGGTTTAGTTAGATAAATAATACATGAATGGGTACAGGAACGTTAGGAGTGCACTGTTAGACGAGAGGTGAGTATTTCATGTGAGAGCACGTCCTAACATGTATCTTGCATTCATTGTTTTAATTGTTATTAAAGCACTTGATGTTTTTAAAATACTCTCCACATTCGGGCTCTGACCCGTTTGCTTTAAAATCTATTTTTTTGTAAAAACCATTTTTAGGTGCCCAGCCACAAGGACACCATGCATAGTATTTCCAGTCAGGTGATGAGCTGTAGCTGTTGTGGAAGTTACAGGGCCTTGCTATTAGACGCTTCATTTGCCTTGACTCTATATTCAGATTTCATCAGTTGTAGTGCATGTCGCCCATTTCTTTTAGAGACATTTCATTTTATATTTCAGTTATTCATACTTTGGCTTGTAATTAATTCAGGATGCAGACTTGTTTTATTTCCTTTCATATTGGGATTGTTGTGAGGAGTAATTCCTCTAGACTCATCTTTAATTGTTGATTCATTATAGTTGGACTTTATCGTGAATGGTTGTGTTACATTTCTATATTTCATTTATTGCATGTTAATCAGATTTAATTTAAAATTTGACAACCCACTTTTTAAATACTAGGTGGTTAGTAATCATTAAAAATGTTTTCGACAGTGATGCTATTAACTGGACCAACTTGGCATTTTGTATTGATTTAATAAAGGAGTAGCTACCCGGTATTTAATTAGTCGGGGTGTCACACTAATATGGTGACATCATGAAATAAATGAAGAAAATTAAATGATTATGAATTAATATTAAATTATACCAGAGGATATGTATAATCATCATTAAACTCAAATCTTAATCATTATTCACCTTTTCATTTTATCTTGATTTCCTTATTAGGAATACAAATTTATCATGTGCTCTTTGTGGCACGTATCTCAATTGTATGCTCTTTGTGGCATGTACTATGCTCTTTATGGAATTGCGTTATGCTCTTTATGGCATTAATATCCATCAAGTCCAACTTGATGATAGAATAGTTATAATTATACATATATATAACGATTCTAGGCCTGCCCGTCCAGATTTCCCCACTGTGCGTGCCCCTAAATAACCATCATCTTCCAGGGCCTATCATCAACACATCCTAGTATCCTATCGAAACGTCGGGAAGAGGCCATATACCTACGGGGTAGTCATAACCACACCCGAAATTATCTACCCATCGCAGAAAATATAAAACAAACGCTCATATGGCCTAGGACTATATCCACCCTGCATTCATTAGCCAGGGGGCTTCACCTTACGCACGAACTTCCCTTAAGATGGTATTTAGAGAGGGTGTGTTCCAACCATTTTATTAATTACCATGACATGATTTAGTAAATTATCATTTACTATATCTATTTACATTTTATCAAATGCATTATGGTTATTCGGAACGATATGTGCTTCACATAATCATAATAACCTCGAGGAATTTTAAACTCCCAAGTTATTTCTACCAAATATCCTTTTTGGACTTTATAACATACCATCATACCTCAAATTAACTTCTAAAGTCTCCAAGAACAACTTTGTAATCTCCTAGACTCCTACTAATTGAAAAATGAAAGTAATGCCTAAACATCACTTCCTGCACCCTCGAACTAAGTCCCATATATACCAATTCAAATCTATGGTACTAATCTAACTCACCTAGAACTCTAGGACTCTAAGTTGACATCATACAAGAAGGTTCCTAAGTCCTAAATTTAGAGCAAAAGGGTTAAAATGGAAAAATAAAAACAATTTAAAAATGCAGGATTTTCGAATCCATTCGGCCTAGCCGAATCGATTCGGCCAGAAAATATGGGATTCTGCATAATTGCCGAATTGATTTGGCCCATCCAAATCAATTCGGTCAGGGAAATTGGGTTTCTGTAAAATGATGAGTCGATTCGGACTTGGCCGAATCGATTCGGTTCACCTAGAGCTTGAAACTGTCCTTGGGCAAATCGATTCGGCCAGGCCGAATCGATTTGGCCCTGCGAATTTTTCCAATTTTGGCTATGGAGTCTTCGACTCCAAGTTTACCCCAACTCAAATCCTTTCAAACCAATATCATTTATGGTCATCAATGCATAATAAATACCACTAACTACTACATTAAACCTTATTAATCACCCAAATCATTCTTGAATGATTCAAGAACCCCAAATCCATAAAAACCCTAAACTAGTTAAACCATGATTAATACACAATGATCACAACTAATCATTTATCTTAAACCACATATAGCAAGTAGAAAACTTACCTCAATCTTGAAAATGCAGATTTTCCTTGTGTAGTAACAAGAATCCAACCTAAATCTTCAACCTCTTCTCCTTTCTCTACTCTTTCTCTTCCTCTCTCTCTTACTCTCTAGGTTTAGAATTCCACTTAGGAGAATAGTGACTTAATCAAGACATAAATCATTCCTATAGTCAAAAATCCCAACTTAAATGATCAATACCATGATAAAATAACACGCAACTGCATACTTAAGGTATAATCAGTCAAAAGTGCCCAAAACCTCAAAATACAATATGCCACATAATTTGACTATCTCGCACGTTCCGAAATCAACTACAACCTCCAAATTATCATTTGGATATTTTATAACTCATTTTAGGTTCCAGTTCCATTTTAAATTATAATGTCATTTTAAATCTTATGACACTATAAAACTTAACATGAGGATATTTTCATACTCATACAGTAAATATACAACAAGTTAGTAAATATTAACTTTTCTTCATTAAATTAATACTTACCCCATATTACAACATTTTATATTTAATTACCTCACATAGTATGTAAATATAAAATAGGCTCTCATAAGCGAGGGTTGTTACATACTCCCCCCCCCCCCTTATGAGGGAATTTTTCCCCTAAAATTCAAGCGTACCTTGTAAGAAGAGATGCGAATATTTTTCCCGCATGTCGTCCTCACGTTCCCACGTCGATTCCTTAGCATTGTGATGACTCCATTGGACTCCCACCAAGGGCACCACGCGAGATCTCAACCTTCGCTCCCCATGCTCTAGAATAGCAACCGGTTGTTCTTCATATGAAATGTCGTGTTGCAATTCAATGTCCTCGAAAGGGATATGCCAAAGGGAACCTTTGCATCTCTTATACTTATTCAGAGAGGAAATATGGAAGACATCGTGTATTTGTTGCAAAGGTTCCGGTAAGGAAAGTTAATAAGCCACTGGACCGACTTTCGCAAAAACTGGAAAAGGTCTAACAAAATGCGGTGCAAGCTTTCCTTTCTTCCCGAAACGCTTATTGCCCTTCATTGGTAACACTCGCACCAAGACTTGGTCCCCAATCTCCAATTACATGTGTCTTCTACCCACATCGACATAGATCTTTTGGCGATCTTGGGCTATCCAAATGCGATTCCGAATGAGTTCAATTTTTGAAGAAGTATCTTGGATCATTTCAGGTATAAGGAATTTATTATCACCCACTTCCAACCAACAAGTGGGTGACCTACATGGCCGGCCATAAAGATCTTCATAGGGCGCCATTCTAATAGTAAATTGGTATGAGTTATTATAAGAGAACTCAACAAATGGGAGGTATTGTTCCATACTACCCTTGAAATCAAGCATGCACATATGGAGCATATCCTCCAATATTTGGTTTACTCTTTCAGTCTAACCATCTGTTTGAGGATGATAAGAAGTGCTTAACCTCAATTCGGTTCCCATGGACTCTTGGAAACTTCGCCAAAAGTGGGAAACAAAGATCTTGTCTCGATCGTAAACTATATTTAAAGGTACCCCGTGAAGTCTAACGATCTCCTCGATGAACAACTGGGCATAGCGAGATATATCAAAATCCGTACGCATGGGTAAAAAGTATGTCGACTTAGTTAAGCGGTCGACAATCACCCAAATCGAATCACAACCCCTCTGTGACCTTGGTAAGCTCGTAATAAAGTCCATCGATATAATTTCCCATTTCCATATCGAAATCTCCAACGGTTGCAACAAACCAGTCGGTCACTGATGATCGATCTTGACCAATTGACAAGTAGTTCATCGGGATACAAATTCAAAAATATCCCGCTTCATGCCAGGTCACCAATACTGGCGGCGCATGTCTTGATACATATTGTCCCCACCAGGATGTACCATAAATTTTGACCCGTGAGATTCTGCCATCACCGCCCGTCTCAAATCCCCCTCTTCCAGAATAATATGTCTTCCATGGAAGCGTAATCCACCCTCAAAACTTATTGAGTAGGATTCCGCTCCCTCGAATAGTAATCGGTGTATATGATCCTGACAGCCCTTATCCCTTCCTTGGGCTTCCACAACCCTTGCCACAATGGTGGGAGTAACGGTCATTACTGACATGAACGCTCTCACCACCGCATCCTCCTGACTGAGCTCTTTCCACTTAGCTTTCCATACTTCAGCTAACTCTCCCTCGGGTCTCCTACTCAAGGCATTTGCCACTACATTCGCCTTGCTCAGATGATAATCGATATCAAATTGATAATATTTCATGAACTCCAACCATCGATGCTGTCGCATATTTTAATCTGTCTGTGAAAATAAATATTGCAGCAATTTATGGTCCGTGAAAAGATATAATTTCTCCCCCAAGAGATAATGCCTCCAAATCTTCAAGGCAAAAACAACTGTGGTAAGTTCTAAGTCATGCATCGGATAGTTACTTTAATGAGGCTTGAGATTTTGAGAAGCATAAGCAATAGCTCGTCGCTCTTGCTGAAGCACACCTCCCAATTCTTGCAGAGATGCATCGGTGAAGACTAGATATTTCAAGCCCGACTTTTGCAAAGCGAGTACTGGAGCCGAAGTCAATCTATCTTTGAGCTCATCAAAATAAGCCTGTAAAAAGTTATCCCAAACAAATCTCACCCCCTTCCGGGTCAAATTTATCAAAGGGCTAGCGATCTTTGATAAACCCTTGATAAATCGACGGTAATAACCCGCCAAACCCAAAAAACTACGAATCTCAGTAGGTGTCGTGGGTTGACCCCACTCCCTCACCGCAACCACCTTACTAGGATCCATCGATATACCCTGGGATGACACAACATGGCCCAAAAATTGAACTTCCTTCAACCAAAAGCCACACTTCTCAAACTTTGCATATAATTGGTGATCCCTCAATCTTTGCAGGACCAACCGTAAGTGAGTAGCATGGTCCGATTCTATCTGAGAATAGACTAAGATGTCATCGATGAAGATAATAACAAATTGGTCAAGGAAGTCCCGGAATACTCTATTCACGAGATCCATAAATACAGCGGGGGCATTGGTTAGTCCAAAAGGCATAACAAGGAATTCATAGGATCCATATCTGGTCAGTAATGCGGTCTTGGATACATCCTGCTCCCGTATCCGCAACTGATGATACCCCTTCCTCAAATCGTTCTTAGAGAAGTACAACACTCCCTTAAATTGGTCAAACAAATCATCAATGAGAGGCAAAGGGTATTTATTCTGGATGGTGACTTTATTCAACTCTCTATAGTCCACACATAATCGAAGAGAACCGTCTCTCTTCTTTACAAACCACACTAGAGCACCCCATACTGCACCTAATAAATCCTTTCTCCAATAACTGCTGAATTTGGTCTCTTAAGTCCCTCATTTCCACAGGAGCCATGTGATATGGAGATCTCTCAATCGGTCGAGTTCCCGGCGCTAAATCGATCACAAACTCAATCTCCCGGCTTGGAGGTAATCCCGGTATTTCCCTGAAAACATATTCAAAATCTCTGACAACTGGAATAGAATCCAGGGGAACAACTACATCCCTAGAAGTCTCCTCCGCAATGCAATATAAATAGGTACTCGTACCTCCTTCCAAACTAGGCATAACTACCAAGAACATTTCTTGGATCGAAACGGCAAAGACTATACTCTTCCCGAAACAATTTACTATCGCGTGATATTTCATTCACCAATCCATACCCAAAATCACATCATACCCGACCATGTCAAGGACGAGTAAATCGTCCTCAAAGCACAAATTACCAAGATTAATTCCTATGTTTTTACAAACAAAGAAAATCAATGAACCATTACCCAAGGAAGATTCTACGCTCATGAAAGTACTCTCAGCAGATTTTATCAATTCTGTGGTCTAACCAAAACTCCTAGAAATGAAAGAGTGTGTCTCACCCGTATCAAATAATACCCGACCCATATGCCCTTGGATGAGAAACTTACCCTCGATTTCTCGCGGTGCTAGAGGGGCTGGAGGAAGCCTAGCCTCCTAAATTTGATAGACCCGTCCATACTGTAGTTGCCCCTGTTGTGGAGGAACAAGCGGATTAGGTGCCTGGGATGGAAATTGTACATATGGTTGCTGTGGAGCCCTATGAAGCTGTCCTCTAATTAACCGAGGACACGACCTCTTATAATGGCTCAGATCTCCGCACTGAAAACATTTGTTCGTCACATTCTCCTGTTTCCGCCCTTGATTATTTCGGAACTGTCCAATACCTCGGCCCTGCTGGCCTCTACCTCCATTCCCACCTCTACCTGCTGGTTGTGTTGGCGGTCCACCTTGACCCAGCCTATTATTATTACCACCCGCGTTAAATCCACCAAAGCATTGGCATTTTGACAAATCCCCTTGATGGGGGTCTCTCTCTCTTTGCTTACGCCCCGAAGATTGGGATGAAGGAGATGCTCCTCCCCCAATCCCATTACCTCCAGGTTTTCCCACTTTTCCCATCGCGGTAGCCTTCTTGCTATTTTGCACAAATAATCTATGTTCTTTGCAATGAAGTAATGCCGCATTCATCACATACCCAAAGGTTTGTAAAGCCGAATTTCCCAACAAATGTTGTTTTATCCGCCAATGTAAACCTCACACAAACTTGATATTATCCTTTCTTCTGGAGTCACCTCATCCGGTATGAAACTTTCCAACCGGGTGAACTCCTCTTCTTACTCTGCAACAGATCTCTCTCCCTATACTACATCTTGAAGCTTCCTTCGCATCTCACTTTGAACTGCGGGAGGGAAGTACTTTCGGTCAAACAAGGCCCAAAAATCAGTGATTGTCATCGTATCCCTCTGTTCTGGTGTAGTCATCGACTCCGACCAATGTAATGCCGATCCGACAAGCTTGAAAGTAATAAGAATTTGGTTTTTCTCCTCACTACATTCTACCATTCGAAGATGGCGTTGCATGTCTTTCTTCCACTGATTTTCCCTTATAACATCCGAGCCTCCATCGAATTCCGGGGGATGGCCATTTAGAAAAGACTCCCTAACTCTTTCCCACAAATAAGGTCCCGTAGGAGCTTGTGCCTCTTGCGCTCGTGGTTGAGCTTGTGGAATTTGTTGTACCACTGCAGTCATAGCTGCATTGACTGCTTGGTCCACTATGTTTGCTACATCGGCAACATTTATACTCCTCGATGGTGGTGGTGGAGGACCAACCTCCTCGTCCACAACTCTATTACATCTCGTTGGTCGACCTCTCTTAGGTGGCATCTAAGATGGCGAAATAATAGAGTTAGGATACTATAAAAAACAATTTATCTTGCAGAAGATTGCAAACATAAGCAATAAAGCAGTCCTAACATTAGGCTCTATATCAAAGAACGCTACGGTAGAACGTGATAAGTCCGCATAGATCCTAAAGACACTAGAACCTGATGCTCTGATACCATCTGTGACAACCCGGTATTCAAAATAAAGGGTGGCCATCCTGATACTACAATAATACAAGAATCATGGATGAAATCATTGTCAGCATCGTGACAACATAAAGAGTATACGGGATAACCACTCAATAATTCAGAAAATGGGTTGTCAAAAATTTTGTTTTGTAAATTTAAAGAAATCATTGTCAACAACCCATAATAGAAAAGAAGTGTAAACCCAAAGGTATATGTGTTATAACTACGAAAATATACAATAAAAGGACCGGATATAATGTCGGTCAACGAAATTCATACAATGTACAACAGGTTCAATAGATTACATATTACATTCATTATACAATTATAAAAGTTGGGCCACACGCCCGAATAAAGACCCGAACATAGCTAGAAAACAATAATGAAGGCGTCTACACAAAATATCCCGTGATATCCGAAAAATGTCACGGCTCCTCAAGAGACACTGGAATGGGGAGGTAAATACTGGCATCCTTGCGGTGGAGCACCGGAGCGGTTACAATATTTATGCACAACAAGAAAGAAGAACGGGTCAGGGCCCGGTTTTATGTGATCACCAGATAAACAACAAGTATGACAATTGTGAATAGTTAATCATCGATGATAAAGATGATAGTCTAATATGGTGACATAATGAAATAAACTAAGACAATTAAATGATTATGAAGTAATATTCAATTATACCAGAGGATATGTATAATATTCATTAATCTCAAATCTTAATCATTATTCACCTTTTCATTTTATCTTTCCCTTCCTTATCAGGAATACAAATTTATCATGTGCTCTTTGTGGCACGTATCGCAATTGTATGCTCTTTGTGGCATGTACTATGCTCTTTATGTCATTGCGTTATGCTCTTTATGGCGTTAATATCCATCAAGTCCCACTTGATGATATAATATTTATAATTATACATATATATAATGATTCTAGGACCGCCCGTCCGGGCTTTCCCACTCTGCGCGCCCCTAAATAACCATCATCTTCCAGGGCCTATCATCAACACAACTTGGGATCCTATCAAAACGTCGGGAAGCGGCCATATGCCTGTGGGGTAGTCATAACCACACCCGAAATTATCTACCCATCGCAGAAAATATAAAACAAGCGCTCATATGGCCTAGGAATATATCCACCCTACATTCATTAGCCAGGGGGCTTCACCTTACGCACGAACTTCCCTTAAGATGGTATTTAGGGAGGGTGTGTTCCAACCATTTTATTAATTACCATGACATGATTTAGTAAATTATCATTTACTTTATCCATTAACATTTATCAAATGCATTATGGTTATCCGGAATGATATATGCTTCACATCATCATAATAACCTCGAGGAATATTTAAACTCCAAAGTTATTTATCCCAAATGTCCTTTTTGGACTTTATAACATACCATCATACCTCAAATTAACTTCTAAAGTCTCTAAGCACAACTTTGTAATCTCCTAGACTCCTACTAATTGAAAAATGAAACTAATGCCTAAACATCACTTCCCACACCCTCGAACTAAGTCCCATATATACCAATTCAAATATAGGGTACTAATCTAACTCACCTACAACTCTAGGACTCTAAGTTGACTTCATACAAGAAGGTTCCTAAGTCCTAAATTTAGAGAAAAGGGTTAAAATTGAAAAAGAAAAACAATTTAAAAATGCAAGATTTCCGAATCGATTGGGCTTAGCCGAATCGATTGGGCTAGAAAATATGGGATTCTACATAATTGCCGAATCGATTCGGCCCATCCGAATCGATTCTGTCAGGGAAATTGGGATTCTGCATAAATGTCGAATCGATTCGAACTAGGATGAATCGATTCGGTTCACCTAGACCTGGAAACTATCCCTGGCCGAATCGATTCGGCCCTGCAAATTTTGCCAATTTTGGCTATGGAGTCTTGGACTCCAAGTTTACCCAAACTCAAATCCTTTCAAACCAATATCATTTATGGTCATCAATGCATAATAAATACCACTAACTACTACCATAAGCCTCATTAATCACCCAAATCATTCTTGAATGATTCAAGAACCCCAAATCCATAAAAACCCTAAACTAGTTAAACCATGATTAATACACAATTATCACTACTAATCATTTATCTTTAACCACATATAGCAAGTAGAAAACTTTCCTCAATCTTGCAAATGCATATTTTCCTTGTGTAGTAACAAGAATCCAACCACAATCTTCAATCTCTTCTCCTTTCTCTACTCTTTCTCTTCCTCTCTCTTACTCTCTAGGTTTAAAATTTCACTTAGGAGAATAGTGACTGAATCAAATCATAAATCGTGCTTTTAGTCAACAATCCCGACTTAAATGATCAATACCGCGATAAAATAACACGCAACTGCATACTTAAGGTATAATCAGTCAAAAGTACCCAAAACCTCAAAATACAATATGGCACATAATTTGACTATCTCGCACGTTCCGGAATCAACTACAGCCTCCAAATTATTATTTGGATATTTTATAACTCATTTTAAGTTCCAGTTCCATTTTAAATCATAATGTCATTTCAAATCTTATGACACGATAAAACTCAACATGAGGATATTTACATACTCATATAGTAAATATATAACAAGTTAGTAAATATTAACTTTTCTTCATTAAACTAATACTTACCCCATATTACAACATTTTATATTTAATTACCTCACATAGTAAGTAAATATAAAATAGGCTCTCATAAGTGAGGGTTGTTACATGCTATTTGATCTCGACTTGTTGTCGTTCAAATAAGATCTCCTTAGACACAAGCTCATAAAATAAATAGTCAAACTTGAACGTATTTTCATTCTCGTTAATTTTCCAATCTCGGATCGATTACTAGTGATGAAATTCAAATTGTATAAAATAATCAAGTTACTCGGGCTCGACTTGTATTCATTCTCTTATAAAATCGTTCAATATTGACCCAAAAGATAAACGATTCAAGGTTGAACATATTTTTAAGATCGTTATACATTTTAAACCAAACTTGAACAACCTTAGACTCAACATCACTTGACTCATTTACTCCCCTAATCATAGCACGATTCAGGTATGTGGTTTTTATTATTGGTATTTACTATCCCAAGGGCTTTTTTTTCCTCTCTCATTTTTTTAATTACTTTTTATAGAGATATTTTGTCAATTAACTTCATTATTTCATGTCTTTAATAGTCACAAAAAATTGATAAATTCTGGAGTGAACAAAATATTTACTAGTTACTTCATTATTTTACCTAAATTTTGATCGGACAAGTGAGTGATTCAAGTATTATTGTTAATGATAAATACAAATATATTAGCAACACATTAATTTCTTCATTTCTAAATGTCTTTCTTTAACATTTATGGAAGTTAAACTTGACATACACTATTTCTTACATTATGTTTCATCCTACTTGTGGGAAATAACCAAAAACTCTTTTAACATTAGCTCCCACAAGCATGATTAGGACGTCATTTAGTAAGGAGGGAATAAGGAAAACTAAAATCCTTTTTGTCGGTGGTAAAATCCTACTACTATTGAATCAAAATAATTAAAGACAAGCAATGTAAAAAATAATCACAAGAACACGGTATGTACATGGTTCGACAATGCGCCTGCATCCAAGTGGTATCTCTTTCCCTTCATTGATCATGTATTAATATCAAAGATTATGTTTCTGAGGGGTTTGGGTTACATTTATAGAGAATAGAAATAAGTCAAATCGTTTGGGAATGCATGACCTTAGATACATATCGTGACTTGATCAGTTGAATCTATTTCCTAGATTTCGATTATTGAACTTAATCCATCCTTATATTTTTTAGGTATGATTAATAACAGGTCTAGAATACCAATGTCGCTACCTCATGCATGATCTAATAATTCCCCGACAATTTCTCCTAAAGATATGCAGCTGATTAAGATGCAGAGGTTTATTCATTAGATAAGTGCAGCCTTGATCATGGTTTGCAATGAAGTCTTGTCATCCCTAAAAGCTATGGTCGGAGGATGCTAAAACTTGGTGTTCTATAAACTCTCATCATTTTTCCCATTAGACTAAAAGGGTATGCTCGTAAATTCCTCAGTATTTCAAGGGCACACTAGTAAATGTGTGTTGTTTATTCTAAATGGCCATGGCATGTTTCTATCACCATTTTGGGGTGTTGCTGCAATGATGGAAATGCCTTGGAAGTTATGATCCCACTAATGACTTTAATGCCATTATTTTGGAGCCTATTCATTATCATTTTGTTTTCAAAACTTCATAAAGCCTTGTTTGTATCTCCATTAGTAATAGCTCACTTTTCTTCCATCTTTTATTTTTTGTAATCTTTGTCCTTCGAGTAACATTTTTACTATTCCATTGTCTTCATTACTTTGTTACAAAAATGATATATTCGATCAATGATGAAATGATTGACGAGGTCCAGAGATTATGTTTCACGAAGGGTTATTATTGAATTAGAGTAACTTCCCAAGGACTATTACAACATAGAAGGGGGCAATGGATGTTTTTCAAATTTATTGCAGAAGTCGGTGTCACTCCCCCTCCCCCCGAAAAAAATACAACTCTTCTTAGAGTTTTGTGAATTTTTCAGTGTAGTCCCAGACCAGTGTTCTCCGAACACCTCAAGAAAATAAAATGGAGACCATAGGATTAATAAACTATATGGCACTAGGTTAGGGATCCCAGATATCCATTAATGTTATATGTGTGTTAAGTCAAATGTAAGTATCAATTATCTGAAGGAAACGAATGGTGATGCAATACCCCTTAATTTAGTGGTATTTACTAATAGTTAAATATTAAATTTAAAAGTATAATACCCCAAAATTTAGGGGTATTTAATGATATTTTAATATTGAATTTGAGAATTTTTAATTGATTATTTTCCTGAAAATTGAGTACCCCATAATTAGTCGTACTTATTAATAGTTAAATACTAAATTTGAGAATGAAATACCCCAAAATTTAGTGATAATTATTGTAGTTAAATATTAAATTCGAGAATTTTTAATTGATTATTTCATTGGAAATTGAATTTATAAAAAAAATAATAAAATTTTATACTAACACTGAATGCTACTATCTCGTGAATAATACTATTCATGAATAGTAACATTGAATGATTATTTAAAAAATCGACAATTTTATGTCTTCTTCTTCATTCTCTTCGTTTGACATACCAAAACTCTACTTCATTTCCCATTTCAATACAAAAATCAGTCCAGTAAATTTAATGCATTTTCTACCCAAATTACACCGTTACATCTTAAAAATTACACTCTTTCATTCTAGACAAAAATTATATTTTTGTGGAAAAAAATGGGATAGATTTGGATCAATTCTAAAGGATTTTAGGAGTGTTAATTCAACTACTTTTAAAAGGGATTTCTTCTACACACTTGGAGGATTATTTTCATTAATTAAAGATATTTTTGGAGGAAATTCTACTATAATTCTCTTCCTAATTATTTTTGGAGGTTTTTTTTAATTGAGGTAAAAGAATTCTACTCTCTCCTCCCATGAGATAAATAGTATTTTCTACCTAAATAGTTTTTTCATATATAAATTATAAAATTTATGTATAGTTAATTAAGGTTTATTTTGTTTTGATCACACCTTTATAAATTCTGATTTTTGATGAATAAATTTAATGAATGTAATTCATGAAATTAAATACTTGATTAATTTAGTCTAATTTGGTATAATTAAATTGGATTATGAATTGTTAATTCTTGATATGATTTAAATGTTATATCTTAACATTGAATGAATTATATGTGCTGAAAATCATGACAGTAGATTAAATTCATGTCTTATTATGTTAAATTTTATTTTTCATATGTTTTAGAATTGAGGTTCTGGTAAATGTTAACTTCTGAATTTTTGAGTTTATGAATTATGTTGAAGATCTGAGATAGTCTCGGATTTTTTAAAAATAGTAAATATGCTTAGAAAAATTTCAAAACTTCATATTCTTATGTAAACTATAATTTTCTAAAAGTTTCATGTTTAACAAAATTCCAAATAGGTCATTTAGTACATGAAAAATAAGAAAAGATGACTAGGTATATTTGTCCACATGTAGTAACGTTATAGAAAATAAAATTTGCTAACCCCCGTAGAAGGTATAAATTGAGATGTTTCGCATGTTTTTGTACGAAATCATGTTTTGGACAACTTTGGTATTTTATGTTTTTCCGAAATCCAATTATAAGGGGCCATATATATAAATTATTATTCTGATAGCCTAATTCTTTCAATATCCCGAATAAGTACAATCCTAATTTATGGGCATTAAAATATATGCTTAAAATGTATTTTTTAAGCGATGTGAGTGGAATCAAACTCTTCTTTTTTATATTTGTGGAGAATATATGCCTCATTCCCTCCCTTTTAAAAGTAGTATAATATTTAGAAGTAATTTAAGGCAATTTGAGAACATAAAAATAAAATATAAAAGATGTTGGAACATATTCATGACGTATGAAATTTAAATTGTTGAAATATATAGAGAGTGGATAAATATAACTCTTGTGTTGATGACCCTATACATGTGACCCCTTTTATTATATTGTTGTTTTGGATTTATTGTGTCGATAAGGTTGGTTCTGCAATGTGGGGCTTGGTGACCCCAAAAGATATTGGGGGTTGGACATGATTATGATGATTTTATTATTGGTGGTGTTTGGGGTGGATAAGGTGACGATGGATTTGTGCTTGTGATGGAAACTTATTTATTTTATGAATTTCATTTTATTTAACATGCCTAAGGTCCTAGATATGATCAGGAGCCTTATTTAGTAATGAAATATTTAAATTTATTATATATCTATGTGGCATGTTATGCGTTGTAAGACCACTCAATAAATATAAAAGTTAATTTAATAACGGTAAAATTATTGTTTATTTTCACGATTGATAGTTTTACTACTTAAGTGCATAGTTATTATCTTGTTGCGGTGGGCTTGACCCGTCACGTTGTTTCAGGTGCTCCAGTATACCTAGCCTAGTTTTTCACTCGAGTAAGCAGTCTTTCATTCCAGTCACCATAGAATTTTGGAGATGTAGGTGTTGAACCTACTTATAGTTTTATTTCTTTTAATTAATTGAAGGATGAGAGACTTACTCTATTCCTGAAATTTGTACTTTTTTATATATCTTTATTTATTGATTCCTATTTCATGCTAAGGATGCTATTTAAATTGAATTGAAAAACTATTTTATTTAATAAATAGACTTGATTAACCTAATTATTAAAAAATACGGGGTGTCACAGTTGGTATCAGAGCATGGTCTTAGGAAATATAAGTTCCATAGGTGCATCTTATTCGTCTACATAGTTTTCTTTGATACATCATTCTCTTTGTATTGTTTTCCTGAAATGTGTAATGCTAATAAGAATTTTGTACATATTTCACATGGCATGAAAAAGAAAGACTCATTTTTTTGGATGCTCTATAGAACCATAACCTACAGTACCTGCACCACCAGCGACACTTGTTTACCCCATACCAGTAGTCCCGACATCTGACGCACAGGGACAGTTCCACTTCGGAACCCAACAACTCTTGGAGTTAATTTCAAAGGTTATTCAGACAAGTCTAGCTATGGGGAGATAAGAGAGGCCAGCTGAGGGCCTATAACAATTGGTACGAGCTCCTATGTCTTAGTGGGAAAAGGTTATTGGAGAGTTTATGATGAATAGACCAAAAATATTTTCTAAGTCTACAGATCCATTGATGGAAATATAATGGAATAGTGACATCGAGCATCACTTGAGGCATCTATTATGCACCGAGGTGCATAAATAGGTTTTGGAAAACTTTCATTTGATAAAGGACAATATTCATTGGTGGGAGAGTGTGACTACATTAGGACATAGAGATCAGATAGGGTATGAAGAGTTCATTATAAAGATTAATGACAAGTATTTTTTGGAATCCATTTGTATGTAGAAGCATATGGAGTTTACATCATTTCATCAGGGGACTCATACCATTGCCGAGTATGAGAGAAGAATTACGAATTTGTTCATATTAGCTCTCGAGGATGTCAACACTGAGAAAAAAAAGTTTTCTTATTTCATGAGGGGTAATATTTATCCTATTCGCCAACTTTTGATAGCAAGTCCAACATATGTTAGATATAGTAGGTGTGGCACATATGTTAGCTATAGTAGGTGTGACACTCACTCTTTGTCGAGACCACAATGAACATAAGAAGAAATTTGAGGTAGGCCAACCTCATGGGCTTAATACTGATGGGGGTGTAGGAAGGGGAAAAGGCAGACGATTCAAGAGCAGTGGAAGAAATTTCAACCCAATCAATGTGAACCCAAGTAGTAGGGGCCCCCTAAAGTAAGTGGTGGGAAAAAATAACATCACCACCAGTAGCAAAAGGTGGGAACTTCTCTCAATCCATTCATGGGAGTTTTCTTCAAGTGTGGTGGTACATGATATATGGTCAGTTCATGTCTAACTAAAAGCATTGTTCAACAAATACCATAGGACCAGCGATAGCAGGAAGACCAAAGTTAGGGACAATTTTGGGGCCAACAGGACCACTTCCGTAATGGCTAGTGTGGCCATCCCCGATCCCCACTGCGGAGGGAGGAAAGGATCCTTCGGGTGTCGCGCGTCCCCTCTCGGGAGAGTGCTCTGGCCGACGTCGATTTGTGAGGTGTGAAGATGTAGAGAGATTTAGAGTCATCAGTCTATTTTACTCAAAACAGACAAAAGAAAAGGGGGAGCCACCCTGAAGGATGGCATCCAAAGACATAATGGTGCGTGTGAAACCAAATGATTCGAGAAGGGTTCAGAGGCCTAGTTACGAAATGGGAAGGTGTCAGGCACCCATTCCGCCCTTTCGATTTCTCATGGATATTTGCTATTTTCCTTTATGTTTCCCCCCATGATATGTGTGCATGTGTATATATAGAGTGGAGGTAGGAATCTTCGACTTGTATCATGGAAAAGACAAAGTGAGTCATCTGTAGGAATATGAGATTAGTGTAGAAATAGGATTTACGCGATTACCCCTATGTTGATCGTTATAAGAGAACGATAATGCATATGGAGTAATATGTCACTAAGAACAAGTATATAGAATATAATTGAAAATGAGATAAAGAGAAGATAGAAAATAAGAGAAAAAGTGAGAAAAGGACTCGAGTCTCGAATTTTACTCCGAGACGCCTACGTAGCCTATAAAGGCATCAAAGTCCACGTAGTTCGCATACAAACGAGGGGTGGGGTTTAACCCATAAATCCAAATGGAGAAATCTCTTATTTGTAAGTGTGTGTGTGTGTGTGTGTGTGTGTAGAAAAAGTGGAAAAAGTGTGAAAAAAGTGTGAGAATCCCTATTTGTAATTTACGAGCAAACCCTCTTTTTCTTATTTTTTTTTGGGTTTTATTTATATGAAAATAAGAGATGTGAAATAATACTAGATAAAAAGTATGTTAGGATATATGGAATAAGATAATAAAAGTTCTATAAGTAATAAAACAAGTTATTGAAAATTTAAGAAGATTTGAAGAGAAAGGTGAGAAAGATGGACCATCTTGGAGACTTTAAGTTTGATCTTGAATGTTGAAAAGTAGCCCTTGCACTTGGATGATGATGGAGAGTGGTTAATTCATCAAGTTTGATGAAAGGGATGATGAAAAGTGGAAGTGAAAAAGGGATTTGGAAGTTGAAATCACGCTGCCTTCGAGAGAGGTTTCTGGGAGTTTGCAGAGAGTGATTTGCTTATAATCGGAGCCCCCTTGCAAATGAGGCCAAGGCCTCCTTTCATAGGCCCAGGGGTCTGCTGATCGGCATTTCCATGGCACTACCTATCGGCAGGTGCCGATAGGCAGGGTCTGGGACCTGCCATTTGGTAGTGCGCCTCAGGATTTTTTAGAAAATTGGTCGCTGAGGGCAAACCGTTGGTCATAATTGCACACGGGTCATACCATTGGAAAGGTATTTTAGAGACCTTCGAAAGTCATTTGGACCGCTCCCGAGTTTGGGAGTTGACTTTGGGTAAAATATGGCTCGGAAGCGTTTGTCGGTCCGCTGGACGGGGAATCGTTCAGACGCAAACGGATCGTTCATCCGCATGGTAAGTCCGAATTGCACACGGGGCATACCATTGGAAAGGTTAGGAGATTTACTTAGACATTCCAAAGAGTTTGGCCCGGTTTGGAGAGTTGACTTGGTCAACCGGGCCCGAGAAATGCTCGGTGGCCTCCCGGAGTCAAACGGATCGTTCGTTCGCATGGTAAGTCAGAATCACGCATGGGACAGACCGTTGGAAAGGGTATTCAGTGACCTTCGAAGATTCATTCATTCTCGGTTGAGATGAAGAGTTGACTTAGGTCAAACAGAGTCCGGAAGCGCCTAGTGGCCTCTAGGTCGGGTTTTGGACGCAAACGGATCATTCATCCGCATGGTAAGTCGGAATCGTGCACGGGGTGGACCGTTGGAAAGGGTATTCAGTTCCCTTCAAAGATTGATTGAGTCTCGGTCAAGATGAAGATTTTGACTTTTGGGTCAAACTGAGCCGGGGAGTGCCCGATGGCTTTTAGGTCAGTACTCGGGAACGTGACCAGAGTTTACAGTGATGAGTGGAGGTACTAGGGACCTAAGGAGAGTTAGGGGGTAACGGAATGAGGTGTCTACAGAGCCCCTCGATGGGTGAATTTGGAACAAATGATAGTCGTCGATTACACACCGCATGATGCTTCTAAGAGAGTGTGATCGATTTAGAGGGTCGAGGTTGATTCTGAGGACCTAAGGAAGCGAGGATGACCAATTAAGAGGGTCGAGGTCAATTCTGAGGACCTAAGGAAGCAAGGATGACCAATTCAAAGGGTCGAGGTCGATTCTGAGGACCTAAGGAAGCGAGGATGACCAATTCAGACGAGGTCGACTCTGAGGACCTAAGAGTGGTGACGATCGAGGACTAAGGTCAATTTTGACCTAACTTAGGTAATGATCCAAGACCGGGACCAATTCTGACCCAAGAGTGGTGACGACCGAGGACCGAGGTCAATTCTGACCTAACTCAGGTGACAATCCAAGACCGGGGCCAATTCTGACCCAAGAGTGGTGATAACCGAGGACCGAGGTCAATTCTGACCTAACTCAGGTGACGATCCAAGACTGGGGCCAATTCTGACCCAAGAGTGGTGACGACTGAGGACCGGGGTCAATTTTGACCTAACTCAGGTGACGATCCAAGACCGAGGCCAATTCTGACCCAAGAGTGGTGATGACCGAGGACCGAGGTCAATTATAACCTAACTCAGGTGACAATCCAAGACCGGAGTTAATTCTGACCCAAGAGTGGTGACGATCGAGTGCCGAGGTCAATTCTGACCTAACTCAGGTGACGATCCAAGATGGCGCCAATTTGACCCAAGAGTGGTGACAATCGAGAACCACGGACAATTATGACCAAACTCATGTGATGATCCAAGATCGGGGCCAATTTTGACCCAAGAGTGGTGACGACCGAGGACCGAGGTCAATTCTGACCTAACTCAGGTGACGATCCAAGACGGGGCCAATTCTGACCATAGAGTGGTGACGATCGAGGACCGAGGTCAATTCTGACCTAACTCAGGTGACGATCCAAGACCGGAGCCAATTCTAACCCAAGAGTGGTGACGACCGAGGACCGAGGTCAATTCTGACCTAACTCAGTTAACGATCAAAGACCGGGACAAATTTTAACCCAAGAGTGGTGACGACTGAGGACCGAGGTTAATTCTGACCTAACTCAGGTGAAGATCCAAGACCGGGGCCAATTCTGACCCAAGAGTGGTGACGACCGAGGATCGAGGTCAATTCTGACCTAACTTAGTTAACGATCAAAGATCGGGACCAATTTTGACCCAAGAGTGGTGACGACCGAGGACCGAGGTCAATTCTGACCTAACTCAGGTGACGATCCAAGACCGGGGCCAATTCTGACCCAAGAGTGGTGACGACCGAGGATCGGGGTCAATTTTAACCTAACTCAGGTGACGATCCAAGATCGGGGCCAATTATGACCCAAGAGTGGTGACGACTGAGGACCGAGGTCAATTCTGACCTAACTCAGGTGACGATCCAAGACCGAGGCTAATTCTGACCCAAGAGTGGTGACGACCGAGGAATGAGGTCTATTCTGACCTAACTCAGGTGACGATCCAAGACGGGGCCAATTCTTACCCAAGAGTGGTGACGATTGAGGACCGAGGTCAATTCTGACCTAACTTAGGTGACGATCCAAGATTGGGGCCAATTTTGACCCAAGAGTGGTGACGACCGAGGACCGAGGTCAATTCTGACCTAACTCAGGTGACGATCCAAGACCGGGGCCACTTCTGACCCAAGAGTGATTGTATTTCCTAGGGAAAAGAAAAGAGTTCCACTGGGGATAAGAATTGGATTCGAGGTTCCGCTGGGGATAAGAATTGGATTTAAGGTTCCGTTGGGGAACAAGAGTTGGATTTGAGGTTCCGCTCGGGATAAGAATTGGATTTGAGGTTCCGCTGGGGAACAATGTTTTAGCCGGAGAAGATTTGGAACGTCCTTTGGGAGAGATTGCCTAGGTCGAGTGATTCTTCTAAATTTTGCTGGAAAAAAAACCATGAGATATTGTTTCGCATCAGGTAGCCGATGGTAGGGGAGGCCTTTTGCCTTTGATTTGAGCGGAGGAGCTGATCGTTGGGGAGATAACCGATTTGAGGTTATAAACTCTACTGAGGAGGTAATTAGGAGGTCCGGGCGCATCGCTCAAGAGGTCATTTGCTTGAATTTTGAGGGTTTCGCTAGGGAAAAAGAGGTTTCGCCTGAAGAAATGCGAAAATTTTCTTGATGAAAATGTTCAAAATCCATCCTGGGATTTTTAGGAATTTTCTGGGGATTTTTTTAGGCTTTTTGGCTTTTTTGGGGAATTTCTGTGCAAAATTTTAAGGGTGGTGCCGGCCGGCATAGACTGAGGGGTGCCATTCGGCAGTGGCATAGACTTTTGGCCTACCGAGGGAAGATGAGGAGACAGTGCTGATCGGTATGGGGAATGAGAATGCCTTTGATGCATTCGAACCAGTTGCGGATGAGCGAACCTTGTTGCGGGAGCCGTCGCATCATCGCTCTTCGAGAGTGATTCTCGCTGGTTATGTAAGTAACCTAACCTTTAGCATTCCTTTCTTTTTGGGTGATTTTTCCTACTTTCTTGACCTTTGACTAAATTTTTCCTTTTGCCAGTCGGATATTTCTTTGAAGAACATGCGTGCCCGCGAGACAACGAGGCTGAAGGATGTTTGGGAGCATCTTCCACCCGTGGTGTGCCGGATGGTATCATCAGTGGGTTTTGGGAGGTTGGCGACTGCGCTGGATGAGACACCTCGTTCGACAGAAGTTTTGTGTGCCTTAGGGGAGAGGTGGTGGGACACTACCCACACCTTTTATTTTGGCTTCGGGGAGATGATGGTGACTCCCATAGATGTGCAGCAACTGCTGGGGTTGGATTGTGACGGGGAGCAGATAGAGGTGGATCTCTCCTTACAGGTGAGGCCGGAGGCGGTGCATGATGCACTTGGTGATGTGAGGACGATAGTTTCTGGAGATTCCGTCCGGTTGTCCTTGCTGAAGGATGTTTTGCTGAGCAGGGTGGTTGATATGGATGATGGGCTGCAATTGAGGCAGATGGACCGGTTGTTTATCTTGTTGGTGCTGGGAGGTTTCATAGTGGCGTCGAGCGGCGACGTCGTCCATTTGTGGTTTCTTCCATTCTTGAGGATGTTTTCGAACATCCCTTTCTATGATTGGGGGAGTTTGACCTTAGCGACCCTTTACTCTTTTCTAGATGCATTCAGCCGGTGCTGCCGAAAGACTTTTACTGGAGCCACGTATCTCCTTGAGGTATTCTTTATTTTGTGCATTTTCATTTCATGCATTCGCATTTTCCTATCATGCGTTCACATTTTCTTTATGCGTCTCTTTTTGCTTGTGAATTCAGACGTGGTTCTACGAGGTGATTGGGTGCAACACCCCGCTGATTGCTCTGATGGACGACACTATTGGGGACTTCTGTCGACTGTACCGATGGCGTAAGTCCAACTGGCAGTCGAAGGGATCTCTCTCTTTGGAGGCGGTGTGTCAAATCTTGAATGACTTGACCAGTGGTCGGGTAAGGTCCTTTTCCATTTCAGTCTTGGTTTTTGCACTTTCTGATCTTGTGTTGACTCATGCCTACTTGGGGATTTTTAGGTGACCTTTTATCCTTGGGATACAGCTATTCAGTACACAGGGATGACTAGGGTGAATGCGCAGATGAGGCGCTTGTTGGCGAATGAGTTTGGCCATTCCTGGTACCTCGGGGAGAGGGTGATTCGTCAGATTACTGAGGAGGAGGTGGTGGTGCCACCCGCGCAGCCTCCTACATCTATGAGACGGGAGCGACAACTGTTGGAGGATGAGAGGATCGCGGTGATGATTGGCGAGTCCTATGTTTTATACATTAATACGGCTGCTCCGTATGACTATATGGACTTTGTGACGAGCTGGGTGATGGCGCCCAGCATTCATGATGCCTTTCCTTTCCCTCCGGCTGGTTCGAGTCGGGCGGTGGGATCTTCCCACAGTGGTGGTGGTCACTCGGCACCTACGGCGGCGACGACATCGGAGGTCCCTTTTGTTCGGCTGCACACTCCTTTGTACAACACCCGACGGGCTGATGGAGGGATAGTGTCGATGTTGCACTGTCCCCTTGCGATGGATCCGGAGGAGCTGGGTTTGACAGAGGAGGTCCTTCGTCCTGCGGTAAACCTTTCAATCCTTTTCCTCTTTTTGATTGCTTTTTCTTGATACTGATTTTGTCATTTTCCTTACAGCAAATCCGGGTGTCGACCACTTGGCTGAGAGACATTAGTGATTGGATATCATCGACAACCGCCCACATTGGGGATGCTATCCCTATTCCTTCTTGCTTGGTTCCATTAGCCTCGTCTGGGGAAGACTCTGGCTCGGGTAGTGGGGGCGCATCAGCTCGCCGTAGGGGGAAGAGAGCGCGTCGCAGGGGTGGAAGCTCTTGAGAGAGAGAGAGAGAGAGAAAGGGAGAGAGAGAGAGAGAGAATGTGGGTTCAGGCTGAGTCTTGTTGTTTCTGTCTTTTTCTTTATTTCCTGCAAAATGATGTAACACATAAAACAGATATATGCAATGCAATGTAATTTTTTTGACTATCTTTTATTTTAATGATGAATGAATGCATGCACATGTGCTTTTTAACTTTGCTGCTAAGACCATAAAAACGAATATTTTTGGAATTTTTTGAAGGAAAGTTGTTTTATTAAAAAGGGAAATCTTGTAAGGAGAAAACAGGATTCTTAAAATCCTTTTGCGAATATCAATTGAGTTTTCTTATTTGACAAAAGAGGAAAGGAGGAAATTTCCAAAAATGGGGGGTTGTCGATTGGCAAGCTCCCTGGCCTGCCTATTGGCAGTTCGGTCCAGGCCTATCAATTGAAAGCTTCGATTGGTACCCTCTTCAGCCTTTAGTACCTTGTGGGGTAGTATTCCCTCCGATTTCTGCAGGGATTATGTCTTTTGTGAGAGTTCTCAACTATAAAAAGGGGGTGAGGGTGGAGTATTTTCATCACACTTTTGCATCCTTATCCACTTGCCTACTATTTCTTTGCCCTACAAGATGGATTTCCCTAGTAGCACCGAGTTTGTCAACTCCCTCGAAGACTTGGAAGCTATGTGCTCTTATAATGTTGACTATGATGCTTTCAACATGCGTCGAGTCTCCTTGTGGCGCAATCGACCTTTTGAGTGGAATATGCTCATGGTGGCTGTACAATTTTGGTACCCCGAAGACCATGTATTCCGCTTTGGGTTGGAAGAAGTTTTTCCTACCTACGAGGAATTTTCTCCCATACTGGGTGTGAATCCCAGTGTAGCTGCAGCTTTACCCAAATTTTCCCACTCCCCTAGGGATTTATTGGTCGGGCTTCTTCATATCTCACCCTCGGTGGCCAGGTCATTGGTTTTTGAAGGAATGATCTCCCTCCTGGCGGTGTTGCACTCCGTGAATTTATGGGAAGTAGGTGATGCTGGCTATGCTGGAGCCGTTGTTCTGGGTCTGGTCTCAAAATTACTGTTGGTGATCAGGGAGGTGCGGGTGGACCCACAACTTGCAGCCATTACTTCATGGATGTCATATCGTCGCAATCCTGCAGCGGTAATATTAGTGGAGACTCTGAATGGCCTGGATGCCTGGAGAGAAGGTCGTTCTGACTTTTTGAGGGGTAGCCCTATGATGCTGTTCATGTGGTTGTCTGAAAGATTCCGCTTGTCAACTACTCCAGAATATCCTTTGTCAGCTATACCCAACTTCTTTTCACGCTACTTCATCCGCATTGGCATGTATGTTGAGAACTAGAAGAATTGGTTTGTGGAGTATGGGGCTCATGGGATATATTGGTCAGTGCCTTGGTGGGGACAGTTGCATCCTGTCCTGGAGCTAGGAGAGTATTCATATGTGCGGCTGGTTGGTCTCAGATAGACCTCTTTTTATTTCCCTTGGCAGCTCCTGCGCCAATTTGGCTGGGAGCAGGTCGTGCCCCCTCGGACCTTAAATTTCTTTCCGGTAGAAAATTTGACTGAGCGCTTGCGTCTGTTGCTTGGATCCCTGTGGGAAAATCGGCGTCCGTCGACCCGTCCCTCTCAGTCTATTGGGAAGGTTTGGCATGTCCCCAAAGATTATATGAAGTGATTGTGGAGGCAGGTAGTCAGTAAGATATTGGCAGTGGAGACTGGACGAAGATGGTTTGTTTTATCTGACACCATGGAAGGGGGTGTTGTGGTCTTTTCGAAGATGGTTAAGGCTCATCGATCCATGGAATGTTTGCGACACTCCATTCAGGAAGGAGAAACTTGGGGTTTGACGCGACTTAAAATTTGTCTTAAAAGTGCGTTCACTCTAGATTCAAGTGCAAACCTATCGCTCAAGTAATAACCCGATAAGTCGGGATCGAATCCACAGGGAATGAAAATGTTAACTAGTAATCAGGAAACTTATTAGATCTGAAAATGATTTCTTAAAATAAACAAAAAGATGATTAATGATTTTGGAAGATTTCTAGCGAAATACAACTTTTCTTAACAAAAGCAAACTGGAAATTTTAATGAAGGCAGTCTAAAAATTACAGGAAAAACTTTTAATCAAATGGGAGAAAACAGGGTAGAATACAATCCCTCAATCCTTAGCAAATTATCATAGAGAATACTAGATTTGTAAATTAAAATAATTGATTAGATCCAGCCTTTATAACTTCTAAGCATTACATATATGAGGTTCAAGCCCGCATCATATGAAATCAAAAATAGGTATAAAGCGGTGAATGATAAATTATACTAGCAAAGCTTTCTTAAACATCTCAAGTACCTAGGACAAGAGAGATTAAAAGATTGAAAGTTTTTGTATAATTTTCTTTCACGATTCAATCAATATTTTAATTTAACCTCTATTTTCTACATAGATAATCTGCCTTGGATTGAGTTCATGTACCCCAACCCTTGGAGAATTTAGATACTCATGATTGGATTGAAGAACAAATTCATACTCAGAATTATGGAACTACAAGACAGGGGAAATAAATCTGCAAATAATAAAGTAACAGAGAATAGAATGATATTACTTGAATTCAGCAGCAGGAAAGTAATTGAAATAGAAATCCAGATAACTTCTCCTTAATCAGCAGTACAAACTAAGGTTCTTATGAAAGAAATGTAAACTTCTGAATGGTTCTCTCAAAAACTAACTCTCAAATTCTTTAGCTAATTTGTAATCTACCAACAACTAACAACATGCTACAATTCTCTCTCTACTTTCTTGGTTGGTCTGTCTTTTCAAATGATATAGGGCACTAGCTTTTATAACACCAAGTATCGAAATTGATAGAAAAAAATGCTTGTTGGTACGTTTTTCCAAGAGTTTCTCTGTTTTAATTGAACAATTAATTGTCAGCATTTCACAAGACCGGACCGGTCCGGCTCAACCTCGAATCGGTCCGAATACACCGGATCGGTTCTTTTCTTTTTACCGGATCGGTCTGGGACTAGTCGAATGGGTCCGAAGTTTTTTCTTTCATCGGTTCGTCATCAATCCAGGGGCTACTGGACTTTGTCAATTCATATGGATCCGAATCCAACCCGGATCGGTCCGAAATTCTTCTAGTTTGACTTTTTCCTTAAAACTTTGACTGATCATATCGTTTGATCTAGAACTCCGATTTGAATACCGTTTCTTCCTATGCTCTTGTGAACTCATGCTCTTCAACTTCAATTTGACGTTGCTTCAGAATTCTGAATGGAATTTACACTTTTTCCCTTTTACATTTCTTCTAATTTTCTTCTTTTCTTTTATTGCCTTCCATTCCTGAAAACTTCATCACAATTACACAAAAACTAGGGAATTTTGTTAGAAACGAACAATAGAGTGATATGGACTAAAAATGATTCAATTACCTTGTTCTAGATATTAACATTACTAACTTAAGGGGCTAAATTCGGAAGAATTTACGCTCGGTCAGGGTTCTCAGGATGTAGATGATGAGGGTGCAGGCTCTTCTGGTAGCTGTGGGTAGGACTCCTGGGGAGTTTATTTATGTAACAGACGTGGGGGATTTTATCTGCTTTTTATGGTAGTAGGGGGAAGGGAGTTATCCATTCCTTTTTCTTATGTAATCCGTACTGTAATTTCCCATTAATGAAATAAATAAGTTTCTGATCATCCAGCTATGCCTTTCGATGAATCTTGTGTTTTGAATTATCTATACCGATTGCTAAGGCCTACATAATCCTTTTGTTCAAATAATTTTAGAATGAACTGCCGTTCTCAGAGGTAAGAAAAGAATAGTATTTTGTGAAAAAGAAAGGGGCCGTGCTCATATAAGGAGTATGAGCTGCCTATGTACCTCTGGGGTTTTTGAAAAGTTTTAAAATAGTTTTTGTAGAGGATCAGTCCCACGTAGTTCTGGGTAGAGAGAAATGTGAGTTTTTTTTTAGAATATAAGGGGGATGAGAAGAGTCGTAGCGCGCCGAGATTTTGGATTAGGGGTAGAATTGCTTGAGACGGTCCAGATTGACTGCACGAGACATCTCTTCCCCATCCAGGTCAGTGAGCATGGAGGCACCACCGGATAAGATCTTCTTCACAATGTAGGGGCCACTCCAATTGGGCCTGAATTTCCCTCTGGGGTCCCAAATGGGTTCTATTATTTCTTTGAGGGCTAAATCCCCCTCCCGGACACCGCAGTCTTTGACTTTCTTGTTGAATGAACGTGATATTCGGCGATGGTACCCTTGTATGTGGTATAGAGCCTTTAATCTTCTTTCATCTAGAAGGGCTAGCTCATCAAGACGGCTTTGACACCAGTCTTCTTCACAAACATTGCTTTTGGGCGTGATGCGTAGCGAGGGTATTTCCAGCTCCACAAGTAGGACCGCTTCCATGCCGTAGACCAGGGACTAAGGGGTAGCCCCAGTAGAGGTTCGTATTGAGGTTCGATAGCCCCAGAGAGCGTATGGGATCCGGTCGTCCCAATCCCTATAACTTTTGATCATCTTGCTGATGATGTCTTTGAGGTTCTTGTTGGCAGATTCAACTGCACCATTGGTTTGAGGTCGATAGGGAGAAGATTTGTGTCTCCGAATCCCGTACTCGTTGACAACTTCTATGACTTCTACTTTGAAGTGTAACCCGTTATCTGACACTAGCTCATGCGGGACCCCATATCGGCAGATGATATTTTTCTTGATGAATTTGGATACCTTCTTGGTATTTAATACCGCGTATGACTCAGCTTCGACCCATTTGGTGAAGTAATCAATGGAAACCAGGATGAACTCATGCCCGTTTGACGCTTTTGGCATAACCTTCCCTATGATGTCAGTACCCTAGGTGGATAACGGCCAGGGAGAAGTCATGTTGTATAATTCCCGCGGAGGTAGGTGTATGAGGTTGGAGAACTGTTGGCATTTAGGGCATCTCCGAACATAGGCGGTGCAATCCTGGGACATGGTGGTCTAGTAGTAGCCCTGTCGAATGATCTTCTTGGCAAGCATGTGACCGTTCATGTGGGGTCCACATTCCCCTCTGTAGATTTTCTGCATTATCTTTTCAATGTCAGCCCCTGCGATACAGTGCAAATGAGTTCCATCGAAATTCCTCTTGAGTAGTGATTTATGACTGATGATGTACTGGGCGGCTAGCCTTCGGAGGGTAGCTCGGTCGTTCTTGTTGGAACCCTCAGGATACCTACCGTACCTGAGGAGGAATCAAATATCATAGTATCGGCAATCGGCTAGTTCGAGGTCTTCTGTGGAGATAAGATTAATATGGTAACAATGGGTCAGTTTGTTCTACTTTTGAACTAGGAAGGGGGTCATTGTTATTCCCTCCGGTATGTCGATCATGGAGGCCAAAGTGGCGAGAGCATCGGCTAGGTTGTTCTTTGCTCGGGGAAGGTAATGGAAGGTGATATCTCAGAATTAGGAGGCTAACTCTTCTAATTGGGCATAAAAGGGTTGGAGCTTTTCGTCCTTGACTTTCCACTTTCTAAGCACTTGATCGATGATGAGGGCAGAATCCCCATATGCATCGAGGTATTGAATACCTTTCTTGAGAGCGAACTTGAGGCCCACTGTGCATGCCTCGTATTCTGTCATGTTATTGGTGCAAGGGAAATCCAATTTTATGGCGATGGGAGTATGAGAGTCATCTAGGGCGACCAGAAGTATCCCAATGCCATATCGCTTTTTGTTGGCAGCACCATCGAAGAACATTTTCCATCGGGGGCAGTCTTGAGTGGTGCAGAGGACATTTTCATCTGGGAATTCGGAGATCCAGACATCTGTTTCTTCTACATGGGTAGTCAGAGATGGATCTTCCTTTAACGGCTTTCTGTGTGATGTACACGATATCGAACTCGATAAGGAGCATCAACCATCAGGCCATTCGGTGGGATAAGGCGGGTTTTTCGAGAAGGTACTTAATGGGATCCATTCGGGATACAAGCTTAATGGGGAAGGCGAGCATGTAGTGTTGCAACTTTTGGGTGACCCAGACAAGTGCGACGAATGCTTTTTCTAAAGCAGTTTAGTTGACCTCGTACCCAGCCAATTTGCAACTGGAATAATAGACGGCTCTTTATTTACAGGAGTCTTCAAGGTATTGATCCAGTAAAGCCCCAGCTGCAGTGTCGGTTACGGTTAGGTATAGGAGCAAAGGGATATTAGGCTGTGGTGGCATGAGAACTGGAGGTTGGGTCATATATTGTTTGATTCGATTAAAAGCTTCTTGGCAGGTCTAGTTCCAAACCTTGGTTGAATCCTTTCGAAGGAGCTTGAAGATTGGTTCACAGATAGAGGTTAGCTGGCTGATGAACCGACTGATATATTGTAATTTCACAAGAAAACCTCGGACTTCTTTCTCTGTTTGGGGTGGTGGCATATCAAGTATGGCCTTCACCTTGGCGGGATCTGCTTCTATCGCCTTCTCACTGACCATGAATCCTAAGAGTTTTCCCTTTGTAACGCCGAAAATGCACTTCTATGGATTAAGTCGCATCTGATACTGTCGCAGTCGTTCGAAGAACTTTCGTAGAGCATGAGCATGACCTTCTCTAGTTTTGGACTTGATGATCATGTCATCCACATAAACCTCAACCTCTTTGTGAATCAGGTCGTGCAGGATGGTTATGGAAGCCCTTGGTAGGTAGCCCCAGCATTCTTGAGGATGAATGGCATAACGGTGTAGCAAAAGGTTCCCCATGGGGTGATGAATGCGGTTTTCTCTTGGTGGTTGGGGTGCATCTTAATTTAGTTGTATCCGGTAAACCCATCAAAAAATGACTTGAGAGCATGACTGGATATGTTGTCAACGATCATGTCGATATTGGGAAGCGGATAATCATCCTTCAGAGAGGCTTTGTTTAAATCTCGGTAATCCACACACATTCGAACTTTTCCTCTTGATTTCGGTATATGTATAATATTGGATAGCCATGTGGGATATTCGATCACTCGAATGAAACCCACGTTTAACTGTTTGACCACCTCCTCCTTGACTTTGAGCGACCATTCGGTGCGGAGCTTTCTCAACTTTTGTTTAACTGGCTTGTAATCTGGGAGAGTGGGAATCTCATGCTGAGCTAATTCAGGATCAATATCGGGCATGTCGTCGTAGGACCATGCGAAGACATCCACGAACTCCTTGAGCAATTCTTCGAGTTGTGCGCGCTCACGCTCGTCAAGGGTGGCCCCTATCCTAATCTCGCACAATTGTCTACTAGAACCGAGATTAATAATAACAGTCTCTTCTTCATTAACTTGAACATGGTTATGTTGTTTGTTATTAACCTTATTTAAATCAGTTAAGATTTGTTCATTTGCAAAATCATCATCATCATAAGTTTGATTAGAATCTAAACAATTAATGCAAGGTACAACAAGATACTCAAAATCTTCATTTATTTCATTGATAGGAAAAACAGCATTGAGAACCTCATCAAAAGAGGTCTCAATTACATTTGATCAAGGGTGGACAATAGTAGAATAAATAGGGCAAATATTGGGGTTAGGGGAGATTTCAAGAGGTAGAACTGGTGCAGCATGCCAGTTGAGGAGAGGTGTATCAGCAAATTTGATCAGATGAGAAGGGTCCAGTGATGCAGTGCCTGAGTGAACCATACAGAGTGCCAGCCCCAGTGTCTGCAGGTTAAAGGAATCTTCGAAATCACTTTCCTGAGTCTCTTCAGTATCTTTGATAAGCGGTGGCACCGGGTGTTGGTAACTCCTGGCCCATGAGTAGTTATCTTCGAAGAAGATCTCCATTCCAGGCTTCATTTTCTTATCTGTATGGTCATACCACGGTTCTGGAAAGTCGCAAAGGGGGAAGTCCTCACCCTTTTTAATGAATCGTCCATTTAAAGAATCTCCCGAGATAGTTCGAACGCAGTCTAACCCTCTTTTTGATCGAGTCTGGCGGATCATTCTGAGCTCTTGTTCAGATGGTTGATACCCCAAACCGCAAGGAGGGAAAGATTTCTTTATTTGATGGGCTCCAGTATCCCTTGTTGCCTTTGCCCTAGTCCCAGTCCGGGCAGGAAGTGCATGTTTCTGAACATTTGAATCACATTGACATTGGCATAAGGGTCATATTCTTGACAAACCCTTTCTTTAAAACCGTCCACTATCGGGAGTAGAGGTGGCTCAACTCAAAATCTTGATAGGAGCATATCATTTGACCCATGTTGTATCTCAATAATTGGACTGCTGGTGCTTGAACCCTCGGCATTGCCATCGTCTCCCAAAATGGTGATGACTTGCCCATCGGCGAAGAACTATAATTTTTTATGGAATGAGGAAGAGACACCCTTTATACTATGGAGCCAGGGTCATTCGAGCAACAGGTTGAAACAGGCTGGGATGTCTATGACTTGTAATTCAACGATAGGGTTTATAGGACCATCCCCTATTACAAGTTTTATGGATCCCATCACTTCACGACCGGTATTATCATAGGCACGCACGACAGTGGAGGTTGGAGCGAGGTCACCTTCTTTCAGACCTAAACATTTGAAGGTTCTCAATGGGAAAACATTCAAGGAGGATTCGTTATCGACAAGAGAGAGTGGCACGGCTTTTCCCATAACTTCGACGGAGATATTGATTGCATGATTGTGATTCGGCCCAATTCTGGGGATTTCTTCTTCAGAAAATGATAGCATTCGGGTAGAGGTTAAGGATCCGACCAGATTTACCGCCTCCTCTGGTGTGGTAGAGGGAGGAACTATAGGTCCAGTGAGTAATTTCATTAAATTATTAATGTGTAGCTGGGAAGACATGAAAAGCCCCCATAGAGTGATGTTAGCTTGAGTTTTCTTCAGTTGATCGAGGATCTTGCTTTCTTCGATGGTCATCTCTGGTATATGAAGGTTTTCAACGCCCTTCCCCTTGTCATTTTCTGGTAGTGAGCTTGGAATTTGATAATGTCTCCCAGATCTGGTCATGTGATTTACTAAAGAAGGGAAAAACTTAAATCCAGTTTCCTCGTCAATCTTAGGTTGTTCTGCCACACTATCTATTTCTCCGAGGAGTTCTTCAAATGATATCATCCCACATATGTCGGCTACCGGGCCATTTCCTCCTGAAGCTTGTTCTTCATTTGAAATATAGAATTCTTACCCCCATTCGGTGCTAACAACTCTATTTTCCCTTGTGAAATCAATGCATTCCACAACCTCAACGGCTTCCTCATATAGGTCTTCCCATTATGTGGGGATGTGTAAGGGTGAAGGGATCAGGCGACCATGTAGCTTCAAAGTGTTAAGTAACTCGGTGATACTATAAATGTTGTTGGTTTTCCTGAATGCTGCCACCATGATCTGGACAACATCATCTAAGCTGACTTCGTCGGTTGGTACCACCCACCTATCTGATTCTCGAGCCCATTTTCGTGCTTCCAAAAATAGCGCGGTGAACCTCTGGCAATCGATAATCATTTTCGAGGGCAATTTTAACCCGAACTCTAGGAGTTGATTTAATACCTATGACAATTCCATACTTCCGCTTTCAGAATATGTCCGGACAGTGATGCACGCTCTGGTAAGGATTGATAGTGCCTGATCAGCGGGGATAGTAGGGTGTAGGAGGAAATATGGGCAAATTTGAAGAGGTATAGGAGGGTATAAGGGTGTGATTTGAGTTGATGGATCAAAATTCAGGTTTTCTTCCTAGAAGATGGCATTGGTGTGATTTGGAAGTGGGTTATGAGTAGTGTTTGGCTTAGGATTGGCTGGTGGGGCGATGGTACCCCGATCAATGAGATCTTGGATAATGTTCCAAAGGTGAAAGCATTGGTCAGTGGTATGGCCGGCAGTTTGGTGAAAGGCCCAATGAGCATCGGTCTTGAAGTTTCTTGGGAGTGGGTTTGGTAACAGACGGGGATCCAAGGGTTTTATAAGGTTTCGGCTTAACATGTCTTGGTAAACTTTGGAGAGGGGATCATGAAGCTCGGTGTATTCCCTTCAGACGGGGGTAGGAAGACTTTCTGGCATCCATGATGTGGTTAGTCGAGAGATGTTGTTGATGGTTGAGACTATAGCATTAGCAGGCTTGTCATACTTTCTAGGGGTGAACTGTCCAAACACCTTCTTCGGTTCAACTTCTGTTTTGGCAAGACCTTCCTCGATTTCTACTCCTTCTTCTCTGAGAGCTCGAAAGTGGGGGTAGTACTGTCCTCCCATGGTTGCTCGGACATAGGGCAAGAAATTATTCTTCACTATGTTGACTTGTTCTTCCTCAGATGGCCAATTGGTCATGGTAGCTGCTTTTTCCCTCCATCGGGCTATAAAGTTACTGACTGATTCTCCAGAGTTTTGTTTGAGCAGCTCTAAACCACGGTGGGTGACCTCGAGCTCTTCATTGTATTTGTACTGCGACATGAATTCTCGGGCTACATCCTCCAAGCTACGGATCCTGGATTCTCAAGAGATAAAAACAATCGGAGGGCACTGTCCTTAAAAGTTTGTTGAAACAGTTGGGACATCACCTCTTGAGAATCCCCTAGGAGAGTCATGGAACGATGATAACTGCGAAGATGAACAATTGGGGGGCCACTCCCTCCGAATTTCTCGATGTTTGGCATCTTGAACTTCTCGGGTAACCTCACTTTAGGATAAGGAGAAATATGTATGTAGTCCATGTAATTCCCAGAGATTCGGACTTGGTCAAACTTCTTATTGAGCATCTTAAGATCTTCTTTAACTTTGTTCAACTCCTCTTCCTTTGGATCAATGACCATAGCAGGTTAGCCACAGGCTGGGCAATATTTGGCATCGAAAGCTGGGCAGGCGGCTGCCCATTGGCAGGAGGAGCAGGTGGAGCGTGATGATATTCTTCTGGGACCCAGATAGGCTCGGGTGTACCCATAGCTTGAGGGAACAGGGCCTCGGTCTCTTGAGGCATATGAACTTGGTTTCGTTGCATTTCTCGGACCTCAGCTTGGAGGTTGTCAATCTTGGCTACGAGCTGAGCTAGGACTGTCAGCAGATCCAGTTGTATGACTGGTGGTTGATCTGCATTCTCCATGGAGGATAGATGGATTCTGAAATCGGAAGAAATAGTAGAGGAGCGGATAAAAATCCTAGGTGATTTTATTGAAGACCGAAGCCAATAAGGATCTAGGCCAAGGGCATGCGATCAACCTGAGAATGCGTAGGATAAGATTTATTTTTGAGAAAAAGGGAAAGAAACTATTTTTGGATTTTTGATAAAGAAGGGAGAAATATTTTTGGATTTTTAACGAAGAAGGGAGAAATGTTTTTGGATTTTTGGAGACAAAACTCAGCATGTTTATTATGATTATTATGTTCTCACTTGTATTTAATTCTCCTAAATGCAATGTCGAACGGGACCCGAGCCTGGAAAAGTGGGGGGTCTTAATATATGCAAAGCTATGTTTGGACTTGTAACCAGGCTCGCGGATAGGGTCCCGTTTTAAAAAATGCGCGAAAATTGGGCGACAGACCGACCCGAAATTTCAGCAGAGTTTCGGGTCGAAACCGGAAATCTAAAGTGAGTGTCCAAGTTTTGACACCTATATGCGGGTATGAAGTTGGTTGGGTGAATCGGCATGGGTTCCCCCCTTTGGCGTGACTTCCACGATATACGTCTTGCTCTTGCGGGCAATCGGTACGTGTGGACAAGCCATTTGATATACCTGAGTGTACGTGAATTGCCTCACCATATACTTCGTGGGGACAGTACGTGTGAGAGCGAATTCGATATACTCGGCGTACGTGAACGAATTCCCTGTGATATACCTTCCATCATGACTTCGGTCAAGCGGTACGATACGGGGGAACCGTTCGATATACGTCGAAGGTACTTGGCGAATGGAAGGTGAGAGTCATATCGCTTAGGTTAACTGCGACCTGCCGGACCAGCGCCCATCACGAAGTGACCCTCCAGTTACTGGGTAAAATTTGGTAAATATCAATGCTCTTTGGTGATATCACGTGAATCATGCATGATTCTCTTATTAGTATCTTATGATGAGAATGCCTTTCTTGATTATGCCAAACAGGGAGCCAATGTACAAGTACCCCAAAAGGTATGCCAAGCATGGATGGATGATGCGTGAAACATGGGGATATACATGTGATCCTAGGTGCACGTGGTGTGAAGTGTACATGGAGAATTTTCTACAAGTGTGTGAATATAAGCATAGGCATGGGATATACATGTGTGAAAGGGGAATAGGAAGATATGGGGGGGGGGGAACATAAACAAATATAGCATCCATGTAAATAGAATCAAGCCCATAAGAAAAAACATAAGTCCCCAACAGAGTTGCCACTATGGCCATCCCCGATCCCCGCCGCGGAGGGAGGAAGGGATCCTTGGGGTCCCGCGCGTCCCCTCTCAGGAGAGCGCTCCGGCCGGCGTCGATTTGTGAGGTGTGAAGATGTAGAGAGGTTTAAAGTTGCCAGTCTATTTTACTCAAAACAGATAAAAGAAAAGGGGGAACCACCCCGAAAGATGGCATCCAAAGACATACTAGTGCGTGCGAAACCAAATGATTAGAGAAGGGTTCAGAGGCTTAGTTACGAAATGGGAAGGTGTTAGGCACACATTCCACCCTTTCGGTTTCTCGTGGATATTTGCTATTGTCCTTTATGCTTCCCCCCGTGATATGTTTGCATGTGTATATATATAGTGGTGGTAGGAATCTTCGACTTGTATCACGGAAAAGACAAAGTGAGTCATCCGTAGGAATATGAGATTAGTGTAGAAAATAGGATTTACGCGATTACCCCTACGTTGATCGTTATAAGAGAACGATAACGCATATGGAGTAATACGTCACTAAGCACAAGTATATAGAATATAATGGAAAATGAGATAAAGAGAAGATAGAAAATAAGAGAAAAAGTGAGAAAAGGACTCGAGTCTCGGATTTTACTCCGAGACGCCTACGTAGCCCATAAAGGCATCAAAGTCCACGTAGTTCGCATACAAACGAGGGGTGGGGTTTAACCCATAAATCCAAATGGAGAAATCTCTTATTTGTAAGTGTGTGTGTGTGTGTGTGTGTGTGTAGAAAAAGTGTTTTAGTTGTGGAAAAAGTGTGAGAATCCCTATTTGGAATTTATGAGCAAACCCTCTTTTCTTGTTTTTTTTGGGTTTTATTTATATGAAAATAAGAGATGTGCAATAATACTAGATAAAAAGTATGTTAGGATATATGGAATAAGATAATAAAAGTGCTTTAAGTAATAAAACAAGTTATTGCAAATTTAAGAAGATTTGAAGAGAAAGGTGAGAAAGATGGACCTTCTTGGAGACTTTGAGCTTGATCTTGAATGTTGAAAAGCATCCCTTGCACTTGGATGATGATGGAGAGTGGTTAATGATATGCTCATATATATCCTCAGCCAGGCCGAGGGATCCCTCCAATAAGATGAGTCCAAGATTGTCCCACCATCCGAGGGGCCGACCCTCCAAGGGGTCGACCCTTCATCAGGCACCAGATGACCCCTCAGGGATCCGACCTGTCATCAGGCTCCAGATGACACCTCTGGGGGGCCGACCCTTCATCAGGCTCCAGACGACCCCTCAGGGGATCCATCAGACTCCAGACAACCCTTCAAGGGGCTAACCCTCCATCAGGCCCAGCCGACCCTTCAAGGGGCCGACCCTCTATCAGGCTTCAGACGACCCCTCAGGGGGTCGACCCTTCATCAGGCTCCATACGACCCTTCAAGGGGCCGACCCTCCATCAGGCCCAGCCGACCCTTCAAGGGTCTGACCCTCCATTAGGCTCAGATGACCCTCCGAGGTTACGACAGTACGTGGCCTAAATTAGGCCAGACACTACCAGAAGGAACTTTGCCCTCGGCCTCATATCATAAGCTGAGGGTGACATCATCACAGCGCGTGGTTTGGTAGACGCGTGGAACAGTGCACATGAGGCTCACATGGCATGTGGAAGACCATTATAACCATATCACCCCCTCACGTGAGGGAATATTATGTCATCATTTGGCATCTATAGGTGTCAATAAGAAATTGGATAGATCATCATTCACATGCACCATGCATACTTGGGGGTACACTACACCCCCCAAGACCTATATATACTTGTCACCTACAACCCTACAGGGGGATCGATCGATAATTATAACCCTAGGAAAAACTCTGCTGATACACACACTAGAGAGAGAAAGCGAGCTTATGTGCATTGTATCTAAGGCCATTAGTGCCCATACTTAGTGGATCACACACTCACAGTGGATGTAGGACAAATTGGCTGAACCACTATACATCATTGTCTTGTTACTCTTATACTCATCTCCTTCTACACACTTACACATATACATCCCTATGGGTACCATGATTACTGCTGTTTGAGCTCATCATCACTTATCTGGTGGTGCTAGATTTCAGTATCATCAGTTTGACGCCGTCTGTGGGAACGAGAAGACATCTCTTCCTTTGTACAGCTTGACCTCATTGGGAACTCTAGTGATGAACCAGTTCTCCCCCTGAGAGGAGATGGTTGACCATTGAAAGAGACCCACTAAGGTTTTCAACCTCACCAGTCCATTTTCCAAGATCAGCTGTTCACAGCTCAAACACATGGCACAGGAGATGCCACCGCCACCACTCCCTCCACCAGATAGTGGAGCAGGAAACCCTTGCCCTGAAGACAGGTATGATGATCTGTAGGGGGAAGAGGCCCCCATACAATGTTGGGAACCGTATGAGGTCTCCAACAATATTGTACGACCTCTCCAAGAGAGCAGGAGGAAGTGTGGAAGGCAAAATCCTGATGATCGCCCAAGAGGCTCTACTTTCGATCGCTTGAGCAGGGGGTCGGCCTTTGAGATACTGGGCCCAGTAAATGACCTGCGGGAAAAGTTGTCCAGATGAAGAATGCTGCGAGGTCTAGAAGGGAGGCAGCAGATGGTCGACCCTATGGGGGATGACCCCAAGGACGGGATAACGACCAGGGGGAAGTAAACAGCCGGCACAGGCCTGCCGTAGCAGAACCCTCCGTCCACCTCTAAGAGGCGGTGGGGGATAATATCGGCCAGGCCGACCCTATGAGGCCTTGGAATGACTCGATCCAGGGACTGGAGGATAAGATTGGTGATATACTAAAAAACCGGGACCCTCTTCAGAGAGGATACTCCATAGGCTCACCCTTTGTGGTGAAGATAGTTAACTTCCCTATGCCATCAAAGTTCAAGCCACCTACTATCACCCCAAGATATGACGGGAGTACCAACCCTGTCCACCATATTTAGATGTATCAATCAGTGACCGACATATACTCTATCTCAGATGAGATGAGGTGTCATGCCTTCTCTAGTACTCTGACCGGGGCTGCACATGTCTGGTATATGTCTCTTTTAAAAAATTCCATTGAAAACTTTAAGAAGTTGGCATACCGGTTCATCGACAACTTTTGCTTCGGGATGAGTCCACAGAAGAAGACCACCCACCTGCTCTATGTTAAGCAGGGGAAGAATGAGAGTCTAAGAGACTACATAGACATATTCAACAAAGAGAAGTTGGAAGTGGAAGACTATGAGGAGAGCATAGCTATGCCAGCCCTGATTGGAGGACTCCAAAAGGGGAAGCTATTATGGAAGCTTACTGAAGTCCCTCGGAGGACGATGGATGAATTTCTGTCAACAGCATGAAAGGTAATGAACGTCGAAGAGGCGATGGACCCAAAATACCAGGACGAAAAAGGAGGCGCTAGTGGGGGTAACTACTCTAATAAGAACAAAGAGGGGAAGAAGAGGTCTACGGACGACAAGTTTGCTGGTTACACCCCACTAACGGTCAGCTATGAACATATTCTCGATGAAATAAAGAGTGACCGATCCCTGAAGTGGCCTGAGAAGTTGAGGGCAGCCCCCAACAAGAAGAACAAGAACATGTGGTGCGAATTTCACCAAGACCACGGCCACATAACAGACAAATGATTTTCTCTGAAAGATGAGATTGAGAAGATGCTGAAAGAAGGGAAGCTCAGAAAGTACATCGACAAAGGTGCCTTCAAGAGGGGCTGAGGGGACGACCCCAGAAAGAAGCGAGGCGATGCATGTAGAGAAGGTCCTCAAAAAAGAGGGGACGAACCTTCTGATGATGAGGACGATCCTGACCTCCCGCCGAGAGATGACCAAGGCCCTGTTAAGAGGCTTAATATAATCTCACTCGAAGTGGGAATGATCTCTGGGGGTCTAACAGGAGGAGGGTCAGAGGTCGCTGATAGGAAGGCCCATGTTGCTGAGGCCAAGGCAGTGATGAAAACGGTACACTCAACCTCTCTGGAGGCGAAGTCAAAAAAAGGAAGAAGGTCGACATGGACACCCTGGTAGTGGGATTCTTAATAATGGACTTCAAAGGCCTCTTATCCCCACATGATGACCCTCTCGTCATCACAACCAGGGTGCACAGGTGGGAGGTGCCGAGGATCCTAGTAGATGGGGTCTCATCTGCAAACGTGATGTTTTGGCCATGCTTCAAATCTTTAGGTCTCAGCCATGCTAGACTCGTCCCATACCATCACCCATTGATTGGGTTTAGTGGAGAAAAGGTTCATCCCCTCGGAGTGTATGAGGCTGATGTCAGGATGGGGGATGAGTGGCCGAGATGGCTTACAAAGAAGGTTAGCTTCTTTGTGATGGATGAACATATCTTTTCGGCCTACAATATTATATTAGGGCGGGTAGCCCTCAAGGGGTTCGAAGCTGTGTTGTCTACGGTCCATCAGATGGTTAAATTTCTAACCCCTTACGGGGTGGGGGAAGTTCAGGGAGACCAGACGATAGTGCGAGAATGTTACTACAACTCCGCTAAAGAAAGAGAGGCACACAAGAAGGCTAGAACCACTTACAATATTGATACACTAGACCCCAGGGATGAGACGAAGTTAAAGAAAGGAGAGGCCGCGGAACAGGTAGAATCCATCATCCTCAATGAGGATGACCCAAAAAAATCTGTCCAAGTCGGCAAGTCTCTGAAGCCAAATATCAAAGAAGACCTCATTAAACTGTTGAAGAGAAGACAGAGTGTATTTGCATGGAGTCACACAGATATGCCGGTGATCGACCCCGAAGTTATGAGCCACAAGCTCAACGTGGTAGGGGGTGCAAAGCCAGTTAAGCAGAAGAGGAGAATTTATTCTCGAGAAAGGTATGAGGTTATTAGGGATGAGGTCAAGAAGCTGGAAGATGTTGAATTTATAAGAGAGGTCATTGTCCCAAAATGCAACGGAAAGTGGAGAATGTGTGTAGACTTCACAGACCTTAACAAGCATTGTCCCAAAGACAGCTTCCCTCTCCCCCGCATTGATCAGATGGTAGATGCTACCGTAGGCCATGCTCTCATGAGCTTCATGGATGCCTATTCAGGGTACAACCAGATCTTCATGAACCCTGAAGACTCAGAGAATACAGCTTTCATTATCGATAAGGGGACATACTGTTATAGGGTCATGCCCTTTGGCCTAAAAAATGCCGGGGAAACATATCAGCGCCTCGTAAATAAAATGTTCGAGGACCAAATTGGGAAGCCTATGGAGGTCTATGTAGATGACATGCTGACTAAGAGTTTTAAGGCAGAGGATCATGTGGCAGACCTGGAGAGGACCTTTAATACGATGGAAAACTACCAGATGAAGCTCAACCCGGCCAAGTGTTTCTTTGGGGTAGGAGCAGGGAAGTTCTTGGGGTTTATTGTCAACCAAAGAAGCATCGAGGCCAATCCTGAAAAGATAAAATCCCTTGTAGAGATGAAGACCCCCAAGTCCATTAAAGACGTTCAGATATTTACAGGGAGAGTTGCTGCCTTGAACAGGTTCGTGTCTAGGGCCACAGACAGGTGTCTACCATTCTTCAAAATTCTTAGAAAAGACTTCGAATGGAGTGAAGAGTGTGATGAGGCTTTCAAGGAGTTAAAATCATACCTGGGGTCTTCCTTGCTGTTATCACGGACCGTACAGGGTGAACGACTTTATGTGTACCTCGTCGTCTCAGAGTCAGCCATTAGTGCAACCATTGTGAGAGACGAAGATGGAGTATAGAAGCATGTGTATTTTAACATCAAGGCACTCCAGGGGGCAGAGAAAAGATATCCAAGGATGGGGAAGTTGGCCTATGCCTTGATCCATGCATCGAGAAAGATGAAGCCATACTTCCAGTCCCATAAGATGGTCATCCTCATTGACTCTCCTTTTAGGCAGGTCTTACACAAGCCTAAAAAATCAGGGAGGCTAATGGCCTGGGCTATAGAGCTGGGGGAGTTTTACATTGTGTACTAGCCTAGGATGGCCATTAGGGGCAAGCATTGGCAGATTTTATGGCCGAGTTTACTTGGGAAGATAATGAAGTCGAGGATGAGAGGCATGGGAAGACAGATACCTAGCAAGGTAGAGTCACCGACACATTTGCAGATAAGGCTGAGACAAGCACCACTGGAAAGAAAGTGGCCAAAAATGAAGAGGGAAGATATCTCTTTAGAGAGGGATCCCTCACCAAGGGAAGTTTTTCAGAAGAGCATACCGTCTGAAGTCTCTTCATCGATGGGTCCTCTTGCGAAAGCGGGAGTGGGGCTGGGTTAATAGTATCAACACCCGACGGCACTGACATTGAGTACACCCTGAGGTTCAACTTTAAGGCCTCCAACAACGAGGCTGAATATGAGGCCTTGATAGCGTGTCTATCCTTTGCCAAATCTCTTAGTGTCGGCCAGATTTTGGTTCATAGTGATTCGAGGCTAGTAGTGAATCAGATACTAGGAGCCTACGAAGCCAAGGATGAGAGGATGGATAGGTACCTTGAGAAGGTGTGGTCATTACTAAAGAGCTTTATAGAAGTAAGATTAAAGAGGATACCTAGGCTCGATAATGGTCGAGCTGACGCCCTTGCTAGGTTGTCCTCGGCGACCAGGACAGACATCAGGAGGACGGTCCTAGTGGAAATTTTGCTTCGACCAGCTATTAAAGATGCTGAGGGAACACTTAGTAATTTCTTGAATGTTTCTCAGGAAGCTTCATGGATGGACCCTCTGATCAGATACATTAAAGAATGAGAGATGCCAAAAGCAAGGCAAGAAGGGAAGAAGCTGAGATACAGGGCTGCAAAATTCACTGTGTGTGCACCCCTCGGAGACACCTTGTACAAAAAGGGGTTTTTTCTCCACTTACTTAGGTGTGTGCACCCCTCTGAAGACCCTTCCATTTTTGAAGATGTGCACAAAGGATCATGTTCAAGCCACATTGGGGGCAGATCCTTAGCAAAGAGGGTGATCACCCAAGGGTACTCATGGCCGACATTGGGGAAAGATGTCGCGGCATATGTGAAAAAGTGTGACAAATGCCAAAGATTTGCCACCATCCCTCACCAACCCCATCAGCCTCTTACCTCTCTTACATCCCCATGGCCGTTTGCAGTGTGGGGTATCGACTTAGTAGGACCCTTGCCAAGGGCAACCAACAACTATCGGTTCCTCATCGTTGCGATTGACTACTTCTCAAAATGGGTGGAGGCCGAACCGATGGTCACGATTACAGAGCAGAAGACCTTCCAGTTCATATGGAGAAACATTATAAGAAGATATGGTCTCCCAAACACCCTCATCTCGGATAACGGGACTCAATTCAAGAATACATCTCTATAGAAGTACTGTGAAAGGGTGAGTATCAAATAATTTTTTCTCTACCCCAGGCCGACCTCAGGCCAACGGGCAAACGAAAGTTACAAACAGGACGATCCTTGACGGGATCAAGAAGAGACTTGAAGAGGAAAAAGGAAGATGGATTGAGGAGTTATATTTTGTACTGTGGGCTTACAGGATGACGTCAAAGACCTCCACCGGAGAGACCCCATTCATGCTAGCTTATGGCTCAGAGGCCGTCATCCCCATTGAGATTGGGTTTCCTACTCACAGGGTCCAAATGTATGACCCCCAGAGAAATATGGAAGAGAGGAGGATAGACTTGGATCTAATTGAGGAAAGGAGGGAAGACGCCAAGATAAGGCAAGCCGCCTACCAGCAGAGTACTGCAAGGTTTTACAATCATAGGGTGAGACAGAGACCAATTGCAGTGGGGGGCTTGGTCCTAACAAAGAATTGGCAGAAGCCCAATAAGCTCCATCCTAATTGGCATGGCCCGTATAGGGTCATCGACGAAGTTGTCCCAGGTATCTATAGACTAGAAAACCTAGAAGGGAACCCTTTTCCAACCCCTGGAATGCAGATCATTTAAAAAAATACTATCAGTAGTGTTGTAATGTCCCGATGGACCATAATTGTAATGGGTGTTCCTCTAGTAGTATACTTCAGAAAATTAATGAGAAAAATCAGTGTTTCCTCTCATCCTGTGTTTGTCAGCTCTAATACGAATGGGACCATCTTTGGGGAACAACCTTCGGCTATAATGAGGGTCAATGGTGGGGACGGCCCCACCATTGCCTTCAAGAAAGACGAGGGATGACTTTGTTAAAAACCATTAATTTGGTAATTGGAACCCTCGGCTATAATGAGGGTCAATATTGGGGACGACCGCACCATTGCCTTCAAGAAAGACGAGGGACGACTTTGTTAAAAACCATTAATTTGGTAATTGGAACCCTCGGCTATAATGAGGGTCAATGGTGGGGACGACCCCACCATTGTCCTCAAGAAAGACGAGGGAAGACTTGTTTAAAAACCACTAATTTGGTATTGATAACCCTCGGCTATAATGAGGGTTAATGGTGGGGACGACCCCACCATTGTCCTCAAGAAAGACGAGGGAAGACTTGTTTAAAAACCATTAATTTGGTAATTGGAACCCTCGGCTATAATGAGGGTCAATGGTGGGGACGACCCCACCATTGTCCTCAAGAAAGACGAGGGAAGACTTGCTGAAAAACCATTAATTTGGTATTGATAACCCTCGGCTATAATGAGGGTCAATGGTGGGGATGACCCCACCATTTTCCTCAAGAAAGACGAGGGAAGACTTGTTTAAAAACCATTAATTTGGTATTGATAAACCTCGGCTATAATGAGGGTCAGTGGTGGGGAAGACCCCACCATTATCCCCAAGAAAGGCGAGGGAATACTCTTGTTAAAATTATTAATTTGGTTATTATTACCCTCGGCTATAATGAGGATCAATGGTGGGGACGACCCCATCACTGTCCTCAAGAAAGACGAGGGGACACTTGGCTAAAACCATTGATTTGGTTATTACAACCCTCGGCTATAATGAGGGGTCAATGGTGGGGACGACCCCACCATTATCCTCAAGAAAGACGAGGGAAGACTTTAAAACCATTAAATTGGTAATTATAACCCTAGGCATATAATGAGGGTCAATGGAGGGGACGACCACACCATTGCCCTCAAGAAAGACGAGGGAGGGGTTTGTGATATTATTAAAAACATCATAATGAAGGTCATACGAGAGACAGATACAGAAGAAAGAGAGGCATTATATTACATTACAAAATGAAGATGTTCGTCTGATAAAAGAGTACAAAAATATTAATCACACGAAGAGGGTATGGGCTACAGACAGCCACCCTATTGAGCAATGTCAGAGGGCAAGGCCTCAACATCTATTGGAGATTCTTCTATAACCATGACAGGTCGAGCCTCAGACGTGCCTGTGCCTTCTGCATGCTGATAATACACTTGGGCTAGGGCTTCAGCAATAAGTGGACCGTCCAGTTGAACTGCCTCAAGAGAGGGGCGGACAGACGATACTGCGTCAGCAAACTTAAGGACGACCCATCGACAGGCCATCCTAATCCCCCTCTCTAAGTACTCAAGACCGAAGCCTTAGAACTCATCTGAGAGTTTGTAGGCCTCTACAGAATCGGCCTCTGCCTTCTTCACTGCCTCAGATAGCTCAGTCTTGTGCTGAGCCCCCATGTTGGTCAAGGCCTCGTCCCTCTCCTTTATAAGCAAGTCCTTGGCCGCCATGTCTGCATCATGATGGCTCGTCAGCTTGTCCAGAACCCTTGCATGTTCAATTCTGGCACTCTCTAGCTTAGCCCTTGCAGTCTCCAGCTCCGTCTGCAAATTGGCCTCATGCTGGATGGCTCTCTCTACTTCATAAAATTTCTCTTGATTCTTCGCCATCCACTTGGTGGCCGAGGTAAAGGCACATACAGACTACACATAAATAACAAAAAGATGTCAAGAGGCCGAGAAAACAGTTTGTGAAAGAATACAAGGGAATGAAGTAAGAACAAATACATGAGCTAGGGCGTGCAGACCATAGTCATACACTTTTGCTGGAGGCATCTTTGACAGAAATTCATAATCAGCAACCGAGGGGGCAGAAAACATGGACGCCTTGGCCGCCCTCAGGTTCGCCATAAGGGAAGATGGCTTGGCCTTCAGAAGTGCCAAATTCTGGGACCAGAAGGTCCCCATGCTGGAAGAGGAGTCAGTCCCCTGAGACGACTCTACCCTCCCCCTCATCCTTGAGTTCGACCAAGGGTTAGCAAGAGCTTCAGGCTCTTTCCTTTTATGACTGTCAGCAGTCGGCTCAACAAGCATCGGCCCCACGGCCCTCGTCTTCCTCGGAGCTTGCTGAGGCTCCTTACCTTTCTTTTTGGCCAAGCCTGACAGAAAACTAGGGGCAGTCATTTCCCAAAGGTGGTCGGATATACCAGCAGGACGACTTGAAAGGAGCACAACACGTCAGAAAAATGCAGAGACAACGATGAATGCAGGAACAAAGATGAAACACTTGAAAAAAGTAAAGAATGGGCAAAAAATAATGTAACTCACATAGCTCTGTGAGGGGGCCGACCCTCAGACCAGCTTCCTTGAGGAACTTGGGGGTCATCAGATCTTCGAACTTTGCAATTTCACCCCTTCTCCCTCATTGCCTCAGATACTCTACTATATCTTTCTCATCCAGACTAAGTTCGGGATCAGACCTGGCCTTCATCGAGGGGTTTGACCATCTTTTGGGAACCCTCGGACTGTTATCCAAATGTTGTGCCTCGGCGAAGGATTCCCACTCTCCAGAGACAAAGAAGAATCTCTTCTTCCAATCGTGGTTAGAGGTTTGTGCCACGTGGAGAAGTTTTTTGTCAAACCTCCTCGCCCCCAGGTGATAGTACCCAGGATGTTTGGACGAGGAGGTGATATTGTAACAAGCCAAAAATACGTCGTCCGAGGGCTCATTAGTGAAAGAATTCTTCCACGGGGAGATGTAGCCAAGTATCGTCCTCCAGGAGTTGGGAGGAAGCTGAGAAGGGGCAACACTGAGGGATGACAAGATATCTATGACAGCAAGATGCAGAGGGAATCTAAAACCAACCTTAAACATTTGTTGGTATACTGCAACCTCTCCCTCTTCACCCTCGAAGACCCTCTCAGACTCAGAGGAAACCCTCATAGTTATATTGGTGGACACTCCATAGGCATGCCTCTACAACAAGAGGTCACGATCCCTGACTGAGGACATATAGGATGAGGCATGGGAGGTGTCAACTGTGTCGACATCTGAGTCCTCACCCTCATCCTCAGTCCCCTCTCCCTCGGCCTCATCACCTGTTAGAGACCTCTGGGGAAAAGCCATTTGGAAGGCATGTGGGGATAGAGTAGTCACAGGGAAGGCCTCGGACGCAACCACCCCTCGGCCTGTCGGCCTAAGCTTAGGTCAGACGCTTATCCTCTCCCAAAAGGTGCAGCGCCAATTAGTGATGATGCTCTGTCATCCATCTCTCCTAAATAACTCTCGGTTGGACGATAGGACAACCCACAAGACTCAGATGGCTCAAATGGCTTTATTATGGTAAGAAGAATGGGAAAAATGGGTCGTACCCAATTAGGGTCATCCCCTCATCTCCTCTCCTCCTCTTCCTCTACCCGTCTGATCTCAACAAATAACTTCTCTCTTAGGGAAGGGAATTCCTCAACTAAGTTGTAAAGACTCCTAAGCATTAAAGGGAGGACCCTACACTTGGAAAATTTTGGGTAACCTAACTACAAACAAATCTCACAATTGAGCAGGGTGGACTTTTCAATCAAAACCAAGGAATTGAAGGGTTTTCTATCAAGAACAATTCAAGAACAACTTGCTAGAGGTCACACCGGAAAAGATATGGAACAGTCTAAGAAGAATCTAACACTACGAGCTTAAAACAGGAAAACAAATAGAAATGAAGATAAGTAGGGCACTAGGGTCGAGGTGTTACCTGAGGAGAAATGGCGAAGCTGCCAAGCTTGAAGGTTCGAAACTGCAGAAATGGCAAGAAGGCTGGAAGCTAGAGAGAGAGAGAGTTCAGGCGCGAAGAAGAAGAAAGAGAAACTTCAAAAATTATTTAAATACTTTGCCAATGAGTGTGCCCACTAATCAATGCAAAGCACAGCCCACGAGGAGGGAATCATTAGGGCACAAAGCCCCAAGCAGTGTGCAGCCGCCACGCCTTGCAAACTGAAACGATAATGAGTACCTGTCTAGGTGTCATATTAGCTTAACAGGTGTCACTCACCTAACTGATTATACACCTATCTTAATTACAACACTATTCCTCTGCCACCTCAACAACATCAATGGCTAAGGGCTGGGGGTGATTGATATGCCCATATATATCCTCGGCCAGGCCGAGGGCGCCCTCCAATAAGACAAGTCCAAGATTATCCCACCATCCGAGGGGCCGACCCTCCAAGCGTCCGGCCCTTCATCAGGCACCAAATGACCCCGCAGGGAGCTGACCCTTCATCAGGCTCCAGACGACACCTCAGGGGGACGACCCTTCATCAGGCTCCAGATGACCCCTCAGGGGCTCCATCAGGCTACAGACGACCCTTCAAGGGGACGACCCTCCATCAGGCCCAGTCGAACCTTCAAGGGGTCGACCCTCCATCAGGATCCAGATTACCCCTCAGGGGGCCGACCCTTTATCAGGATCCATACGACCCTTCAAGGGGCCGACCCTCCATCAGGCTCAGACGACCCTCCGAGGGTACGACAGTACGAGGCCTAAATTAGACCAGACACTACCAGAAGGAACTTTTGCCCTCAGCCTCATATCATATGCCGAGGGTGACATCATCACAGCGCATGGTTTGGGAGACGCGTGGAACATTGCGCGTGAGTCTCACATGGCATGTGGAAGACCATTATAACCATATCACCCCCTCACGTGAGGGAATATTATGTCATCATTTGGCATCTACAAGTGTCAACAGGAATTTGGCTAGATCATCATTCACATGCACCATGCATACTTGGGGGGTACATTACACCCCCCAAGACCTATATATACTTGTCACCTACAACCATACGGGGGGATCGATCGATAATTGTAACCCTATCAAAAACTCTGCTGATACACACAATAGAGAGAGAAAGTGAGCTTACGTGCATTGTATCCAAGGACATTAGTGCCCATACTTAGTGAATCACACACTCACAGTGGATGTAGGCCAAATTGGCTGAACCAATATACATCATTGTCTTGTGCCTCTTATACTCATCTCCTTCTACACACTTACACACATACATCTCTATGGGTGCCATCGTTACTGCTGTTTGAGCTCATCATCACTTATCTGGTGGTGCTAGATTTCAGCATCATCAGTTAATTTATCATATTTGATGAAAGGGATGATGAAAAGTGGAAGTGAAAAAGGGATTTGGAAGTTGAAATCACGCTGCCTTTGAGAGAGGTTTCTGGGAGTTTGCTGAGAGTGATTTTCTTCTATTCTCTGCCCCTTGCAAATGAGTCCAAAGCTTCCTTTTATAGGCCCAGGGGTCTACCGATCAGCATTGCCATGGCACTACCTATCCGCAGGTGACGATAGGTAGGGTCTGGGACCTGCCATTTGGTAGTGCGAGTCAGGTTTTTTTAGAAATTAGCTATCAAGGGAAAATCGTTGGTCAGAATCGCGCACGAGGCATACCATTGGAAAGGTATTTCAGAGACCTTCGAAAGTCCTTTAGACCGCTCCCGAGTTTGGTAGTTGACTTTGGGTCAAATGTGGCTTAGAAGCGTTTGTCAGTCCGCTGGACGGGGAATCGTTCGGACGCAAACAGATCGTTCGTCCGCATGGTAAGTCTGAATCATGCACGGGGCATACCGTTGTAAAGGTTAGGTGATGTAATTCAACATTCCAAAGAGTTTGTCCCAGTTTGGAGAGTTGACCTTGGTCAACCGGGCCCGAGAAGCGCTCGGTGACCTCTCCGAGTCAAACGGATCATTCGTCCGCATGGTAAGTCAGAATCGCGCACGGGACAGACCGTTGTTAAGGGTATTCAGTTCCCTTTGAAGATTCATTCAGCCCTTGTCGATCTGAAGAGTTGACTTAGGTCAAATAGAGCCCGCAAGCACCCGGTAACCTCTAGGTCGAGTTTCAGACGCAAACAGATCATTCGTTCGCATGGTATGTCAGAATCGTGCACGGGGCAGACCGTTGGAATGGGTATTCAGTGCCCTTCAATGATTCATTGAGTCTCGGTCGAGATGAAGAGTTTGAATTTTAAGTCAAACTGAGCCGGGGAGTGCCCGATGGCTTTTAGGTCAGTACTCGGGAACGTGACCAGGGTTTACATTGATGAGTGGAGGTACTAGGGACCTAAGGGGAGTTAGGGGTAACAGAATGAGGCGTCTACAGCTAGCAAGGGCTAGTGCAGGGAATACCAAAAGAGGCTCAGGGAAGTATAAATAGTGTCAAAAGGGCTTTAGGCCCAACTATTAGCCACAACAGCAGCAATAGGAAATTCCCATTCTTCTCACCCCGAGGAAACTAAGAGTACATCTATCACTACCATCCTCCATACCTCCTTAGGCTCAGCTACAATATGGTTGGGTCTATCGGGTGGGAATTGGGGATGGCCTACTGCCTATTCAGGAGGTTAATGGTACATTTTATGTTCACGAACCTTACCTTGCGTTTTATTTTATATGGTGCCACACAAGCATTTATTGCATGACACTATGTGGAACTATTAGGAATGATTCTGACTCCATGCGCTTGAGTTTTATCCATATTTACCCACCCCCTTAGGCATATCTACTCTTATTAGTGAGACTTATGATAGGGTAGGCATTGATATTGGTAGGCAATTCTTTATAGCTAGCTTTTTGGTTCTAAATACCCACATATATGATGTAATATTAGGGATGGATTGGATATGCATGTATCGGGCTCAGATAAATTGTGTAGGTAGAGCCATCGTGTTTTCTATAGCAGGTCAAGAGTTGTATTTAGATGTTATGCCTATAAGTGAGGGTGGGGCTACGACCCAGTTGTAATTTATTGGTGAGGAGACCATAATGACCCATGATATGATTACAGTGAAGAACCTTATACTCTTGACTCATTTGAGTCTACATTGTATAGTGCTCATCTAGTTTGGAAATAGTGACAAAATTGTGTCCATTCCCTAGAAACCAAAAAGACCTCAGACTCTACTCTACTCTTCATTCCTCTTGTTTAATTGATTGAAGGTATATTCACAAACACTCACATACTTAGGATTGCATAAGTTTTTCATATATTGAATAAAATTGATTGTGTGAGAGTTGTGTGTGTTTAATCCCATTTAAAATTAATTTTTATCATTTTTGGCAGTTTTTAATGAATTTTAAAATGATTTTTTCATAATTAAAATTGGATAAAAAGCTTTTGGGGTTAATCTGAAAATACAGGTTTTATCATTTGGGTAGGATCTAAAAGTGCCAAAGACTTTAAGGTAGTTGTGTAATTATTTTAAGACGCGCATGTGAGGCTTGATCTCAACCCTACACATGTCTCCCTTATACCGGTTGTATTTGTGCTTCTTTAAAGACTCATAACCTTTGTCCAATCTCAGCTCTTGGATTGATTTTATCAATGCTCTGCATGCGTTTGAAGCCAATCCATGTGAAACCCTTCTCAACCAATCATAAGCCATTTAACCAACCGCTTTTACTTCACCGTTGGATCAAAGTCAATCTGGGAATACAAAATCTTAGCCCTTGATTTTTAATAGGCTTCTCGAACCTTCCCAGCCCCCTATATAAGGAGGATTACCTTCAACCTTTGAGAGACTTTTTCCACTTCATCTAAGTAGAGAGAGAAGAGAGAATAGAGAGACGCCGGAGAGAGAGAGAATTAGAAACCCCAATTCGTCTATACACAGTTTCAAACCATAACTCATTTCCTAAAAACCTTTTACCCTAACACCAACCCTGAGTGTTTGAGAGTTATTTATGTGTTGGTTTGAAAGTTGTCTCGTGGTTTAATCTCTTGGTTTTAAGATCTTGTGTTCAACTTAAACATTAGGTTAGATCTGTATTTTTGTTTCATAGAAATCATAGATCTGGTCATTTTATGTTATATTACACTTAGATCTGCATTCTTAGTTTCTCGTCTGGATAAATCTTTTGTTAATTAATTTCTATAATTGTTTTTCACTTCAAAATCAACAAAATTATTTTGTGTTTCTAGTTCTTTTGAAACAAGACCTTTGACCTAGTTAAGAATAGCACTTGGTGGTTTTTAATTTCAAAAGTATTTTTAAAACCATGAAATTGATTAAGATCTTGAGCAAGATTATTGTGGATTCTTGGATCATTTTAAATACCAAATAAGGTTTTTGTTTCTAATAAGAGAGAAAATCAAAATCACAGCATATATATATCTTAACTATAATTTGATAGGACTGTTTGTATAAATATGCGTGAGTGTGTGCATGCATGTGTTAGAGCACCATCACAAACACTTACACACTACGAGACTGAAACTGTTGGTAATAAGATCTTGAAACAAGAATCCACGTAAAGACTGGAACAAAGTGTAAGTTTGCAAACTGGGAGAGCCACATCAACAATCAGAGCTACAGAGAAGTTAGAAGGAAACCATTGGGTAGATTCCTAAACTTGTATAGGACTAATTTGTGTTCATGTGTGTTATATAATTTGTAACTGATATATTTTGTTTTAGTGGATTTTTTTTGTTTGTGACTTAGAAGTCACCGTGGATGTTTCCTCAGTTGGGTGAGGTTTTCAAAATCTCTTGTCATTAATATTTCTACATCTATGAATCTCATTCTTAATAGTGTGCTGATTTAAACAGTTTTAGTTTTGTTTTGCAAAACATGTTAACAAATCTTGAACTAATCTCATGCATGTTTTATTAAACACATCTTGTGATTAAACTGATTTGATTTAAAGAAAAGAGTTTCCTCAAAAAATAGTTTGGAGTTACTTAAATAGTTTAGTCTTGTATTAAACGACTTTAGTAATAGCTTTTCAATTGGTATCAGAGCTTTGGAAATCTTTTTAAAAAGATTTTGTGTTTTTGAAACTGTTTTCTTGAAATCAAAACAATGGACGAGAAAAATGAAAGATTTGGAAACTTGACCAGACCCTCTCTCTTTGATGGAAACAACTTTGCTTACTAGAAGGTAAGAATGGTTTCTTTCATACAAGGAACCTTGGGAGATGATGTTTGGGATATTTTTGGAAATGGATATACTTATCCTACTAAACTAACCACTGCAGGAAGTAATGAGAGGATTAAGAAAGCATTAAGTGATATCACCCAAGAAGAGAATCAAACTTCTCGAAACAACAACAAAGGAAAGAATGCCATATTTATGTCCATACATGAACATGAGTTCAAAAGGATCTCATCTTGTGCCACTTCTAAGGAAGCTTGGGATACACTAATTACTGCACATGAAGGTGACACTAGAGTTAAGGCTGCTAAAACTCAGATGCTAGTCTAGCAATATAACTCTCTAATTCTGTCAGAATCTGAATCTTTTGATGACTTTTACATGAAATTGACTGACATTGTGACCAAATTGCATGCTAATGGGATCACTTATGACAAACATGAAATTGTCTCTAAAATTCTAAGGTCATTACCACAGAAATTTAACAATTAAACATATGCTATTGAGGAAATGAGTGACCAAAATCTCACTCCTGAATTACTCAGTAGTAAACTAAGAACTTTGGAGATGGAATTAGAATTTAAGAAACAATTGACCCAGTCCCATAGGAAACAGACTAGTTCTAATTTGAGTTTTTCCTCTAAGCTGATGAAACCTGAGTTTACTATTCCCACTGATGACTCTGATGAGCAATGTTATATAGATAATCTGGATAATCAAATTGCCTTGATGTCAAAACCGTTTAAGAAAATTATCAAATTTAAAAATAAAATGGAAAACAGACAAGGCAAGCCAAATTATCCAACTCAATCTAACTACAAACCTCATGAGAAAGGTCAAGAAAAACATAATAAGGACATGAGACCTAACAAAGACTTTAAGAACATTGAATGTTTTAGATGTGGAAAACTAGGGCATATAGCACAAGACTGTAGAGTGAAACTGAACACTATCAATAAACATACTTGGGATAACATTTGTAAAACATGGGATGATTCAAGTGATTCTGAAAATGAGGAACCTAAATCATCTGATGTTTTTTATCCTTGCATGTCTTTCATTACTAAGATAATCTATAATGATGATATGCCTATGTATGATAATGATGATAATATCTCTACTTCTATTGATATGAATCATGTTGCTACTAGTTTAGATGCTTTGATTTATGAGAATATTGCTACGGGGTGTGTGAGTCAAAGGGAAAGCGATAATGACGATGTCAATGTGTGTGTGAGTTCAAGAAATGAATCCTTAGGGGTCACTTCACACACTACACTTAGTGATTCGGATACTGAAGACCTCCCTGATATTCACACACTTTATGCTAAAACACTCAAGAAAAGCACTAGACTAGAAAAGATAGTGAAAGATATCACTAAGAAACTAGAAGACCTAAGCCTAATGGTTAAACTTAATGCTGAAGAGTATACTACCCAATGTCTAACTCATGAAAATGAAGTCAAAATTTTTGATCAAAAATTGAAGAATTTGATTGAATAAAACGAAACTTTGGAGAAAAAAATATAAAGGGCCTTTATTAGAATTGCAACAATCTAAAGAGAAGATAGCAACCGTTTTAAAAAAATGCAAAATTTAAAAATAATTCAAACTATTTTGATGGTTTTGTTGCTGATTCAAAAACCAATTCTGGTGATCGAATTGGAATAGGGTTTTCCCCAAATTTGAAGACACAAACTAAAAACTTTGAACCAATTAAGTTTGTGTTAGGAGGCAAAAGACCTATAGAAACTTGTCCATATTTTCATTCTTTGAAAAATGAGTTTGATGAAAAACAATCAAAGTTTGATATTGGGGAATCAAGTTGCTCTAAGTGTGAAAGTCCACCAAAGGCTAAATATGTTTGCCCCCGATTATGAAGAGTGATTCTGCCTTTCAAACTGTACTTCCTAGGAATAAGGTTCTACCCCAAAACTCTATGAAAACTATGTTTAAAGACTTTCCTAAGGAGATTCCCTCTTCAAGCAATCTATATTGCTCATACTGTGACCTATACGGTCATTCTATTGAAGGATGCTACTCTAGACGTTTAGTCAACCCTGTTTATAATACTCCTGTGTACCAAAACTTTAACTATTCTAGGAGAAGTCGTAATAATTATGTTCTGCCTAGACAACTAGACAAAAACTCTAACTATAGAAAAAGAAAGACCAAACCTAAAAGATAATTTCCAAGAAGGATTCCTAGACACTTTTCAAACCAAATTCCCATACTTTCCATAAAATTCAACCTCATGCGCAAAAAAAATTTCAACAGAAATCTAATGCTCGCAAATTTTATCAAATGAGAGAAAATAAGCGCAAAATTAAAACAAAAGCTATTTGGGTTAGAAAAGATGAGCTATTACCGCAGATGAAGTGTAACATTGTCATTACTGCTTTAAAAGCTTAACACGCTCCCTCTGGTTGGTATTTAGACTCTAGATGTTCAAAGCACATGACTGGGGGTGATACCAAACTTTTAAACAAAACCAACTTTGCTGGAGGGAAAGTTATTTTTAGTGATGGTGTATCATATCAAATCATTGGTAAAGGAACACTCCAAGAAGAAGGATTACCTTTACCTGAAAATATTCTTTCCAGTAAAAGGTTTTAAGGCTAATTTACTTAGCATCTTGCAATTTTGTGACTCAAATCGCACTGTCACTTTTTCAAAGAATAATTACAAAATTTTAAATGAAAAAGGTGACTACATAATTACAGGACTCGGGACTCCTGACAATTGTTATATTGTCCAGAACAGTACTGAGGTCGATAACATTGCCAAAGTGGATGACAATGAGATATGGCATAATCGAATGGGTCACATAAATTATGAAAATCTTAGTATATTTTCTTCACAAGAAATACTTAGAGGTATTCCTAAGATCAAACCTATTTCTAATTTGTTTGTGGGTCATTTCAGGAAGGAAAAATTGTTAAGGCCCCTCGTAAGAAAGTCAAAGATATCCTTACCTCTAAACCCTTGGAGCTCATATTAGTCTCTGTGGACACAGTTACATTTTTGTTATGGTTGATGACTTCACCAGATTTACTTGGGTAGCTTTCTTAAAATAAAAGTCTGATACTTTCCAAACCTTTTTGAAGATTTTACTTCAAATTGAAAATGAGAAAGACACTCAAGTAAATAGAATTAATAGTGATAGAGGTGGAGAATTTATAGATACTGGTATTATAGATTATTATGACTATAATGGTTACAAACATGAATTTATTGCTCCTAAGGCTCCTCAACAAAATGGTATTACTGAAAGGAAGAATAGTACCCTTCAAGAGATGGCACATGTTATGATTCATGCCAAGTTTTTACCTAAGTATTTTTGGGTAGAATCTATTCGTACTACGTGTCACATTATCAATAGGGCCTATCTTAGAAAGAATTTTAAACAAACTCCTTACGAACTATGGCACGGGAAGAAGCCTAATCTTAAGTAACTTAGAACCTTTGGTAGTACGTGTTATGTCTTCAAAGACAGAGAACACTTATCAAAATTTGAGACTCGTGGAGATAAAGCTATCTTTCTAAGATATTCTCCTAACAGTAGAGCATACCCTGCCTATAATCTTCGCACTAAGACCTTAATGGAATCCATAAACGTTATTATGAGTGACACTACTATAGAGAGTAAGACTGGAGAACCAACTATTGTGGAAGAGTCTGAAAATGTTTTAGGAAATGACTCTCCAGAAATAAATGATTCTTTACCAATTGAGACACCTAAAGTACCTAATTGGGTTTCTAAAGACCATCCCATAGATAACGTTGTTGGTAACCCTAGTGAGCCTGTACGTACAAGATCTCAATTAAGAAACTTTGCTCAATATGCATGTTTTTTCCCCTTGTGGAACTAAAGAATGTAAATGATGCATTGAATGATCCTCATTGGATTTCTACAATGCAGGAAGGACTTCTTTAATTTGTCATTCATGATGTTTGGTATCTTGTACCTAGGCCTGATCATAAAAAGGTTATTGGCACACGTTGGATATTTAAATATAAATATGATTAAAGTGGGATAATCATTGGAAACAAAGCCAGATTGGTTACTCAAGGATACTCTCAAATTGAAGGAAAAGATTTAAACAAGACTTTTGCTCCTATTACTTGATTATAATCTATTCATCTTCTCTTTGCCATAGCTTGTTACTTACATTTTACGCTTTACCAAATGGATGTCCAATCTGCCTTCCTTAATTGAATATTGACTGAGGAGACCTATGTAGAACAACCAAAAGGGTTCATTGACCCTCAATATCCAAATCATGTTTTTCGTCTTAAAAAGGCTTTGTATGGCCTAAAATAAGCGCCAAGAGCCTGGTATGAGCACCTTTCCAATTTTCTCTTAGACAAAGGTTTCAAGAGAGGTGGAAATGATCAAAACCTCTTTGTCAAACATTTTGACAAACATATCATTATAGCTCAAGTTTATGCTGACGATATCATTTTTGGATCAACATCTCCCTCAGAAGTTAAATCCTTTTCTAAAATTATGCATAAATAATTTCAAATGTCTCTTATGAAGGATTATTTGTTTCGCAATCAAAATATGCTTTAGAGATTGTTAAAAAATTTGGCCTTGAGATTGCTAAAGATGCTAAAGTTCCCATGAGTACTACGTTCAAATTATCTAAGGATGAGAGTGGTAAATCCGTAGATCCAACTCTATATCGTAGTATGATAGGAACCTTACTATACCTTACTTCCTCGCGTCCTGATATTATGTACGCGGTTTGCGTATGTGCTCGATATCAAAACAATCCTAAAGAGAGCCATTTAGTTTATGTTAAAAGAATAATAAACTACATAAAAGGCACTCTAAATTTAGGACTTTAATACACCAATGATACACCTAGCACTATAATAGGTTACACTGATGCCGATTGGGCTAGGTGTACCGATGATAGTAAGAGCACATCAGGAGCATCTTACTATATTGGTAATAATATGGTAGGTTGGAGTAGTAAGAAGCAAAACTGCACTTCTTTATCAACACCTGAATTTGAATACATTGACGTTGGAAGTTGTTGTGCCCAATTACTTTGGCTTAAACAAATGCTAAGTGATTATGGTATTCAAGAAGAACAATTACATCTCTATTGTGATAATCAAAGCGCGATCAATATCTCTAAAAATCTTGTTCAACACTCGCGAACAAAGCACATAAAAATTAGACATCACTTTATACGTGAATTAGTTGAAACTAAGGAATTAGAAATCAATTATGTTCCTACTGATTTGCAACTCGTAGATATTTTTACTAAACCTTTGGATTACAATAGGTTTACTGCTTTTCTTAAATCGATTGGAATGGTTTGTCGTGAACAAACTCCTATGACTTAAGTAATATTCCCTTTGTCCATTTGAGACAAAATGGGGGAGAAATTTGAGTCTAATGAGTTCATTTTTTCTGTACATATTTCTAATAAGCTTGATCTTAGTGAAAATTTTTAGGATTCTGTACAGTTTTTTCTCAACAAATGTAATAGGGTATTGATTCGTAATTAGTTGAGTTATGTAATTTTCTTTACTAGGAAATGGGTAGATAAAATTTTTGTATAGGAATGGGTTTTTCCTTATCTCTTTGTTGCCCTACGAGTCCTAGATGACTCAAAGGAGATTTTCTCTCATATTTCCAAAGGGGGAGATCGAAGCACCTTATACTCTTGACTCATTTGAGTCTACATTGTATAAGTGCTTATCTAGTTTGGAAATAGTGACAAAATTGTGTCCATTCCCTAGAAACCAAAAAAACCTCAGACTATACTCTACTCTTTATTCCTCTTATTTAATTGATTGAAGGTATATTCACAAACACTCACACACTTAGGATTGCATACATTGTTCATATATTGCATAAAATTGATTGTGTGAGAGTTGTGTGTGTTTAATCCATTTTAAAAATGATTTTTATAATTTTTGGGAATTTTTAATGAATTTAAAATGATTTTTTCATAATTAAAATTGGATTAAAACGATTTTGGGGTCAATCTGTAAATACTAGTTTTATGGTTTTATGACATTAAGTTCATTTGGGTAGGATTCGAAAGCGTCAGAGACTTTAAGGTAGTTGTGTAATTATTTTAAGACGCGTGTTTGAGGCTTGATCTCAACCCTACACATGTCCCCCTTATACCGGTTGGATTTGTGCTTCTTTAAAGACTCATAACTTTTGTCCAATCTCAGCTCTTGGATTGATTTCATCAATGCTCTGCATGCGTTTGAAGCCAATCCATGTGAAACCCTTCTCAACCAATCAGAAGCCTTTTAACCAACCGCTTTTACTTCACCGTTGGATCAAAGTCAATCTGGGAATACCAAATCTTAGCCCTTGATCTTTAATAGGCTTCTCGATCCTTCTCAGCCCCCTATATAAGGAGGCTTACCTTCAACCTTTGAGAGACTTTTGCCACTTCGTCTAAGTAGAGAGAGAAGAGAAAAGAGAGAGACGCCGGAGAGAGAGATAATTAGAAACCCCAATTCGTCTATACACAGTTTCAAACCCTAACTCATTTCCTGAAAACCTTTTACCCTAACACCAACCCTGAGTGTTTGAGAGTTATTAATGTGTTGGTTTGAAAGTTATCTCGTGGTTTAATCTCTTGGTTTTAAGATCTTGTGGCCAACTTAAACATTAGGTTAGATCTGTATTTCTGTTTCATAGAAATCATAGATCTGGTCATTTTATGTTATATTACACTTAGATCTGCATTCTTAGTTTCTTGTCTTGAGAAATCTTTTGTTGGTTATTTTCTATAAAAAAAATTAACTTCAAAATCAACAAAATCATTTTATGTTTCTAGTTCTTTTGAAACAAGACCTTTGACCTAGTTAAGAATCGCACTTGGTGGTTTTCAATTTCAAAAGTATTCTTAAAACCCTGAAATTGATTAAGATCTTGAATCGTCTTCTGAGAAAGATTACCGTGGATTCTTGGATCGTTTTAAATTTCAAATAAGGTTTTTATTTCTAAGAAGAGAGAAACTAAAAATCACAGCATATAGATCTTAACAGTAATTTGATAGGACTGTTTGTATAAATATGCGTGAGTGTGTGCATGCATGTGTTAGAGCACCATCACAAACACTTACACACTACGACACTGAAAGTGTTGGTAATAAGATCTTGAAGCAAGGGTCCACATAAAGACTGGAACAAAGTGTAAGTTTGCAAACTGGCATAGCCACATCAAAAATCAGAACTGCATAGAAGTTAGAAGGAAACTAGTGGGTACATTCCTAAACTGGTATAGGACTAATTTGTGTGCTTGTGTGTTATATAGTTTATAACTGATATATTTTATTTTAGTGGATTTTTTTATTTTTGACTTAGAAGTCACGGTGGATGTTTCCTCAGTTGGGTGAGGTTTTACCACGTTAAAAATCTCTTGTCATTAATCTTTCTACATCTCTTAATCTCATTCTTAATAGTGTGCTGATTTAAACTGTTTTAGTTTTGTTTTGCAAAACCTGTTAACAAATCTTGAACTAATCTCGTGCATGTTTTGTTAAACACGTCTTCTGATTAAACTGATTTGATTTAAATAAAAGAGTTTCCTCAAAAAATAGTTTGGAGTTACTTAAATAGTTTAATCTTGTATTAAACGACTTTAGTAACAATTTTTCATACAGTAGTTCAGGAGTTCACCGATGTGTTCGATGAGATTTTGGGTTTTCTTTATAGGGGAGAGATTCGATTTATGATAAACTTAGCCCCGGACATGAAGCCGATAGTAAAGAACCATATTGCATGGCTCCTATGAAGATAAAGGAGTTTAGATATCATATTAAATAATTTCTTGATTAGGGCATTTAATGTTGGACTTTACCTTGGGGTGCACCAGTTTTGTTCGTAAAGAAGAATGATGGGTCTTTGTGGTTGTGAGTTGAAAACCACGGGGTTAATAAGGTGAGAGTGAAGAATAAGTACCCACTACCAATAATCAATGATCTCTTCAATCAGTTGGAGGGAGATTTATTTTTTTCAAGGATTCAATTGAGATTTGGATGTCATGAGTTGACGGTAAAAGAGGAGGATGGGCCATAGAAAACCTTCTTGACACGTTATGTGTCTTATGAGTTTCGAGTGATGCCGCTTGGGTTGACTAATAATCCAACTTCATTCATAAACTTAATGAATCGGGTGTTGTGACTAAATTTGTACCGTTCATCATAGTATTTATTAAAGATATTTTGATTTGTTCATGGATAGAAGATGAGCATGGCCAATATTTGCAAATTACATTGCAAATGTTGGGAGAACATAAGATTTTTGCAAAGTTCACCAAATGAGATTTTTGAAAGAATGAAGTGGACTTTTAGGGGCATGTGGTATCAGTGATGGGATAATATGTGGATCTAAGTAAGGTGTCAATCGTGTTGGATTGGGGATTGTCCACTACATCTACTGAGATCCGTAGCTTTATAGGATTCGTCGGTTGTTATCCAAGAATCATCCTTGGTTTCTCAAAGATAACAGGACTAATGACCGAGTTAAATAATAAAGGAGCACCATTATTTTGGACGGAGAAGTGTCAAGATGCATTGGACATTCTCAAGCACAAATTAACTTCTACATTAGTTCTTGCTTTGCGTAAGAGTGTTGTAGAATTCTTGGTTTACACCGAAGCTTCTCTATAGGTATTAGGCGGGGTTGTGATGTAGGAGGACAAGACAATATATTATTCCTCTAGGAAGTTAAACCACACGAAGTTCATTACCCAATTCGTGATATAAAGTTGGCATCCATAGTATTTGTGTTGCATGCATGGAGGTACTATATTTGGGGTGAGAAGTTTAGGCTCTTTAGTGATCACAAGAGCCTACAATACCAGTTTACACAGAAATATCTAAATATAAGGAAGCACAAGAGGTTTAAATTCGTTAAAGATTACCAATTCACAATCTATTACCACCAAAGGAAGGCTAATATGGTGGCATACGCATTGAGCCAATGACCTGGTGGTAGTCTCTCAACCTTTAAGGTTTCTAAGTGGGGCTCAATAGATATAATTTTCAAGATGACCAAAAAATTTATGAGTATGATTATAGTTACTTCTGAGATCATGGTACGTGTGGTCCGGAGATAGTCATGGGACAAGATATGTAAATGGAAGTTGACAGAGCTTCTCACCATGATTGTACCTTTCTTTTCAATGAGATTTGATGAAGGGTTGCATTATAAGGGTAGGATGGTGGTACCATTAGACAAGGAGTTGAGACAAGAAATTATGGCGGAAGCACATGGTTCGCATTTTGCAGTACACCCAGGTTAAGATAAAATGTACCAAGATATGAAATGATTATATTTGTGAATTGATATGAATAAGGATGTGGATTAGTTCATATCAAGATGCACTATTGTTTAAATAGTGAAGGTGGACCATAAGAAGTCGTCTAGTATCCTTCAGCCTCTACCCATTCCTGAGTGTAAGTGGGATAGTATCTCTATAGATTTCATCATGGGACTACCTTTGACACCTTGATAGAATGATTCTAGTTAGGTTATGGTATCAACTCACAAAGGTGGCTCACTTTTTTATCGTTCGTATCGATTATTCCATTGAGCATCTTGCACATTTTTATGTATCCGAGATAGTTAGACTACATGGTGTGCAATTATCGATCAATTCAGATCGAGGACCTACATTTATGGAACATTTTGAAAGTGTTTCCAACAGGCCATGGGGACTAAGTTGCACCTTAGCAAGGCATACCAACCACAAATGGATGGAAAAATTGAAAGGGTGAATCAAGCATCAGAGAATATGTTATGGGCATGCGTAATGGACTTTATGGGCAGTTGGGAAACCCATTTGATGTTGGTGGAATTTGTATACAATAATATTTATCAAAAATCCATCTATATGGACCCTTGTGAGGCACTTTATAGGAGACCATGATGATCACCAGTATATTGGTTAGACCCAAGTGAGGGTATATAGTTGGGACCAAAATTCATCCAAGAAACTACCAAAAGATCAAGTTGATCAAGGAGGGGAATAAATCCACTCACAACAGGCAGAAGAGCTATGCTGATAAGAATTGGAAATCGATAGAATTCCAGATGGGAGGGTAGATGTTACTACGAGTTTCCCCTATAAAAGATATGATGAGGCTCGAAAAGCGAGGAAAATTGGCCCCTCGTTCTATTGGTTCATTCATGATTATGGAAAAGGTAGGAAAAATTGCGTATCATCTAGGACTTCTGGACCACCTAGATCGGGTGTATAATGTGTTTCATGTTTTCCTACCTCATCCATTTTTTCACCCTAAGGATGCATATTAGCATATTAATTGGGGTGATATTGACTTAGAATCGGATGTGTCATACACTGAGCAGTCGGTGAGTATTTTAGATCGATGAATCCAAAAGTTGTGTTCCAAGGAGACACCGCTAGTATGGGTATAGTGGAATCACCATATCAAGGGGGAGTCCACTTGGGACCGAGAAAATTTGATTAGGCAATAATACCCCCGTCTATTTTCACTTATTTATATGAGATGTTAGTATTTGACTCATTATATGAGGGGTTATTACTTTGACTCGGGTAAAAGATGGGTTAATTATAAATCCCGACGACGAAATTCTTTTTGTTAAGAGGGAAGATTGTAATACCTCATAATTTAGTGGTATTTACTAATAGTTAAATATTAAATTTGAAAAAGTAATACCCTAAAATTTAGTGGTATTTATTAATAGTTAAATATTAAATTTGAGAATTTTTAATTGATTATTTCCCTAGAAATTGAATACCCCATAATTTATTGGTATCTATTAATAAATAAATATTAAATTTGAGAATGTAATACCCCAAAATTTAGGTGTAATTATTAATAGTTAAATGTTAAATTTGAGAATTTTTAATTGATTATTTCATTAGAAAATGAATTTATATTAAAAAATATATAATAACAATGTATACTAGCACGAGTTACTACTATCCATCACTAATAATATTCGTGAATAGGAACATCGAATGATTATTTTAAAAATGGATGGCTATTTCTCTTCTTCTTCATTCTCTTCATTTCAAATTCCCAAACTCTACTTCATTTTCCATTTCAATATAAAAATCAACCAAAAAAACTTAACATATTTTCCACCTAAATTACACCATTACATGTAAAAAAACATTTTTCATTCTAGCCAAAAATTATATTTTTTTGGAAAAAAAAATTGTGATAGCTTTGGATCAATTTTAAAGGATTTTTTGAGTCTCAATTCAATTACTTTTCAAGAGTGATTTCTTATACATATTTGGAGAGTTATTTTCATTAATTGAGGATCAATTTTGAAGTGACTTCTTCTATGATTCTTCCTTACTATTTGTGAAGGTTTTCTTCAATTGAGGCAAGATAATTCTCTTATCTCCTCTCATGAGATAAATAGTATTATCTACTTAAATAATTTTTTTGTTACATAAATTCTAAAATTTATGAACCTTTACAAATTCTTATTTTTGGTGAATAAATTTAATAAATCTAATTCATAAAATTATATACCTGATTAATTTAGTCTAATTTGGTATACTTAAGTTGGATTATGAATTGTACATTCTTAAGTATAATTTTAGAATTGTACATTCTAAAATTTATTCAATGTTAGATTTAATATTAAATCTAACATTGAATAAATTATATTTGCGGAAAATCATGATAGTAGATTAAATTCATGTCTTATTATGTTAAATTATATTTTTCATACTTTTAAAAATTGAGGTTATAGTAAATATTAACTTTTTATTTTTGAGTTTATGAATTATGTTGAAGATCTTAGATAGTCCTGAATTTGTTTTAAATAATAAATACGCTCATAAAAATAACATTAGTGATTTTAGAGAATATGAGAACTTAAAGATGAAGTGTAAAGACATTAGAATACATTAGTAATGTGTGAAATTTAAATTGTGGAGTTATATCAAGAGTGGATAAACATAACTGTTATGTTGATGACTATGCATGTGGTCACTTTTATTATATTGTAATTTTGGACATGTTGGGTGGATAAGGGTGGATCCGTATTGTGGGGCTTGGTGACCCCAAAGAGGAGTAGGAGCCAGACACGATTACGAGGACTTTATTATTGGTGGTGTTTAGGGTGGATAAATGTAACACCCCATAATTTTATGCATTTGATAGTTAATTAATTCGGGAAAAATTTAAATTATTAGTGTGTCATAATTTAGTGGAATTAATTATGGAAAATTTTTATATAAATATTAATCGGGTGAATAATTGGTTAATATTTATGGAAAATTAATTTACGAGGTAAATAGTAATATTTAATTTACGTCTTAAGAATATTAATGACGTGGGGTTTACTTATCTCAACCGGGAGTCGGTTCCAGACTAAGTTATGAGATAAGAATTTTATAAACTTATCCGGATGCCAATTCTGAGTACACAGTTGAGTCCAGAAGGGACAAAATAGTCGGAATAGAGTACCCGGGGGTAGTAAATGGGTCTCGGGGCATTTTTAGGCATAGTCGGGCCCACACGGGGGTATTTGGGTCACTTGGGCTTGGGCCATTAGGCTAAAAACGGGATTAAGCCTAATTACTTAATTAAAGGGAGAAGGGGAACTGTTGATTTCATTGTGAAAAACCTAGAGTGGGGGAGAATACCCTAAGGAGCAGTTAAAGGCACTGGGAACCAATTTGGGAGACAAAGGCAAGAACCAAAGGGGATTTCATCATCAACCTTGAGAATCATAACTCCGGATCAGACCCTACGAAACCATAAGGCAAGTGGCTAACTTGCTGTAGCATTTATTTATATTACAATTCATATTTATGAAAAGTGGGAACCAAAATTTATTTTAGGTAAAGAGGATACAAAAATGGGGGTTTTGTGAATAAATCTTCTGAGTAGAAATTGCTATAAAGATTCGTTATATAATATGGGATTGAGGTGTACTAGTAAGATGTGAAAAACCCCAATGAATTGTGAATGAATTTGAGATGATAAATTAGTGTAGAGACATAATTCACAAATAACCCAGATTTCCCCAATTCAGAAAAATAGGAGAGAATGGAAATTAAACGGGATTTGGGGACTTTATGGGGGTTCCTTATGATGTTCTTGGTGTATGATTTTGATGATAGGACCTGGGTTAAACTATAGAGGGAGTTGGACATTTAAGGTTTTCGTTCATGGAAGAAACAGGTCTTCGGAGAATACAAAGACCTGTTCGATTGATTGATGGATGGTCCAAGATTTTTGATAGGTCGGCCCGTTTTGTTATATAAGAGAAATTAATTTAAAATTTGATCCCTATACATTATTTAGTGAAAAATAAATATGGAACATAAATTCCTAACAATTATAAGGGAAAGTAATTGGGATTGGGAGGTATTTATGTGTGACACACTATGGTTAATTTTGGGGAAAAATATTCCAAAATAATTAAACATGGATCGAGTGGGCAAGTCCGGGTATATTGGTTGAGCGATACCAAGTTGTTAAATTAATTAAGATTGCAAGCTAATTAATTCGGAGTCGGGGATTTATACTTGGGTATTATTTTATTTTCGATCCATGAGAGCGAGTCCGAATATATTTGTTAGGCGACACCAAAAGTAATTTAATTAATTAATGTGCAAATTAATTAATAATCAAGGTTGGACCATAAACTCAAGTTATGACGTATAGGCTACTGTTACAGGTTTCGTACACGGTAACGCCATGATTGTTATATATATATATATATATATATATATATATATATATATATATATATATATATATATATGGTGGGTGCATTATATATACTCTAGTGCTATCAGGGGAGGTTGCGCGTAGAGGGTTAATACCCTCGCTTGAGGAGTAGGGCGAGTATATCCCCAGGTCATAGCGTCCATTATATGGTCGAGGGGCATCTCACTTTTAGGGAAGGAATATGACCACCTCCAATATTTATGTTATTAACCAAGTTAGTGAGCGATTCTGACTTGGGATAACTAGGTTATGTGAATACACCTAAGGAGATAGCACTTTAGAGAATATACATTCGGTGAGTTATTACTTGGAGGATGGTTATTATCATTTATTGTTTATTATTCCAACAAATGTGTGAATGTTGTAATGTGGTTATGCATATATAATAAGATAAATAATTATATACGGGTAAAGTAATACAGGCCGTGAATTATATTAAATGTATAACCGGTGAGAAAATTATATGAATTTGAAAAGGGGAATGATTAATTAAGTTGATGTTGATAATAACTTAGAAACCATAATTATTGCATACTCGGTTAGAGTAGGGTGGTTGCAAGGCGTTATATCGGTTATCTAGTTATGGGATAAACAACTAGGGGAATTGAATAAGGCGTTAGTCGTGCACATTAGAGGAGGGGTGAGGATGTCCTCAAGAGAGTGCGACACTAACTAAAATATGAAGAGTATGCATACATATTTATTACTACAAGTTAATCATTTGCTAAATAATTTTCCAAATGTTTTGGGTTCTAACCCTTGCTATAAATATTTTTAAAAACCATTTAGGTGTCCAGTCATAGGAAGGCCAGACTTGACTCATTCCAAGGATCCGTTGCTGCAGCATATGTGGATGTTGCGGGAGTTTGATAAGCGCCTCATTCTTTTAATTTATAGTATAGAAATTTCCTATCAGTTACTCGAGCATGTTGCTCACAACTTTTTTTAGTATTTATGTCAGACTTGTTGGGATTTATCACTATCTGTCTTTACTTTTGTTGGATTTGAGCTGATGGTTTATTCAGTCAGTTTATTTAGACGTGAATAGTTGATTTTAGTTAATTGTGATTGTTTAAATTATTTTTATTTCCACATGAGTATTTCATTAATTTAATGGAAGAAAAAACTTGTCACCAGTCTAATTTCTCACTTAGGTGGTTAGTAATTAAAAAGGCGACAGTGATGCTAAGAATGAACCAACTGAGAAACCTATTCTAATTTAATTTAGGACTGATCACCCGGGGTTAATTAGGTGGGGTGTCAAAATAAGGTGAGTGTTGATACCAAAAATTATCAACCTTCGTGGACCAATCAGAAATGGGCACTTGTCTCCATACGTAGAAACAATCCAAGTCAGCAGCCACCTCATTATCCCAAAGATAGTTGTTCGACACGCATGCCGACAAACATGAAGAATGTAGACCATCAAAGTAAATGAACACTCACCACTTGGGGGAAACAACCAAGGGTCCGTTTGCACATGGTTTAGACTATCAACCGTCACATTCATTATGTACGTTATAAATGCTTGAATATATAAAGGCATTTCAACCCTTAATCTTCGGGTCTCTATAAATACATTGTATTCATTTAACAAAAGGCAAGAGAGAACATATTCTACGATATTCTTCTCAACAAGAGTACCTATTTTTTTCAATAACTCAAATCAATACTATAACAGTGGACGTTATAACAATGGAAGTGGGCTTTCTTACACGACCGAACCACTTCAAAAACTCTTTGTCTCTTGTTTATTTATTTCATTACAATTTTATATTTTTACCTGTGATTAGAAAAATGGTTCTAGTCCATTTTTTCACATCAAAAGAATGGCGTCGTATGTGGGAATGTCTGTCTAATGTCTTTCTCTATCTTATACATCTTTGTTTAAGGTAAATGAATGATCCTGAGAGTAGTACCATAATTAAAGGCAATAATACCGTCCCATCTGCTCCACCTACTGCATCCTACTTGAATGGAATTCTTGCAAGTATGGCCAGAGGGCTGGACGTCATTCAGGAAATAATAAGGCAATTGTCTCAATCATTACAAGCCAGATCTCTGGCTATTTCTAGGAAGCAAACGATTCCTTCATTGAGGAGAGGAATTCCACCTTCACCTCCTAGGCATAACTGACATAGCTATTCTAGATCTTCACAAGGTAGGTCTTACTGTCGAGGAGTGAGTTCGTCTCTCAGATCCATAAAATTCTAATATGGAAATTCTCTTTCTCCTAAAAGACCAAGCATCTTAGAAAGATTGATAATTTCTTCACCTTTTGATCGTTTGGGACCCTGAGGACATATGAATACTCCCAAAGACTTATCCTAAGCTAATGAACATCTACTTGAACATCATCAAACATCAATCAGGTCGAGATCTTGCATCCGACGATCTGTGCATGCTGAGCAAACTTCTTAGGAAGAGAGCTCAACGCAAACACATGGTCGAGATAGTCGAGCTTCTTCACACAGATTTTATGCATGCAACCCTTCATGAAAATTATCAATCTAATGATTAGAATATCAACTGGGAGAAATGGCCAAGGAAAAGAGTCCAATGCAGTGGAATTTTGTTAAGGGATTTCCCTTCATCTAGGCAATTTTTTATTTCCCAACTCCATCCATGTTTAAAACCTGGTGGTTACTCCTAAATATGATGGAAAAACTGACTCAGTTTTACACATTGAGTAGTATTAGGCTGCAGCTGACATATATTATGTTCCTGATGAAATGAGATGTAGAGCTTTTTCAAGAACCATTATTAGTTCATCCCGAATATGGTATAATAACTTACCCTGAGGATAAATTGTCAATTTCAATTAGCTTGTCGAGTTATTCATCAGCGACTTCTGTTTTGGGGTCAAGCTAGTGAAGAGGGTAGCCAACTCTTGAGTGTCATGTGGCGAGCAGGGGAAACCACCAGAGAATACATCACTCATTTTAACAACGAGAAACTTAAAATGGTTGATTATGAAAAAAAACATCACCGTTTTGATGAGTGGATTACATCCAAAAAAGCTATATTATGCTTTGGCAAATGATCCTCCTAAAACCATGACTAAGCTCATAGCCAAGGCAAGAAAAATCATGAATACTGAGGAAGAAATGGCTCCAAATCAAAGTCCTTCCACTAAGTCTGAGAAGAAGGAGCAGAAAGATCAGAAATAGAAGAAAGATGATAAGCTCAAAAAGTATGGAACATATACTCCATTGACGATCAATATTAACCATATCCTAGAGTAAATTAATCATAATAAAGATTTTTGATGGCCCAAGAAGTTGAGGGAACCACCCAATATGAGGGATAAATCAAAACACTATGACTTCCATAAGGATTATGGCCACCGGACCTATAACTGTATCTCTTTGAGAAACGAAGTGGAATCCCTCTATCACCAAGGAAAGCTGAACAAATTTGTTGATCAACGAAAAAGAAGAGAGACTGGTGGAAGGTCAAATTATCGATTCAAACCCAAATATGACAGGAAGTAAAACCCTAAATATGGTTCTAAAAATGATCCCAACCTACCGAAGTATCCAAAATAACCAGAACTTGAAGTATTTATGGTATGTTTTATCTCTTTTGATTGTCATGTAATTACAGGTGGAGATGCAAGAGGAGGAGATCAAACTATAGAGATAAAGGCCTACCTAAATGAAGTAAAGGCCTATTCCCATATCCTACGAATCAATCTGAATGAAGATGATAGGCCTAGGAAAGTCAATAAAAACAAAGTGGTAATTGTCTTTTCCAAGAATGACCTATCTGGGGTAGTGTATCCCCACGATGACTCATTGGTCATCAAGTTTAAAATTCAAGAATCCATCATCGCCAAGGTTCTTATTGATAACGGGAGCTCAGTTGATATCATGTTATACCCCTGCTTTCAGAGTTTGGTATTGAAAATTCGTCAGTTGGAACCATACCACATGCCATTGATAGATTTTTTAGGAGAAAAATTCTACCCCCTGGTCTAGTCAAGCTAGAAGTGTTGTTCGGCACTTGGCTAATCAGCCTCACCGAAAAGATAAGCCTTTTTATGATGCATAAAAAAGTTCAGTCTGATTATAATGTTATCTTCAAATGGGTAGGACTAAAGAAGTTTGAAGCTGTACCATGCACATTCCATCAATGTTTAAATTTCCCCACTCACTTTGGGGTCGGTGTTGTGAAAGGTGATCAAAAGGTGGCCAGATAATGTTATTAATACTTTGTGAGCAAGAAGATTTTGTTGATTTAAAGAAGAAGAACACCTATTACCAGGTAGACATTACGGAGCCCAAAAACGAGTCAGAAATTAACACCCTGGATCCCCGAGATAAAACAAAGTTAGTCAAAGGGAAGATCGTTAAAGCCACCGAAAGCATAATCATTGATGATGACAAACTGGAGGGAACCACTCAGATCTTCTCCACACTAGATCCACTCCTCAAAGAAGAATTGATTGCGTTCTTGAGACAACACAGAAATGTGTTCGTTTGGAGTCACGAGGATATGCCTGGGATTGATCTCACCTTCCTTTATCATGATCTCATTATTAATAAGGATGCCAAGCCGATTAAGAAAAGGCATAGGGTGTTCAGTCTGGAGAAAAAAATAAGATATACAGGAAGATATGGAGAAACTATACAAGGCCCTATTCGTTAACGATGTCAAATATCCAGAATGGTTGGCCAATGTTGTGATGGTCAAAAAGAAAAATGATACGTGGAGAGTGTGTGTAGATTTTACTAATCTTAATAAAGATTGCCCAAAGGACCATTTTCCTTTTCCTAAATTTTATCAGTTGGTGGATGTCATATCAGGAAATGAGAGGTTGAGCTTCATAGAGGCTTATTTTGGGTATAACTAGATAAGAATGAAACCAAAAGACAGGAAAAACACTTCTTTCATTACTAACCGAGGTAGTTATTGCTACAATGTAATGCCCTTTGGGCTCAAAAACGCTGGAGCAATGTACTAGAGATTAGTTAATAAGGTGTTTGAAGAGCAGATTGGGAAAAATATGGAGGCTTATGTACATTATATATTACCTAAAAGTAAGAAAGCTTCAGATTATATCAAAAACATCAATCAGACTTTCGATCAGCTGCAAAAGTATCAGATGAAGCTAAATCTGACCTAGTGTTTGTTCGGTGTACAAGAGGGAATGTTCCTTGGCTTCATAGTAAGCCAAAGATGAAATGAAGCTAACCCTACCAAAATTAGAGCTTTGATAGAAATACAGTCTCTGGCCTACATGAAGGTTGTTCAAAGACTTACTAGTAGAGTAACGACTTTAAACCATTTTATTCCTCTAGCAACAAATAGGTGTTTACCATTCTTCAAGGCACTTTGAAAGACCTTTGACTGGAATGCAGAGTGTGAAGAATCATATCAAGAATTGAAGAAGTATCTCGGATCACCACCTTTATTGTCCCAACTTATTTTGGGAGAAAAATTGCACTCATACTTAGTTGTTTCTGAATCCGTAGTTAGCTCGACACTCGTTCGGTTAGATAATGGGATCCAAAAACTAATCTACTACACCAACAAAGAATTCAAAGGAACCGAAATTAGGTACCCCCACTTGGAAAAACTAGCCTTAGGTCTCATTAAAGCCTCAAAGTTCATAAAGCCTTATTTCTAAGCACACACCATAATTGTGTACATTGATCTACCTCTTTGATAAGCCCTCTATAAACCTGAGAAGTCAGGAAGATTGGTGTACTGGACAGTAGAATTGGAGAATATGACATCGTCTACGAACTAAAGTCATCATTGGAAGGACAAGCTTTGGAGGATTTCATTATAGATTTCACTTATCTAGAGGTTATCGGCCAGTAAAACTTGCACACCGAGCAGACTTCTTCAAATGAGAGCTCAACTTAAAAGAAAGCTAAAGTCGTAGCCGACCAACTTATATCATCCAAAACTCAATAAATGGATCAAAAATATGTAGAAGGAAGTAAAAAGATATTTTGCCATGGAGTTCTATCTGCAAAATACTTTACCAGTGATATTCCATTGTGGAATTTATATATAGATGGATCTTCATACACAATTGGAAGTGGAGAAGTTATCATAATTAATACTCCTGACGATATTAATGTTAAATATGCCCTTAGGTTTCAATTTAAGGCATCAGACAATGAAGTTGAGCATGAAGCTTTGATAGTAGGATTGGAATTAGCCCATTCATTAGGCATCAAGCAAGTAGTGGCGCACAGTGATTCACAGTTGATTGTCATCCAAGTGCTTCATCTATATGGAGTTAAGGGAGATTTAATGACTAGATACTTGACCAAGGATATGGACGTCATTATTAAATTTCCATGCATGCAAATGAACAGGATACCAAGAATAGTTTATGCACTTTCTTAGCTAGCTTCGGGAATAGAACTCCGGAAAAGCATTCTAATTGAGATCTTGGTAAGGAGGAGCATAGATGAGGATCCAATGATCAATTTTTTTATTGTAGATTTGGGACCTTACTGAATGGATACAATTAGAGCTTACATTAAATAAGGAACCCTACCAGCTGATCCCAAAGAAAAAAAAAATCTCTTATACAAAACAACTCGATATGTATTGGATAAAGGAGTCTTATATATAAGGGTATGTACTATCTCCTTATCATGTTGTGTCCATCCATTAGAGGTTGAAGATTTGATTAAGGAAATGCATGAAAGTTCTTATGGAGGTCATTTAGCCGGTCGGTCGTTACTCCAGAGAATTAACACACAGGGATACTACTAGCCTATTATAAGGGCAGACTATAGGGCCTTCAAAAGAAAGTGTGATAAGTGCTAGAGGTTTTTTCCAATTCACAAAGCACACAATTCTGCTCTGGCACTGATTACTCCTCCTTGGTTATTCGCCATTTGGGTAATTAACTTAGTAGGCCCACTACCGACCACCAAAGGCAAGTTTAAGTACCTGATAATTGTTAAAGATTATTTTACAAAATGTGTGGAAGAAGATCCATTGATAGATATGCATTATGAGCAAGTGTACCAATTCATTTAGAAGAACATTATATGTAGGTATGGCCAACCCTATATCTTTAAAACAGATCATGGAACCCAATTCGATAATGATGAATTTGAAGCATACTATGTTGAGTCTAAGATCCAAAATCTCCATTTCACACCAAGTCATCCATAAAGCAATGGTCAAATGGAAGTGACAAACATAACCTTGCTCAATGGACTGAAGAAAAGACTTGATGTTGATCAAGGCATATGGATTAATGAGTTGCACTCCGTTCTTTAGGCTTATAGAACAACGCTGAGGAAAACAACTAGAGAAACACCTCATATGCTTGCGTTTGGGATAGAAGCCATGATGCCTGTCAAGATAGGCCTACCAGCTCACAAAGTGATGAATTTTAATTCTACCAATAGTGATTTGATAAGAATATTGGACTTAGACATGCTATAAGAATTCCGATAAGATGTTGACCTCAGAAATGCTGCCTATTAAAAAAGGACTGCTCACTTTTACAACAAGATGGTCAAGCCAATCAACTTAAAAGAAGGCGACTATGTCCTCAAAAACTTCATCCAGAAGGGCAATAAGCTTGAGGCCAATTAGCATGGCACGTATAGTAGACCAAGGAATTTTAGACTTGAGACACTTGATGGGGAGGAATTAAAGCACCCTTGGAACGCCAAGAACCTTCGTAAATATTATCAGTGAATATAGGCATTGAGAAATTGTATTTCTTTTTACTTTATGTTCAACACAACTATAATTGAAGTTCAATAAATATCTTTGTTTTAGTTCCCTCAATTTGTTTTTGATTTTTTTTGGATTACACCTATATACATCCACTACAATTAACAAATAAAAAATGTCTTTTGGTCTTCAGCTCTTGCCAATCAATAGCACTTACTTGATCAAGTTGAACTCATCTACCGATCAACAACACATACTTAATCAGGTTAAAATTACCAAATCAGAGATACACCAATATCTTAATGCACTGTCGTATCTCGCCCAAGTTATTACTTCATGTATGACTTCATATGTACAAGTCACGGATAAAAAGTTATCACTTCATGTATGACTTCGTATTAACAAGTCACGAACAAGAAGTATTACCCGACCAAGTTAAATACAGGAATACACACTTAACACAATTGGTCGGCACTAATAATTTACTTCATGTATGACTTCGTCTTTGTCAAGTCAAGAACAAGACGTTTGTAAAACTCCGTATATAACTCAAACAGTTAATAACAATTTTACCCTACTAAGTTAAATATAGGAAGACATGTATGCATTCCTAACCATTGGAATACACATATATATTCCTCATACATATGGTTGCAACTGAGAACCGATGCTTAACTTGGATCAATAAAACTATTAGTAGTTTCATCTAAGTGCATTAGTCGAATCTATGGCCCTTCGATCACAGTTTAATAATTCATTATTAAATTATGAAAGACTGAATAACGGCGGTGTGATAATTGATTAAATTAATTTTCAAGTTTCCAAGTAACCCTTATTTAATTAGAGTCTACTTTTAAATCAAATAAATACGGCCCCTAAACATGCAGCTAAATCAACCCATAAAAAAAGCATGCAACGCATTAAATATGCTGAGACACAGATTTGAGGAAAAAACCCCTTTCGGGTAAAACCTTTATTTCACTATGAATATATAAATCGCAACTTACAATTACATAGAGAAATATGCAATGGATCAACGCGCAACCAACCCAAAAAGACACGCAGTCTTGAACTCATCAAGAGAATACGTGCAACACTCTCCAAGGACTCGCAGCCCAAACAACAAAGGAAGAACCGCAAATATCCTCAATGACACGGAGCCATAACACTTCGTAGAGACTCCCTCAGCAATAACACACATCTCTCGATTGCAAAGATCTCCCCACAAAGGTTGAACAATAGCAGAGCTTGTGTTCTAGGGTTCTAAAATATTCGCCCAAGTAATTAGGATTTTTGTGTGTGAATTAAAAAGATGTTTGGCACATAAAAACTCGAAGCCTTGTTGTGTTTGAACTCTTAGAAACATTTTTCTCAAAGTCTTAGAAAATACATCACCAAAAAAGGAATATATATAGGTAATTTGAGTTGGTGGAAAAAATCTTTGCAGATCTGTTTGAGATTATCAAATCCGGATCGGTTCGATTTTGATGTCGGATCGGTCCGGTTATCGGATCGGTTCATTTTTTAAAATCACTCTATCGGTTCGACTTCGATCTGGGTATACTGGTTTTGGTTCAAATCGGATCGATTCATTTTTAAAAAGGATCGGATCGGTCCGGGATCGGATCGATTTGTTTTTAAAAGGACCGGATCGGTCCGAGTTACCAGTAAAAAAATTTCTTTTTAAAAAAACTCATTTTGATTAAAAAGGCTTACTTCTTTTTTTTTTATAAAATCATTTTATAAAAGTTTCCCAATACTAAGTATGAAACTTTAAGGGACTTAAAAACAAAACTTTACCAAGTTCATTCTCGCAGAGATTATGATGTTGAAGATGCTTTGATATTCGGATCCGTTGATGTAGATGCGATCTTGAATTTGTTCAATGGAGTAACGGCGTATGACATACATATTGACAATGGACAAAGATGTCCTTACAAATCTTCCCATATGTCTATGCCGGTACATACATAAAAAAATATCCGAATTATCAACTAATGACCTATACAAATCTACCCTCCCATGAACCCTAAAGATGGAAAGATACAAATGTTTAAATCTTCATCGTTTGTTCTTCAATCTTCAACAATCATCAAAGCTCAAAGCTTTTCTCATCAGGGTGTGCAACATATTGATCTTTAATCTTCGTACCTACACACATGAGACAAAGAAAATACCACGTGACATATCGAGATTGAAATGAGATAAACATAGATACCAATTTATGATAAAAACATAAGCTAAATCTCAAAAAACTCCCCCAAAATTCAAAATCGAGGTGTCACGGTACATAAAACAAGACATCAAACAATATGGCAAACGTGTATCTTGCAAGAAGATGCAAAAACAATTCACAAACTCTTTTTGATTTTTCATTTTTTCATACAAAAATAAGATACATTTGAAAAAAATATGCTACAAAAATCACACCATGGATTTAGACTCAAACAACCAAGTCATGGAAATGGAATGAATGGGTGTGAACACATTCGATAGGTAAATCAACTCAATCAATCATATGTGCACGATGCATATTGTACCCCTAACAATGAGCATCAAAAGAATCCTTAGGTGTAAAAGTTTGTTGAATTTAGATGACATCGTCTTATGCAAATCAACAAAACAAAGTCAAAGTGATTTCCACACCAATAATGTTCAAAACTATGTAGCACATTTTCAAACATTTCAAGGACGTGCAAACCCGTTTTAAATTCTCCAACCAAACACCCTCATGCATATTTTCTTTTAGAGGTGTATAAACTAAATTCTCAAACTTTGGAGAATTGGTGCAAAAACCTAAATGGCCCCTTTTTGGCATGAATATCGTTTTATTGCCTTTCAATTTTTTCGAGCTCTTTTAACCTCTTTGGACCCCGGATAATAAAATTCCTCCATTTTTAGGTCCAATTTAACGGTGGCTTAGTATTTGCAAAGGCAAAATGAACCTTTCGCAGCCCTTCCCCATTTTAAAACAAAGCACACAAAATGGTTCTTATATGCCCAATTCCCTTATAAAAATGATCGCGCTTGGTTCGTTTTAAGGTAGGATTGAAGTGAAAATAACCAACCATCATGTGATAAGACAAGTGCAATAATCAAACAAATTCGTGCATGTGTGCAATAAAGGAAAGTATGTGTCAAACATGTAGGAAGAAACACTTAATTACATCTTAATGACTCCAAACATTATAAAGCACCAAGATGACATGATATATTGTCTCAAAACACTATCAAATAGTCACATGAAGAAATGGAATGAAATTGTGGCTTGTTCATCCTAAGTGTCTATCCATAAATGGTGCAAGATAAAATACAAAAAACTTTTTGGATTTTCTCAAAATTTTAGCAAAAATAAAATCTTTTTGTATTTAAAAAAAAATTCTAAACAAATATACAAAAGATACACACTAGCAATAGGCATATAATATCATCGTGAAAATCATCCTATGCTAGTAAACAAGTCAAACCTCAATCATTAGGTGCGGAGGGATTTTCCAAAGGTGGTGACAACTTACGAAAAACCTCCATCAATTCTTGTGAAGTTTTGACTAAAAATTTAACTTGCTCACCTAAATGTGCAAACTCTCTCATGTAATCTCTGGGAGCATGTAAAGTATCATGTGTGGGTGCATGTGTGTCAGAAACATGTGTGGTAGCAAAACGTGACACATACCCCAGCTTAAAACAAAATGCCCTAAGGTGACCTTACCTCTTGCAATGAGAACAAACATAAATAGGCCTAGGAACACCTTTCTCAAAAACACTAGGACGCGCTCTCCTAATAGGAATGGGACGCCTAGGTGGGTTAGGGTGAGACACTTGTGAAACTGTCACAAAAGTGGGAATCGGCTCGGGTACTAATTGGGATGTAGAAGCACTGTCATGACTTATTCCTAAATTCTCACCTTTACCCTTAAGAAACACCTTTTCAAACTTCTTAGGTGATTTCTCAAACTTGTCTTTAACCTCCCTGGCATGTTCGAGATCACTCTCGAGTTGGGATACACGTTTCGTCAGACTAGACAACGTGTTGGTCAAATCACACTTCTCCTTTCTCAAAACCTCCCTCTCTTTCTCCAAATCTAAAACTCGACAACCTAAATCTTGATTATACTTATTTATTTTCAAGGTCCTGGTGTACAAATTTCTAAAAGCGTTTGGAGCTCACTTTCATCTCCACTATCCACCTCACTTTCTTCCTCAATCGAAGAACACAAGTCACTATTATCGCTCTCGTGTGCGCTATTGTGAGACAAAGTGGGTGTGATCACACGACTAGAAAAAGTGACAACCATCCCATGTGCTAAACCTTTATCGGACTCATCTCCCTCATCATCCTCATTATCACTAAGTGTGGCAGGCATGGCTACTTTCTTCCCTTTCTTTCTAAGCCATGTAGGACATGCAAACAACTTATGCCCCTTACCCCCACATTCAAAACAAGTGAAGTTCTCAAAATCTATCTAACATTCTTCATCCGAGTCATTCTCTTTTTCCCTCTCACCACTTTCTTTGGCCTTTCCTTTCCTTTTATTTTTCTTAAAAAATTTCCTTTTATTGGAAGAATTATTTTTGTTCATGTTGAGAAATTTTTTAAAGTTTTTTGCAAACAAGGCCATATCATTAAAATCGAAGTCTCCCTCAGAATCGGACTCACAATTTTTTTTTTCTTTTTCTTACGATGATACTTTAAAGCAATGCCATTATCCTTAGCCTTAATGGTTTGGGGAAACATGTCAATCTCATAGGTTTGAAGATCTCCTACAAGTTCTTCCAACTTAAGTGATTCCAAGTTTCCCAAAGAGTTCAAAATAGTGACTTTAGGAATAAAGCATTTTGGGAGAGATCTCAAAATATTTTTAACGACACGCGTGTTATCAATCACCTCACCCAAATTAAAACATGTGTTAATAATGTCCGACAAACGTGCATAAAAATCATCAAAGCATTCAGACTCAAACATGGTGATTGTCTCAAATTGGGTGGCCAAATTTTGTAATTTAGACTCTTTAACAGCATTCGTACCCTCATGTGTCAATTTCAAAACATCCCAAGCCTCTTTAGACGTGGTGCACGACATAATTCGGTGAAACTCATCAGGAGTGACGGATCCAGAAATAGCACTAAGACCACGGGAATTAAAATTAGACATTTTATAATCATCTTCGATCCAGGATAACACGGGTTTTAAAGAGGTGATGTTATTAACAGTGACCGTGGGAGGAGTCCATCTATTTTCATAGAGCAACCAAACACTCTCGTCAATAGCTTTTAAACTAGATTTCAAGCGATCTTTCCAATAGGCATAATTATTTCCATAAAAAATAGGCATCTTATTAAATGAACGTTCCATTGGAAAATTTTCGATTTTTTCACAAAACTGATTTTAAAAAAATCAATATCACACGATTTTGCAAAAAATAGAAATACGCGATAAATTAGTGGAACCGGCTCTGATACCAATTTGAAAAACTGAATAATGGCGGTGTGATAATTGATTAAATTAATTCGCAAGTTTCCAAGTAACCCTTATTTAATTGGAGTCTACTTTTAAATCAAATAAATACAACCCCTAAACATGCAGCTAAATCAACCCATCAAAAATAAAGCATGCAACGCAGTAAATATGCTGAGACACAGATTTGAGGAAAAACCCCTTTCGGGTAAACCCTTTATTTCACTATGAATATATTAATCGCAACTTACAATTACATAGAGAAATCTGCAATGGATCAACGCGCAACCAACCCAAAAATACACGCAGTCTTGAACTCATCAAGAGAATACATGCAACACCCTCCAAGGACTCGCAGCCCAAACAACAAAGGAAGAACCGCAACTCTCCTCAATGACACGCAGCCATAACTCTTTGTAGAGACTCCCTCAGTAATAACACGCATCTCTCTGTTGCAAAGATCTCCCCACAAGGATTGAACAATAGCAAAGCTTGTGTTTTAGGGTTCCAAAAGATTCACACAAGTAATTGGGATTTTTGTGTGTGAATTAAAAAGATGTTTGGCACATCAAAAATAAATGTCTTGTTGTGTTTGAACTCTTAGAAATGTTTTCTCAAAGACTTAAAAAATACACCACCGAAAAAGGAAATTATATAGGTAATTTGAGTTGGTGGAAAAAATCTCAGTAGATTTGTTCAACATTATCAAATCCAAATCGGTCCGATTTTGATGTCGGATCGGTCCGATTATCGGATCAGTTCATTTTTTAAAAACACTCTATCGATTCGGCTTCGATCCGAGGTATACTAGTTTTGGTGCAAATATGATCGATTCATTTTTAAAAGGACCGGATTGGTCTGGGATCGGATCGGATCGGTTCATTTTTAAAAGGACCGGATTGGTTCATTTTTAAAAGGACCGGATCGGTCCGGGTTAGCAGTAAAAAAATTTATTTTCAAAAAAACTCATTTTTATTAAAAAGACTTACTTCTTTTTTTATATAAAATCATTTTATAAAAGTTTCCCAATACTTAGTATGAAACTTTAAGAGACTTAAAAATAAAACTTTATCAAGTTCATTCTCGTAGAGGTTATGATGTTGAAGACGCTTTAATATGCGGATCCGTTGATGTAGATGCAATCTTGAATTTCTTCAATGGTGTAACGGCGTACAACATACATATTGAAAATGGACAAAAATGTCCTTACAAATGATAACTTAGTTGACTGATTGATTAACTAATCCTAAGTTTACAACACAAAAGTATGAATTTTTGTTTAAATACTAATTGTATTGCATTGAAGATCAAATGACTACAGAATACAAAAAAGTTATTCAACTGGATGTTTTTCTTGAGCTTTGGAAGTTTGTGGCACTCTTTTTTTTGCACTCTCTCCATACCAATAGGATTATAATCCAGGGTATAAGGGGAATTGATGAAGTTAAAATCCCTCAACATTTACCTATTACTTCTGCTCGTCACATTGATTACATGATGAGAATGAACTATATCATGCACATCATGAAGATCGTAATCCACTAAGTATTAGGTGATTAAGAATTGGGGAATAGCATAAGAAGGAATCCATAATATGTCCAATTTAAATGGCTTGTTACAATCCATCAAACTAGGCTCATTCTAGTACCATAGCTCATTGTTTTGATCATATTTCAACAAGGTCAGCAAGTTGGTCCATCCCATATGTAACCTTCAAGATGACTCGGGCAAGGTGATCATAAACATCGGTAAGGGCCTCATTGTAGACTTGCATCCATACCTCCTTAGGTTGTTTATGAAATTGAAAGGTTAGGCTTTCAACCTGGTGTTGAAGTTTCTTCAAGACATCACTCCTCACTTTCAACTGAACATATTGGTCGGCGATGGCTTTATCCTTAGCGTCTAGCTAGATAGAAAAATTAGTAATGACTTGACTCTTCACTTTTAGCTGGGCATCTTGGTCGGCTAGTGTTTTTTTAGTTCTTGCCTCTTTTATGATTGGTTGAATAGCTATTTGTGGCCTGGAATTTTTCCTAAGTTTATCTTTATATAGTGCTTTAAGTTCTTCTACTAATTTGTCATTCTCAAATTCTAAGAAAGAAGCACCCTCATCAGCACCACTGGCAAACGACTTCTTTAGGCTATCGAACTCATTTCTAAGCTGATTTTTTTTCCTCTTCAAGAAGTTTGGATACCTCCCGAGCTTCATCTACTTCTAGGTTCAACCAGAACTCTTTTCTTTTGTGTATAGAGTCATACTCCACAAACTTCTTCTCAAAGCCCCAACCTTCACTCAATGCTTTGTACTTAGCCTCATGGTCGACATGGAGAGAAGCTAAAAAAAATGTATGGTCTTTGTAAAAATCATCAATCATCTCATAATAAGAATTATTATTTTCCACCGCCCTATCCAACAAGAAATGAATATGGATGTATGACTCCTTAACTTGGTCGAACACATCTAGACCAAGTAATCCAACTAAGTCTTCTTTGGATAAAGGAACATGGCTAGCTTCCAGAAGATTTCTACTCCTCCTGAGCATGTTAGATCAACGAAAACTATGGTTGTTTTCCAAACACCAAACTGAGAATTACAAATATAAGAAGACAAGTGTGATTACTGAGCAAACATAATATGAAGCGTGTGACTACATGAAGATAACTCAGCCAAAAAAGAAGGCATAAGTATGATAAATGCAATGCATTCATCCAAAAGGAAATATTTTCATTAATAAACAAGGAGGTATTACATAATCATGATCCTATTACAAGGCAGAAGAACAAAAATAAAAACGAAAGGAGTTGAACCTTATCTTTATCCTGAACATTACTCCTAGAAGGCATCTTGGCAGAAGGGATGCCTTCATCAATGGGATTTAAGGCAGAGCTAGAAAGTTGAATGGAGGGTTTTCCAGACCCTTCCTGTGACAACCCAAATATAATTATGATAAATTATGTTTAAATCATGATTAGATTATGTGATATGGATAATATGTTATTGGTATATATAATGTTAAGTCTTATATTTAGTCTAATCCTAGCGTCATAAAGCATGAAATATTGAATTAGTTACAAATGTGAAATTTTGAAGTTTTGGGTAGGAATATTCATGTTTAAGACTAGTTTTAACCTTTATGACATAACAATTGACTTGAGGTGAAAAATGGACATTTTTAGATATATGAGTTAGGTTTGCAACACAACAAATGGTTCATCGAACGGACATCCGAGTAGGAAGATATTGTCTTTTTATGAACAAGGGGTAAAGTAGTCATTTAGCCTTAAATAATATTTTGTTTTATATAATGCCACTTGTTATATTTTGATTGGACCAAGGGGGGTGACCTTATGCTGACTTATAACCCTTGAATTATTCTCTGCCTTCAGCATATTTTAGCCATGGCAGAGTTTTAACCTAAGTAAAGAGAATTTTGAAGTTTAGGAAGAAAGTGTGAGGAGAAATTGAAGAAAAATTCATAGAAAATTACATAAAACCCCTAAGGTAATTTCATCCATAAATATTATTTTATTTTTGTGTATTGATGATTTAAATGATAGAAATAATCATTTGTTTACTAAAATTCCATGTCATGATGTGTACTCATGGATAGATGCATGTTTAAGTAAACTTGAATGTGTAAACCCTTGAAATTGCTTTGTTTAGAAACCTTGTGTATTCAAACTATCATATCTTTTTATATAATTACTTAAATTGATTGATTTCAATTGGAGATTAAAATAGAGTCATATATGTATATAATATCCCAAAATCAAGTCAAAATACCAAGAATTGAATCTTGGGTGATGGTTTGAAGTTCGGGTATGAAATCTTCCCCAAAAGAGTAAATATGCATACCATATATTTGATGTTTTGCTTGACATAGCAAATGAACCTTGAAAATTATGAGATTTTAATCTTGCGTTAATAAATCTGTTTTGTTAAATTGGGAGAAATATCAAAGAAAGTTATGATGTATAAAAATTATGAAAATTCTTGGAAGATGACATAACAATAGATGAGCCTTTAGGGCGGATTTGCTATATGGTAAAGAAATGGGCATATCTTACTCTAAGAAACTCAGAATGATGTGTCGTCTTTTGTCTTGGAAACCTAATATGATAAGGATTGGATTACCAAGAATAATTAAATAAGGTTTGGGTTGTAATTTGAATATGTTAGATACCAAAACCTGAGTATAGATGGGACTTCATTTATAATGAATTATTTGAATTGAATCATATTGTGCTTATGAATTGAGTTATGTTGAAGTTATTCTTTGGACTATTAATATTCTTATGATGATACTAATATTGTTAGAATGATATGCGGGGAAGAAGAGATGATTGAACAAGTACTCGATAAAGGCAAGGGAAAAGCCAGTTAATCTGTCAAGGTGAGTGTACTTACGATTGTTTCATATATACATATATATGAATATAGCTCTAAGAGAAGGATTTGTTTGAATACTTCGGTATTCAGGATTTGATTGGATATTCAAATATCTAGGATTTGTTTGGGTCTTATGATCCAGGATTGGAATTGGACAAAGATCCAATGATTTGATTTGTCTTATGACAAGGATTTGTTGGAACTTATGTTCCAGGATTTGTTATTGCCAATGGGTAGAATTATTTGGATCTTATGATCCAGGATTTGTTATTGCCAATTGGTAGGATTGTTCGGATTTTATATACACATATTCGATATAGAATTATTATTTAATTATAGGGAAGGAGTACCTCACTAAGATTAATGCTTACGGTTTATATTTTAATAGTTAAAGGTTTGTATGTTGCCAGCTAGGATACCATATGACCGATAACTTTGAGAGTTGCACCATTAGAAAGAGCTGGGGTTTAAATATGTAGATTTTATCATTGTCACACTGAAGATTTTAATATACTCACACATTGTATATATTGCGTTAGTATGGATTGAGTTGATGATTGTGAAATTTTATCATAGTTAATCATAGTATTGTATGTCCGGTTAATTATGACTCTGATATTGATTTCATTATTTTATAATAATAATAATATTATGTTCATTACACACAGTGTGAGGGAAAAATATTGATAAATGAAGTATATTTTCCAATGGGCTCAAGATTATGATCCAATTATTTTAATAACTAATGATTAGTATGGATATTGGGTGTGATAATTAGTGGGATCAGAGCGTGGTTATTAATTCTGGACATGTGTGACGGTTAGATGGCAGTATTGCGTTGATTTGATATTTATTAATTATTTATGTACTAACCAATAGTTTTGTATTATAAATTGTTTATAATGGTTGTTAGAACTTTGTTGTATTATAAATAATTCTAGATGGAACCTGGGAATGGACAACATAGAGAAGACGGAGTGGCTTCTTGTACAAACAATACTGAAGTAGATCAGAGTGTTGCTAGAAGGGCTAGAGAGCAAGAACAGCCTACAAAGATGCAAATAATGGCACAAGCAATGATGAGGATGGCAGAGCAATAAGAAAGAAATATGGCGCAAATGGTAGAACAACAGGCTTGATATCTAGAATCAACGACTATGGCCAGGATTTATAAAGAGGCAAGGAAGGAAATGAAAGATTCTATGCATGAGAAGTTTTTAAAGTTGAATCCTCCGGAATATTTAGGGTTAGTTGAACCTACAGAAGCTGAGATGTGGGTTAGAGATCTAGAAAGTATCTTTGTAGTTATGAAGGTTCTAGATAACCAGAAAGTGAATCTAGCTATGTTTAAGCTCAAAGGAGAGGAGAAATATTGGTGGGAAGCCAGCAACCATTTGGTGCCCAGGATGGAAGGTACTGATGTTATTACTTGGGATGAATTTATTAAAGCTTTGTATGTTAAATATTTCCCTAAAGTTTATAGGAGGGAGGAGCTGAGGGAATTTATAAAGTTGACCCAAGGGAAAATGTCTATGAGGGAGTATGAGGCTAAGTTTACTGCGTTGTCTAGATTTGCTACTAAATATGTGGAGAATGAAGAAGATAAATGTAGTAAGTTTCAAGATGGATTGATTTGGCCTATTCAGAATAGAGTGGCCACTTATGAGTTAGAAGATTATGCTTCTCTGGAAAACAAAGCAACGATAGCAAAAGGCAAATAAACCAAGGGGTTACGAGTAGAGAGAGTTTTAAGAAAAGTAGATTTGATGCATTTCAGTCTAAGGGAGGTGAGGGTGGAAGTGTTAAGATAGAACCTCATAAATTTCAGAGAGGTGGTGAAGATAGTGGTAGAGATCTGGGGATATTTGGCAGAGATACTAGGGGTGGAGAATCTTCTAGTCTAGTTAGGAGGTCAGGAAAGGGTGAGGCACCGACGAGAGTTATTACATGTTTCTTTTGTAAAGAGGAAGGGCATTATAAATCTGAGTGTCCTAAGCTTAAGGGATTGTAATGCTACCATTGTCATCAAGTGGGGCATATTAAGAAGAATTTCCCGCAGTTGGCAGAGACTCCAACAGCACATAGTGAAGTAGCAAGCAAAATGTTATCTCCAGGCAGTACAGTGAAAATTATGGGCAGAGGACAAGCTAGTAGTTCCAGGATAGGTGGACGAGTTTTTACAATGAAAGAATCTCAAATTACTCTTGATGTGGTGACAGGTACACTTTCTGTTACTGATAGAAGTGCTTATGTTTTGATTGATCCTCGTTCCACACATTCTTTTGTGTCCTATGCTTTTGCTGTATACCTAAATAGACCATGTACTCGTTTAGATGTGGGGTTGGGTACTTATATGCCTATGGGGAATATGGTTGTAGCTGAATATGCTTTTTGTGATTTTGTTTTGACTGTGGGGTTAAGAGATACAGTTATAGATCTACTTCCATTGGATATTTCTGATTTTGATATAATTCTGGGAATGGATTGGTTATCTAAATATCATGCATCTATGGATTGTTTCGCTAAGGAAAATATTTTTAATATGTTTGGTGAGCCTGAATTTAAATTTGTGGGGGAAAGGAAAGTTGTTCCCAGTTGCATCATTTCTGCTATTCAGACGAGGAAATTATTGAGTAAGGGTTGTGAGGGTTTTATCGCATATGTTCTTGACACTAGTGTGACACCCCGACTAATTAAATACCGGGTAGCTACTCCTTTATTAAATTAATACAAAATGCCAAGTTGGTTCAGTTAATAGCATCACTATCGAAAACATTTTTGATAATTACTAACCACCTAGTATTTAAAAAGTAAGATGTCAAATTTTAAAATAAGTCTGATTAACATGCATTGAAAGAACAGTGAAAGAGTAACATAACCATACACCATAGAGTCTCAATAAGGTAACCAACAAATAATAGTAAGTCCGGAGGAAAACTCCTCACATCAATCCCACAACTGAAATAAATAAAATAGTGAATCCTGAATTAATTACATGCCAAAGATCTGAATAACTGAAATAAGAAATGTCTCTAATAGAAATGGGCGACATGCCCTACAAATGATGAAACTAAATATGGAGTCAAGACAAAAGAAGCGTCTACTAGAAAGGCCCTGTAACTTCCACAACAGCTACAGCTCGTCACCTGAATGGAAATACTATGCACGGTGTCCTTGTGACTGGGCACCTAAAAGGTTTTTACAAAAAAATAGATTTGAAAGCAAACGGGTCAGAGCCCGAAAGTGGAGAGTATTTTAAAAATAGCAAGTGTTTTAATAACATTAAAACAATGAATGCAAAATACATGTTAGGACGTGCAATCACATGAAATCCTCACCTCTCGACTAATTGTGCACTCCTAACGTACCGTACCCATCTAAGTGACATTCATATCTAACTAAACCGTCATAAGTTCTACCACTTTCTACTCGATTCCCATTATACATTCTAACGTTATCAATTAAATAGAGGTTTTACTTAAACTCGAATTCTCAATTATTAGCAATACAATTCACTACAGGTTATCCCTTTTTATTTTCTCAAAGCGTTGAAATAATTATACTCACAGTATCAACATGAAAGTTCTCATTATTTAAGCGTATATTATCCACGTCATGTATATACAATACAAGCACCCGAGACTAAGCTGCGGTGCACACATACTCTGCTATCCATCCCGGTACATCACGTACATAAGGATCACGCATTTCGAATCTCTCAGGAATCGTTCTCAGATAACAACAATCACAAACAATGGAGGCGAACACAGTCACATCACATGGATCACGCACATACCTACGCTCCCACGATCATCAGTCTTATTAACTTCCCAATAAGTCCTTCTCTGACCTATGTTCTCAAGGTACCAATCTAAATCCGGGCACACAAAGATTACATGGCCCTAAGCGAACATAAACCTCCCGTGATAGCAAGTATGGTAGGTATATCGTACACATAAAATCATATACATATACTAAGCATGAACACATCCTAGTAATTATCATAATTTATTAGTGGTATCCTTCTCATTTTGATACCAACTTATAATGTTATGTAATTCACATATCCCCGGTTAATATTAACATTTAAATCGTCAATTATTCTCACATCGTAATTAGTCACTCACGTCCTAATCCACAATTTTCATTTGGTTCAAATCACACTTCTATGTTTTACTACTCAATATATCCCAAATATCCCAACTATATCAATTTGTCATCAAGGGAATGTTATCTTTACAATTAAACCAGGTTACGGGACATTAGAAATCAAATCAGGCCAAAAAGGCCAATCTGTCTAGTCGTTAGAAGTCTCGTTCGAACGAGGTCGTTCGAACGAGAGTTCGTTCGAATGAAGTGGGCATCTAACGAGATCTCATTCGAACGAAAGGCATCGAATGAACATCCCACTCGTTAGAAGTCAAACTGTCAACTCGTTAGAAGCTCGTTCGAACGAGCTCGTTCGAACGACCTAGGCAGGCCTTCTAACGAGGTGACAGTTTCGAGCCCAGAATTCTCCTATCTCGTCTTTCCCAATTCTCTTCACCTCTAATATCATCTAAACATCATTCCAACAGTATTTCAAGGTTTCTAATCATTCTTAAACATACTTAGGTCGTATTTTAACACATTCATGCGATAAATCTTCCTATACAACACCTAATTATCAAATCTCCCAAAGTTTTTCCCCAAATCTTATGAGTAAGAACCCTAGAATATAAAATCATAAATATCCATAAATAAATCTGTTTTTGTAACATAAAGAGTAGTAATTCTTTTAGTTCAATCACCCAATAACAATTCTACATGCAAACCTATATCAAACTCTGAATTTATAACTCCAATCTCATGGGTTTTTATAAATCTTCCAATACAATGCGATTATATAATTTTCTAATCATGGAAGAAACATTCGCTTGAAATTAACATAATTAAACCACGTGCATCGGATTGTTCTCTGAATTTGGTGTTGAAAGTTGAAGGTTGCCCTATATCTTTCTCTCCCAAGGTTGAAGGTTGAAGATGGAGGTTAAGGTTTTCTCTTTGGGAACTTTTCTAACTTCCTCCTCTAACTCCCGTTGCCCTCTAATCAGTTAATTGCTGGTAATGGCTTAGTGGGTCATTAATATCCTAATATTTAATTCCCAAAATTCGTTGGTTAATAATCTTAAAATTTCAAAATTACCAAAATACCCTTTTAAGTCGTCGGTGTGGCCCAATAATGCCCCGGGTCCCAAACTAAACCCCCGGCTATTATTTTCTGACTATTTCGACCCTTTCGGACGCATTGGCGCACTCAAAATGACCATACGGTTGATAAAAATAAAATTCACTTTTTAATTTAAATATTTACATTCCTTACGCGACTGTCACGCGCGTGCCAACAAAATTTCCCAAATTGTTGTATTTCAGTCTCGCGACAATTTTAATATTTTCAATATTGATATACTACCATATATGCACATTATGATCAAATACCAACTCACATCTCGTTAGTATTTTATCTCGATTAATACCCAATTAATTCGCATTTAATTTAATTAATCCCGTAAATAAATATCAATAAAAGTAGGGGGTATTACAACTAGGAAGGGGGCTTTACAATTAGTCGATGTTCCTATTGTATGAGATTTTCCAAAAGTGTTTCCTAGTGAGTTTCCAGGGTTACCTCCAGAAAGTGAAGTTGAATTTAGTATTAAATTAGCACCGGGGACAACCCCTATTACTATGGCACCGTATAGAATGGCACCTGCTGAGTTACAAGAACTCAAGATTCAGTTGCAGGATTTACTTGATAGGGGGTTCATACATCCTTGTGTATCTCCATGGGGTGCACCAGTTTTATTTGTGAAGAAGAAAGATGGTACCATGCGTTTGTGTATTTATTATAGGCAACTGAATAAAGCTACAATTAAGAACACATACCCTTTACCTCATATAGATGATTTGTTTGATCAGTTACAGGGTGCTAAAGTGTTTTCGAAAATAGACTTACGATCGGGTTATCATCAGTTGAGGGTCAAGGAGAGTCATATTTCTAAAACTTCTTTTCATACTCGGTATGGCCATTTTGAATTTCTGGTGATACCTTTTGGGGTGACTAATGCTCCAGCTGTATTTATAGATCTTATGAACCGGGTACTTCATCCTTTTGTTGATTCATTTGTGATAGTTTTTATTGATGATATTCTGATTTATTCACGTGATATGGTTGAACATGAAACGAATCTCACAACTATTTTGAATCTGTTGAAAGATAAGAAGTTGTATGCTAAGTTTAGCAAGTGTGAATTTTGGCTATCACAAGTTGTATTTTTAGGCCATGTTATTTTTGGAGATGGTATATGTGTTGATCCTAAAAAGGTAGAAGCTATTGTAAATTGGGAGAGGCCCAATAACGTGACTGAGGTGAGGAGTTTTCTGGGTTTAGCTGGGTATTATAGAAGGTTTATTAAGGGATTTTCTTCAACTGCCTTGCCGATGACTAAACTAACCCAGAAAAATGTTAAGTTTGAATGGAATTCTGATTGCAAACTAGTTTTGATGAATTGAAAAAGAGGTTGGTAACTGCACCTGTTCTTACTCTTCCTCGTGGTGGAGATGGCTTTGTTATTTATGCTGATGCTTCACATCAGGGATTGGGTTGTGTTTTTATGAAGCATGGTAAGGTTATGACTTATGCTTCTAAGTAGTTGCGTACACATGAACGTAATTATCCTACACGTGATTTGGAACTTACTGCTATTGTGTTTGCTTTGAAATTGGGGCGTCATTATCTATATAGTGAGGTATGTGAAATTTTTACTGGCCATCAAAGCCTTAAATATTTATTTACTCAGAAGGACTTGAATTTGAGGCAGAGACGATGGATGGAGTTAATTAAAGATTATGATTGCACAATTCACTACCACCCAGGGAAGGCAAATGTAGTTGCAGATTCTCTGAGTAGAAAGGTTTCGGGAAGGTTATCTTGTATTCACTATAATAGAGTTTCCTACATCATGGAGTTGAGATTGATGGGAGTAGAATTGAAGCTAGCAGACGGGGACCTGTTCTTTGCTCATGCAAGCGTGAGGCCTTTATTAACTACTCGTATTCGTGATTTGCAAAGTCAAGATCCTTTTCTTGAAAAGAAACGATAAGATGTCTGAGATGGTAAGTCTGAAGAGTTTTGTATTGTGAATGACGACACTTTATTGTATAAGCAACGGTTATGTGTGCCTAATGTGGGTGGATTGAAAGAGGAAATTTTATATGAGGCTCATAATTTCATTTATACTATACATCCTAATAGCACTAAAATGTATAGAAATTTAAAGAAGCATTATTGGTGGAATAATATGAAGAAGTTAATAGACGATTGTGTTGCTAGGTGCCTTATATGTCAGCAAGTGAAAGTGGAGCATCAGAAACCTACTCGTCTGCTTCAGCCATTACCAATACCAGAATGGAAATGGGATCACATAACGATGGATTTTGTAGTTGGACTTCCTCGATCTCAGAAGGGGTCAGATTCGATTTGGGTAGTGGTGGACAGATTGACCAAGTTCGCTCATTTTCTAGCAGTCAAGACTACGTATACAATTGATAGGTATGCTAGATTGTATGTTAATGAGATTATTCGATTGCATGGATCATCAGTATCTATTGTTTCAGATAGGGACCCTACTTTTACATCCATATTTTGGGATAGCTTGCAGTTTTCTATGGGTACTAACTTGAAGTTTAATACGACTTTTCATCCTCAGACAGATGGGCAGCCTGAAAGGACAATACAGATTTTGGAACATATTCTTAGATCTTGTGTGCTTGAGTTTAAAGGAAATTGGGATGAATATTTTCCTTTGATAGAATTTTCATATAACAATAGTTTTCAGTCTACTATTGTTATGGAACCATATGAAGCATTGTATGGTAGACGGTGTCGGACACCCGTATGCTGGGGTGAATTTGGTGAAAGGAAGATAGAGGGTCCAGAGTTGATTGAAGTTACCACTAAAAAAGTGAAGATTATTCAAGATAGAATGAGAACGGCTCAAAGCAGACATAAAAGTTATGCGGACAAGCTATGGAAAGATTTAGAATTTCAGAAGGGGGGTTATGTGTTTCTTTGGATATCTCCATGGAAAGGAGTTATGGGGTTTGGAAAGAAAGGTAAATTAAGTCCACGCTACATTGGACCTTATGAAATTCTTGAAAAAGTAAGGATGGTTGCCTACAAGTTAGCGTTACAACTAGAGTTAGCTTGGTTTCATGATGTTTTTCATAATTCTATGTTAAGAAAGAATGTAGCATATCCTTCACACGTATTGGTGGAACAACCTATTGCGTTGAAAGAAGATTTGAGCTATGTTGAAGAACCACTTGCAATCGTCGATAGGAAAGAACAGATATTGAGATCAAAAGTGATCCCACTTGTGAAGGTTATGTGGATAAGGCATTCCATGGAAGAATCTACATAGTAAAGTGAGGATAGCATGAAGATGCATTATCCGTATTTGTTTGATTCGGACAACCAAGATATGTCAATTTCGGGGACGAAATTTCCTAACAGTGGGAGAATTGTGACAACCCAAATATAATTATGATAAATTATGTTTAAATCATGATTAGCTTATGTGATATGGATAATATGTTATTAGTATATGTACTGTTATGTCATTATATTTATTTTAATCCTAGAGTCATAAAACATGAAATATTGAATTAGTTACAAATGTGAAATTGTGAAGTTTTCGGTAGGAGTGTTCATGTTTAAGACTAGTTTTGACCTTTATGACATAATAATTGACTTGAGGTGAAAAATAGACATTTTTAGATATATGAGTTATGTTTGTAACACAACAAACGGTTCATCGAACAGTCATCCGAGTAGGAAGATATTGCCTTTTTATGAACAAGGGGTAAAGTAGTCATTTAGCCTTAAATGATATTTTGTTTTATATAATGCCACATGTTATATTTTGATTGGACCAAGGGGGGTGACCTTATGCCTACTTATAACCCTTGAATTAAGCTCTTCCTTCAGCATATTTCAGCCATGGAAGAGTTTTAACCTAAGTAAATAGAGTTTTGAAGTTTAGGAAGAAAGTGTGAGGAGAAATTGAAGAAAAATTCATAGAAAATTACATAAAAGCCCCTAAGGTAATTCCATCCATAAATCTTGTTTGATTTTTTGTATTTTTGATTTAAATGATAGAAATAATCATTTCTTTACGTAAATTCCATGTCTTGATGCGTACTCATTGATAGATGCATGCTTAAGAAAACTTGAATGTGTAAACCCTTGAAATTGATTTGTTTAGAAACTTTGTGTATTCAAACTATCATATCTTTTTGTATACTTACTGAAATTGATTGATTACAATTTTAGCTTAAAATAGTCTCATATATGTATATCTTATCCAAAAATAAAGTAAAAATACAAAGAATTGAATCTTGCGTGATGGTTTGAAGTTCGGGTATGAAATCTGCCCCAAAAGAGTAAATATGCATACGATATGTTTGATTTTTTTCTTGACATAGCAAATGAACCCTGGAAATTATGAGATTTTAATCTTTTGTTATTCAATATGTTTTCTAAAATTGGGTGAAATATCATAGAAATTTATGATGTATAAAAATTATGAAAATTCTTGGAAGATGACTGAACAATAGATGAGCCTTTAGGGTGGATTTGCTATGTGGTAAAGAAATCGGCATATCTTGCTCTAGGAAACTCAGAATGATTTGTCTTCTTTTGTGTTGGAAACCTAATATGATAAGGATTGGATTACCAAGAATAATTAAAGAACGTTTGGGCTGTAATTTGAATATGTTAGATATCAAAACCTGAGTCTAGGTGGGACTTCATTTATAATGAATGATTTGAATTGAATCATATGATGCTTATGAATTGAGTTATGTTGAAGTTATTCTTTGGACTATTAATATTCTTATGATGATACTAATATTTTAAGAATGATAGGGGTTAAGAAGAGATGATTGAACAGGTACCGAATAAAGGCAAGGGAAAAGCTAGTTAAACTGTTAAGGTGAGTGTACTTTTGATTGTTTCAAATATACATATATATGAATATAGCTCTAAGAGCAGGATTTGTTTGAATACTTCGGTATTCAGGATTTGTTTGTATATTCAAATATACAAGATTTGTTTGGGTCTTATGATCCAGGATTGGAATTGGACAAAGATTCAATGATTTGATTTGTCTTATGACAAGGATTTATTGGAACTCTTGTTCCAGGATTTGTTATCGCCAATGGGCAGAATTATTTCGATCTTATGATCCAAGATTTTTTATTGCCAATGGGCAGGATTGTTCATATTTTATATCCACATATTCGATATAGAATTGTTATTTCATTGTAGGGAAGGAGTACCTCACTAAGCTTAATGCTTACAGTTTATATTTTAATAATTTCAGGTTTGTATGCTGCCAGTTAGGATACCATATGACCGGTAACTTTGAGAGTTTCACCATTGGAAAGAGTTGGGGTTTAAATATGGAGATTTTATCATTGTCACACTGAAGATTTTAATATACTCACACATTGTATATATTGCATTAGTATGGATTGAGTTGATGATTGTGAAATTTTATCATAGTTAATCATAGTATTGTATCTCCGGTTAATTCTGACTCTGATATTGATTTCATTATGGTATAATAATAATATTATGTTCATTATGCATAGTATGTAGAAAAATATTGATAAATGAAGTATATTTTCCAATGGGCTCAAGATTGTGATCCAATTATTTTAATAACAAATGATTAGTATGGATATTGGGTTTGGGGTGTGACACTTCCTCATCATAAAAATCTTCATTCAAGCTTAGAGGAAAGCCTGGATCATGCCTCTAAAACATCTCAGAGTCTTCAGCGGTGATGACTTCCTTATGGGCATCCGACCAACCATCCTTAGAAGTCTTTTTCCTGACATACTAAATTCGTGCTGAGGTAACCAGAAACTTCTTGTCCCACACTTTATTAAAGGAGTATTACTTTATCTTCTCTTAGCCTTCTCTACAACTATTCAGTAGTAAGGCCAACTATTTTTGCCTCGAAATACTTGAGTATGGCTTGATTCTGCACCAACTTATCTTCGGCCACCTTCGTCGTGTTTTCAGCAGTCGCCAATTTCCCCTTTGTAGTTGTGGCTCTATCATTAGCCTTCTTCAGTTCTTTCTCCCAAGATTTTTTCTTACACTCCAACACTTGCCTTGAAGTCTCCACAGACTGACTTATACCTTCAAAAGCCTCTTCTAAATATCCTTTTGAAAAATGTATTTGATCATTCTTCTCCATTAATTGGTTGAGGTTCACCAAAAACTACACAAAGGAAAAGTATCAGATTATAAGAAGAGGAACAAGACATTAAGAGAAATAAGTAAAAGGGATAAAGTTACCAATGCCAAACTTTGACCAACATTTTTTGCCAACTTTAATTGTGGCAGATAAGTAGCAGTTTCTCTATCAGTAGAGCAAGTACCAGTCTTAATTAATGTCCTCTTGAATTTTCTTGACCAACTCCGGGTCAGCAAAACTCTTCTCAACCTGCTTCTTAGAAAGACATTTTCTTAACCTCTTGAATTAAGGTGCAGCAGTATCAGTCTCCCCAGTAGTGATGACCTAAGGAACTTTTTCAGTAACTTTGGAGGTTTTCTCTGGCTTCTTAGCATCAAGAGCCTTGTCAGTCTTCTTGACAGCTTTTTTAGCAGTGGGAGACAAAGCTCCAGTCATCAAGTTAAGAATTTTTCCTCTTTCCCATGTCAGTAAGTGGGGAGGTAGGAATAGTATAAATTTATAATGACTTAAAAGAAGATGAATTCCCAAAATTGTTCTCATCCCTTGAAGATTCCTCAGCCGAAGAAGTAGGAACTAGTTCCTCTTCAAGATTTTTGGGGGTTAAAGCTACAGTAATAATGGGCCTAGCAACAAAGGAAGTAACTCAACTCCTTAATATTAATTTTAATATTAATTTCTCAACAGTGGCCCTATATTATATCAATATTGATTTCTCAACAACACATCAATGGATCACCACGCCTCATCTCACCTCCCCCAAGCATCTCAAAGCCATATAATGATTTTTTGACTATTCGCGGATGCCCATTCTCCATGCCATCTTAAAATCTCATGACATTGTGCTCAAATCAACAATATCATATATCTCAATGAATCAAATAATAGATTCCAATAATTTTTCAAGATTCCAATTAATATCACAATCCAACATGAGTACAATTGACAGAGAAAAGAAATGGAATACTCTCGAGAGAATTTAGGAGCACATTATGTAAATCTCGTACCTCAAAATCATCACATGAATTGACATATAATTTTTCCTCAAAAATCGTATCACACCATCACGTTTCTCTTGCAAAAAATAGTTAAGTCATGTTCTATCCCCAACACAAAATAACCCCAAATAGGCATCCAAATCTATGGTTGAATGATGAAGGAAATAGTGCTAGGGTTTATAGATGAAAGGGAATAATTTTGGAGAGGTCTTCTGGTTGAAAAGTTGATGAAAAAGTGATTTTCCAAATCCAAGCCATGAATTTGTTGTGGTATATAAAGGATTAAGAGTTTGATTAAGAAAAGAGTTCTAATTAGATACAAATACTAAAAGAATCATTCCGGACGATCGGACCGTTGGAATTGACTAAAATCTAAAGGCATAGTATCTAAAGACGAGAGCAAGCTGGATAAGAAATTTCAGCTTGATCAGACGGTTAAATATTTTTATATATTTTTTTTGTAGAGAGTTTTATGTTTTGAGGACTCTTAGAGCGTTTTATGTTTTGAGGACACTTCTAAACGGCCCAAAACTTATATATACCCATTTAGGAGTCTTGTAATCTAGCTTTCCAAATTCTGAATATAAAAATTAATATATTTAATTATTAAAAATAATTAAATCCAAATTTTGTTTTCCTCCAATTTTCCAAAATTAGTTTTAAAATACCTATTTAAAAAAATCGGGGTTATTACATACTTCCTCACTAACAAGGAATTTCACCCTCGAAATTCGACGAAACCTAAGACTCAAAATAAAATACTACTCGATTCTATTTTCTAAAAATTACAATATTAAAGTCCTCCAATCAATTCTAAACATCCTCACCACGTGCCTAACACGTCTTAAAAAAATTTCTATCTCCAAAGAGAACTCGTCTGATGTGCATGCTAGACCAAAAACCCAAGACCCGATGGTTGTCGTATGCCTAAGATCTGAAACCATTTGTAACACCCCCACGCGCCCAAAAAGAGACACACGGCATGCTATTGCGATAAAAACTAAAATAAAACATTCTAAAATAAGTATAGAGTATCTAAATCATAATTCTTCTATTTCCACATTAATGATTTACAATAATATTTCTCCCAAAATACACAATTCTCCAACAAAAATTACACCACTAATTTCTACATCAAAAATAAATCTTCCAATCCAAGCTCTAAAATAATTCTCCAAAATATTCCATAGCGTCCCAATCCACGCTAGCCTGCCACTAAAAGAAAATACGGTGAAGTACATAATATGACAAGAATAGATGATAAAAAATAATTAGCATGACGAATAAATCTCAACAATACAAATGCGCATATACAAATCAAATTCAATACTCAAGCATTATATCAATATTAAATTCTTAACAACACATCAATGGGCCACCAGGCCTCTCCTTACCTCCCCCAAGCATCTCAAAGCCATATAACGATTTTTGGACTATTGGCAGGTGCCCATTCTCCGTGCCATCTTAAAATCTCATGACACTATGCTTAAATCCACAATATAATATATCTCAGTGAATCAAATAATGGGTTTCAATAATTTTTCAGCATTTCAATGAATATCACAGTTCAACATGAGTGCAATTGACACAGAAAACAAATAGAATACTCTCGAGAGAATTTATGAGCATATTGTGTAAGTCTCGTACCTCAAAATCATCATGTGAATCGACATAAAATTTTTCCTAAAAAATTAGATCGCACCATCATGTTCCTCTCACGAAAAATAATCAAGCCACGTTATAGCCCTAACACAAAATAACCCCAAAAAGGCATCCAAATCTATGGTTGAATGATGAAGAAAATAGGGCTACGGTCTGTAGATGAATAAAAATAATTTTGAAGAGGTCTTTTGGTTGAAAAGTTAATGAAATAGTTATTTTTAAAAGTCAAACAACGAATTTGTTGTGATATATAAAGGATTAAGAATTTGATTAAGAAAACAATTCTAATCAGATACAAACACTAAAATACACATTCCGGACAATTGGATCGTTGTAATTGGCTGAAATTTAAGGGCGTAGTATCTGAAGACGAGAGAAAGATTGATTAGAAATTTTATCTCGATCGAACGGTCGAATGTTTTTATATATTTTTTCTAGAGATTTTTATGCTTTGAGGATTATTAGAGAGTTTTATATTTTGAGGATTCTTCTAAACGGCCCAAAACTTATATATACTCATATTAGGAGTCTCGTAATCAAGATTTTCGAATTCCGAATATAAAAACCAATATATTTAATTATTAAATATATTTAAATTGAAAATTTTATTTTTCTCGAATTTTCCAAAATTAGTTTAAAAATACCCATTTAAAAAAATCGGGGTTGTTACATACTTACCCACTAACAAGGAATTTCTCCCTCGACATTCGAAAAAACCTAACGCTCGAAATAAAATACTACTCGATTTTATTTCCCAAAAATTACAATACTAAAGTCCTCTAATCAATTCTAAACATCCTCACCACGTACCTAACACATCCTAATCAATTTTGTATCTCCAAAGAGAACTCGTCTAATGCGCATGCTAGACCCAAAACCCAAGACCGGAAGGTTGTCGTATACATAATATCTGATACCATTTGTGACACCCCGCGCGCTTGAAAAGAGACACGCGGCGTGCTACTATGATAAAAACTAAGATAAAACCATCCAAATTAAGTATAGAGCATCTAAATTCCATAATTCTTCAATTTTCACAATAATAATTTACATTAATGTTTCTCCCAAAACACACAATTCTCCAACAAAAATTACACTACTAATTTATACCTCAAAAATAAATCTTTCAATCCAAGCTCTAAAATAATTCTAAAAAATAGTCCATAGCGTCCCAATCCACGCTAGCCTGCCACTAAAAGAAAATACGGGGAAGTACACAATATGACAGGAATAGATGCTCAAAAATAACTAGCACGATGAATAAATTACAACAATACAAATGCGCATATATAAATCAAATGCAATATACAAGCATTATATCAATATTAATTTCTCAACATCACATCAATGGGTCACGATGACTCACTTCACCTCCCATAGGCATGTCAAAGCCATATAACGACTTTTGGACTATTGGCAGGTGCCTGTTCTCCGTACGATCTTAAACTCTCATGAGACTATGCTCAAATCAACAATATAATATATCTCAATGATTCAAATAATAGATTCCAACAATTTGTTAGGATTCCAATGAATATCAAAATTCAACATGAGTGCAATTGACAGAGAAAACAAACGGAATACTCTCGAAAGAATTTAGGAGCATATTGTGTAAGTCCCGTACCTCAAAATCCCACATGAATCGACATATAATTCTGCCTCAAAAATCAGATCGCACCATCACATTCCTCTCACAAAAAATTGTCAAGTCACGTTCTAGCCCCAACATAAAATAACCCAAAATAGGCATCCAAATCTCTTGTTGAATGATGAAGGAAATAGGGTTAGGATTTGTAAATGAAAGGGAATAATTTTTTAGAGGTCTTCTGGTAAAAAGTTGATGAAAAATTGATTTTTAAAATCCAAGCCACGAATTTGTTGTTATATAGAAAGGATTAAAAGTTTGATTAAGTAAAGAGTTCTAATCAGATACAAATACTAAAATAAAATTTTCGGACGATTGAACCGTTGGAATTGGCTAAAATCCGTGGGTATAGTATCTGAAGACAAGAGGAAGATGACAAGAAATTTCTGCTCGATCGAATTGATGAATATTTTTATATATTATTTTCTAGAGAGTTTTATGTTTTGAGGACTCTTCTAAACGACCCAAAACTTTTATATACTCATATGAGGAGTCTTGTATTCTAGCTTTTCGAATTTTGAATATAAAAACCAATGTATTCAATTATTAAAAATAATTAAATCCAAAATTTTATTTTGCTCGAATTTTCCAAAATTAGTTTAAAAATAACCATTTAAAAAAATCGGGGTTGTTACATAGCCTTATTTATCAATGAAATATGTTAATTGATTATATATCTATGAGGCATGTTATGCGTTGTGAGACCCCTCAATAAATGGAGGGCTAGTGCCGGTATATAATTTTATATAAAGGTTAATATAATAACTGTAGAATTATTATTATATTCATGTTTGATAGTCTTACAACTTGAAAGTGTAGTTATTATCTTTTTTGCTGTGGGATTGGCCCATTGCATTATTTTAGGTGCTCCAGTGTACCCGGCCTAGTTCCCCACTTGAGTAAAAAAAATTTCATTCCAGTCTCCACTAAGTTTTGGAGATATAGGTGTTGAACCTACTTTTAGTTTTATCTTATCAGAAATTTTTTACGTTACATAGCGGTGGCAATCGATTCTATCCATATTATGTAATCAATAAGAGTTCTCATACCGTTCTCTAGTTTGATGTATCCTTATTCGTTGATTCTTATTTTATGCTAAGGATGATATTTAAATTGAATTGACAAACTATCTTATTTAATAAATAGACTTGATCAACGTAATTATTAAAAATTGTGGGGTGTCACAACTAAGGGAATCATTTTCCTAAACTTACCATATTCCAATAAGGATTAATGTTCACATGGCTTTGTAGTAAAGGAATGGGAGAACTTACTAATTCCAGAAGTAGGTGAACTTTATAAGTGCTCTAAGCACCTTAATGCAAGATATGACATAGGTCTAATATTTACTTTTGTGCCCTTTCTTGTTCGGACCTAACTTTTTTTATTTTTCTAACGGTTTGGTCTTTGTTTGTGCAGAACGAAAGTTGAAGACACAGCCCAATCAAATGCACATAAACTTTGTCGAGTTATAAAAAGCCTTGAAACTTAGGCAACCACTGACTTCTGTTATCGATCACCCTAGGCCCTCTTCATTAATGTTGAATTACGTATCAACCACCATTTGTTTCATCACCTAACTAGTCGACGGGAGCTAGAGATCCTTTAACCTCATGGCGAGGAAGAATCATCTTTTACGAGCACTTGAGGTTTGTTTGAGTTTGTTGACATTACTATCATCCCCATACTCTCTCCTTTTACCACAAAAGAAGAGATGTCGTCGAGGAGAATAATCTTCAATCTTCTAGAGGGGACCTTTACCCCAAGTTCTCCAAGCGATCAGTCTTTAAAATGAATGAGGTTGGGCATCCATCCGACCCTGCTAACCCGAGGGCTCTCTTGACGAGTCATAGGATCAACTTATTAATAAGAGTAATATTTTTGCAAAAACTTAACCCACCTAAAAGAAGGTGGATGCCTCTAATAAAGGTAAAGGCCTTAATAAAGGGTCAATGGCTAAAAACATCGACATGCCCCCTACATTACTGGGGGGGTCCTTCCTTCAAGATGATTAGGCAGTGATCGGGAGCTTGTCCACTAATAAGCTCATCTCTCATGATGCCCGAATAGTTTTACCAGTAACTCTTTAAGATTTTTATTTGTATCTTTATGCCTTTAAATATCTTATAGTTTTTGGTTGATTTTGTCAACTTTTTGACAAGAGGGCCAACCAAAAGAAGGTAAATACCTACCTAGGAAAGGCCTTCAATAAGGCTTAAAAAGATTTAACTCTACCCAAATTAAGGAAAGCGTATTTGATTCTACGGTGAGGGATAAAGACTTATAGCTCACTACTTAAAAGTCCAAGGTTAAAGAACTAGGAAGGACGTTGAGGATTTTTCTCGATCACTGTCATCTGCACTGGAGGCTAAGCAATATGCTTACAACAAAGGCTTAGAGGATGCCTTTGGCCTTGCTAAGAATATCTGGACTACGTCCATAAGTCTTTCTTTGAAAGAAGATGGAATGAAGGTTTACACAAGTCCAGGGTCTCCTTGAGTCTAAACTCTTTACCGAGCATGCATTTAGTTATCCTTTGAACCTTTAAGAAGAGGGTGAACATGAGGGAACCAAATAAGATAAGGGGCCACATAGCTGGATAAGACTCTGGCTGACCAAGACAAGTTGATAATGGAGAAGGAGACTCCTGCTAATTAGATTAATCTAGAATATTTTGTATTCTTTTGAATGACCTATCTTTTTTAAATGTTTTCTTATTATGGATCGTCCCGATTTTCATTTAATTAAAGGACTTCATCAATATTTTCTTCATTATGCTTTGTTTGGCTACTCTTATTTGCATTTTCCTACTTATCTTTAATTTTTAAATGTCCTTTTTAAACTTTTTTAGTCCGAGAACAACCAAGCCTTGGTGAAAATATCCCAAGAGAGTGAAGATATGGAGTTCATTATTATTCAAGATGCTTATAGATGAGCTTAAAAACCTTTTTTGTTGTTTGACAAGTTATTCAAAATATGGCAAGTGATTACGTCGACCAGAAAGGTGTGGTATCTACACCTCAAAACGAACTTCAGGACATTCAAATCATAGTTAATCTTCTACAGAGTGAGAAAAATTATCTAAAGGAGGACTCGGTAAGGTCGAGTAAGATTTTGATAAGATAGAGGTGATCAAACCAGGTTTACATCGCTACATCATGAAGATGAAGTATCACTTTATGAAGGGTCCTCGCGCAGCTTGGGTCACTAGCAATGACTAAGTCTAGATGGATGCCCCTACTCTTATATGAAGATAAAAATGTGGCTCAAAAGTACAATTGTCTTAATTGCCTTGGCCATTTACAACATTCCCAAGTATTCTGAGTTTGGTTACTGGTACCAGGTAAATTTTCCCTCTGGTCAGTTACCTCCCCTATAAAGTAATGAGTGATGGATACCCACTAATGCCATTACTCTTTAACTAGTGAAGAATTAACTTTTGACCCAAGAATGTAATGAAAAGTTCCATCCCAGTCCAGATGATGGTCATCGAGTCATTATAGCCGACCTGGTGACTCGTCGAAGATGATGGATATTTTCATTATTTTTAAGTCCTCGTATATATTTTCCTCATAAATCTTATGATTTGGTTATTATTCCATCAATAAGTGGATGTTTATAAATGAAATTATCAGTTAATTCCATGTTTTTTTATTTTTTGCCTTTTAATGTCGAACATGTTTTTGCTATATGTCTTACCTTGTAGGATAGTGTTGTCACACCTCCTTAGACATAGAACAAACTACAGAGAAAATTCACCTTGACATAGGGCTATCAACCCATTCATAATTTTTTCTACCAAAATTGGAGAAGTTAGTTCCTAGGGATCCCCCGTAGGTTTTTTTCTTAATTAGGAAATTCTTGATGTTTTTGTGGTCATTAATGAAAAAAATATGTAACATTAAAATAGGATGAAGTTTAATTTTACTAAGGCCTAAAGATACCCATCAAATTCTCATCAAACAAGTTTTAATAAATTTACAATGATAAGGGCCTTTCGATATTGATAATCATGATTTGATCGAACAAATTTTTATGACGTTGGCCTACCATTTGGAAAAATAGGAAAGATAATTGCATTAATTGAACTTAAAATATTCAAGAAGTTAGAATGAAAAAAATAAAATTTTCATGAAACTAAAATTTCCTGAGGTTGGCTGCATTCTAGGCCCTAGGCATCTCCCCCCCCCCCCCCCCCCCCCCAATTGATTCTAGATGGTAGGCTCCTTTGAGGTTGTTCCTGATGACTTTAAAATGGTCCTTCCCAATTAGGTTCTAATTTTCTGTCTGGAGGCTTCCTCGCATTTTCGATCACTTTTCTTAGCACGTAATTTCTGAGCTGGAACTTTCTCACATTAATGTCTTTGGAGTACCCCCTGGCCAATTGTTATTGGTAGGAAGTCAACTTAATCAAGGACTATTATCTTCTTTCTTAGGCCAGGTCAAACTCATTTCTTATGATTTCTTCATTCATTCTTTGGTAAAAAAAGGCGCTCTTTATAGTCGACAAGCATACTTCCAATGTAATTATGTATTTTATTTTGTAAGCCAAGGAGAATTTCATTTCCTCGATCAACCTCTTAAGTGTTTTTTTATATTCTCAGAGGACATGGAGAAGCTCATCCACCGAAGAACCCTTTTCTTTATCCAACCTATTTTCACCTCATTGAGCACTTTCTTGTTAGATTCATTCCTTCTTCTTTGGGGATGAGCCACCGAACTGTAATAGTTCTTGATGTCATGATTATTGTTGAAGTCCCAGAATGGTCCAATGTCAAATATCATTCCATTGTTGGTTATGAGTGTGCTTGGAACACAAAAATGGGTAACTTAATTCCTCTAGATAAATTTGATAATGTTTATGTCCCTTATATTTTTCAAAGGTTGAACTTCTATCCATTTAGTGAATTAGTCTATGCTGACTAGGAAATACTTCCGATTTTCAGGCACTATAGGTGGGGGCCAACTACGTCCAATCCAACTATGCAAAAGGCTATAGGTTGGTCAAAGACACTAGGTCACTTGCTGACTAATAGAGTATGGGCAATAAGACTTGGCACTTTTTACATTTAGTCATGTATAAGACCATGTCGTTTTATATGTAAGGCCCCCAACTCCCCTCCTTTATGGCCTTAAATGACAAAGATCTTCCACCGGTATGAATCCCATGAGTCCCCTCGTGCGGCTCATGTAGAACTTGATCGTTGTCTTTAAGGCACAGACATTGCAAGTATAACCAAGTGAAAGACCTCCTATGGATATTCCCCTCAGAAGATAGATAAAATTATGTATTTTTCACTAAATAGGTCTTTTATGAATAAAATGGCCTTTTTACCTTGAAATATGAAAAAAGCATAAAAAATGTAAATCCATTATTTATATCTTTTTAGTGTATTTTCGAGACATTTATAGGCTTAAAATCCTCTTTAACATCTGTAGAATTATGTAGTAAGATATAAAGTGTCATTTTAGACTTGATAAAGCATGTTGAAATTGTTATATGAAGAAATCATAAAATGATAAACATGATTTTTGACATAAAATCATAAAAAGGCTGTTTGGAAAGGAAAATGCTTAGTTGTAGTTCCATAATGAATTAAATATGTTTTTCATAAAGTTATGATAAAAGAAAGAGTAAAATGGTGGTTTGGATAATCTTGGGGTCCTAGTTGTAATGACCCCACTTTTATGTGCTCATATGTATATAGTTTGTTTTTACACTCATGTGTTACTTACTATCTTATAAATGTTGTATTATTAGATATGTGATGTTATTGTCTATCAATATAACAAACTCCATTTTTAAATATGAAGAATCAATCGTAAATAGGATGAAGTCGAAGTCTTATGACATATCTTAAGGTATATAATAAGTTTTACGGTAGAAAATATAATTTTATGAAACTTTATGGACTAAAATAAAAATACAAAAAAGGGCCATTTTGTAAATAAAATATTTTCAAGGACCTCTAAGAAATATTGAAAATATATAGTGTGAAATTACCAAAATACCCTTCATGTGTGAAATGACCCTTATACCCTTATCACCTTTCCACCACGTGCTGGTCACCTCCACCTTACACATGTCATCTTCAGAGAGAAAGCTAAAACACTTGTCATCATTTGGTGATGTTAGACTGCAAGACCACCCCGAAATGTGACACCCAAACGATGACTTGCCACCGTAATGCTTGATCACCTAGACACATGTCAACACCGTAAGACTTTTGGAAACCTATAAATAGGGCCTTAAGGTTCATTTGAAACTCACACCAATTCCTTGAGAATTATAGTAAGAAACTATGATAGAAAGCTTGGGAAATATCTTAAGAAGGAGTTGTATAATTTCGAAAAGAAAGAATTCATTTCGTAGGTATGATTTTATTTAAATGTTATAATTCATTTTTGTAGTTTTAATTCGTACTTTATAGCTTTACTTAGTAGTTATGCTGGCAAAATACACTAAAGACTTTACTAATCAAAACTTAAAATTGGGAAACAATCTAAATTGATTTTATTTTCAAAATATGTCAACTTGTTTGGAAAAAAAAAAAATATATATATATATATATATATATATATATATACTCTTTTTAAAATGATTTTTGTAAGCAATTACTCGTATTATGGAATCTCATTTAAGTAATTCCAAAGTCAGTCCCGGTGAAATTCTGTCTAGTTGAGATGGTATTTAAGTGGTACCCCTGTGACCTTCCATCTCTACTGGGAATAAATTCGGAAATGTTCTGTCTAGATGAGATGGTATTTAAGTGGTGCCCCTGCGACCCTCCATCTCTACTGGGAACCGACTGATTAGGAAGAACTATGAATTGAAATTCTTTAAATGCGATGAATGAATATTAAAAATTGAGAAAATGGTTTTAGTAACCTTTTTCAGCAAGATATTTTAGGATTAAAACACAATATTTAGAATTGGGCTTTATTTAGAATACATAATTAAACCTTTATTGTATTTATTAGATTAACGTGTGATCCAAGACTCAATATCTATATTTTCGAGCCTCTATTTTAGGTGAGTACTCTGACATTCCTTGTGTATTTTGATTATATGATATTATGCAAACTATATATATATTTTGTGAACTGCTTTTATTCTCAAAATCCATGTGATACCGATGACTGATTCAATTGTGATATGTTTATATTTGTCCATATAAACATACCAATTAAAATGATTATTGAAAAGGATATTGAATATTGAAAATATGATTTGGCCTAAGGGACCTCTTTACTGACTGACCTTCCCAGCTGGGTTATCACTGGTGTGCCCTAAATAAGGCGTTGTGACAAACTTATTCGATTGACCCTCAACTACCGGGGTATAATACGGTAGAAGAATACGGTATTAGAGTGTACTTGGTCATTAAAATGATATGATTGAAAGAAAAAGATATCACATTTGAATTATTGCATTCTTCTTATTCTGAGCTATCCAATTGTCATATATATATACTATCATTTCAAAATATATATCTATATACTGCAAGTTCCTATCCATATATGTATATGCCTCATCTTTTGACTTGAATAGGTATCTATATTCTGAAAACCTTGGAATGTCGGGAGATTAAATCTTATTCAGCTTTTAGCTGACGTTGAATAAATAACGATTTTTTAGGAAATAATTAGACGGGAGGATGGAGTGTAGAAGGACTATGTTGAAGATCTAGCTTGAGGAGATCTTTTGTTATAATTTTAAATATAACGTTTATTTTTAGGAGATAGAGCTTGTTTGGCTCTTTAGTAATAAGTTTTTAATTTTGGCATAAGTTGTAATCCGTTCATACTTTAATATATACGAAGTTCCCTTTTAGAAAGCTCTAATGACGTAATTCCATTTTTTTCAATAGTTTGCGATTCATGACCATGTGAATGTATTTCCGTTGCATTTATTTTAAGAAATATTTTAAGTCCATAACATTGAATGCCTTGGTGGCATGTCAAGACACTCATTCCCTACTACTATTGGGTTGGGGTCGTGACACTAGTGGTTAGACTCCTCGCTAGTCCTTATTAGCTAATTTTTGGTGAATACAGATAAAGTAAATAAAATGGCATGTACCAATGTGAAATGGTTATAAACTGTAGAATGATAAAAATGGCGTAATGACGGAATAATGTGAACATTATCTAAAATGTTAACACACCTCAATATGGACTCGTATGACACCAGGATAATTAAAAAGGGCCCAGAGTCCTAGGGTGAAAGACCCAAAATCACTGGCTAAAATGGTAGCATAACTGGAGGGGTGGAGCCCGTTAAAGTATGCGGATATTGGAAGATTCTGAGAAAAGATAACGGAAATAAAAAACATTAATGATGATGCTCGGAAATATTTAAGTAAGACAACCTAATAAAATCTGATCAGAGGAAGACTAGTGTATCAAATATGATTAATAGTCTCTAGACCCAGTAAAGATTGTTTGAAGAAATTAAGTGTGAGTCTGAGCATATCGCTCGAGTGCATTGATTAGTAGTTGAATTAATACAAGATAAATTGTAAAAATCTTCATAATTGATTAAAATATATGTTATGTGTATAGCATTTTAGTTTAAAATGTATAGCTTAGTATTACCAACCCTACTGAGCGTGCGCTCACCCCTGCTTTTTATGTCAAAGCCCCTACCCCCACCCAGTGTACCTGGAGTGGGGAAGTCAAGAAGGATGCGGGTAAGGCCCCAGAGGGAAGTCAAAGTCATTAGTTCTCTATAATTTTAATGAAATTATGTTTTGAAATATTATTAATTTAGGACTTTAAATACTTTTATTCGGGCCTTTAGCCATGGTTTGTAATAATACAGGGATGAATATGGTTTATTTCTTATTTAATTGGTATCTCGAATCAAATCGAATTTTTATGAATAAACTTTGTAATTTGACTTTATTACTTAAAGTGGTCACTTCCTTTCCCAACTTAAAATTGATAAATTAGTCTTTAATAAATTGTGAAATTAAAAGGGTTTCTTAAATAATAAATCTAGACCTCTTTCCTCCCCTTTTAGCTCCTTGATTTGGTGCGGTTTGACCCAATGGTAACCTAAACCCGGGTTGAGACATTGCAAATGGTATCATAGCAATAGGATCCTCGGGCGTGATGGAGTGTTTACGCTTTCTTAGTACATTTTCCTTATAATTTTCTTCTTAGTTAATGCTTTAGTAACTATTTAAAAAATTTCTTCCATTACCACGTTCTATTCGTATTATTGTGTATTGAACTCTCCCTTAATGTGTAGATGTCTCCACGTTGTGATATATCTAGTTTGTCGAGTACTAGAAAGCTTAGACACACGAAGAAAGACATGCTCTAACTTACTGACTCCCTCATGCAATAGCAACAGGACAATCGCAATAGAATGGTTGAGAGTAATACCTATGACTCCATCCTTAAGGAGTTCACAAGCCTTTAGCCACCTACCTTTAACGGGGAAGATGGACCTAAGGCAGTAGAGGAGTGGATCGATGGAGTCATTAGAGTAATGAAGATTATAGACAAGCCAGTTGGTCCCAAAGTCATGATAGCTACATTCCATCTTTAGGATCAAGCACAACACTGGTGAAGTACCTATTCCACTAGTACTTCTAAGAATATTAACTAAGGTAGCTTCACGATTGCCTTCCTCGACAGGTACTTTCCTTAGGCAGTCAAGGAATCTAAGAATGATGACTTCCTTCATCTGATATAGGGGAAGACTTTCATGATGAGTACCTAGTAAGGTTTGAAAGCTTGTGTAAGTATGCTTATGTTGTGTAGAGAGATGAGATCAAGAAAATAAGGTTGTTTGTTAAGGGCCTCAACCTGGTCATTCGGCAGATCTTGGCAGGTATGGATTTACCAAACTTCAGGATGGTACTGAGTAAGGCTATTAGGTTGGAGCTTGATGATGAGAATCTATTTTAGGGAAGTAAGACGCTCCCCTAAGTTGATCAAACAAATCATCCATCTGAGGTAATGGGTATTTGTTCCGGATGGTGACCTTATTCAACTCTCTGTAGTCAACACACAACCGGAGAGAACCGTCTCTTTTCTTCACAAATAAAACTGGATCTCCCCATTGCGATGTGCTTCGCCTAATAAACCCTTTCTCGCAAGTCCTGAATCTGATCCCTTAACTCCATCATCTCAACAGGAGCCATACGATACAGAGCCCTCGCAAGCGGTCTCATTCTCGGTGCTAAATTGATTACAAACTCAATCTCCCGGATCGGAGGCAAACCCGGTATTTCCCGAAAAACATCTTGTAAATCTCTGACAACCGGAATAGAATCTAAGTAAACTACTACATCTCGATAAGTCTCCTCCGCGATACAATACAAGTAAGTGCTAGTACCTCCTTCTGAACAAGGCATAACCACTAGAAACATTTCTTACCCCGGATAGGCAAAAACTATACTCTTCCCATAGCAATTAACTATCTCATGGTACTTAACTAGCCAATCCATACCCAGAATCACATCATACCCGACCATATCAAGGAAGAGAAAATCGTCCTCAAAGCACAAATTACCAAGAGTTATTCCTATTTGTTTAAAAATAAAGAAAATAAGTGAACCATCACCCATGGAAGACTCAACACTAGTGAAGGTACTCTCCGCAGATTTAATCAACTCTGTAGTCTGAGCAAAACTTCTATAAATGAACGAGTGTGTCGCACCTATATCAAATAAAACACAAACCATGTGCCCCTAAATGAGAAACTTACCCTCAATAGCTGGCGGCGCGGGCGGAGCTAGAGGAAGCATGGCATTCTGAATATGATAAACACGCCCATACTGTAGCTGACCCTGCTATGGAGGGACAACTAGATTGGGTACCTGTGGTGGTAACTGAGCCTGTGGATGCTTTGGAATCCTAAGAAGCTGTCACCCAATCAGGTGAGGACATGACCTCTTAATATGACCCAAATCTCCACACTAAAAACATCGATTCATCATATTCTCTTGGTTTCGGCCCCGATTTTTTCTAAGCTGCCCGAAGCCTTGGCCCGGATGGCCTCTACCTCCATTTCCACCTCTACTTTCATGTTGCGATTGCGGTCCACCTTGACCTTGCCTATTGTTATTTCCAGTAGCAATAAACCCACCAAAACGTTGCCATTTAGACAAATCCCCTTGGTAGGGGTCCCTTTCTTTTTGCTTATTTCCCGAAGATTAGGACGAGTGAAATGCTCCTCCTCTAGTCCCATTGCCTCCAGGTTTTCCCTCTTGCCCCATCACTGTAGCTTTCTTACTACTTTGGACACACAATCGATGTTCTTGGCAATGAAGCAACGCCTCACATCCCCAAAAGTCTATAAAGCTGGATTACCCAACAAATGTTACCGAATCCTCTAGTTCAAACCTCCCATAAACTTCGATACTTTCATCTTTTCTGGAGTCACCTCATCCGATACAAAACTTGCTAACCGGGTGAACTCCTCCTCATATTCATCAACTGACCGCTCCCCTTGCACCACTTCTTGGAGTTTTCTTCTCATCTCCTTCTGAACCGCGGGAGGGAAATACTTTCGAACAAACAGAACCCAAAAATTGTTGATAGTAATAACATCCCTCTGCTCTAGCGTTGTCATTGACTCCCACCAATGTAACGCAGATCCGAGGAGCTTAAAAGTAGCAAGGGCTTGCTTCCTCTCCTCACTACACTCTACCATACGTAGATGATGCTGCATATCCTTCTTCCACGAATTGGCTACTATGACATCAGAACCTCCTTAGAATTTTGGGGGATGGACCTTTAAAAAGGAATCTCTAACTCTCTCCTACGAAGAAGGTTTTGTAGGAGCTTGTATGTCCTACGCTCCTTATTGTTGAGCTTGTGGCATTTTCTAAGCCACGGCAGTCACAGCATCATTGACTGCTTGGGCCACTATATTTTCTACATCAGCAGCATTAATAGTTCCTTGTTGCGGCGGGGGAGGACCTACTTCCTCTTCTACAACTCTATTCCTTCTAGCGGGGCGACCTCTCTTAGGAAGCATCTAAGATGAAGAAACAATAGAGTTATAATACTATTTAAAACAATCTAAGTTTGCAGAAGATCGCATATATAGGCAACAAAATAGTCATAACAATAAGCTCTATATCAAAGAACGCTACGGTAAAACGTGACAAGTCCACATAGATCCTAAAGACTCTAGAAACTGATGCTCTGATACCATCTATGACAACCCTCTCACCAAAATATGGGGTGGCCAGCCCGATACTCCAATATAACTGGAATCATGGATGGAATCATTCTCAGCATCGTAACAATATAAGTATACGGGATAACCAACCAATATTTCAGAAAAACGAGTTGCCAAAATTTTTGTTTTATAAGTTAAGGAAAGAATTTAAACAATCGAATTATAGAAAAGAAAGTGGAAACCCAAAAGAACTATATTACAAATCAACGAATGTACAACAAGGGGACCGAATATGATACGGTCAACAATCTACACAAACCATGTAGAACAAGTTCATTAAGTTACATAGTACATTACATTAGAAAATAACAAAAGCTTGGGCCACACGCCCGAGTAAATGACCTGATCGTAACTAAAATACAAAACTGAAGGCGTCTACACAAAATATCCCATAATATCCGCAAAGTATCACGACTCCCCAAAAACACCGAAATAGGAAAGTCAGAAAGGGCGTTCTTACGGCGGAGCACCTGAGCGGATACAAGATTCGTGCACAACAAGAAATATGAACGGGTCAGGTCCCGATTTTATATGATAACCAGATGAATAAAGAGTATGATAGTTATGAACAGTTAATCATGAATGATAAAGAAGAGATTCTAACAACATAATCTCAAAACATAAACTAACACAATTTTAAATGATTGTGAATTTCATTTAGTTATGCAAGAGGATATGAATAAATATTATTAATTAAAGCCTCCATAATTTTTCACCGTTTCATTTCATCTTTCCATTCCTTATCAGGAATATAATTACTGTCATATGCTCTTTATGGCATTCCTTTCCTTATCAGGAATATAATTACTGTTATATACTCTTTGTGGCATTTATTATACATCAAGTCCAACTTGATTAAGAATAGTTACACTCATATACATATAACGATTCTAAGACTGCTTGTCTGGGTTGCCCCACTGTGCATGCCCCTAAATGACCATCATCTTCCAGGGCCTATCAACCAAGACAACATGGGCACCTATAACAAAAGACGTCAGGAAGCGGCCATATGCCTGCGGGAGAGTCATAACCAAACCCGGAATTACCTCACCATCGCAAAAAATGTACAAATAAACGCTCATATGGCCTAGTACTATATCCACCCTGCATTCATTAGTCAGGGGCTTCACCTCACACACGAACATCCCGTATGATGGCATTTAGAGAGGTGTTTAAGTAAATTGTCATTTACCATATTCACTTTCATTTTCATTGTCATTTTTACCAATACATCACATATTATCCGGAGCCATATGTAAATCATATCATCATTAACACCTCAATGAATTAATGAACTCTCAATGTATTCTCCAAACGTTCTTTTGTGGTGTCATGATAAACCACCAAGACTATCTCACCTCGATTGATCCTCTAAAGTCTCCAAATATGACCTTATAACTTCTAGACCCCTACTAATTAACTAAAGGAAAGAAATGCCCTAACATTAATTTGTACACCCCCAAAATAACCCCCATTTAACTCAATTCTAATCTAGGGTAGTTAACTAACTCATATATGACTCTAGGACTCTAAGTTTACTTCATACAAGAAGGTTCCTAGGTCCTAAGCCTAAAGAAAAGGGATCAAAATTGAGTTAGAAAAATAACTCAAAACTGTAGGATTTTCGAATCGATTCAGTCTAGAAGCGAATCGATTTGGACCATCCGAATAAATTCAGTCAGGAAGACCTGACTTTCTGCATAATTTCCGAATCGATTCGAACAGGCTAAATCGATTCGGTCCACTCAAACCTGCACACAACCCCTCCGAATCGATTCACCCAGGCTGAATCGATTCGCCCTTGCGAATTGGCCAAGTATGGTTAAAGGGTTATGAACCCTAATTTCCCCCAAAATCTCCATTCTTCTCTAACTAACATCATTAAATCAACCCCAAGTCATGCTACATGATTATTAACTACTATAATCCACAAAATAATCAATTTAATCTAAGATTAGGGCTTAAACACCCTAAATCCAAATTTTTTCCATTATTTCTAATGCACAACAATAAATACCATTTATTCATATTAAATCACATGTTAGCAAGTAGAAAACTTTCCTTGAGCTTAAAATCTCATATTTCTTTATGGTAGCAACACTCTCCAATCTTCAATCTCTCTCTTTTCTTCTTTCTTTTCTCCATAATTTCTCTTCCTCTCTCTTTCTTTCTGTAACTCTATGGGTTTAGTAAATACACTTAAGGGAAATAAATAAAATGCAAGACTAAATCATGGCATTAGTCTAAAATTCCCATCTTAAGTGGTCAATACCACATTAAAATGATTTGCAACTACACAATTAAGCCATAACCAGTCAAAAGTTCCAAAAACATAAAAATACAATATGGCACCTATTTCAACTACCTCGCACATTTCGGGACTAACTACGCCCTCTAAATTGGCATACGGAAATTTTATAAATCATTTTAGGTTCCGGTTTCATTTAAACCATAAATGTCATTTTAAAGCATGCGACACTATAAAACGCACATGATGATATTTACTTACACATACAGTAAATATACAACAATCTAGTAAATATTAACTTTTAACTCAATCAATTAATATTTACTCCATTTCTCAACATTCTATATAATTACTTCACATAGTAAATTAATATAAATTAAGTTCTCAAAAGCGAGGGTTGTAACAAGTGACACGTATGATAATTTAGAGGTCACGGATGATTCCTAAAGGGTTAAAATAGTCAAAATAGTGTTCCCAGGGTATAGTTTGGGTTCTGGGTCAATTTTAGACCAAATCGTCACCATTTGGGGGCATTTTGGTCATTTGGCAAATAGAGGTTAAGAGACATACAAAATTTGCAAGTTTATATCAGATGTTAAGTGGATTAAATTAGGCTTAAGAACATACAAAACATAGAGAGACCAATTGGGAGAAAAGAGAGACAATTCTCGAGACAAAAGAGGATTTTGTGAGGGATTTAGAAGGTTCTTGCACATCAATCAATTTGGGAAGGGAAATTGAAAGATAAGACAACCCAACACCTTCATCAAAATCAAAATCAAATCATCCTCACTAAGGCAAGTTGTTTATTGATAATTAATATGAAGTTATACTAGCATGTGTCTAGGGTTCCAATTATATTGATTTTTGACGACTCTTAGAAGAAAAGATTAATTTAATCACATGTTTGGGTAGGATTTGCATGTCGAACGATTTGATATCAGTCGAGGATAAAAAATTAGTGATTATGTGTTATTAACCACAAATTAAATTTGGGTTTTTATGAAGAATAGAGGATGAACATGGAAACTTAGGGTTTTTTATGTTAAAATGGTTTAATTCATTCTTGATTAGATATAGTATTGATTTGGTGTACAAATAAAGTTGGAATTGATTATAATGCATGTAGTAATGGTTAGGGACACTTGTTTTTGCATTTGGTGAAGAATTATGAGAGTTTTATGGGTGAAAATGGTGAAAAACGTATTTGTGTGTTGGAGAAGACGATTCTACAGAAAAACAAATCGATTCGTCCTTCTGTGAATCGATTCAGTTACCCAGCAAAATTAAAAAATTCCCCTTTTTGCCTTAAATCCCTAAATCGTTGTTGTGAGATTTTTGAGGACGTTGGTAATGTAATATTGAGAGATGAAAAATATTATAGTAGGCTTATAATGGGGGTATGACTTGGTTTTATTAAGAGTATTAAGACGATAATGAAGTTGGGTTGATTTTTGTGTCGTAAATTATCTGAGAGAAAGATAATGAATTACGTGGAGTTTAGTAGACCAGTAGGGTGAGTTACGCTTAACTATTAAAATTTATAAAGGGGTAACTAGGGATCTTAGAGTTGAGTGAATACTCGAATTATTACGATAGTGAGGTAAATCATAATGTAAATAGTATGGCGAGTATACGAGGGAAATATACTACATATAAGTGTGAATAATTAGGTTATGTGATAACCTATCATATTAATATTTAGGCAGCGTGAATACCTAAAGTATACTAAATGTGTTGGGGTCGAGGGAACATCCGAACCAATACATGAGAATTGTGTGAATATTCATGAATACGATAGTGAGATATATCGTAAAGTAAATTGTACGATGAGTATACAAGAGAAATATACTACGTAATAATATGTATGATTGGGTTGTGTGAAGACCTATCAATGGATAGTAATACATAGGTTATGATAATGCCTAAAGTATACTAAATAAATATTGGTGATCGTGGTAGGATTTCGAGCCAATATAGATGACTAGTTTTGGTGATCGAGGTGTGATTCTGAGCCAATCTAGAGATGATAAATATTGGTGATCAGGGTGTCATTCTGATCCAATATAATCAATAACTATTAGTAATAAAGGTGTGATTCCGAGCAAAGATGTATAAATCATTATTGGGGATCGAGGTAGGATTTAGAGCCAATAATCCCTAATGTTTGATCGTATATATTGTGTGTGAAATATATACCATGCGATTATTCTACTTATGAGTGATAATAGATTGACAAATGTTATATATATATATATATATATATATATATATATATATATATATATTTGCGAAGAAAATTAAGTAGAGAGAGACTTAATTATTAGACGAAAGATAGATTGCTAATATATAAGAAAATAAATTAAGTGTTGAGACTTAATTTTAAGGATGGTAATATAATATATGTGAAGTGTTAGATGAGAAATAATAAGCATATGAGAGTTGTTAATGTACTGTATGGGCGGTACGAGAACTTAGACGTACAGATAAGTTCAGTTGGATACTTAAGTCTAGTTAGCTTTGTTAGTATAGCTAGGTGGGCTAAGTATGGAACATTAGGCGTGAACTATATACGAGAGCTGAGGAAAACTCAAGAGAGAGTGCACGTGAACATAACCGAATTTTAAATGTGATAAATGCTTGCTAAATATTTTCAAAAAAATTTTGTGTTCTAACACTTGTTTTAAAATATTTTCAAAACCTTTTACGTGTCTAGCCACAAGGGCGATAAGCATGACTTCATTTCAGGGATTGATAGATGTAGCACTATGGATGCTAACAGGATTTGATTAGACGATTCTTCCTTTCAGATCTAGTGTAAGATCTCATTTTACATTCCACGTATAGACATATTGCCCGTTGATAGTTTTCAGTCATTTAGTTCTTCTATTATTATGGGGTATTTGGTGTTCAATTTTAGACGATGGTTTATTCGACAAACCTTTATTCATTTATATATTGTGATGGTTGGACTATAGTATATTGTGAATGTTTAATTAAGTTTTTTGTTTTGTTCATTTGTCTGTTTTAAAGAAAATAAAATTTGGCACTGGTTTAATTTCACTTAAGTGGTTAGTAATAAAAAAGTATTCGAAAGTGATGCTAATAATGAACCATATGAGAAACCTATTTTTAATTTAATAAAGGCCTAATTAACCGAGGTTTAATTAGACGGGTTGTCACAGATGGTATGAGAGCATCAGGTTCTAATATTCATAGGATATGTACGACTTACTACGATTTTAGCGTAGCATTTATTTGATGTAGAGACATATTCTAGGATTGTTGTATTCATATACGTATACGACATAAGTTCTCCTGCTACTAAGTATGGTGATATAATTCTATACGAATTCAATTGAGTTCTGTACACCGAGAAATAAGGGACGACCAGTGAAGGTCGATAGAAGGACTGCAGGAGGAGTGGAAAAGCATAAGACATAGAGTATTCTAAGAACGATGATTGCGACAAGGGTCACCACAACTGTTATTCGGGCAGATGATTAAAGGAAAACCACTCGGGGACAGTGTTTCCCCAAACATCGTCGTAGAGAATGGCGGTATTATTTCAGACTCACCCAGCATTATGGACAGGGTGAAAGTCAAGGGGACTCTTTAAAAAAGTCACCTATAAGAATTCGGGAAAGAGATAATCCAAAGACAATTGTCTAGGGTGGAGGGCAGCGACACCGAAGATTAAAATTTTGGGCAAAATTTTTATCTCGTAGGGGCGGCATAAATTAATAAGAGCATTCACTACGTATGAAGAAGTATGTTTTGAATGAAACAATGGATTGGGTACGGGTCTGTAAGTGAATTTGGACTTGTGAATAGTATATACGAGGATAGATGGAAAGTCGGTGAAGATTACTAGTACCGATGTCACCAATGACGTGCATTTATGAAGTTACATCAACGCTTTCTTTAGAAAGGAGCAAATAGGGTTGGATAATCTAGCCGAAGAGCAAGATTAGATTTAGCAGTGTTAGTGAGACAACACATGAGGGCAGGACCAGTAGGGGACTCATTAAAATAATTTAGATAAATTAAATTCATAACAAGATATGGAAAATTCAGTCAGAGTCAATAAGGCCAACAAAGAGTCCCATAGGGCCAGCGGAGCCAAAGGGGAAAATGCAGTAATAATTCAGGTCAAGGCTATGAGGTTCGAGAGAGGGACGACCCCGATATATCCAGTGGGGACAGAAAGAGTGGAATGGCATAACGAGGTGTCCTGTGTGTGAAGATTAAGGCCACCAGTATCGAGCTTATCCACAGCGAGAAAGTGAGATCAGGTAGATTAGGAAGTAGCTGGGAATAATGCCAACAGGGCATGACAACAGCAAGAGTGAGACTTCTAGCAAGGAGCTTGGGTTGAGGGATTTTGGCCCAGATACTTCCAAACATAGAACGGTAGGTTCCGATGAGACCAGGAAGGTCCTCAGAAAGTGCAGCATCCTATTCCTCAAGGTCGATAGGGATAAAAAGATAATGAGGGAGGCCAGCAGGGCCGTGATCAGAGGGTGTAGGCCATGAAAGGATTGTGACACCCCGACTAATTAAATACCGGGTAGCTACTCCTTTATAAAATTAATTCAAAATGCCAAGTTGGATCAGTTAATAGCATCACTGTCGAAAACATTTTATTATTACTAACCACCTAGTATTTAAAAATCAAGTTGCCAAATTTTAATTTAAGTCTGATTAACATGCAACAAGTGTAATGAGAAATAGATAACACCATTCACCATACTAAAGTAAAACGAATAACCATCACAATAAAGTAAATAAAGCCTGGAGGAAAACCCCTCACTACAATCCCATAACTGAAATAAATAACTGAAACAATAAATGCTAAAGTCTGAAACTGAAATGTGAAAGATGCTCTAAATAGAAATGGGCAACATGCCCTACAACTGATAGATGATGACTCTGGAATCCAAAAGATAGAAGCGTCTACATGCAAATCCCTGTAGCTTCCACAAGCAGCTACAGCTCGTCACCTGAATGAGTAACCTATGCTTGGTGTCCTTGTGGCTGGGCACCTAAAATGATTTTACAAAGAAAAAGAGATTTGAAAAGCAAACGGGTCAGAGCCCGAATGTGGGGTTATATTTTAAAAACCTGCAAGTGCTTTAAAAACATTTAAAACATTAAATGCAAAGTACATGTTAGGACGTGCACTCACATGATATTCTCACCTCTCGTCTAACTGTGCACTCCTAACGCAAATACCCATCTATAACTACCCATACTACTAGCTAAGTGACAACATATCTAGCTAGACTACTAAAGGTACTGTCCATAATACTTGGTTCCATTTACATAATAATGTTCGTAATTACATAGGGTTTTAACGTCAACTCAGATACTCAATATGCAATATTTATAACTGTGAATTAACTCGTTATATTTCTCGAAACAATACCGTAATATAATTACAACATTAGCATGATGATTCTCATTAATTTAATGTATATTATTCACATCATAAATATACGATACAAGCACCCCGCAATCTAAGCTATGGTGCACGCATACTCTGCTATCCATCCCGGTACATCACGTACATAAGGATCACATATTCCGAATCTCTCAGGAATAGTTCAGATAACACAAATCACAAATAGTGGAGGCGAACACAGTCACCATCACATGGGTGACGCACATACCTACGCTCCCATGATCATGCAGACTTATTAATATCACAATAAGTCCTCCTATGACCTATGTTCATCAAGGTACCAGTCTATATCCCCCCCGTAGGCACACAAGGATTAGAGGGTCCTAAGCGAACGTAACCTCCCGTGATAGCAAGTATGGTAGGTATGTCATACACACAAGATTTTATGCTAAGCATTCACACATCTTAGATATCTCAATATTAATAAAGTCATACTCTACATCATTATACCATTATTCCAAATTCATATATTTCAAGTATCCCGATAATATATAATTTAAATGGTCGACACGTCTCACGTCGTAATTCCTTAAACTTAAGACCTATCTCAAATAGACTATTAAGTCTCCCATAATTCTCACATATGACATCTTTATACCTAAGGTCTTTGCTTCTGCCCCAAACCTTATTTCATCAACTTATTCAAATTTGTACTATTAACCCAAATATTATCTCACATGACAAATTTCAATTATTTAGAAAAATTCCTCAAATTACATTCCAAATAAAGTCCCATCTCATAATCATGCCTACTGGTCTTCCTTAAAGTTTAGGGTATTCATAAAGTCTCTAATACTATTATCCAAGGTTTAACACAACTAAAATTCAATTAAGGGAATTTCATTTATTCTGGGAAGGTCGATCGATCGACCTTGACCTTCGATCGATCGATTTTGTCGATCGATCGACTGATGAATATCGATCGATCGATTACACAGGTATGGTTACGGACTGCTTCGATTTGCAGATTTGAAAACATCCCAAAACTTATTTTTAAAGTATGATTCTCTAATATAACGTTATAGTAATGTCATATAACCATCCTACAATCTTACTAACGTCCATAAATCAATATTTCAACAACTAAAGGCTACATATGGATCAATCTTTATCAAAAACCTAGTTTTCTAATTTATCTCAAGAACATTCATAAACCTCATCTTAAATCCGTTTTTTGTATCACAAAAGTCAGTAATTCTCTTAATATGATCTTCCAGTAACATTCTACATGCAACCTATATCCCAAAAATTAAACTAATAACTCCAATCTTATGGGTTTTTCATTATCTTCCAAGAACATATAAAGTTTTTTGAATAATCTAACATGGAAGAAGCATTCTCCGAAATTTAAATGGAATAAATCACTTGCCTTGATTGTCTCTGGATTTGATGTTGGATTTGTAAGCTCTTTCTGCAGATTTTCTGCAGAATTCCTCCTCTTTCCCTTCCTCTCTAAGCTTTCTTCTTCTAAAGGTGGCTATGGTGGCTAGGGTTTCCTTTGGGAGAGTTGGAAGACTAAATGATAACCTACGTAGCTTTCTAGGTTAATAAGGGTTGGTTATGGGCTTAGTGGGCCTTATCCACATCAGATTTAATTAACCAAATTTTCGTCACTTTTAATTCCTCAAAACGTGAAATTACCAAAATACCCTTTAAGTTGCCGGTATGGCCTAAAAATACCCCGGGACCCAAACTATACCCCCGGCTAGTGTTTTCTGACTATCTCGACCATTCCGGACGCGATGGCGCACTCAAAACGACCATAAGGATTATAGATTTTAAATTCACTTTTATTAACAAAATATTATACCGTGACGCGGCGGTCCCACGCGTCTCAACAAAATTTCTAAAATGCCGTATATAAATCCCACGACAAATTTTTATAATACCAAGTTCATATATAATCATATATGCACAAAATCAAATACCAATTCGCATCACATTAGTATTTATAACCCGGATTAATTTCCAATTAATACGCAATTTAATTAATTAATCCCAAAAATAAATATAGCCAAAAGTACGGGGTATTACATACTTCCCCCCTAATAACTGAATTTCGTCTCGAAATTCGAAACTAGAAAGTACCTGCTAAAAATAGCTCTGGATAACGCTCGCGCATCTCATCCTCGCGCTCCCATGTGGACTCCTCGACATTGTGATGTCGCCACTGAACAGGCACTAACGGAACTATCTTTGACCGCAGTTTCCTCTCGCTTCGGTCCAAAATAGCAGCTGGCCCCTCCTCGTAGGAGCTATCCGGCTGGAGATCGATGTCTTCCACTGCAATATGAGAATGAGCCAAATCATCTCTAAGGTATTTCCTTAGTGAGGAAATATGGAACACGTCGTGAATCCGATGCAAGTGCTCCGGTAGTCCCAGTCTATACGCAACCGGTCCGATCCGCTCAATAATAGGAAACGGCCCCACATACCTCGGTGCCAACTTCCCCTTCTTCCCGAATCGCATAATCCCCTTCATCGGAGAAACCCTGAGCAACACCTGGTCCCCCACTTGGAACTCTCTGAAAAACCTCTTCGCATCAGCATAACTCTTCTGCCTGTCTTGAGCTACCCGAATGCGACTCCGAATCAACTCAATCCTTGTCGAAGTATCCTGAATCACTTCCGGCCCAAGTAGTTTGTTGTCCCCCACCTCCAACCAACATGCTGGGGAACGACAAGGCCTACCGTACAACGCCTCAAACGGAGCCATGCCAATTGTAAACTGATAGGAGTTGTTGTAAGCAAACTCCACCAGTGGAAGGTACTGCTCCCATCCACCCCCGAAGTCAATAATGCACATCCGTAGCATGTCTTCCAACATCTGGTTGGTGCGCTCTGTCTGCCCATCGGTCTGCGGATGATAAGCCGTACTCAACCGCAATTCCGTGCCCATGGCCTCCTGGAAACTTTCCCAAAACCGCGAAACAAATATCTTGTCTCGGTCAGACACGATATTTAGGGGCACACTGTGAAGTCTCACAATCTCTGAAATGAAGAGCTGGGCATACTGTCCCGTAATGTAGTCGGTCCTTACGGGTAAGAAGTGAGCGACCTTGGACAACCTGTCCACAATTACCCAAACGGAGTCGTGACCCCTCTGCGACGTAGGCAACCCCGTGACAAAATCCATGGATATGCTCTCCCACATCCACACCGGAACCTCCAACGGTTATAGCAATCCTGCTGGTCTCTGATGATCCACTTTTACAAGCTAACAAGTGGCGCATTTCGAGACAAACTCAGCGATATCTTTCTTCATACCGCTCCACCAATACTGCCGTCTCATGTCTTGGTACATTTTGTCCCCTCCGGGATGTACCGCGAACCGCGAGCCGTGCGACTCTGCCATAACATCGTGCCGCAATCCTTCCCCTTCTAGAACTACCAATCTCCCATTGAAGCACAATCCCCCGTCTGAGCTAACGGTATAGGACTCGGCTCCCTCTGCAAGTAATCGAACTATCTGCTCCTGACAGAACGAGTCATTGGCCTGTGCCCGTACTACCTTCATAACAATCTGCGGTGTAACGGTCATCACAGACATGAAAGATCGGGCCACTGCATCCTGGTGTCCCAATTCCTTCCACTTAGCTTTCCACACCTCTACCACCTCATCTGCTGGCCTGCGGCTCAACGTGTCTGCTACCACGTTAGCCTTACCCGGGTGGTACTGGATGTCGAACTGGTAGTCCTTCACAAATTCAAGCCACCTACGTTGCCGCATATTCAATTCTTTCTGCGTGAACAGATACTGTAGTGACTTGTGGTCCGTGAACAGCTGAAACTTCTCCCCTAAAAGATAGTGCCTCCAAATCCGTAAGGCAAATACCACTGCTGCCAACTCCAAATCATGCGTGGGGTAATTCTTCTCATGAGGCTTAAGCTTACGGGAAGCATAAGCTATGGCCTGTCTCTCCTGCTGCAATACACCTCCCAGTCCTTGCAAAGTCGCATCGGTGTAAACCAAATACTCAACTCCCGGTCTCGGCAATGCTAACACAGGTGCTGAGGTTAATTTGTCCTTCAATTCATCGAATGCCAACTGACAGGCATCACTCCAGATGTATGGCACACCCTTACGAGTAAGATGTGTTAAAGGACCTGCTATCTCCAAGAAACCCTGAATAAATCTCCTGTAGTATCCTACTAAACCCAAGAAACTATGAATCTCCGTTGGTGTCGTGGGCTGTCCCCACTCCCTCACCGCATATACCTTTCCCGGATCGACAGATATTCCCTGATCGGAAATAATGTGACCCAAGAACTGTACTTCCTTCAGCCAAAACCCACACTTCTCATATTTTGCATACAGCTCGTTCTGACGAAGTGTCTGCAAAACCTGCCTCAAATGCTCGGCGTGCTCCTCCTCTGTCTGAGAGTAAACCAGAATGTCATCAATGAAGACAATGACAAACTGATCTAGGAAATCCCTGAACACTCTGTTCATCAAGTCCATAAACACTGCTGGAGCATTGGTCAAGCCGAAAGGCATAACCCTAAATTCATAAGAACCATATCTCGACAAGAATGCGGTCTTCGAGACATCCTCCTCCCTGATACGCAACTGATGGTATCCTGACCCCAAGTCAATCTTTGAGAAGAAAGAAGCTCCTCTCAACTGGTTGAATAAGTCATCGATTCGAGGCAACGGATACTTATTCCGTATCGTGACCTTATTCAACTCTCGGTAGTCCACGCACAATCTCAGTGAACCATCCCTCTTCTTCACAAACAAAACCGGAGCGCCCCAAGGTGAGGTACTCCTGCGAATAAAGCCCTGCCCTAACAGCTGCTCTATCTGATCCCGTAACTCTCGCATCTCAGCTGGAGCCATACGGTACGGTGCACGTGCTATAGGTCTCGTACCCGGTAGCAAATCTATAACGAAGTCTATCTCCCGACTGGGTGGTAAGCCTGGTATCTCCTGAAACACTTCTGAATACTCCCTGACAACCGGGATCGAATCCAAAGGAATCACAACCTCCTTAGAGGTATCCTCCTCTATGTAATACAGATGAGCGGTCGATCCTCCCTCTGGGCGAGGCATCGCCAATATAAACATCTCTTGCCCCGGAATGGCAAAAACAATGCTCCCGCTGAAGCAATCAATCATGGCCCTATATGCTACGAGCCAATCCATACCGATGATTACATCGTGAACATGCATGTCTAACACTAACATGTCCGTAGGCAATACCAAACCACCAACCTCTACCCCCACTCCCCGGCATATAAAGAAAATAAGTGACCCACTCCCTAATGGTGAGTAGACACACGTCACTGTGCTCTCTGTCGTAGCTAACAATCCTAAAGCTTTCGCGAAGTGTGTAGCTATAAAACAATGTGTAGCACCCGTATCAAATAACACCCGACCCATAGTGCCATGGATAGGAAATGTACCCTCGATCGCGGGCGGTGCCTGTGGAACTGCAGCCTGGTGAACGTTGTAGACACGTCCATACTGTAGCTACCCCTGCTGAGCTGGGACTGCTGGAATAGGTGGCAATGCTGCCATCTGTGGTGGTGCGGGAAGAGCTGCGGGAAACATCGGCCTCTGTGGCTCCTGGCGAGCACCCTGCTGCTGCTGCTGTGGGGCCCTACCCCTATCAGGACAATCCTGCTTCTTATGGCCAGTCTTGCCACAAGTAAAGCACTTCCCTGGGAAGTTCCCTCCCCTCTGCCCTTGCTGTCCCCGGCCTTGGTGGCCGTTACCATTCCTCCCTTGGCCCTGCTGGCCCTGGTGAAACTGCTACCCATTCTGCCCCTGCTGGCCCTGATGGCCGTTTGGACCCTGATGGCCCTGACAGAAACCTCCCTGACCCTGCCTGTAGTTCCCTGACCGGAACCTCTTATTATCCCCCTGCTGGGAGCCCTGCTCACTCTGCCTCTGCCCCTGACCAGATTGTGCCCCGCTGGCACCATGTCCTCCAGTCCTGCCCTGATGGCTAGACTCTCCCGACCGTTTGCCCTCGGCCATATGAAAACGGTGGTCCTGGCAGTGTAACAATTCTGCGTTAACCACATCAGAATAAGTGGCCAACGATAGGTTCCCTAGCAGATGCTGACGGATCCTCCAATTCAACCCGTCCGTGAACTTCTCAATCTTCTTCTTCTCTGTTGGAATCTCGTCTGGAACGATATTCAACAGGTTAATGAACTCGGCCTCATACTCGGCCACTGTCTTGCCCTCTTGCTTCAAACTCATCAGCTTCCTCCTCATCTCTGTATGAACTGCGGACAGAAAGTATTTGTGGTCGAACCGCACCCAGAACTCCTGAATCGTGAGGGTATCCCTCTCCTCCGCGGTGGTAATGGACTCCCACCACTGTAATGCAGATCCCACTAGCTTGAAAGTAGCTAGCACCTGTTTCTGAACGTCAGTGCACTCATGCATCCTCAAATGCCTCTGTATGTCCTTCCTCCATTGGCTCGAGACTACCAGGTCTGAGCTACCTGCAAACTCTCGCGGATGCACTTTCTGAAAAGCGTCTCGTACACGCTCCCAAGAAGATGGGAATTCATTAACCTGTACTGGCGCGGCAACCGGCGCCGGTGGTGGTGCCTGCTGAATAACGGCAATAGCGACATTTACCACTTGAACTACTATAGCTGCAACCTCAGCGGCGTTCAACATGCCCTGAACTGGAGCGGGCTGGGGTTCGGGCGTTGCATTTCTGGGAACTCGTCGTGCACGTCGTGGAGGCATCTGAAATATGAACAAAGTTTATAAGTTCACGGTTTATAAACTTAAAATAGCTGAAGAACGAAGAACACAAAAAGAATACGACAGTCCTAAAATATAGGGCTCTATATCAAAGAAACGTAGCAGAAACATAATAGCCGTACAGATCCTAAAGGACACTAGAACCTGATGCTCTGATACCACCTGTGACACCCTGACTAATTAAATACCGGGTAGCTACTCCTTTATAAAATTAATTCAAAATGCCAAGTTGGCTCAGTTAATAGCATCACTGTCGAAAACATTTTATTATTACTAACCACCTAGTATTTAAAAATCAAGTTTCCAAATTTTAATTTAAGTTTGATTAACATGCAACAAGTGTAATGAGAAATAGATAACACCATTCACCATACTAAAGTAAAACGAATAACCATCACAATAAAGTAAATAAAGCCTGGAGGAAAACCCCTCACTACAATCCCATAACTGAAATAAATAACTGAAACAATAAATGCTAAAGTCTGAAACTGAAATGTGAAAGATGCTCTAAATAGAAATGGGCAACATGCCCTACAACTGATAGATGATGACTCTGGAATCCAAAAGATAGAAGCGTCTACATGCAAATCCCTGTAGCTTCCACAAGCAGCTACAGCTCGTCACCTGAATGAGTAACCTATGCTTGGTGTCCTTGTGGCTGGGCACCTAAAATGATTTTACAAAGAAAAAGAGATTTGAAAAGCAAACGGGTCAGAGCCCGAATGTGGGGTTATATTTTAAAAACCTGCAAGTGCTTTAAAAACATTTAAAACATTAAATGCAAAGTACATGTTAGGACGTGCACTCACATGATATTCTCACCTCTCGTCTAACTGTGCACTCCTAACGCAAATACCCATCTATAACTTCCCATACTACTAGCTAAGTGACAACATATCTAGCTAGACTACTAAAGGTACTGCCCATAATACTTGGTTCCATTTATATAATAATGTTCGTAATTACATAGGGTTTTAACGTCAACTCAGATACTCAATATGCAATATTTATAACTGTCAATTAACTCGTTATATTTCTCGAAACAATACCGTAATATAATTACAACATTAGCATGATGATTCTCATTAATTTAATGTATATTATTCACATCATAAATATACGATACAAGCACCCCGCAATCTAAGCTATGGTGCACGCATACTCTGCTATCCATCCCGGTACATCACGTACATAAGGATCACATATTCCGAATCTCTCAGGAATAGTTCAGATAACACAAATCACAAATAGTGGAGGCGAACACAGTCACCATCATATGGGTCACGCACATACCTACGCTCCCATGATCATGCAGACTTATTAATATCACAATAAGTCCTCCTATAACCTATGTTCATCAAGGTACCAGTCTATATCCCCCCCGTAGGCACACAAGGATTAGAGGGTCCTAAGAGAACGTAACCTCCCGTGATAGCAAGTATGGTAGGTATGTCATACACACAAGATTTTATGCTAAGCATTCACACATCTTAGATATCTCAATATTAATAAAGTCATACTCTACATCATTATACCATTATTCCAAATTCATATATTTCAAGTATCCCGATAATATATAATTTAAATGGTCGACACGTCTCACGTCGTAATTCCTTAAACTTAAGACCTATCTCAAATAGACTATTAAGTCTCCCATAATTCTCACATATGACATCTTTATACCTAAGGTCTTTGCTTCTGCCCCAAACCTTATTTCATCAACTTATTCAAATTTGTACTATTAACCCAAATATTATCTCACATGAAAAATTTCAATTATTTAGAAAAATTCCTCAAATTACATTCCAAATAAAGTCCCATCTCATAATCATGCCTACTGATCTTCCTTAAAGTTAAGGGTATTCATAAAGTCTCTAATACTATTATCCAAGGTTTAACACCACTAAAATTCTATTAAGGGAATTTCATTTATTCTGGGAAGGTCGATCGATCGACCTTGACCTTCGATCGATCAATTTTGTCGATCGATCGACTGATGAATATCGATCGATCGATTACACAGGTATGGTTACGGACTGCTTCGATTTGCAGATTTGAAAACATCCCAAAACTTATTTTTAAAGCATGATTCTCTAATATAACGTTATAGTAATGTCATATAACCATCCTACAATCTTACTAACGTCCATAAATCAATATTTCAACAACTAAAGGCTACATATGGATCAATCTTTATCAAAAACCTAGTTTTCTAATTTATCTCAAGAACATTCATAAACCTCATCTTAAATCCGTTTTTGGTATCACAAAAGTCAGTAATTCTCTTAATATGATCTTCCAGTAACATTCTACATGCAACCTATATCCCAAAAATTAAACTAATAACTCCAATCTTATGGGTTTTTCATTATCTTCCAAGAACATATAAAGTTTTTTGAATAATCTAACATGGAAGAAGCATTCTCCGAAATTTAAATGGAATAAATCACTTGCCTTGATTGTCTCTGGATTTGATGTTGGATTTGTAAGCTCTTTCTGCAGATTTTCTGCAGAATTCCTCCTCTTTCCCTTCCTCTCTAAGCTTTCTTCTTCTAAAGGTGGCTATGGTGGTTAGGGTTTCCTTTGGGAGAGTTGGAAGACTAAATGATAACCTACGTAGCTTTCTAGGTTAATAAGGGTTGGTTATGGGCTTAGTGGGCCTTATCCACATCAGATTTAATTAACCAAATTTTCGTCACTTTTAATTCCTCAAAACGTGAAATTACCAAAATACCCTTTAAGTTGCCAGTATGGCCTAAAAATACCCCGGGACCCAAACTATACCCCCGGCTAGTGTTTTCTGACTATCTCGACCCTTCCGGATGCGATGGCGCACTCAAAACGACCATACGGATTATAGATTTTAAATTCACTTTTATTAACAAAATATTATACCGTGATGCGGCGGTCCCACGCGTCTCAACAAAATTTCTAAAATGTCGTATATAAATCCCACGACAAATTTTTATAATACCAAGTTCATATATAATCATATATGCACAAAATCAAATACCAATTCGCATCACATTAGTATTTATAACCCGGATTAATTTCCAATTAATACGCAATTTAATTAATTAATCCCAAAAATAAATATAGCCAAAAGTACGGGGTATTACAAGGATAAGTATTACCCCAAAGCAGGTGGGGGATAAATATAGGATGAGATCCTATATGTATAACCATTACAACAGATCTTGGGTCAGTTTCAATGCAAGAGTTGCGTTTAGGAATTGATCGACCAGGAAAGACAGATAGAAAATGGAAGTAATATGGTTGTGTCATCCTTATTAGTATGGTAGTGATGTAAGTTACATGAGTGCGTCACAAGTAAGGTTATGATCACTAGAATTCATGAGTGAGTTGAATTTAGTGGGTACGTTTGTCGGGATGGGCGTATGATGTATCTAAATGTCATGTGATAGAGGAGTTTTTTGGCGTCACGTATGAGGGAGCGGATGGGTACACTAAGATTATGTTGGAAATTTCAGGCGAGTTTACTACTTCGAGAGTTATGAGAATATAGTAGACAACTTTTCGATATTTTACTAGTTAGCGATATTAATATAATGAGATCTCATGTTCATTATTCCAGGGTATGAATTGTTTTTTCTAGGTATCACCTGAAAGAGGGTTGAGATTATATATATGAGTATATATGTTATGATATATTTGGTAGTAGACTTTCATGTGTATGTTGTCTAGTTATAATTGATCCCGGTGAGTAGGGACGTTTACTGACATGGTTCAGCGAAGACTGGTTTATTGTAGAGTGGAAAGATATAGCTCGTAATTTATTCGCGCTGAGAAACTAGTGATATTAAGAGCTCCGTGTTATATATGGTCTTTCGTAACATAAAAGTGGAAGACTATACTATTATGTCAAGAGACGTTAATATGGGGTACAATTATAGGTATGGAGATTTGTAATTATAATTGTGAGTTAATAACTATATTTTCAATTTGCGAAAGAGAGAGTCATATTATGATGATGTAAGAAATATTGTAGAACATTTACACTACGAGGAGACTGGTGGAGCAACCTAGTGGAGCATTAAGTGAAATTATGGGGTAGTTGAGTATAGCCTTATTGGGTAGCTATTTCTAGCATGCAAGGCTAAATTTAAAACTAGTATTTTTCATCCCGTTGAGTTGTATGGAATTACACGGGACATAGGGTGTATGGGCGCCCTGGTTTATAGATATTTTAGTATTATTCATAATGAAAAGATGTGGAAACTTGAAATAAACATGATTCAGGGATAAGTAAATAAGCATACAGTTATGACTGAGTCCCACAGTTCAAGATTTGCTGTACATCCTGACGGAGATAAGATGTAGCATGATATGAAGAGACAATATTGGTGGTCGGGTATGAAACGATACATAGCAGAGTTTGTCTCAAAGTGTGTGACTTGTCATATTATAAAAGTTGACCATCAGAGACCTTCAGGGATGCTACGACTACTTGATATTCTTGTGTGAAAATAGGAGAGCATCTCTATGGACTTCATTACAGGGTTGCCTACATCGGAGAAGATGCACTATTCTATATAGGTGATAGTGGATTGGTTAACCAAGGTGTCCCACTTCTTTCTAGTTTGCACTGATTCCGAGAAGATGTAGTACGCGCAGCTATTCATTTTAGAGATCGTTAACCTTCACGACGACCCAATTAATATTGTGTCTGATAGATATAAAATATTTTTATCACACTTTCGATAGAGATTTTAGGAGGCCATGGGCATCGATTTACAGTTGAGTACGACGTACTACCCATAGACAAACGGGGAAGACTGAGAGGGTTAATTAGATACTTGAGGATATGATGAGGATGTGTATCTTAGATTTTAAGGGAGGATGGGAGCGATATATTTCTTTGGTAAAGTTTACGTATATCAACTCTTACCAATTTACTATTGGTATGGCACCGTTTGAGGCATTATATGGGAGGCCTTATCATTCACCCACTTATTGGTTAGAGTTGAGGGACAACAAGTTATTGGGACCCGAGATGATTCAGGAGACTACTGCCAAGATTAAGTTGATTCGAGGGCATAGTCAAATAGCTCAAGATAGGTAGAAGAGTTATGTCGATGCCGATAAGAGACATGTGAAGTTGGACGTTGGCGACCGTGTGTGGGTTCGAGTATCTCCTATGAAGGTCATTATGAGATTCGACAAAAGAAAGAAGTTAGCATCGAGATATATGGGATCGTTCCCTATCATAGAGAGGGTGGGACGATTAGCATACAGACTGGGATTTTCAGAGAATCTTCAGCAAATACATGATTTATTCCATGTGTCATCACCAAGAAAGTACAGGAGGAGCGAGAGAGCCTTCTAGCATGTTCCACTTGAGGAGATTGAGTTACAGCCAGACGTCTCGTATGAGGAGAGGCCCGTGGCTATTCTGGATCATAGTGAGCATAAGATGGCGTCCAAGGTGCTGCCACTAGTGCTAGTTCAGTGGGAACACCACAATACGGATGAGTCGACATTGGAGCGAAATAATTACATGTGAGAGCAATATCCAGACTTATTCACCACAGGTATGTCCTAATTTTGAGGAAAAAATTCCTTTGTAAGGGGGAAGTATGTAATACCCCGTATTTCTACATATTTATAGTTTAATTAATTCGAAAATTAATTGCAAAAATACGTTTTATTTAAATTACGCGAGTGAAGTAATTTAATGTGATTAAATGATAAATGTGATTATTAAATAGTAATAGAGAGATAAATATTGATTAATATTATAATATAATATTTACTAAGAGTGAATAGTAAATAATTGATGATTAGGGTTATAAGGTATAGCGAGTGATATGTGCATATTTTATTTTAACTCACCGAGAGTCGCGTGTAGACTATTTGAGGTGAGAATTGAGAAATATATTTTTAGTGACTTGGATGATAATTTAGAGGTAACGGATGATTCCTAAAGGGTTAAAATAGTCAAAATAGTGTACTTGGGGTATAGTTTGGGTTCTGGGTCAATTTTAGACCAAACCGACACAATTTGGGGGCATTTTGGTCATTTGGCAAATAGAGGTTAAGAGACATACGAAATTTGCAAGTTTATATAAAATGTTAAGTGAATTAAATTAGGCTTAAGAACATACAAAACATAGAGAGACCAATTGGGATAAAAGAGAGACAATTCTCGTGACAAAAAGATGATTTGATGAGGGATTTAGAAGATTCTTACACATCAATCAATTTGGGAAGGGAAATTGGAGGAGAAGACAAACCAACACCTTCATCAAATTTGAAATCAGATCATCCTCACTAAGGAAAGTTGTTTATTACAAATTAATATGAAGTTATAATACCCATGTGTCTAGGGTTCCAATTATATTTATTTTTTATGAATCTTAGAAGAAAAGATTGATTTAATCACATGTTTAGGTAGGATTTGCATGTAGAACGATTTGATATTAGTAGAGGATAATAAATGAGTGATTATGTGTTATTATCCATGAATTAAATTTGGGTTTCGATGAATAAAAGAGGATGAACATGGAAACCTAGGATTTTTTTTATGTTAAAATGGTTTAATTCGTTCTTGATTAGATATGGTATTGATTTGGTGTAAAAATCATATTGGAATTGATCCTATTGCATGTAGTAATGGATAGGGACACTTGGTTTAGAGTTTAGTGAAGAATAATAAGATTTATGTGGGTGAAAAAGGTGAAAAATATATTTGCGTGTTGGAGAAGACGATTCTGCAAAAAAATTAATCGATCCGGCGAGGGGCAAATCGATTCGGCCTCCTGCGAATCGATTCGGTTACCCAAAAAAAACTGAAAATTTCCCCTTGTTGCCTTAAATCCCTAAATCGTTGTTGTCAGATTTTTGAGGATGTTGGTAATGTAATATTGAGAGATGTAAAATATTACAGAAGGCATATGATGTGGGTATAACTTGGTCTTATTGAGAGGATTAAGTTGAGAATGAAAATGGGTTAATTTTTATTCCAAAAATTATCCAAGAGAAAGATAATGAATTACGGGGAGTTTGGGAATTGAATTGATGAAATAGACCAGTAGGGTGAGTTAGGCTTGAATATTGAAATTTATAAAAGGGTAACTAGGGACCTTAAAGTTGAGTGAATACTCGAATTATTATGATAGAGAGAAATCATAAATTAAATTGTACGGTGAGTATACGAGAAAAATATACTATGTACAAGTGTGAATAGTTAGGTTTTGTGAACACCGATCATATTATTACTTAGGCAGCATGAATACCTAACGTATACTAAATGTATTGGGATTAAGGGAACATCCGGATCAATACATGATAATTGTGTGAATACTCATGGATACGATAGTGAGATAAATCGTAAAGTAAATAGTACAGCGAGTATATGAGAGAAATATACTACATACTAACATGTATGTCCGGGTTGTGTGATCATCTATCAATGTATAGTAATAAATAGGCTTTGAGAATGCCTAAGGTACACTAAATAAATATTAGTGACCAAGGTAGGATTTCGAGCCAATATAGATGACTAGTTTTGATGATCGAGGTGTGATTTCAAGCCAATCTATATATGATTAATATTCGTGATCGATATGTCATTCCGAGCCAATATAATCAATAACTATTGGAGATCGAGGTGTGATTTCGAGCCAATGTATGCAAATCACTATTGGTGATCAAGGTAGGATTTCGAGCCAATGTGTGATACAGGGACGTGATAGTAAAGTGTGCTATTATAGTATATATTGTGTGTGAAATACATACCTTGTGATTATTCTACTTACGAGTGATAGTAGACTGGCAAATGTTATATATATATAAAGTTGAAAGTTTATGTATGTCATAAGATGGAACTATGATGTCACAAAACATTTTTATTATGCTCTTCCTATTTTGTCCTTAAAAGTTTTGAATTCCCTCTCTTTCTCTTTTGATATATTATAATTTATTTGCCCCTTTCTTCCAAATTAAAAAATGAGGGTAAAATAGTATTTCCCCCCGTTCTATCCCTTACGCTCAATTGTCCAAATCGCAGCCATATCTCATTTCACTCCCTCTCACTTTATGCTCTCTCTCATCTCACCATACAAATTTCTAAACTACTTTAGTGCTTCCTCTAGCCCTGGCCACAACCCCTTCGGCTACCTCTTCTATATTTTCACCTATTAACCCTAATAGCACTAGATCCATGAGCTCCGCCGATGAACTCTTCTTCAATGGCCATATCTGTCCCATGAAACTCTGTTCTCACCTTTGAACATAAAAGGTTAAGGAACCATTTCTATTTTATCCAGATCTGAAAATCTTTGAGTTGGGATAGATCCAACCATCATTGTCCCCGACCATAGATATTGTTAGTTCTTCCTCCTATATGCTTATCTTCAACTAGAGCTTACAAATGCTACAGAAGAAAACAACAGAAATCAAATCACCCAGCATATACAGAACAAAGATAAACCACCGTCAATCGGTAAAATAAATCCACCATATATTTTTTTTGAATGAGTCCTCAGAAGAATAAAACCCGACAGAAGAGATCTCTGATGAATCATGGAGAAGACAAAGAATGTCAAAGCACTGAGGAGACTCTCTGGTAAGCATCTAAAATCCAAATATGTTGATCTAAACTTTATGAAAATAGATCTGCATATGGTATTAATTTATTGAGTAAAACTCCCAAAAAATAAAGAATATAAACCTTATGAAAAATGAATATGCGGCTTTGCATGTGGATCTTAAAAACTAAAATATTCATCTAACCTCGATATCTATAAAATATAGGCGCAGATAATGAAGAGGATTAACATCCCAATACAAGATCAAGCGTTCATACCGTTGGATTAAATAAAACCATGGAAGCAATAAAAGATATAAGTAAACCACTAAATAAAACTCCCCCTAGCTAGATCAGTTCTAATTTTTCTTTATATGCATGACCTGACTACGATCTGAAGTAAGCATGAAGAGCTAATCCTCATCACTAATTCAAGTTGATGAGTGGAGACGATGGGGAAAACGCCCATTTTTCTAATATCCCTCTCTCATCTCCAAGCCTGTATAATCTCCCTTTTTTTATTACTGCAATTAATATCTACTATTTATTTAATCCAGTATGGGTTAAAGTTTGATGTGTACTATGACATTGGAACGATTTTGACAGTTCAATACAATTTTCCCATTGATCCTCCAAAAATCGCATAAGACTTTGGTTGTACAATCTCATAAAATATTACTCATGTATTGTGATTAAGCGCTTTCACTGGGAGAAAACCTCTGTGTCATTATTTTATTTTTCGGTAACCCACAATCCCAAATTCGTCTTCGATACGTAAAATAAGAGAGAGAAAGCTATTGGTTTATGCCTTTACTCCTCCTTTTCTGTCCAAATGCCTCTCTGACTGTTCTAGCCGACTCCAACATAGAAACCCATTTGGGCTTGATTTACTAAATTTCAGTCATTTGAATTTATTTTGTTAAATTATTTGTTTGTTTGTTAAATTATTTATTTGTTTGTTCAATCAGGGATTTGTTCTCATAAACTATTACGAATTCAATGTACTTATTTGATTTATTTATTGAGTTTGTGTTTAAATTAGTATTAAAGTCCTAATTTTTTTTATTTCTCTTTGCGAACTTATTTTAGGTTTTGACGGTTCGAAAATTGGGGGAAAATATTTTCGGAGGAAAAAAGGTAAATGCTCTTATATATTTCTCTCTCATTTGTAATCTTTAATTATATTTTAATTTTTTCAACTGATTTTAACGAATATGTATATGCTCCTTATTGCTTACTTTGTTGCGTCGATCCTTACTATTTATACATCTTTTCATTTTATCTTACTCTCTTTATGTGAAAAGAAACCATAAGAAAAGATATTTTCATCCTTTGTTGAGTTGTAATTATTTTAATTTACTGAATCTTTCGTAGGTATCTTTTATCATAAGTAGCGTATGATCGTGTCATTTTTAGCAAATCAAGATGCATTTAAAGTACTTATGGATTTATTTGGAGAAATAAGTGGCTCTATGAGTCAAAATGACATTTCAATAGGTAATACATTATTGATAAACTAATGCAACGCCTATTCAATTATACGGTTTTTCCATTTTATACTCTGTTTTTTCATTATGTCGTTATCTTTTTGTGGACTCAAACTTAGGGTTTTATTGGAAGGGAAGATATAAACCATATCTTTAATTCATATATTTGTTACCTTATATATGTGTACATTTGTTATTTTATCGTACGAGTGAGAATTATTTATACGAGTGAGCGTTTAATTTTAAAACGGTTGAGGATGCCAATCTGTACAAGTGATAGTGCCAAACTGTTTTATAAAACTGTTGAGACTACCAATCCAGTAGATAATTGAGGGTTCCTATTTGTGCGAGTGAGAAATGTTTTATAAAACTGTTGGATTGTTGTATGTACAAGTGAGAACCGTTTGTATAAGGTTAAATACAATAGATACCAAATATATTTCGTTTTGTACGTAAGACTGAATTTTATTGCAAGATTCAAGTCATGAATGTTTAGTGTCAATTTGATTACATGAACACGTGATCTCATATTTGTTCTTCATTGACATGTTAATATTACACAGGTATATCCAATGTATGGAAGTCTATAAGTTTAAGAATGGTATATATATATATATATATATATTAGTTCAACTTTGATTACGGAGCTCTTATTATTTATGCCGAGTGTGTTGTCGAGTGGCTTTTGGGGATTGATTTTTTGAACTATGAATTTTGATTGCTTATATTTTATGAGTCAGAGTCACATTCATGATACTTCTATAGGTATCTCTGTGAAATCCATTTTCATTAGATTAGATTGCATTTTTTATTCCTTTCCTTTCCTATTCATGATACTTCTATAGGTATCTCTGTGAAACCCATTTTCATTAGATTAGTTTGCATTTTTTTTATTCCTTTCCTTTCTTATTTCTTCTTTATTTTAGGGAATTTTAGATATTTTTATTGAGGTCTTTAGTTTATATTCAATACAATACTCAATTGGGCTTTACCCGTTATTATTGATGTTTTATATCCCAATGTGAAGCTAAATAATGTGTTTTTAAGGGGCTTATTAATTTATTTTTTGTGTTGCAATACAGTTTCAGCTCTAACGAATTGAGAATTTGAGCATGTCTAGTGGAAAGTGGAGTGAATTTTATATTCAATGATATTGAGATGGTTACAAATCGTAAAACTTTATATTGGTGTGTAAATTTGTAGTGGGAAGTTGAAATTAAGTCTTTGTATGTAACAAGTCATGGTTTATTTACATTATACATGACTTTATACTTTTCAAAATAATCCGCGTTCCTTCAGGCATGGGCATACCCTAGTATATATATATATATATATCAGAGAAGAAAATTAAGTAGAGAGAGACTTAATTATTAGATGAAAGATAGATTGTGAATATATAAGAAAGTAAATTACGTGGTGAGACTTAATTATAAGTATGGTGATATAATATATGTGAAATGTTACATGAGAAATAATTAACATGTGAGAGATGTTAATAAATTAATGTACTATATGGGTGGTGCTCGAACTTAGACGTGTAAATAAGTTTAGTTGGATACTTTAGTCTCGTTAGCTTGGGTAGTATAACTAGGTGGGCTAAGTATAGAACGTTAGACGTGCACTATATATGAGAGGTGAGGAAAACTCAAGAGAGAGTGCACGTGAACATAGTCGAATTTTAAATTTGATAAACGCTTGCTAAATATTTTCAAAACGTTTTGTGTTCTAACATTTGCTATAAAATATTTTTAAAACCTTTTCGGTATCTAGCCACAAGGCCGCCAGGCGTGACTTCATTTCAGGGACTCGGGGCTATAACACTGTGGATGCTAACAGGATTTGAATAGACTATTCTTCCTTTCAGATCTAGTGTAGGATCTCATTTTACATTCCATGTATGGACATATTGTTCATTGACAGTTTTCAGTCATTTAGTTCTTTTATTATTATGGAGTATTTGGTTTTGAATTTTAGCCGATGATAATTATTCGACAAACCTTTATTCATTTATATATTGCGATGGTTGGACTCGAGTATATTGTGAATGTTTAATTTAGTTTTTCGTATTGTTCATTTTTCTATTTTAAAGAAAGATAAAATTTGGTACCGGTCTAATTTCACTTAGGTGGTTAGTAATTAAAAAGGTTTTCGATAGTGATGCTAAGAAAGAACCATATGGGAAACCTATTTTTAATTTAATAAAGTCCTGACCTACCAGTTTTTAATTAGACAGGGTGTCACGATTTTCCTACAAAGTTAAGAACCACCCTAGAAGAATATAACTAATAAAGGAAATTGCTAAAATCCCCATTGTTCTTCAAAACATTATGGACTACCCTACACTTTAGAAGAAATTAGTAGAGAAACAATCCATTAATAATTTCCCACATACCCAACAACAAAATATTAAAAATGGGAAATGAAAGGAAGATTGGATTTGTAAATAAGGAAGTGGGTTACAGTATAGCAATCGAATGTGTACCTTACAATTTCGAATTAAAGGAAGACGTATAATAGGAAGCCCATCATGCTAAAATCATTATACATCCCGAAAATATAAAAATGTATCATGATCATAAACTACAGTATTGGTGGACAGGATCGAAACAAGATATTAAGACATTTGTTGCAAACTATCTATCCCATCAAGAAGTTAAAGATTGAACTTGAACACACTGGAGATGATTAGTCTTGAATATTGCATTTATTTACACCATTTACTTATGCATTTTAGTCCCCTTGGGTACCTTAGTTACTATATTTATGCTCATTAACAAGACAACCTCTTTTATATATGTTTATATGCTTTGCGAGGTATAATTGAACTTTTGTAGTTATTAAAGTGCTTAGCGTGAAGTTTGGTGGTGTTTCGAGATTGTTTCGTCGCAAAAGGAAACTTCAAGGGAATTTTGTTCTTTTTAAACCCTCACTATTTTATAAGGAATTAATTTACCAACATGTATATCATCACATTATCTTTTCATGACCACTGACAATTCATCATTCTGACACCGAATGAGGAAGTTATGCTCGTTTAAGGTTTCTGTATTTTCTTCTACTTCAAGGGAGTTTTGGTGATTTCATACTGAATAATTTGGAGGGTTTTAATATAGAATCATGTAGATAATTTAATTATCTTCTTGTTGGTTCCAACCACGCATCATTCTGATTTCGTATGAAGAATTTATAGTCGTTTTCGTATGACGTGCCCATAATTGGGTTAAAGAAGAATCACCACTATGAGGGTCAAATCGATTCGGAATTTTTTTGAATCGATTCGTCTACAATAAAAGTCCACAAATATCTATCTTTTAAGTGGTTTTTTGGTGGGGTATTTGTATGTAAACATTCCCTTAAGAGACTTCATTTTTTTGGTAGTTTAGATCAGATTTTAAGGTTTTCATTAGGTGTTTCCCCTCTCTACAATTAATTGTTTGTGTTGGTTAGGTTTATTTATGTCTTTATTCATGTATTTTCATTCGAAATTTATTGTTTGTGTTGGTTAGGTTTATTTATGTCTTTATTCATCTATTTTCCTTAGTTTAAGGGTTGGGGTCTGTAACAACCCTCACTTTTAGGAGGCTAATTTTATATTAATTTACTGCATAAGGTAATTATATAAAATGTTGGAACCGGAGTAAATATTAATTGATGAGATAGAGTTAATATTTACTGGAGGTGTCATGAATATATAATGGCATTATTGTTTAAATGATATTGGAATTCGAAATAATTTATAAAATTTCCGGATGCCAGTTTAGAAGGCGTAGTTAGTCTCGGAAGGTGCGAGACAGTCAAAATAAGTGCCATATTGTATTTTTGGGTTTCAGGCACTTTTACCTGATTTTAACTTAAACGCGTATTGGGAGTCATTTTAATGTGGTATTAACCACTTAAGTTGGAGACTTTAGACTTAAGACTCGATTTTTAGTCTTGCCCCTTATTTCTTTTTCTCATTTGTGTCTTACCAAACAAGAGAGTAAGAGAGAGAGAGAGAGAGAGAGAAAGAGAGAAATGGAGAAAAGAAGAGAGATTTGAAGATTGAAGATTGGAGATGGCTCCTACTCAAATAAATCTGAGTTATCAACCCTAAGGTAAGTTTTCTACTTGACAATATATGATTTAAGATGATTAAATTGTGTGATAGTTGTGTATTTGTAGTTATGGATTAAAAATGGAAATTATGGAATTTAAGCCCTAATCTTAGTTTTGATGATAAAACTTTGGGTTGTAGTTGTTATTAATCATGTAGGATGAGTTTGGGTGGATAAATATGGTTGGTTGTGTGTAAAATGGAAGAGATTTGGGGTTTGGAGAAATTAGGGTTCATAACCCTTCGTAGCCATTCTTGGCAAATTTGTAGGTCCGAATCGATTCGACCCTAGGGGCGAATCGATTCGCTGAGGGAAATTTGCAGGTCTGCAGAACCCGAATCGATTCGGGTTAAGGCCGAATCGATTCGACCAATTGCAGAAAGTTAATTTTGTTGTCCGAACCGATTCTCTTTTTGGGCGAATCGATTCGGCCCTAGGGCGAATCGATTCGGCCCTAGGGCGAATCGATTCGGTTTCCTGCTGTTTTTGAGTTAATTTTATAACTCAATTTCAATTCTTTTTCTTTAAGTCTAAGGTCTAGTAACCTTCTTGAATGAAGTAAACTTAGAGTCCTAGAGTGTGAGATGAGTTAGTTGTCTACCCTACATTAGCAATGGGATATGTGGGGACTTTTCCAGGGTTATGGCTATTGATGATAGGGCATGATTTTCTTCTAGTTAATTACTATAAAACTAGGAGATGTAGTGTTATGTTTGGGAGACTTAAGAAGCTCAATCGAGCTACACTAGTTTTGATGGTTTATATTATCACCCCAAAAGAATGTTGGGAGATTTTAGAAGCTCAATTGAGCTATGTTAACCTAAATGGTTCATAATAAGACCATAAAAGTGTGTTGAGATAATAAATCGAAAGATTATTTATTTTCTAGCTGTATGATAGTGTTTGGGTTTTAAAGTAATACCCCAAAAAGGTTTGGAGATAATTAAGAGTTTATTTAGCCGTTTGAGGTTGTAGTAACGATATCATTTATCGTATGGCTCCGGATAATAAGGTGAATTATTTTTAGTAATGTAAATTAGCATGGTTTCAAATAAAACGAAACATACATTTATAAATGGAAATGAAATGGATATGGTAATAATGATGGTAAATGATAATTTACTTGATTTTGAAAATGATAAATAAAATGGATGAACACACCTCTCTAAATGACATGTTAAGGGAAGTTCGCGCGAGGTGAAGCCCTCTGACTAATGAATGCAGGGTGGATATAGTCCTAGGACATGTGAGCATTTGTTGATATATATTTTTCTACGATGGGTAGGAGATTCCGAGTGTGGTCTTGACTACCCCGCAGGCACATGGCCGCTTCCCGACGTATTGCAATTGGTGCCCAGGTTGTCTTGTATAGATAGGCCCTGGAAGATGATGGTCATTTAGGGGCGCGCCCAGTGGGGAAACTCGGAGGGGCGGTCTTAGAATTCATTATATGTATATAAATATAACAGTTCATAATCAAGTGGGACTTGATGTTTGTGATACGCCATAAAGAGCATAAAGAAGTGCCACAAAGATCATAGTACAATGCCACAAAGAGCATTTAACGTTGATTATATTCCTGCTAAGGAATGGTAATGCCAGGATGGGCATGTAATTTAAATAAAAGCCACAAAGAGCTTAAAATTCTAATTATATTTTCTTGATAAGAAATGAAATGCTAGTAAAGAGCATAAATGTTGTAATTATGAAATCCTGATAATGAACATAATAATGAGATGGAAGTTTTTAATTTATGTTACTCTTTCTTTTTCTTTACATATTCAAATTTAACTCATGCTTTTCTTTACTGTCTTAGCTTATGTTTTAGAACTGTGTAGATAGATTTTATTCTTCCTAGCATGATTATATTCATAACTGTCATGCTCTTTATTCATCTGGTAATCATATAGAACCGGGCCCTGACCCGTTCATATTTCTTGTTGTGCTTGCACCTTGCATCAACTCAGGTACTCCATCGCAAGGATGCCTGATTTGAATTCCGATCCCGGTGTCTTTGGCGAGCCGTGATGCTTTGCGGGTATTACGGGGCATTTGGAAATAGACGTTGTCATCTTTGTATTCTAGTTAGGATCAGGTTTTTTTACTCGGGCGAGAGGTCCAAGCTTTTGTACTTGATTAATGTAATGTATTATGTAATTAATGAATTTGTTTAATTTTATTGTATGAGTCTGTGGTCGACAGCATATTTGGTCCCTTATTGTACATTGGTGTGTATGTAATATTATATGTTTTCTTGGATTTCCACTTTCTTTTTAAGTTGGGTTGTTTAAATTCTTTTCTTTAACTTTAAAAACCAAAATTTTGGCAACCATTTTTTTTAAATTAGGAGTGGTTATCCCGTATACTTCTTCTTTTGTTGTGATGCTGAGAATGATTCCATCCATGATTCCGTTATTTTTGGAGTATGGGGTTGGCCACCCATATTTCGGGACAGCGGGTTGTCACAGATGGTATCAGAGCATCAGGTTCTAGAGTCCTGGAAATTTGCGTGAACACGTTACGTCTTTCGCGTTGTTTTTTATTTGACTTAGAGCCTTAGGATTAAGGTTGTCGATTTCTCTTATGAGATTTCATTCTTCTTCTGCCAGGAGGTAGAACCTATAGGATCCTTTGCGCATTCGTGTGAGATTAGTAGGTCGATTGAAGAAGGGCGCTAAGGAAGGGTGGTACTAAGCTTGATATTTCAAGCAATGTTAAATTGAAGTAGAGAAGTGCCCAGAAGCAAGAGTTAGGAAAATTCTTCACCTGTAGGAGTAGTGTTGAAATGGTGGGAGCATAGTCACAAGTCACCTTATTTGTAGGTGCAAAAAGTTTTGCTCATGGAGAAACCCGATAGATACTTCCTATTGTAAGTTTCTCTGGGGTGACTGAGAGGAAGAGAAGATAAATCCTCAAATGTTCACGTGAGGCTCGGCCAGAGGCCGATATGTGAATAAAGAGTTATGCGATTAGGGATATCGTGCACTAAAGAAGGGTAGGTATAAGGGAGAGCCCCCTAATGGAATGATAGGCTCCAGAATAAGTGTTGTAAACACTTCCGATGGAGCAGAGATTATGAAACTCCGTTAGTGGACATCCACCTGGGGAGGTTTCATTGAACTAAGGAAGAGAAGGCTGAGAGCGTGTTCTCTTTTACTGAGAGAGTAAGAGGGACAACGCAGGCAAGTGTTTTGCAGTTAGGGGTGGAACAGTGGTTATGACGTGGAATGGAGAACCACTCATTTTGATCCTGTAGATTAGAGAACAAGGCCAAGAATAAAGTGCCTAGCTGGGGAGTTGATGGCAGTAAGGTTGGTTCATATAAGACTCGAAGATGGAGTCTGAGAACCATTGGTATTGACCCGGAGTGATTGGCATAAAGTGTTGGCGGTAATTCCACCTTCTTAGTGGGTGGTGTATTCCTTAGGATAAGATTCAATAGTATTGTTGATGTAAAAAACTAGATCGCTCTAATTTTTCAATCACAGATAAATAAATAAGACAAAGATTTTTAAAGTGGTTCGGCTAGGAATAAAGCCTACGTCCACTGTTATGTTATTACTGAATGTTTGTGGAATTCTTGATTACAAGTTCTCTCAAGAAATTCCGGTCCCCTTGAATGAGGATGATACAAGGTATTTATAGCCTTGAGGCTGTACATGAAAGGTTCGATACATTAAATGACATACATATGAAAGGGTAATACATTTAATGCAGAATGCGTGCCAAGAATATAAGCATTCAATGAATATCTGAACTGTTGATTATCTGGCAATTAATGATACGACCGAGATGCAGCTCGGACCGCCATAGCTGTTCGCTGATCAGGAGTTCCTTGGAACATTAGAGTACCTCGGTGCTATAGAGTTCCTCGGTGTGTTAGAGTTCCTCGGTGTGATAGAGTTCCTCGGCGTATTCTCGTTGCTCGGAAAGAAGCATGGTTGGTCGGGAAATGATCTTCCTCGATGCTATTGTGCCACGTAGATTGACACGTGTCTTCGTCTTATTCGTCCACATCAGCATATTAATTTTGGTATCAACAGAAGCCCCCAATGTTTCATATTTTGAACTTTGAAGAGTATGGAACATTCTTTCTCGGTATATGGCAATATTAAATGTCCTTCCCGGGTTTCAGGAACATTGTATTCAAATTTCCTTCTTATTTCGCAGTTTCCGCCTTTTTTATAAGCGCTTTGATATTCGTGCAAATTTTGTCCTCTTAGCCGCCGGAAGTTTAGTAGTTTCTTTTTGGTAATCATTTCTTTCGCCGCTTCCCAATGCAAAGTATTTAAACTTCTTTGGTAACCATACCGTCGTCTACGTTTTTCATTCTCTGCATTCAAGCTTTCTATTCTCTTCTTCTCTTGTGCGTTCATCCTTGTTTCCGTTCGTTGTCAACACATCTCCTTTCTTTCTGTAAGATCTTCTTTCTTTCTTCTGTATCTCTTTTATTCAATATGGTTTATATTGTGGAGTCTATTGAGAAATTCCGTTCTGATTTTTCCATTCCTTCGTGGGTAACTCTAGAGGTTCTTTCTGAGCCTTTAGATTACTTTCGATTGGCTGAGGGACATTGGTTCCCCAGTCTTTTTGTTGCTGAATGCGGTTTTTCCTTTCCACCAAACCCATTATGTCTTGAGTTTTGTCAATATTTTGATCTTGTTCCTGCAAAAATAGCCCCCAATTCGTGGAGAATAATTAACGGGGTGCATAAATTAAATCTAACTCATGGGACTCGTATTGGGATCCCTGAAATTATGATTTGTTATAAATGGGCTGTTCTAGATAATATTTATTATTTAAAAACTAGGTATTTGAATAGGGCTCTTGTAGTTAATCTCCCTGACTCAAATAGGGATTATTTTGAGCATGGGTTGGTCATAAAAAATTGGCAACATGCGCCTTTATCTGGGAATGAAGTATACAACGGTCCCAGATGCCCCCCATACGGCAATGGGATAGGTTTATTTTTCATTTTATTTTACTTATGAAATTATGCTTTCATCATGTTTGACAAAATGTATGACTGATATTCCATTATGTATTTATTTGCAGTTGATAGCAAAAGAAAAACTCCAAAAGAGTCAGAAGTGAATATCAAGCATTTGAAACTTATCTGGAATTTGCATAAGACCATTGTTGACGAGCATATTAGATCTGCTTCATATTTACTACAGTATAAGAGTTACACAACCTCTTATACTGCTCGTCCTGTTGAACCAACTTCAACACCAGAAAGTTCATCTTCAGATTCTCATATCCCCCTATCTCAAAGAATGGGCAAGAAAAGAGCTCCTCCTGCTCTATTTGGTGAAATTTCTTCTGCTGTTGGAGCCCAGAAAGGCAAAATTGATGTCCCAGAGGGGACTAAAAAGGTAGATGCTGGTTCCTCCAAAGTTGCCGAGAAGCCCCCAGTGGCCCCGAGCAAGAAAAATGCTCCTGCTGATGTGATTACAATCTCTCCGACCAAGACTTCTTCCTTGGTTGATGCTGCTGACCCTCCTTTGAAGAGATTGAGGAAATCATCCTCAGTTAATCTTGCTGGAACTGCATCTTCTCTACCCGCTGGTGGTAGTAGTGTTTCAAACATCATTCTTCCGAGTTCTTCCAAGAGCTCAGTTATACCCGAGGTTCTCGGGGTTGATGAAAAAATTCCTAGGGATACACTGACATCCCTAGCTGCTCGTCATCTTTCTTCAGTAAATTTCTCACTCCTTTGGTCTTTCTTTCTTTTTCTTGAATTCTTGTATTTGTGTTGACTTTATTGTTTTTCTTATCTTTCAGCTGGTGAACTGCTTCAATACCATCGTGAAGAAAGATCAAGTTATTAAAGCTTCCAGTTCCTCGTCCGATGTTGATGATGCTTTGTTGGGTTTAGCCCAATCTGTGAAGGAATCTCGCCAACAGTACATCGAGGAGAAAACTGTTTGGGAGAAAAAGTTGGCTATGGCTGAGGCTGATAAGATGAGGATGGCTGAGACCTCCAAGAATTTGGAGGAGAAAATTAAGGGTTTGGAGGTTAAACATCAGGAATCTGATGATAAGTTGAAGAAGGCAGAAGAAGAATTATCTACTCTACGAGATATCAAGGTTAAGAAAGAGGAATTGGAGGTGAAGCTCTCCTCGGAGAAGTCGAGGAGAAAAGTTGCAATCAAGAAGCATTTCAGCGTTGGTTGGGAGAAATGATGGGAGAGAGGGATAGCTGCAATGACATCCCAAGTCCAATATGGGGAGTTGAAATACTTCCATGATGGCTGGGTGGCTGCTCTGCAAGAGCTAAAGGTCCAAAACGATTCTGAACTATTCCAACGGCATCTCCCTGGTCCTCCTCCACCAATTGTGGAAGAAGAAGAAGATGAGCCTGCCTCAGATGAGTCTTCTATGGCTATGGGCGATCAAGTTTCTGCCTCTCAACCCTCTGCCACCGAGGACGTTTCTTCCATGCCTCCTCCTCCCGAGAAGATTCCTACAGATCAAACTGTTGTTACCTCCGAGCAACCGAGCTCCTCGTCCCAGCCTCCCGAGAAAGTCTTGGGAGACAAGGAAAAGGTGTGAAGTTGTTCGGTAGCATTTCTGTATTTCCTTGTAATCGAACAATGTAACTTTTTGATGATCTAATAAAACATATCTTTGCTCATCTCTGTTGTTGATAACTTGTTTTTGTTGATTGTTGTCTTTTTCTCGTCCTTAGTTTGTTGCTAGAATGGAATTGATCTCTTCACATGATACCGAGATGATGCAGCAGTGTCGTCAATACTATAAGGCTGGTCATACAGACCTTAGTACATCGGAAATTGCTGATATCCTTGGTCATGATGCTTCAGAGCAGGCTATTGAGGCTTATCGGTACTTGAAAGATTTACTCGACCGAGCTGTGGCCAACAATGTCGCTTATTATGACCTGATTGAAGAACTGCATTGTTCCTTAGAGGATCTCCAAGGTCAGCACAATGAATCAATGGCTTTGTTACACAAAGATTATGAAAATAGATACCAACAACTTTCTTCTGAAACAGGCCATAAGAAGATCATCGCTGCATATGATATTAGGGAAAGGACCCTAAAAGGTGAAGTTGAAGCCTGCAGACAAATTGCCGAGATCCTGGAACAAGAAAATAATAATTTGCAGAAAAAATTGGCTCAATATGAATCTGCTGCTTCATCTTCTACTGCATTAATACCAGTTACTGATGAAGGCTTCTCGTTCTTAGAGGTCGAAAATGCCAAACTAAGGCAAGAGCTGGAGGACTTAAGAAGATCTGCCATTTCTGGAACTGCTCGGGGACGAGGAAGAGGTTCTCGGGGGCGAGGAAGAGTCCTCAGCCAAAATGTTGAAGAGGCTCGCACTCAGTCTACTCTGGAAACTCAAGCATTCCAGTTGAAAGTAAAAGACCGTGCTCTGACTGAAATGTGCAATAAAAATCTGTCTCTGGAAGATCAGCTGGCATCAACGAAATCTGCCTTGCATAACAAGGATCTCTTTGCCAAAAGCCTTCATGAACAATTGGATAGATTAACCTTCCAATTCCATAAACAGCCAAGGGAATTCTGGATGGCAGGATACAATGAAGCTCTCGTTCATCTGGATGCTCGCATTGAACATGCTAACAATGAAGGTTACAAGCAAGGATGGTTAAATGCATTGGGTGTGTTAAAGTTGGAGCAAGGGCATTTTTTATGGGACTATCATGCTCCATCATTATTAGACTTGCCTGTACCACCTTTCAAATTGGATATGGCATGGATCCCAGCTCGTTCCATTCCTCGCAGTCTAATTTCAAAATACCTTGGTGATTATAGCCTTCACTCCCAAGTTGAATTATCTCGTCCTGAGCATCTTTTGGATACACCTTCTGTTATGAACGTCAGAATGCTCAGAGATGTTAATTTCATCAATTCTCCCCTTTGCCTAGAAGACCCTCCTGCCGACGAGGAACCTGTTTCTAAAGCACAGGGCAAAAAACCAATAGAATAGTAATATCCATGTAAAAATTTAGTACCTTCTTGTAATTTATTCTAGATTAATGAAAAGATTTTCATTTTCTGTTTGCCAATTTTGTTAGTCTTGTGTTTATCAAACACCTTTATATTTGTACATATGTATTTATGTATCTTGTTAAAAAGATAACAATATTATTGTTCAATAAGCAACTTAATAAAAAGTTACAAGTATTAGTAATGTTTCTCGATCACTTAATAAAGTAATGAGTAAAAATGTTCAAATTGTTTCCAACCAACCAAGGTGGGTGAATAATGTTTGTCGACCAATTACAGCTGATGGGTTTTTTATCCCCGACCAGCTATACTTGGTTTAATTATAAAATTGCGTCCGACCAACTAAGATCTATAATTTGTCCTCGCCGACCAACTACAGTTATTGGGTTTTTATCCCCGACCAACTATACTTGGTGTATTTTTTGAACATTTTGTTCTTCAAAGAACTCATTGTAATAATATTACCTCCCGACCAACATAAGTTGTAATATGAGAGTATATTTTTATCTTACCAACCGTAGTTGATCATGCTGGTGTACAGTTTCTGGCTCTTTAAAGCTTTTGGCTCCTTAGAGCATTTTTTGGCTCCTTAGAGCATGTCCTCCTAACCAAAGGAGGTTGGCTACTTATAGCACTTTTTCTCCGTAGAGCTGTCCTCCTAACCAAAGGAGGTTGGCTACTTATAGCACTTTTGCTCCGTAGAGCTGTCCTCCTAACCAAAGGAGGTTGGCTACTTATAGCACTTTTGCTCCGTAGAGCTGAGGTTGGCTACTTATAGCACTTTTGCTCCGTAGAGCTGTGGTTGGCTACTTATAGCACTTTTGCTCCGTAGAGCTGTCCTCCTAACCAAAGGAGGTTGGCTCCTTAGAGCACTTTTGTTGTGTAGTGTATTACACTAGTATTCCCCGAAAATTTTCAACCAGAAAGAAAATGGCGAAACATCCTCGTTTTATTCATAATGAAAGAAATGCTTTACATTTGACATCATTGATAATACTTGCGCAGGTATTCAGCATTCCATGCGTTCTTAAATTCCTCTCCTTCTAGAGTTGCTATTCTGTAAGTTCCTGGTCGAACAACCTCTGTAACTCGGTAAGGTCCATGCCAGTTTGCTTCCAGTTTATTCTGCTTCTGAATGACCTTCTTTAGCACATAATCCCCCTCTTTTAGATCACATTTCTTTACCCTTTTGTTGTAAAACAGAGCTGTTCGTTGTTGATAAGCAGCATTCCTAATGGCTGCCTCTTCTCTGACTTCCTCGAGCATATCCAAATCCAGCCTTCTCATCAAATCACTGATCGGAGAATTGAAATTTAACACCCTGTGTGTTGGTAGGCCCAACTCGGCAGGTATCACAGCCTCACTTCCAAATGCTAGCATATATGGTGATTCTCCTGTTGCTGCTCGGGGAGTTGTTCGGTAAGCCCACAAAACTGACTGTAGCTCATTAATCCAATTTGCTTTAGCCTCACTTAACCTCTTCTTCAACCCATTTAGTAATGTTCTGTTCGTCACTTCAGTCTGTCCATTGCTTTGGGGATGGCCTGGTGCTGAATGAAACTTCAAGACGTTTGACTGATGACAATAGGCAACAAATTCTTCATTATCAAATTGCGTTCCATGGTCTGTGATGAAAGCATGGGGAGACCATATCGACAAATGATATTCTTCCATATGAACTGATACACCTTCTCGTACGTCATATCAATTAGTGGTTCAGCTTCCACCCACTTAGTAAAATAGTCTACTGCCACGACGAGATACTTGAACCTTCCTCGGGTCGTCGGCAGTGGTCCAACCAGATCAATTCCCCACATGGCAAATGGCCAAGGTGATGTTATGGGTGTCAACAATGCCTGTGGAGTTCTTCGGATGGAGGAAAAACGTTGGCATTTGTCACACTTCTTAGCATAGGCTATACAATCAGCCCTCATCGTCGGCCAATAGTATCCCTGTGTCATTACCCTTTGCAAAAGTGTCCGACCTGCTACATGAGCTCCACAAGATCCTTCATGAATTTCTTCAATCAATTCTTTGACTTCTGATGGATGCACACATCTCTGCAAACCTGCCATAATTCCTCGTCTATACAAAACACCATTAGTTAACACATACCGAGCAACTTTATATTTCAATTTCTTGGCAGCTAGTTTGTCCTTCGGCACTTCTCCTTCTTCAATGTATGCTCTGATAGGATCCATCCAAGATGGTCCTAAATCAAGGGTAATAATCTTCACCGTCAGATCTTCTTCTATGCTCCGACTTTCTAACACTTCAATTGGTATTGTTCTTCGCAGCTCGGTGCGCGTAGCTGACACTAGTCGGGCTAATGCGTCTGCTCTAGCATTCTCCATTCTCGGTATCCTTACCAATTGAATAGCATCAAATTCTGTTAATAACTCCATCACTTTTGCATGGTACTTCACCATTAACTCTCCCTTCACTGCATATATTCCCATCATTTGGTTCACAATTAATTAAGAATCACTGAAAACAATTACTTGTCGTGCCTCCATAACTTTCGCCAAATGAAAACCTGCTATCATAGCCTCATATTCAGCCTCATTATTGGAAGCTTTGAATTGGAATCTCAAGACATACTCCATGTCAATATCGTCTGGAGAGTTTAAAACAATCCCTGCTCCACAACCAGCCGTGCAAGATGATCCATCTACATATAATCTCCATGTATGTAACTCGTCTTCAAATTTCTTATCTGTTAGAGTTCCTCGGTGAAATATCATCTGCTTTCTTTCATCATCCCCGGGTATCCTTCGTTCCTCGTTGGTCATTTGTTCGCTCCCTTCATCCAACCGGAGTTGGTCGGGGTTTGAATATGATGATTTTTCTACATCCACAAGTCCTTTTACCAACCTTGGTTGGTCTGGATCTGTGTCTGTTGATCCTGTATCGTCCACAGGTAGGTCAGCAAGCACCTTTTGCTCCTCGGGGGTATCAGGGTATGTGAACTCTGCTATAAAATCTTCCACGGCTTGCCCCTTCAACGATGATCTGGGTTCATACACAATATCATATTCACCGAGCTCTATTGCCCAGTACATCAATCTTCCTGATTTTTCTGGCTTGTGAAGGGCTTGTCTTAACGGCATGTCGGTATACACAATGATGGTATGGGCCTGGAAGTATGGCCTCATTCTTCTACTTGCTTCAATTAATGCCAGTGCCAATTTTTCCAGCTTTGGGTATCTGATTTCCGCACCTCGGAAGGCTTTGCTTGTGTAATAAATTGGCTTCTGGACTCCATTCTCCAATCTGATCAATGCCGAGCTAACTGCATTTTCTGATACTGCCAAATACAAGTACAGCGTCTCTCCAGTTATTGGCCTAGACAACAATGGTGGGGCTCCCAAATACTTCTTCAAATCTTGAAAGGCTTTCTCACATTCATCAGTCCACTCAAAACTTTTTCGCAGTGTTTTGAAGAATGGGAGGCATTTATCAGTTGCTCGGGATACAAATCTGCTGAGTGCTGCAACCCGTCCGGTAAGACTCTGCACTTCTTTCTTCGTCGTCGGAGATCGCAGCCCTAAAAGAGCCTTGATCTTTTCTGGATTTGCCTCAATACCTCGCTGGTTGACGATGTATCCGAGGAACATTCCTTCTCGTACTCCAAAGGTACACTTCGTAGGGTTGAGCTTCATCTGGTATTTATCCAGTTGATCAAAAGTTTGACTTAAGTCAACCAAATGATCTGCAGCTCTCTTGCTTTTGGTGAGCATGTCGTCGACATAGACCTCCATATTGCGGCTGATTTGTTCGGTAAAAACCTTGTTCATTAACCGCTGATATGTTGCACCTGCATTTTTTAAACCAAAAGGCATAACATTATAACAATAAGTTCCCCTTGGGGTAATAAAAGAAGTACTTTCCCTGTCTTCAGGTTTCATTTTGATCTGGTTGTAGCCAGAATAAGAATCCATGAAGCTGAGTAGCTCGTGTCCCGAGGTAGCATCCACTAGTTGATCAATTCTGGGCAATGGAAAATGATCTTTTGGACATGCCTTGTTGAGATCAGTAAAATCAACACACATTCTCCATTTGTTGTTCTTCTTCTTTACCATCACCACATTTGCCAACCAATCTGGATATTTCACATCTTCAATGAAGTGGGCTTTCTGGAGTTTCTCGACCTCCTCTTGTATGGCCTGGTTCTTCTCGGGACTAAACACTCTTCTTCTTTGCTTCACAGGCTTGATCTCCTTATTCACGTTGAGCTCATGACATAAAAAGTTTGGATCTATACCTGGCATGTCTTCATGACTCCAAGCAAAAGTATTCTTCCTATTTCTCAAGAAAGTTATCAAATCTTGTTTTATTGAAACATCCAACGACGATCCTATCTGAGTTACTCGTTCAGGATGCTCGTCGTCCAGGATAACAATTTCTGTAGATTCCACAACCTGCCCTTTTACGAGTTGAGATTCATCCCTAGGGTCAAGAGTTTCAATTTCTGTGCTCTCCTCCACTTGATAAGTAGTAGTCTTTTTCCTTGATTCTTCAAGTTCTTCTTGCTCGGCAGACGAATAATAGCATTCCCGAGCTACTTTTTGATCACCTTTCATAATTCCTACTCCAAAATTTGTTGGAAATTTCAAACATTGATGTACTGTAGATGGAACTGCTTCGAACTTCTTCAATCCAACTCTTCCCATGATGATGTTGTAGGCGGACTGCACATTCTTATCCATCACAAAGAAGCTTATTCTTTCTGTTCGACAAGCAGGCCAAGTTCCAATGAGTATATCCAACTTGATCGTCCCAAGTGGAAAAACTTTCTCGCCAGCAAAACCCAGAAGGGGTCTGTGATAAGGTTCCAATTGAGATAATTTTAAATTCAAGCTATCAAAGCATGAATAGTACATGATGTCTGCCGAACTACCATTGTCTACTAACACCCTTGAAATGATCACATCCTTCATCCTCATTTTGATCACCAAAGGATCATCATGAGGGTAAAGAACACCTGCCAGGTCGTTTTTTGAAAAACCAATCACTAGCTTCTCTTTGTTTACCTTCCTCGGACGATCATCCTCGGCCAGGTTTATTCGCTGAATGTATGAACAAGCTTGAGCCTCTCCGAGGTAAGCTTTTCTTTCTGCAGTAAGGTCTCCTCCTCCTGCATCTCCTCCTGTAATAACATTACAATCAAGTGATCCAAAACGTATGGAAAATACCTCTCGTTCAGGTTTCCTTGGTTTCTTGGGAAGATCGGGGTCATCATCTGGATCCTCTTCATGGTCCCTCTTCTTTTTATCCTCTGCACGACGAGGAGATCTAGATCTATCATCATTCTTCCTTTCACCTCTGCGATCTACATACTTTGATAATTTTCCTCTTCGGATGAGTGTTTCAATCTCGTTCTGAAGGGCTATACAATTTTTGGTCATATGGCCATGATCTTTATGAAACTCGCAATATTTGTCTTTATTCCTCAGGTCGGGATTTGTCTTCAGTTTCTCTGGCCACTTGATTTCCTCGTTATTCCTGATTTCTTCCAAAACATGATTGATACCCATTTTCAATGGAGTATAATTATCATACTTCTTTAGGACTTCCAACTTCATCCTGTTATTCCTGGAATGTTTATCACCACCATTACCTTTCTGATCTTTCTTCTTAGAATTGTCGACCTCAACTTTAACTTCTTTGTCCATATTCTTCTTCGCAGCCATAGCCTCCTCGGCATTCATGATTTTGGCCGCCTTTGCCATCAACTCCGACATATTTTTAGGTGGATCTTTGGCCAAAGTGTAGTACAGCTTGTTAGGCAGCAAACCACTCATCAGAGCAGTGATTGTTGTCTTTTCTTCATAATCTATGACTTCCAACTTCTCGTTATTGAAACGAGTTATGTAATCTCTAGTACTTTCACCTGATTTTTGTCTAACACTTAGCAAGTGTGCTACTCGCTTTACCGGCTTTGCTCCAAAACAAAAATTGCCAATAAACAACTCGGCTAACTGAACAAAGGTTGAAATCTTACCCTGAGGAAGATTATTGTACCATATCTGTGCAGATCCGGTAAGAGTTCCTGAGAATGCTCTACACCTCATCTCGTCAGGGACAGCGTAGATATCTGCAGCAGCTTGGTATTGTTCTATATGAAGTACGGGATCTGTCTTTCCATCGTACTTGGGGGTCACTACGGGTGCTTTGAATTTTGACGGTGTAGGGAAATCCACAATGGCTTGCACAAAAGGTGTTCCTTGAACAAAAGTTCTCTGTAAGGGGTTCCTTGCCTTAGCCATTTCTCCCAATCTATCTTCCAACCGTTGAATGGAACCTTTCCATGCTTCATTCCCTTCCTCGGGCCGCTTAGTCCGAGCAACTGATTGCTCTGACGTAGCTTCCTGAGATTTATCTCGACGAGTAGTTGGTCGCGATTGTGCAGATCCTTCTCTCAAACCTGGTGGTGGTCGAAAACTTCTTGATGGAGCCCTAGGTGGACTCATGTTCCTCCTTGGTCCTAACCGACTGAAAGGAGACACCCTGCTTAATCTTTCCAAAGCGCTAGTTCTCTCCAGAGAAAGAGTGATACGTTGATCTGTATCCGTAGCCCGTATCGATGAAGTTCGCCCAGGTTGATAAGAAGAATCATTAGACTCCTCATTGCGATATGACCCGGTACGTCTAGATTGCGATTGCCTATGATCACTCCTTTGCCCTGAATAGGTAGGTGCACCTCCCTGAAGAGTTTGAATGAGTTGCCTCATAGATTCTTGCATGGCGGTTTGTCCTTGAGCCAGATTCGTCATAATTCCAGCCAGATCTGGGGATGCAGATGGATTTGGATGATTTCCAGTATTTCCAACATTTCGATTACTGGATTCTGGATTATCTGCCATTGGTGATAAATGATTTTTATGAAAAACGATAATAACAGTCGTTTCCCACAGACGGCGCCAATCTGTTGATGTAAAAAACTAGATCGCTCTAATTTTTCAATCACAGATAAATAAATAAGACAAAGATTTTTAAAGTGGTTCGGCTAGGAATAAAGCCTACGTCCACTGTTATGTTATTACTGAATGTTTGTGGAATTCTTGATTACAAGTTCTCTCAAAAAATTCCGGTCCCCTTGAATGAGGATGATACAAGGTATTTATAGCCTTGAGGCTGTACATGAAAGGTTCGATACATTAAATGACATACATATGAAAGGGTAATACATTTAATGCAGAATGCGTGCCAAGAATATAAGCATTCAATGAATATCTGAACTGTTGATTATCTGGCAATTAATGATACGACCGAGATGCAGCTCGGACCGCCATAGCTGTTCGCTGATCAGGAGTTCCTTGGAACATTAGAGTACCTCGGTGCTATAGAGTTCCTCGGTGTGTTAGAGTTCCTCTGTGTGATAGAGTTCCTCGGCGTATTCTCGTTGCTCGGAAAGAAGCATGGTTGGTCGGGAAATGATCTTCCTCGATGCTATTGTGCCACGTAGATTGACACGTGTCTTCGTCTTATTCGTCCACATCAGCATATTAATTTTGGTATCAACAAGTATTGTATCTACTATAGATTCGGGTGTGTATATTGAGGTTGTGGTAGTGTCGACGCTACTAAATGGAGTAATAATATGACTTCCGTGGTAGGGAAGTTTTATGTTTTTCCTCTTACTCGATATAAAGCGAGTGGTGATATATTTTCTTTTTGAGTACTATGTACGTTATGTACTACTTGTATGATGTATACTATACAAGTATATATATTTTGGTTTAGTTGGGGTGGTAGCGAGCAATTAGATTGCGAGGCTATACTACTTCTAGTTTCAGGATGGAACTAGTTGTCTAAAAATATCTCTCCAGGATACAGGTTGAGACTTTATAGGGGTGGTTGAGGTAAGTAGGAAGTTTTTATTTCTCGTTATGTTATCTTGCGTGTGTGTTTGGTTGATTTCTTATTTTCATTGTATGTGATTGATATGCCCTATCTCCACGACCGACAAGTTGAGTAGTAATGCATAAGAGGGGTTCCTTGTTTCGATTTCGCTTTTACGGGACGCTCCACGCGTGAACCTCAACGACGTTGGAAGTGGGGAGATGTTATTCTTTCTTCTTTTAGTTCATTCTATTTTATTTTATTTTGTTTGGGTTGGTTAAGAGATGGGTTGAAAGGTTTAGCCGGGAATCACGTAGAAGAGTGATTATGGGCTATTAAAGTGCAAGATAGAAGCACTGTATATAGTTCTCTCCTCTGATCGATGTGAGGGAGACTGAGATACGAAGTCGAATTGAGACTTCGAGTTATGCCTGGGTAAGAAGGCTCTTTGAAAAGATGTATATGTTATAGGATAAAATCTGTAAGACTTCACAGAAAGTGAATGTCTGATTAATTGAAATCTTTAAGGATGAAATGGTAATGTATATATAGAAGTGAAATGTTGTTAGTAGAATTATAAGTTAAAATTTTACCGATCCCGATTATGTGTTTTAGACCGTCACATCTTAATGACCGACGATGCGAGGTAGTAGTGTAACGGGAGGGTTCCTTGTTTGGATTTCGCTTCGGCGAGATGTCCCACGCATGAAACCGAGCGAATGTCGGAAGTTGAGATAGGTCTTGGGCACTAGGGATATACTTAGTATTGCATATCTATGACTTAGATAGTATGTATATAGATAGACTCTAGGATTATTAGGATATATTCCCTTTAGGGTACGTGACGTTAGTTTAGGGAGGTTGTCGAGAGTTGACCACGAATGGGTTGTGGGGTAACTCTAAAAGGGATTGGTTCCCTAAGAACGAGATGATGGGATCTCGAGAGGTTGATAGGCTAGGCCGAAGGAGATAAGGCCTCTCTTGGATAGAGGGTTAGGTTAGTAATTTAACTTTGGGGAATTAAAAGGATGAGTTGATTTTCTCTCCTGAGCCATGTTGCTATGCTCGAGGGTGGATTTAACGAATAAGTCTCTACCAGGTTAGGGGGCATTGATACTGGAACATCGACCCGCTGTCTATGTGTCTCCCCAGTTTAAACGTGTCGGGAGTATTATCCCCTGCTTGAATTAAAATTTATTGTGGTAGTGATCGCCTTAAAGAAAGGGAGGCACTACTTCCTAGGAAGAAATTGGCCTTTCTCGTGAGTGACAAGTTATTGCAATAGGTCGTGGGAGGTATCGAGATTGGTGTACGAAGTTCATAAAAGACTTTTAATCGTACATTTTCTCTCGGTTAAGGAATGTGATTGGGGTAGTAGATGCGTCGAGTAGAGAACTCCTCGGCATAGTAGTGATGGCGTGGAAATCCAGCTAGAACGAACATAACTAGGAAGACTCTGAAGTAAGAGCGTTCATGTCAGTGATTGACCATTTCACCTACACGAGTACAGAAGAGTAGTGGTGGAGTGGAGAAGGGTATATTCACAGACGTCTGCATTGAATTGCGGGCGCTGAACTGGTCATGATCCCATTTGAGAAATTATTGATCGTTCAACCAAATTATTGCTTTTTCGGACATTATGGGCGGACTAGAGGTGGATGAGTACGCCCTGCTCTTTATAGAGGAGTGGTAGAACTGTAGGAGGTGCATATTACAATAGTGGTGGACCGAGACTAGATATTCGTGTCGAAGGGTCGGTAAAGTTCCATGAAGAAATGGGAACCGTATGGAAACGGAGTATATCTTGCCACCCTAAAGTGGATGAATGATTGGAGGAAGTTGACTAAATGCTGAAGGGCATATCTTGAATGTGAACCTTAGGATACATAACGGACGGTGCAGTACTTGTGTGGATGGAATTTCCTGTACAATAATTGTACTTTTTGATGGCTTTATGGATCATTTCCTAAAGTATGTCACCGTCAGTAAATTGCATACTCGTAGAATGGGTCCAGCGAACAATTAGTTCCTTGGACTTGGAGAGGTCCCGGAATATTTCTTTAAGGATTGGGCTTTTGATCCATACGCCTTGAAGGGCTAAGTCTATGTGAGGAGAAGTTGAATAGTGTTGGGGTTAAGCCATTTAGTGTTGGTGTAGGTATCCCCAAGGTGGGATGTAGCGTGATTTAGGAAGTAAGGCATTTTGCGCCTAATCACGTGGGTATTGTACTCTGCCGTGGGAAGGTGGAATTGAAAGTTTGTGAGGAATGCTTTCTGCTAGGAAAGAGAACAAAGATTATAGACTGAGATCGATAGGGACGACCTTAGTCCAAGTCCATTTTTGGAACATCGTATTAACGAGGGTTTGTTAAGGACGTTAGAATGATAATTGAGATAGTATACCCTTTATACGTAAAGGGTATGCCCGAATTTTGGGGGGGGGGGGGAAATCCCTCATAAGGGGGGGAGTATGTAACAACCCTCGCTTTTAGGAGGCTAATTTTATATTAATTTAGCGCATAAGGTAATTATATAAAATGTTGGAACCGGAGTAAATATTAATTGATGAGATAGAGTTAATATTTACTAGAGGTGTCATGAATATTAAATGGCATTATTGTTTAAATGATATTGGAACTCAAAATAATTTAGAAAATTTCTGAATGCTAGTTTAGAGGGTGTAGTTAGTCTTGGAAGGTGCGAGATAGTCAAAATAAGTGTCATATTGTATTTTTGGGTTTCAGGCACTTTTACCTGATTTTAACATAAACGCGTATTGGGAGTCATTTTAATGTGATATTAACCACTTAAGTTGGAGACTTTAGACTTAAGACCCAATTTTTAGTCTTGCCCCTTATTTCTTTTTCTCATTTGTGTCTTACCAAATAAGAGAGTAAGAGAGAGAGAGAGAGAGAGAGAGAGAGAGAGAGAGAGAGAGAGAGAGAAATGGAGAAAAGAAGAGAGATTGGAAGATTGAAGATTGGAGATGGCTCCTACCTCAAATAAATCTAAGTTATCAACCCTAAGGCAAGTTTTCAACTTGTTAATATATGATTTAAGATGATTAAATTGTGTGATAGTTGTGTATTTGTAGTTATGGATCAAAAATGGAAATTATGGGATTTAAGCCCTAATCTTAGTTTTGATGATAAAACTTTGGGTTGTAGTTGTTATTAATCATGTAGGATGAGTTTGGGTGGATAAATATGGTTGGTTGTGTGTAAAATGGAAGAGATTTGGGGCTTGGAGAAATTAGGGTTCATAACCCTTCGTAGCCATTCTTGGCAAATTTGGAGGTCCAAATCGATTCGGCCCTAGGGGCGAATCGATTCGCTAAGGGAAATTTGCAGGTCTGCAGAACCTGAATCGATTCAGGTTAAGGCCGAATCGATTCGGCCAATTACAAAAAGTAAATTTTTCTGTCCAAACCGATTCTCTTTTTGGGCGAATCGATTCGCCAGGGCGAATCGATTCGGTTTCCTGCTGTTTTTGAGTTAATTTTATAACTCAATTTCAATTCTTTTTCTTTAAGTCTAAGGTCTAGGAACCTTCTTGAATGAAGTAAACTTAGAGTCCTAGAGTGTGAGATGAGTTAGTTGTCTACCCTACATTAGGAATGGGATATGTAGGGACTTTTCCAGGGTTATGCCTATTGATGATAGGGCATTCTTTTCTTCTAGTTAATTACTATAAAACTAGGAGATGTAGTGTTATGTTTGGGAGACTTAAGAAGCTCAATCGAGCTATACTAGTATTGATGGTTTATATTATCACCCCAAAAGAATGTTGGGAGATTTTAGAAGCTCAATTGAGTTATGTTAACCTAAATGGTTCATAATAACACCATAAAAGTTTGTTGAGAGAATAAATCGAAAGATTATTCATTTTCTTGTTGTATGATAGTGTTTGGGTTTTAAAGCAATACCCCAAAAAGGTTTGTTGATAATTAAGAGTTTATTTAGCCCTTTGAGGTTGTAGTAACGATATCATTTATCGTATGGCTCCGGATAATAAGGTGAATTATTTTTAGTACTGTAAATAAGCATGGTTTCAAATAAAACAAAACATACATGTGTAAATGGAAATGAAATGGATATGGTAATAATTGGTAAATGATAATTTACTTGATTTTGAAAATGGTAAATAAAATGGATGAACACACCTCTTTAAATGACATCATAACGGAAGTTCGCGCGTGAGGTGAATCCCCCTGACTAATGAATGCAGGGTGGATATAGTCTAGGCCATGTGAGCGTTTGTTGATATATATTCTTCTGCGATGGGTAGGAGATTCCGGGTGTGGTCTTGACTACCCCACAGGCACATGTCCGCTTCCCGACGTATTGCGATAGGTGCCCAGGTTCTCTTGTATAGATAGGCCCTGGAAGATTATGGTCATTTAGGGGCGCACCCAGTGGGGAAACTCGGAGGGGCAGTCTTAGAATTCGTTATATGTATATAAATATAACAGTTCATAATCAAGTGGGACTTGATGTTTGTGATATGCCATAAAGAGCATAAAAAAGTGCCACAAAGAGCATTTGATGTTGATTATATTCCTGCTAAGGAATGGTAATGCCAGGATGGGCATGTAATTGAAATAAAATCCATAAAGATCTTAAAATTCTAATTATATTTTCTTGATAAGAAATGAAATGCTAGTAAAGAGCATAAATGTTGTAATTATGAGTTCCTGATAAGGAACGTAATAATGAGATGGAAGAGTTTAATTTATGTTACTCTTTATTTTTCTTTGCATATTCAAATTTAACTCATGATTTTCTTTATTGTCTTAGCTTATGTTTTAGAACTGTGTAGATAGATTTTATTCTTCCTAGCATGATTATATTCATAACTGTCATGCTCTTTATTCATCTGGTAATCATATAGAACCGGGCCCTGACCCGTTCATATTTCTTGTTGTGCTTGCATCTTGCATCCGCTCAGGTACTCCGCCGCAAGGATGCCTTATTTGAATTTCGATCCCGGTGTCTTTGGCGAGCCGTGATGCTTTGCGGGTATTACGGGGCATTTCGCAATAGACGTTGTCATCTTTGTATTCTAGTCAGGATCAGATCTTTTTACTTAGGTGAGAGGCCCAAGCTTTTGTACTTGATTAATGTAATGTATTATGTAATTAATGAATTTGTTTAATTTTATTGTATGAGTCTGTGGCCGACAGCATATTCGGTCCCTTATTGTACATTTGTGTGTATGTAATATTATATGTTTTCTTGGATTTCCACTTTCTTTTTAAGTTGGGTTGTTTAAATTCTTTTCTTTAACTTTAAAAATAAAAATTTTTGCAACCGGTTTTTCTGAAATTAGGAGTGGTTATCGCGTATACTTCTTCTTTTGTTGTGATGCTGAGAATGATTCCATCCATGATTGCGTTGTTTTTGGAGTATCGGGTTGGCCAACCCCTATTTCGGGACAACGGGTTGTCACAGGGCCATTTCTCTGTAATTAATGGTCGTCGAGCTTTGAAAGTTGGGTTTTTGGAAAAAATTGCGCTTAATTGAAACCTTGTGTATTAAAGTTGGAATATTACGCGTTTAACTTTTTTTGTCACGCAACATTAGTGTTTAAAGAATTATTCCAAATTTAATCCACGTGTGACCAATTTTGGTTAAATGTTTTATCTCGCATTTTTGGATTAAATTTCGTCATGGGTGATGTTTATAATTAATTAAATATGATCGATTAAATATTTTCAAACAAAAATTCTAACTGTGCGTGTTTAGCACAGGGCTAGGATCTGACCTTACCCTCGTTTTATTAACTCTTGCTTAGTTTTAACTTCTTATTTTTCCCCTTTCTTTATTTTCAACCATATCACCTTTTGCATTTTTATTTTAGAAGTGATATATCAATTACAATATGTCAAACATTCCTTGTGGACTTTTGATACCCGGACTGGACGCTATACTCCATTTATTGAGTGTAGTCATAGTTTAGTTTTTTTTTTGCATTGCAGCGGTGAACCGAAAATAACGACTATGTCCTTACATGAACACATGGTTCATGCCCAATCAAAATGGCACCATTTTCAGGGGTGTTTTGTTGTAGATTGTATTTGATTTAATATTTCATAATATTTCTTTTATTACTATTTGTATTCTTTATTTTCTCCTTTCTTTTTTACTTGTTTTAGATTGTTTCGAGAAATTGAAAGTTGGGTACTCGTCGCTTTGTTGCATGCCTAATTTGAAATGCATCGGTATAACACTTTAGGTAAACTTAATTACATTGCCTAATTTGAGGTTGATGGTCCTTCCTTTCCTTTATTCCCTACTATTCTCAAACCATTAAATTTATTACAAGAATCAGTTGAAAGTCTTAAGGACTTTGACCCGATTCTTGAACGGGAATGTTATTTTGAGATGCTTCATCTCAAGGGGATTTTGCTTACACTTGTCCTGCCTCCCCTTCCAATTGAAAAATCTTGGAAATGTGTTTTTAATTTTCTCGAGATCAATGTTGTTTTGTTCCCCGTTTTATCCAAATTCCCCACCGTCCCCCAATAATTTATAATTGGCGATGGTTCATTTTTTACGCCTTACACATGCCTTCTGTTGTTCAAACAGAATTCCTATTTTTCAAGAGCCATGCATGCAAGGGAGGGTTCACCGTTGATCCTTCAAAGAGAAATTGTATTTTGGGTGGATCCTCAAAAAATTCGATTTCTAGTTTATAGTTAGAAGTTAAAATTGTAGATTGTAAATAGTTAATTTTTTATTATTTTTTTCTCCCTTTTTAATTCTTGTCTAGTGTAATTAGTTAAAAAAAAATTATTCTTTTTGTTATGCTTGGTTCTAACATGTTTTGTAGATTCAATGGACTTGTGATATCCAGAGATTGCTCCATTTTGGGTAATATCTTTATTTTCCTATCTTTATATTGTGTTCTTGATTCACATTGAGGACAACGCAACATTTAAGTTAGGGGGTGTGGGATATTCTGTCCATTATTTATTTTGTTCCATTGATTTGATCACATGTCAGTTATAAAGCATGATTTTGTTGTAATAAATTGAAAATTTTGAAACATATTTTCTTTCCTATTTCTCTTTTGTTGGGCTTTTTGCCTTTGTTTCTGATCATAAATTTAAATAAATGTCCTATACAATAGACAATTCAACGATGCATGTTCTTGATTTTAGAAGTTTTTAGACTTTAGTTCTCAAATCATTGATATTATGAATAACTTCATGAATTAAACATTAATCCCATGATCACATGAACTTTTCTTATTTTATTGATTTGGTTTAAGATTTTTATAACTCGGTATCTTTTGTTCATTGTATATACTTGCACCAAGTGAGCTTTGGGATTTTCTTCGTTTATGAGTTTTATACACTACTCTTTCCTCCTTGAAAACACTAAATCCATCAGTAATCTCACTTTTCTTTCATTTGATCATTCATTAATTGAGTTCATTTTTTAAATGTGTTACTTGAGCATGATTTTTAAAGTTGTTTTGACCCGATAATTGCGTAAATTTTACGAAATAATCACAGGCCATCTTTTTTATATCACCTATATTGATCTTGACCTCACCTTAAATATTTCTTTAGTCAACCCCTTCGAGCCTTAATATAGCCTTTCGTTTCATTACCCCAAATTCCATAACCAACTCCAAATTGGAGTTTATCAACCATACATATTACCTTCCTTACCTTTGTTTGGAATGATACTTGGGATTGAATGATGTTCGTGTTACGTGGTTGCAATTAAGCATGTGAATGTGAAAAGGTGAAGAAAAGTGTAGTGAAAAAAAAAGCAAGAAACAAAAAGAAAACAAAAGAAAAATATGAGAAAAAGAAGATAATAAAAGAAAGAGCAAATTTATATGTTGTAGATAGTGTTAAATAACCTTTGTGTACTCTCTTCGTTGTTATATTTAATGATTTTATGGATATTTAATTCCAATCTTGTAGATTGCCCACTATTTTCCATTATCCCAAGTTTTTTTTAATGTCCGGACTCCTTTGAATCTGTAAATATACCCTTTTTTCATAACCTTAACACCAAACCTCCATTACAACCCTATAAAAGTCTTATGTGATCCTAAGGTGAATGCAATTCAAATGTTTAAAAAGTTGTGATAATCTATGAAAATGCATTTCGTCTCTCTTAATGAACGTTATCTTTCATTGAGATTACATAATTTTCATTTTATGTATAGAGTTCTTCATTAGCGACATGTGCGCGACCAAGTTTTCATTTTCATTTACTCATTATGCTTGCATGTCCCGTGTATTACCTCCTGTTCCGAGTGATTTGATTTATTGAGTGTAATATTCGGTGAGGATTGACTAATTATGCACTCTTTAATGCTTATCTGGTGTATTTAAGTTTTTGCAAAATCATACTTTGAATGTGCTCGCTCCCCTACCACTTTTAAGGTTTCAATTCTATGAAGTTTGTTCTATAATGTTAATAACTACTCATTTTTGGGTGAATTATTTCACTATGATAATTATGTGTTTGAAATCTTGTTCGTGATTGTTTAGCTTTTCTTATGTTGGTGATTTGGCATATTTTGAGGAAACTATGATATTTGTGGGTTTCATCCCTAAAAAGCCTCACAAGACGACACTCGTCCACTAGGGTAACCTAAGGGTTTAATGACTTATTACATATGCTAAATGCAATCGTTCGCCCAGGAAAGTGGCATTAACCCCTTTGCACATATCTCCTCTCTTGCGGTTTACTTGTAGTCTTGTTTCTTTGAATTTCATTGTTAGGGACTAACAATGTGTAAGTTAGGGGGTGTGATTCGTCTCGAATATTGCACTTATTTACCCCTTTTACTTCTGCATTTTAGCCCCCTCGGGCACCCTAATTACTATATTTATGCTCATTAACTATACAACCTCTTTTATATATGTTTATATGCTTTTCTAAGTATAATTGAGCTTTTGTAGGTATTAAAGTGCTTAGCGTCAAGTCTGGTTGCGTTTCGGGATTGTTTCATCACAAATGAAAACTTCAAGGGAATTTTTTTCTTTTCAAACTCACTATTTTATATGTAATGAAGTTACCAACATGTATATCGTCAAATTATGTTTACATGGCCATTGACCGTGCGTCATTCTGACCCCGAATGAGGAAGTTATATTCGTTTCTGTAAGGTTTTTAAGGATTTTCTTCTATTTCAAGGGCATGTTGGTAATTTCATACTGCATTATTTGGAGGATTATAATACATAATCATGTATATAATTTAATTATCTTCGCGTTGGTTCTGGACGCGCATCATTCTGATTCTGTATGAAGAAGTTATAGTCATTTTCGTGCGATGTGCCCAGAGTTGAATCGAAGCAAAATCAGAACTATCGGGGCCAAATCGATTTAGAATTTTTCTAAATCGATTCGGCTATACTAAAAGTCCGCAAATCTCTATTCTTAAGTGGGTTTTTGGCGAGGCATTTGTATGCAAACACTCCCTTAAATGGGAGACTTCATTTGTTTGGTAGTTTAGATAAGATTTTAGGATTTTCTTTGGGAGCTTTCCCTCTCCTCTCTCTTTGGGTTTAAACCCATTTGTATGTTACTATTAATTGTCATTTACCTTTGATTTAAGTTTTATTTCCTTTTGTTCTTTATTTGATCTTTATTTGCACGTTTTGTAACTATTTTATTGTCGTTTATTTATTATTTGTGTGGTTAATTAGGTTTATTTATGTATTTATTCATGTATTGTCCTTACTTTAAGGGTTGGGGTCATTTCTTCGCCATTAATGGACGGTGAGCTCCAAAAGTTATATTTTGGGTAAAATTGCATATAATTGAAACTTCGTGTGTTAAAGTTGGAATAATGTGCATTTAACTTTCTTTATCACGCAACATTAGTGTTTCAAGCGATATTTCAGATTTAATCCACGTATGGCCATTTTTTATTAAATGTTTTATCTCACATTTTTGGATTAAATTCATTTATGGGTGATGTTTATAATTAATTGAATAGGATCGGTTAAATGTTTTTGAACCAAAATTCTAACTACGTGTGTTTAGCCAACGGTGGGGATATGACCCTACCATCGTTTTATTAATTATTGTTTAGTTTTAACTTTTTATTTTTTCCCATTTCTTTATTTCCAACCATACCACCTTTTGTATTTTTATTTTAGAAGTGATATATCATTTAAATTTGTCGAACATTCCTTGTTAACTTTTGATACTCGAACTGGTCGGTATACTCCATTTATTAAATGTAGTCATAGCTTAGGGTTTTTTTTGCACCGCGATGGTGAACCAAAAATAACAACAGTGTCCTTACATGAACACACGGTTCACGCTTGATTATGTGGATTACTACAACCCCTCCCATCCCTGCGTGGAAATGGGATCATGTCACCACGGACTTCATTAGTGGATTACCACCAACTGAACAAGATTGTAACTTAATATGGGTAATTATAGACCGACTAACTAAATCGGTGCATTTTCTCCGAGTTAGCGCTACAGACTTATTCCAGAACTTAGTAAGTTGTACATTTGGAAATCATCAGACTTTATAGATCACCCTTATCTATAATATTCGATCATAACCATCGATTTGTAGGACGTTTATAGCAAACATTACAACATGCCATGGGTACCAAGTTACATTTGAACACTGTCGTTCATTGTCAAACATAAGGGAAATTCGAAAGATTAATTAAAAAACTAGAGGGTATGTTATGTGCATGTGCTCTAAATCTAGCAGGAAGTTGGAGTGGTCATTTAGCATTAGTTAAATTTTCTTATAACAATAGATATTAGGCCAGCATCCAGACCGTTCCTTAAGAGGCACTTTATGGAAGACCATGCCACTCTCTATTATGTTGGAATGAATCTCGAGAAAATAGTATCATAGGATCTGAATTAATGGAAGAAACTACTGAAAAAATATGCTTGATTATGGAAATATTACAAGAATATCAAAGTAGACATAAGAGTTCTACAGATCATTGAAGGAAACCACCAAAATTCCAGGTAAAGGATAAATCATTCTTTTAACTATCACCCAGAAAAAGGATCATACAATTCAAAAGGAAAGGGAAAGTCACACCACGATTTGTAGGACCTTATGAGGTTACTGAAGCAATTGGTCCAGTAGCTTATCATTTAAACTTACCTCCTGATTTATCGCAAAGACACGATGTATTCCATGTGCCCCAATTGTGAAAGTATATACCTGGTCCAAATCATGTTATCAATTGGCAATGAATATTTATACAACCCAATCAGGATTTTGAAGAAAAACCTCTCAGAATATTAAACTCTCAGGACCGAATCCTTCGCACCAAAACCATCTTCTTGGTCAAAGTTCTTTGGCAATATCACGGATCCGAAGAGGCCACCTGGGAACCTAGGAACGCAATGAAACAACGATACCCTACACTTTTTGAATGTAATTTCAAGGATAATTTTTTTTGGTAGGAGTAATTATAAAAGTCTGAGGTGATCGTTTAAACTAGAATCTTATTCTTCTATCCCTATATATATATATATATATATATATATATATATATATATGAATTTTCGCTAAGTTTCTTATAAAGTAAATAAATGAACTAGGAATTGAAACATATAATTATTACTTAATGAAACACCAAAGAAATCATAAATTATAGAAAAGACCTTAAGCTATAGTAATTACAAAAATAACCCCTAAACTTTTCAAAGCTTGTTTAAACCTCATAAATGAAACACAAACCTAATATTTTTCTGCACCGAACCTTATATATATTTTAAATTAAAACTCATAATTTAATAATACCATGACAAGTTAAGAAAATTGAACTTTAGTCCTTAAACTTTCAAAAGTATAGAAATTTGACCATATGCTTGAAATAAAACTAGCAATGACCAAAAATTAAAGCCTATGAATCTTACACACATGCCCTATTGAGTAGGATTACACCTAAATAACCACATAACATCCAATCCATAAGTTTCCATGTGGATACACATGCCCCTTTTCTTATCCCAAAACTCAAAATCAACTTAAACTCCTCTAAAATCCACCTTTAAACCCACCAATCAACTGATCATTACCTCCCCTATAAAATTCCCACACCCCCTCTGCAAAAACATATCAGTTAGTATTACGAAAACCAGTTGAAAATTTGAGATTTTTTTGATAATCATGTATTTTATGAATTAAACTTATTTCTATTAATCTTAGATAGTTTCTTAACTTCTTTAGGATTCATTTATGCATTTAGATATGTGCATTCACGTAGAATAGCACTGGAAAAGATCGAAAACCTAAAAACACTGATAAAGCTTGAGCTTTAATAGTGAAATATGTATTCTTGACCTTAAACTAATTTCAAGGTGAGAATATTTAATATTGGACCTTAAGGAACCTAGATGAAACATTTAATTTAAATTCAATATAGTTTAGAGGCTTGAAATTACAAATTTTCATTTACGGCAATATAAATTTTAGAAACTAAATTCTCCTTCCATACTATGAATTAAACCTTCAAACCAAAACAATTTTTTATACAATCACCTAGGAACAAAACCATATATATGTCGTAGTTGAAATTTCCCTAAGAAATTATGAACATCAAACTGATATTTTTCAAAATTTCCAGAAACTAGATAGGAGGCTACAATCCACCTCATTCCATAAAAGATATATTTTTGAATTCTAGGTGAAAAATTAAGAATATTTGATTTTGAATCTACCGAATTGGAATTATGTATAGGATTTATTTAGATGTCAAAGATATAAACCCTGAAGTCAAAATTACAAAGGTTGAAGATGAAGTGGTCATCACGTGCACGAGTAGGATCAATATTAGCACGTGAAAAGTTTGACCTAGTGCGTGAGAGCGCATGCCGAATTAAAAAAAATTCTAAAATTATTTTCAAAATTTTTATTTTATTACAATGGTCAAAATGGTATATTACATCACATTGTTTGGTTAACCAGAAACAAAATTTGAAGTAACCTCAAAATTTGAATTTTAAATCTAAAATTTTCTTTTGCATATAGACCCCTAAAGTTTTTCAACTTATGAATTTCAAGCCCAAACTTCACACAGTGATTTTTGATAATATTTGGGACAAAAAGTCTATTTTATCGAAATTCAAAAGTGTGTGGAAGTATGTGAAATTAAACAGAAAATAAATTTATAAATAAACCCCCCAAAATATATTTTAGTAAGCAAAAGATTTTTATGAACTGCAGTATTTTCAAAATAAAGAACCTTATTTATTTCTTTCTAAACTTTAGACATTTTCGGACCCCAGCTTTAACACCTCAACGCGAATTAAAACCTCAAAAGCTCATAAATAAATAGGTGATTATTATTGAGTATTATTTAACATACTGCTTTTAAGTATGTCAATTGTTCATATCACTTTGTGATTTCTCAAGTCACCTTATTCTCATTTATGAACTTATTTATGTACTTTAGAATATGTTACACTTGATTATATTTTTAAAAAAATCTATACTAACTTTTTAACTAATGACATTAATTTAATTTGATTTCATTGAACATGTTCTATTATAGCATACATTATAATTAGGGATGAAACGATCATTACACCCACGATAGTATTATTTGGATCATATGACTTAGGGTATGGAGTGCCTAGTTTATGATTACCATGTGGATGCCTTTCTTCGGAGTTTTGGCTCAGCATTATTACTTTATCTCCATAGGTTTTGGATTGATTTGTTATTTTTATGTCTATTGGCCTTAAGATTCTTTAACAAATAATTATAGGTTATCTTGGTCTAGAAACCATCTGCATCCTTAACCGTTCTAAACTTGATATTTCTATCTGTAGTAATATCATCATACTGATTATTGTACATTGTTTCAAATGAACTATTTAATCAAACTTCTTATATACACCTGATTATAATAATATTCAAGAATTATTTGACAAATTGTTATAGAATCAGAGTTATCTATTGGGCAAACTTTTACTTATTCTTTTTAAATTCCAGATGGAGCCAAAACGTAAGGAAGGAAACAACCCCCCCCCCCCCCCCCGACCTCGCAAATTTTTGTGCATCATAACATGTGTCAATATAAGTCACTTACATGTGGAAACTCATTAGTTAGGCCAGTAAAATCATCATGATCATATACACTCCTAGTTTTCAGTTGACGTGGTACCCTTATGTACCTTGTTTTTATTTTCTTTATTTTCTTTCTTTATTTTATTAAATTGTCCGAATCAGGCCATGATTATAATAAATAAAGTACCATGTCACTATATTTAGCTATCGTTGGTTTTAATAAAAGATTTATTTTATATAATGAATTATTATAGTATTATCGAAATTATTATGCGATATACGAAAAGGTTGGGACGTGACATATCTTTCACTATGAGAAAGTCTTAATAGCTGAAGGTTATTTCAAAACTTCCATCGATTCTAGTAGCGTCTAATGTATGCATTTTTCTAAGAGCACACCGATTAGGCATAAATTCTTCCAAAATTATCCCTTTAATTTAGTTACTTTTAGCACCTCGAACAACGTAATCGATTTGATTTTATCTCATAATCTTGCCACTGACTTATTCTAATGAGTGCACTGAGTTTCTGGTATTTCGTACTAAGTTTGCAGGTATTTGATGTCAATAAAGAAAGAAAGAAACCGGAAGAATCGAGAAAGAAAAGAAGGAAAGTTAAAAGGGCAAAGTTGTAATTTTTACCCAGAATTCGGATGAGGCATCTAAAGAAAAGTTGGAGATATAAAGTTCACGAGCACATAGGAAGGAACTGTACCTCAATCGGAGTCCCGGTGTGAAAGTTATGAGCACTCAAAGGTTGAAGAAAAAGTCAAAGGAAATTCGGACTGATCCGGATCGGATCTATCCGAAATGCTAATTTCCAGAGAACCCCGGACCGAAGATGGATCGATGCTGAAGGAAAATAAATGAACCGATCTGTACCGGATCGATCCGACCAAGAAATAAATGAACAGATCTGGATTCCAGCCAAACCGAATCGAAGAAGCCCCGGCCCGGTCCGACTATCGAATTTTGATTTTTTACTCTTCATGTAATAGAGAGTCTTAGTTCAGCTAAAACTCTTGGAGTTTTGTAGGGTATTTAAACCCGATTTATTATCATTCTAAAGCATGGATAATTTATCTAATTTTCCATTCTTTTCAGTAAAACCCTAGTTTGAAGATAGATTGCAATTTTCATTCCAAGATTCAAGTTTATTCAGATTTCTGTGATTACAATTAATTTTAGTTAATGCTTTGAGTGATTTGGTAAGATTGGTGATTATTTTCTTCTGTCTAATCTTCTTTCTACATCATTCTACAATTCACCCTTAGTTTAATCATGATTTCCTGCAATTCAACAATCATTTTAATTAATTTCAGCATGTTAGGCTAGATCTTCTAAGGTCGGGATACATGAACTCAACCTGATGTGGTAGTTGGAGGTGCATAAAAGTAATCCTCTAAATTTAATGATTTGATTATGATCGTATTGCGTAGGAATGCAAAAATTATAGATCTTTGGATCTCGTTTGCTTCCGGGTAACCGGGATGCTTTAAAATGCAATTCGAGTGTAACTATCGCAATACTAATTTACTCGTTCTCCGATTAAGTATGGTGCAGGCTTGAACCTCATATACATAATGCTTGGGAGTACTAAATTCTGGGTCTAATTAATCACTTAAATTTACGATTAGTTTTATACCAGTAATACACCAGGGTTGAGGGATTGTATTCCCGTCCTGTTTCTTTCATCATATAGTTCAAATCCCAGTTCAATCACTTTCAGTAATTTAGATAATTTAGAATAGTTGCATTTCATTCATACTTTAGTTCATTAGTCACTTATTTTCAAAATTTCATTTAGTTGTAGTCAGTTCCCAAAACCAATCATCTTTTCCTTTTTCTCTAGAGTCAGAATTAGGATTCATTCATCTGTCCAATGTCGTTACATATCCATTGTCCTATTTCCCTGTGGATACGATCCCGACTTACCGAGTTTATTACTAATGCGACAGGCTTGCACTTGAGTTTAGAGAGTACGCATTTTTTAGACACATTCTTAGTCGCATCAAGTTTTTGACGCTATTGCCGGGGAAATAGGTAGACTTGGGATTAGATCGAGTCAATCTAAAACTTTGACCAAAAATCTTCAAAAATCCAAAAACATATTAAAATTTCAAAAAAAAAGCACAAAAATATTTGTAAGGACACAAATTTCCAATTGAGTCCATATATAGTTTTGGCTCAATTCCGGACAAAAACATTTATTCATAGGTTAGTAATTTATTGTAATATTCTCAAGCCTATGAAGTGTGTGTTGAAGACGTAGCGGCAAAGAATTTAAAGCTTCATCAAAATGCCGGTTTGTGTGCCTCGTTTCTACGTCATCAACTAAGGTTCCATGCTCCCAAGGTATGAATATAATTATATTTATATAGGAGCTTGGAACAAATTGTATTGGGTGTTTAGGTGTAATAAAAACTGCATTTTATTTTCAGAAAGAATCATATAGAAACTTTAAAATAAGTATATAAAAGTTTATAAAAAGTTTCTGGGCTAAAATCGAATTTTTCAATCTTTCTGGACGTTCGTTAGAAATGTCGTTCGAACGAGTTTTTTCGTTCGAACCAGATTTCGTTCGAACGAGTTTTGTCGTTCGAACCAGGTTCGTTCGAACGAGTTTTGCCAATGACCCTAACTGGACAGTCGTTCGATATGTCGTTCGAACGAATGTTCGTTCTAACGAGGTATCTAACGAACTTCTAACGAGCCCAGGCTGGTCACTCGTTAGAAGTCTCGTTCGAACGAGAATCACGTTCGTTCGAACGAACTTCCAGCGGGAACAGTTATTTGGCAGTTTTCTTGCAGTTTTTCCCCACTCTTCCACTTGGTTTTCAACCAACCTTTTTCATACTTTATTATGTGCGGGAAACACATTTTCCAAGACATATTTTCCATCCTAATACATCTCCTAGAGAAAGTTTGAGAGATCATTCCAAAAGGGAAAATGTTCATGTTTTAAGTGTTCTTCAACTTAAAGAAAAATCTTTAAACAGTTAGTTTACACCCATTGTTGTTTATTCCAACTTCCATATATAGATATCAATTGCTTGGAGATTTTTTTGGCACCGGTTTTTCTCTACACCAAATTGAAGAGAAGTTTGTTTCATTTCTATCCATTTGGAGAAAGGCTCCATGTTAGGGTGACGGTGTGCCTAATTGCCCGATCGATGAATTCCGAGACCACGGTGGAGCTCCGTTGGTTATCCGCTAATTGGAGGTTGATACAAGAAGGAGCATCAAGGCTTGAGAGGGTTCGAGTCTAGGAAGTAAGTCTTTTGTCTTGTATTTTGTAATACCGTTTTTAGTGGATTTGAGGCTAGGGCCGTCCCGAGGTTTTTTCCCGTTAGTGGGTTTTTCCTCGTACATCGCGGTGTTGTGTGACTGTTGATTTTATCTTTCTCTATATCACTTAGAACGCATGCTAGATTAATTTCAAGATAAAATTTGGTTTTACAATCACACTAAATTAAATTGGGACTTTAATTTAATATTGGGTAAAATTTGGTTTATTCAAGTCACTTGCATTAATATGGTTTCGCCTAATTTTGGATAATTGTTAATCATGACTTAGGCAAATTCTAGGACTTGAATTATGTTGTTTTAATTTGTTTCTTATGATATTAAAACCCGGCATTGTTGTTTTGTTGAACCATCAACTTGTTGTTAATATACGCTTCCGCATTTATTTATTTAAAAGGAAATTAAATATTTTTAATTGGTATTATTATTAATCTCCGGGGATTCAGCTGTGGTCTTTCAAATTGGTATCAGAGCCAAAAACGATAAATTATTTCGTTAAAGATCCTTTAATTTTTGGCTAAAATGGATTTTTCCCCATTTTCAAAATTTCCTATTTTTGATGGTTCAAACTACGCGTATTGGAAAGCGCGAATGAAATCGGCACTTAAATCTATCGATGAACGTGTTTGGATGTCTGTTGTTAACGGTTGGACTCCACCAACACATTTAATTGAAAATGAACAAGTTCCCAAACCCGTCGATAGATGGACCGAAAATGAGTTTAACCTTGCAAATTTTAATTCCCGTGGTTTAAATGCTTTATTTAGCGCTGTCACACCGGATGAATTCCGACGCATTATGACGTGTGAGACCGCTAAAGAAGCTTGGGATATTTTACAATTAACTCATGAAGGAACGAGTGTCGTTAAAGCTTCTAAACTCCAAAACCTCACCACTCAATTTGAAACTATCAAAATGGATGAAAAAGAAACTTTTGATAAATTTTATGCTAGACTTTCTGACATTGTTAATTCATCCTTTAACTTGGGAGAGAAAATACCTGACGACCGTGTTGTAAAGAAAATTTTGAGGTCACTACCCGATAGATTTATTCCTAAAGTGACCGTTTTAAATTCTTTACCCACTTTAGCCTCTACGAAATTAGAAGAGCTTGTAGGTGATTTACAAACCTATGAACTAGATATGTTTCCCTCTAAAACTAAAAAGAAAATTGAAAAGGGCATTGCTTTAAAAGCCCGAAAAGAGGTCAAACAAGTAGTAGAGAGCGATAGTGATAGTGACTCGGAAGATATGGCTTTGTTTGCTCATAAATTTAGAAAATTTCTTAAATTTAACAAAGAAAAAGTTAAAAATGATTTTAAGAAATTTGAATCTTCTAAACATGATAAAAAAGAGAAGATTTCTAAAGCCGATAAGATCCCTAAACCTAGTAATGAAAATATTGATAGGGACGAGTCTAATAAATGTTTTGGTTGTGAAGGTTATGGCCATAGGGCTTTTGAGTGCCCCACTAAACTAAGGAAAGAGGGTAAACGACCCGTTTCATATAATGCGACCCTTAGTGATAGTGATAAGGAAGAGAAGCCCGATTCCCCCACTAAGAAAAATTTTGTGGCTTTTATGGCTAGACATGTGAGTGATAATGAGAACTCATCGGATGATGAAATTATAGCACATGCCACTTCCAAGGTCATTGTACATGATTCTCTTATTTTTGATGATAGTGAGAGTGAAGAAGAAAGAGAAAGTGAAAATGAAGATGAGGTTGATATGAGTGAACTTCAAAATGCTTTTCATGAATTATATAAAGAATCTATTAAATTGAGAAGAGCTAATTTGAAGTTAGAAGCGAGTTTAAGAGAGAGTGTCAAGGTCATTGATGAAAGTTCCTTAATAAAAGACCTTAGGACACATGTGACGACTCTTCAAGAGAAGCTTGAATATGTAGAAGGCGAGAGAGATAGCCTTAGGGGTTTAATGGAATCCTTGAAAAAGGAGCTTCTTGCTTTTGAAGAGCGTAATTGTTTACTAGAATCTAACATTGTTGAATTGGAAAATAAATTAAAAGATTCTAGTAATGTCAAATTTGATTTGGAGTGTCGTTCGGAAAAACTAGATAAAATGTTAGGAACGGTCCAAATTAAAAATGACACTTTTGGTTTAGGCTTCAATTCTTGTAATGATTTTAACCCTAAAGTCAAAACCAATGTTTTAGGAGAATCTTCTAGGAATGCATTTAATGATCACTCCTTAGATAAATCTTTTCGACATGCTCTTACTTGTACACATTGTGGTCGACAAGGTCATCTTAGGAAATTTTGTTTAGATCTTAAACGAATTCCTAGAAAATCCCATAGTAAAGTAACCACGATAGCTAATGTTTCTACACCCCAAGATAGTAATTCTTCATTAATTTGGGTTTGGAAATCCGACTTGGTTGCCTTACAAAATAGGGATTTTGATTCTCATTTACTTACACATGCCTCCTCCCTTGCTAAATCTAAAGGATAAATGTGTTAGTGTTTGCAGACTTTAGCGTTTGTACTTCATGCTATATTCATATGCTAAATGTATGCTTGTTTAGTCATTTTCTAGTCATTGCCTTATTTCATATCACATGCTAGAAACTATGACTTGTTTATCTTTTTGTATTATATTTTGTGTTTGAATTGACTGCATAATATAAAAAGATTTTTGTTTATCATTTGTGTTTTATTTATTTCGTTTAAGCTTAATGAAAAATACAAATGATTTTTGTTTGTCCTTTTGAGTAAATATTTATTTTTGATTAAAAATATTAAAAACTCAAAAAGATTTTGTTTTGTGTGTATTTTTGTTTGACACACTTTATGTGGCATATATTTGTGTTTGAATCCTATCATTTACGCTCCCATGTGGCTAGAACTTTTGGTTTAGATTTTCAATCCTTAAACTGTTCTTTACCATGTTTTATATGGAGTAGTTGGATTTTGTATTGTTTAAATGGATTCTATTTCTATATGCCTCTATTCACACATGCACGAGCTCTTTTGAAATCTTAATGTCACATGTTATATTTGAGCTTTTTGAGGTGTTCTCCTATCAATCTAGTCATCTACATATCTATGACCTAGGAGGACTAGTGCATGTCAAAATCCGTTGCATGTGAGATTTGTGTGAAAATGAAATCATGATAAATATAAATGTGCACGGGGAAGGGCTCCGAAAGGATGAATTAAATCCTTTGCGATTGTAAGCCACCGTTTATTGGATCTAAAAGAAAAACGTGATCCAAAGGCCTAAAAACAGAATATTTGGCATTAAAAAGAAAAATTGTCGAGGCCTATGTTTGTTTGATATATTCATTCAAAAGTAAAAGAATATAGATATGCTTATTGAGGGAGAATTGGATGGTATATCAACGGTTTGCACAATGTCCGTTTATCCTAGTTGTCTTTAATGTCATGAATCTATTTGGTTTGTAGAATCATCATCATGCTAGGCTTGTATGCATTGTGTATGTTTGTTCATTGAGTTCAATCTTTATATTTTCACATGAGGTTATATTTAACTGTGATGAAGTTGGCAATCAAATGAGAACTCCGTGAACGTTTCTTAAGTGTTTGGGTCTAAATTTAATTGTTTCTAGTTCACACCCCTACACTTCCGTTTCCATATGACACATTTTTGCCATACGAGTGTGCAAACTTATTGTATTTTGTGTCATGTGTGTGTTTATATCTATATATATATGCAAGTGCTCTATTGGTATATTTAAAGTATATATATATATGATATTTGTTTGTCTTTGCCTTGTTTTTATTGCCCATATGCTGTCATGTCTTTTATTTAAGCTTTCTCATGCTGTTTATTAGTTCTTTATCCTTTGCCTATTCCCGAACAAAAGGGGGGAGAATGATGATAGGGGGAGAAATGGTATCTAATCCTATTATTACCGTATCTTCGTTTGGGGGAGATTTATCTTAAGGGGAGACGTCTTTCTAAGTAGGTCATGTGTTTAAAGGGAGAATTAATTTAGGGGGAGTAATTAATTAATTGCATTTAATATTTTGATATTCCCTATGCATTTGATGAGTTTGCTTAAGTGTGCAGGAATTATTCTAAAGCGGCATCTTTCTATGGCAAAGCGTTTGATCCTTGGGTTGAGTCAAGATTGGGCGGGTTATGTTTTGAGTCTAGTAGAGCTTGACGGCCCTTTAGGATTTTTGTTTGGTTTTTGTCCCGGAATAGCCAAAGGGGGAGATTTGTAAGGACACAAATTTCCAATTGAGTCCATATATAGTTTTGGCTCAATTCCGGACAAAAACATTTATTCATAGGTTAGTAATTTATTATAATATTCTCAAGCCTATGAAGTGTGTGTTGAAGACGTAGCGGCAAAGAATTTAAAGCTTCATCAAAATGTCGGTTTGTGTGCCTCGTTTCTACGTCATCAACTAAGGTTCCATGCTCCCAAGGTATGAATATAATTATATTTATATAGGAGCTTGGAACAAATTGTATTGGGTGTTTAGGTGTAATAAAAACTGCATTTTATTTTCAGAAAGAATCATATAGAAACTTTAAAATAAGTATATAAAAGTTTATAAAAAGTTTCTGGGCTAAAATCGAATTTTTCAATCTTTCTGGACGTTCGTTAGAAATGTCGTTCGAACGAGTTTTTTCATTCGAACCAGATTTCGTTCGAACGAGTTTTGTCGTTCGAACCAGGTTCATTTGAACGAGTTTTGCCAACGACCCTAACTTGACAGTTGTTCGATATGTCGTTCGATATGTCGTTCGAACGAATGTTCGTTCTAACGAGGTATCTAACGAACTTCTAACGAGCCCAGGCTGGTCACTCGTTAGAAATCTCGTTCGAACGAGAATCACGTTCGTTCGAACGAACTTCTAGCGGGAACAGTTATTTGGCAGTTTTCTTGCAGTTTTTCCCCACTCTTCCACTTGGTTTTCAACCAACCTTTTTCATACTTTATTATGTGCAGGAAACACATTTTCCAAGACAAATTTCCCATCCTAATACATCTCCTAGAGAGAGTTTGAGAGATCATTCCAAAAGGGAAAATGTTCATGTTTTAAGTGTTCTTCAACTTAAAGAAAAATCTTTAAACACTTAGTTTACACCCATTGTTGTTTATTCCAAGTTCCATATATAGATATCAATTGCTTGGAGATTGTTTTGGCACCGGTTTTTCTCTACACCGAATTGAAGAAAAATTTGTTTCATTTCTACCCATTTGGAGAAAGGCTCCATGTTAGGGTGACGGTGTGCCTAATTGCCCGATCGATGAATTCCGAGACCACGGTGGAGCTCCGTTGGTTATCTGCTAATTGGAGGTTGATACAAGAAGGAGCATCACGGCTTGAGAGGGTTCGAGTCTAGGAAGTAAGTCTTTTGTCTTGTATTTTGTAATACCGTTTTTAGTGGATTTGAGGCTAGGGCCGTCCCGAGGTTTTTTCCCGTTAGTGGGTTTTTCCTCGTACATCGCGGTGTTGTGTGACTGTTGATTTTATCTTGCTCTATATCACTTAGAACGCATGCTAGATTAATTTCAAGATAAAATTTGGTTTTACAATCACACTAAATTAAATTGGGACTTTAATTTAATATTGGGTAAAATTTGGTTTATTCAAGTCACTTGCATTAATATGGTTTCGCCTAATTTTGGATAATTGTTAATCATGACTTAGGCAAATTCTAGGACTTGAATTATGTTGTTTTAATTTGTTTCTTATGATATTAAAACCCGGCCTTGTTATTTTGTTGAACCATCAACTTGTTGTTAATATACGCTTCCGCATTTATTTATTTAAAAGGAAATTAAATATTTTTAATTGGTATTATTATTAATCTCCGGGGATTCAACTGTGGTCTTTCAATATTCATCATCATCTCTCATAAGTTGTTAACGCAAAATTGTGAACTCACTCCAACTCCCCATAATACTCCAATCCACATTCACGAAAATCCAATAGTTGAGTACGATCCTGATAGCCCTCACACTCCTAACGCTCCATAATTCTGGGTTCCACCTCCCACACTGTCACACTCAATCTCAAATAACACGTCATTTTCCCTCTGAGGACACACTTCAGTGCACGCTCCGAGTATACCAAGTGAGGATACTGAGTCTTTTAGAGAGAGAAATATGTCGCAACACGGTAGTGCAACTACAAACGAGGGAGAAGCCCCATATCGCCCTTTGAGAGACACCTTATATCTTGAGCGTACTGTCACTCTGGGATGCATTTTACTCCCGTACAATGTTGGGCAATTTCTCTTTAGGAATGGGATGATCTAGATACTTCCCACTTATCATGGAATGGATTCAAAAAAGCCATATTCCCACATCATGGAATTTGATGAGGCGTGCGAGACTCTATGTGATCATACTTGCACAAAAGATGTGCTCCGCCTTAAACTCTTCCCATTCTCACTAAAGGATAAGTCTAAGACTTGGCTGTGGTCTTTACCTCCAAATTCGATTTCATCATGGAACGAGCTATAATCCAAATTTCTCAAGAAGTTCTTTCTCCCACATCGAACGAATTCCATCAAGGCTCAAATTCAAACTTTTCGATAATTAGAAAATGAGTCATTCGATCGAAGCTCCGAGCGTTTCAATGAGTTAATTACTTCATGTCCCCATCATGGTTTTGATAAAATGTAAATCATTTCCTTTATCCATAATGGGCTGAACATTAATTCCAAGCAACTCGTTGAAACCATGGGTAGCGGTTCGTTTATCGACTTAGATGCCCACGATGCTGAGCTTCACCTGAGGTATGTCGCTGAAACTACCCAATCCTGGGATACATCTGACCCTAATGCTCAAAATTGAAATCGTCAAGTGACCACCACTCCATCGGAGTCCGACCTATTTCATGTAGAAAAGAATTCTATGACGGACAGTCGACTCGATATGCTTGAGAAAGGACTGCGAGATCTACATAAGGTGTATGGAAGCGGATCAACTAGATCCATCCCAAACCTTATAGAGAAGGTGTGTGTGATTTGTGAGGTGGGTCATTCAACTGAGGAATGCCCGACTATACCCGCCTACAAAGTGATGCTTCAAGAACAAGTAAGTGGTATAGGAGGATTTAAGGGTAATTTCGGTGCACCGCATGGGAATTCTTACAATCCTTCATGGAAAAACCACCCTGGTTTTAACTATTGGAAACAACATGCTACGATGAATCCTAATTCACATGTTTCCCTCCTCCACCACCGCACATTCAACAAGCTCCACATATGCAAGGAAATATGCAAGCACCACCACCTCAAGGAGCATATACCACTCCACCGTGGAGAAATCTCGAGGATACGATCAACCACTTTATCAATACCTTAACTGCAACTAATGCTAGGCATGAGCGCATGATCAACGACATTAATGTGAACATTTCACAGTTGCAATCATCGTTGAGTATCTAAGAGAAAGGCAAGTTTCCTTCCCAGGGCCAAAGATAGCCCCAAGGTCAAACTAGTGTTAACTCCACCTCGACAGAACATCAGGAGCAATGTCAAGCTGTGACCACTCTTCGTAGTGGGAGAGTCATTGATTTATCACCTCCCCCACATGACGCTACCAAAGATAAGGAGATTTTGCCTGACACGAAAGAGGCCGAAGATGTCCCCTTGAAGGAGAGTGATATAGAGGACACTAGTGAGACCGAGGTAGTAGTGAAACCACCCATCGCGACACCGTTTCCTAAAAGGTTGATTCTTTCCCACAAAGGAAACCCCCGTGATGAAGTGATAGACGTACTAAACCAAGTGAAGCTAAATTTACCTTTCCTCGATGCTATTACGAAAATTCCAATTTATGCAAAAGTCATCAAAAACTTTTTAATGGTAAAAAGGAGGATGGAGGTAAAGTAAAATGTCTTTCTAGCACATAACGTGAGCTCCATCCTACTCAATGATCTCCCACCCAAGTTCAAAGATCCCGGTGCACCCACCATTTCCTTCATCATTGGAGAAAATAAAATTGAGAAAGCCTTACTTGATTTGGGAGAAAGTGTCAATATCCTCCCTTACCCCATCTATAGGCAAATTGATTTGGGGGACCTCAAGCCCACAAAGGTCACTCTCCAGTTAGCGAATCGAATCGTGAAGATCCCAAGAGGCATAGTTGAGGACATGATCATCCAAGTTGACACTTTTTACTTCCTAGTAGACTTTGTCATTTGGGACACGGAGCCCTCCTTCACCTTGAGCAACCATATTCCCATCATTCTTGGGCACCCATTCTTAGCTACAGCTAATTCCATCATCAATATGCGAAATGGGAAAATGCAACTCACTTTTGGGAACATGACTTTAGAGACTAACATCTTCCATATAGCCCAACAAAGAGAGGAAGAAGATGATCTTCACGCGGTGAGCTTAATAGATGAGATCATAGAGGAGTATTTTGAGGAAAACTATTATGGAGATGCCTTAGGGTCCTGTTTAGTGTCGAGTCATGAGAGTGAAGGGACGTACACCACATTCGATACAGAGGTTAAGGGGTTGAGAGAGTTACTTGAAGAGAGAGAGTCGGACAAGGACGCGAGAGATGTGGATTGGCTTTCTCGATTCGAGGAGTTATCGCCGAGGGAAACACGCATAGTTCCCTCTAGTGACAAATTTCCAACCCTCGAATTGAAGAAACACCACTCCCATATTAAATATGCATACCTAGGAGAGGATGAGACATTTACTGTTTTTGTCTCCTCTAGCCTAGACGAAGAGCAGGAGGGTAAATTGCTAAAGATTCTGAGGAATCACCAAGGTGCTTTTGGTTGGTGCATTGCATATTTGAAAGGGATAAGTCCTTTGATTTGCACCCACAAGATCCATCTCGAAGAGGATGTCAAGCCCTCGAGAGAAATAGAAAGAAGGCTAAACCCTAATATGAAAGAAGTGGTGAGGACTGAAATCATCAAGTTATTGGATGCCGAGATTATCTACGTAATCTCGGATAGCAAGTGGGTGAGCCCTATTCAAGTTTTCCCGAAGAAGTCGGGAATGCCAGTGATTGAGAATGTTAAGGGAGATCTAGTTCCCCAATGTACCACCATCGGGTGGCGCGTTTGCATTGATTACCATAAACTTAATGCGAGAACTAGAAAAGACCATTTCCCTTTACCATTTATTGATCAGATACTTGAGAGAGTAGTGGGCCACCCTTACTATTGCTTCCTTGATGGTTATTCCGGATATAACCAAATTGAGGTAGATGTACTTGACCAAGAGAAAACAACCTTTGCTTGCCCTTTTGGTACGTTTGCCTACAAACGTATGCCATTCGGCTTATGTAATACACCCGCGACCTTTCAAAGGTGCATGTTCAGCCTATTTACCGACATGGTCAAGAGAGGACTTTAAGTGTTCATGGACGATTTCAGCATTTTTGGCACCTCTTTCGATCTTTGTCTTAAAAAATTGGAAAAGGTACTTTCTCGGTGTGTGGAAAAGAACTTAGTGCTGAATTGGGATAAATGCCACTTCATGGTCACTAAGGGAATAGTTCTTAGCCACATAGTTTCATCCAAGGGGATAGAAGTTGATAGAGCAAAGATAGATTTCATAGTCGATCTACCCCCACCAAAATTGCTCAAAAATGTGCGCTCCTTCTTGGGCCACGCGAGGTTTTATCGAAGGTTCATTAAGGACTTTAGCGCCATCGCTAGGCCCTTAAGTAACCTACTCATGAAGGACACCCCATTTGAGTGGGAGGAAGCATGCCATAGCGCTTTTGAAAAACTGAAAACCATGCTCGTGTCCTCTCCCATCATGCAAGTTCTGAATTGGTCCTTACCATTTGAACTTATGTGTGATGCTAGTGATTATGCGATAGGGCCTGTTTTGGGCCAAAGGAAAGACAATAAGGCTCATGTCATCTACTATGCTAACAGAACTCTTACTGGACCACAACTCAATTACTCCACTATAGAGAAGGAGTTGCTAGCGGTAGTCTTCGCTCTTGACAAATTTCGGTCCTACCTTATCGGTTATCCCATCACTTTCTTCACCAACCATGCGACGTTGAAATACCTACTTACAAAGAAAGACGCAAAAACGCGCCTCATAAGGTGGATCCTACTCCTATAAGAGTTTAATCTCTCCATTAAAGATAAGAAAGGAGTAGAAAATGTCATTGCCGACCACTTATCATGGATTTCGTCCGATGTGCTGTAATACCCCGCATTTTTATCGATATTTATTTATGGGGTTAATTAAATTAAATGTGAATTATTTGAGAATTAATCCTGATAAAATACTAACGAGATGTGAGTTGGTATTTGATTATAATGTGTATATATGGCAATATATGAATATTGAAAATATTGAATTAGTCGTGAGATAGAAATACGGTAATTTGGGAAATTTTGTTGGGACGCGTGTGACAGTCGCGTCAAGAAAATATTTAATTTAAGTAAAAAGTGAATTTTATTTTTATTAACCATATGGTCATTTTGAGTGCGCCAACGTGTCCGGAAGGGTCGAAATAGTCAGAAAACACTAGTCGGGGGTTAAGTTTGGGTCCCAGGGCATTATTGGGCCATACCGGTAACTTAAAAGGGCATTTTGGTAATTTCGGAATTTTGGCAATTAAAACCCACGAAAATTAGAAATAAAATCTGACTTATTCTCTATCCACTAAACCCACTAACTACACTAAATGACTTAATGGGCAACGGGAGTTATTGAAAGAAATAGAAAGAAGTTCCTAAGGCAACCTCTAAACCTCCATTGTCATCATCTTTAGAGAAGAATTTGTAGAGAGAGAGAGAAAAGAGAATTCTACAGAGAGAGAGAGAACAATTCAACCTTCAAGATTCAACATCAAATTTAGAGAAATATTAGAGGCAAGTGATTTAGTTACAATTGATTCAATGTTATGCTTTTCCATGTTTAGGGAAATTATCGAATTTATCTTGGAAGATTGATATAGACCCATGAATTTGAAGATTAAAACTATGAACTATGTTAGGAATTGCATGTAGAAACATTCTGGACAAATTATGAATTCAAAATATAACCCCTGATGATCTAAAAACGGATTTAAGAAGAGGTTTATTAATGTTCTTGAAAGAAATAGAAAACTAGAGTTCTTGATGAAGTTTTGATCCAAATAAAGCCCTTGGTTGATGAATTATTGGTTTTAGAACGTTAACAATGTTGTAGGATGGTTGTATGATGATCTTATAACGTTATATTATAGTTTCATGCTTTATAATGGAGGTTTGGAACGATTTGAGGACTGCAAAATGAAGCAGTCTGTAGCCTACCTGGTGCGATCGATCGATCGACATTCATCAGTCGATCGATCGACCACCATCGATCGATCGAGGTTCAAGGTAGCTCGATCGACCTTCCCAGAAAGAGTAAAATTTTCCTAGTTAAATTTTAATGATGTTAAACTTTAGAAATTATTATTGGAGACTTTATGGATATCCTTAGACTTAAGGAAGACCAGTAGGTATGGTTATAAAATTTGGACCTTAATTAGAATTCAAATTGAGGAATTATTCTAGAATCTAATGAAATCCGATGAGTGAGATAATGTTAGAGTTAATAGAGTAAATTTGAATAATTTGGTGAAATGAGGTTTGGGGCAGAATTAAGGACCTTAAGAATAATGATGTTATATGTGGGAATAATAGGAAACTTAATAGTCCCTTTGAGATAGGTTTTAAGTACAAGAAACTATGACGTGAGATGTGTCGATAGTCTACATTTTATATTATCGGAAGACTTAAAATGTATAAAATTGGAATAATGGTATAAGGATGTAGAATGTACCTTTATTAATAATTAGACATCTAAGATGTGTGAATGCTTAGTATATGATTTTGTGTATGACATACCTACCATACTTGCTATCACGGGAGGTTTACGTTCGCTTAGGTCCAGCTAATCCTTATGTGCCCAGATTTAGTTTGGTACCTAGAGGACATAGTTCAAGGGAATGACTTAATTGTGAGTTATTAAGTCAGCTGACTATGGAGAGTAGGTATGTACGTGACCCATGGATATGTTGAATTATGTTCCTCCATTTTTGTGTGTTGTGCTTATTCTAACAATTCCTGAGAGATTCGGAATTTGTAATCCTTATGTACGTGATGTACCGGGATGGATAGCAGAGTATGTGTGCACCGCAGCTTAGCCTCGGGGTGCTTATATTGTATATTTATGATTTAAATAATATACGGTTCAATGAAAAGGAATTTGTTATGTTTAAATTGCGAGAATAATTTATAGTGACTCTTTGAGAAGTTAAAAAGGGATAACATGCTGAGAATTGTAATGTTAAAAATTGAGAGTCCGAGTTTAAGTAAAGCTATCTATTTAAGTAATAACATTGGGAATTCATATTTTGAATCGAGTAGTTGGGTTAGAACTTATGACGGTTTAGTTAGATATAACTAACACATGAATGGGTACAGGAACGTTAGGAGTGCACAGTTAGACGAGAGGTGAGTATTTCATGTGAGAGCACGTCCTAACATGTATCTTGCATTCGTTGTTTTAAATGTTATTAAAGCTCTTTATGTTTTTAAAATACTCTCCACTTTCGAGCTCTGACCCGTTTGCTTTCAAATCTTTTTTTTTGTAAAAACCTTTTAGGTGCCCAGCCACAAGGACAACATGCATAGTATTTCCATTCAGGTGACGAGCTGTAGCTGTTGTGGAAGTTACAGGGCTTTGACAGTAGACGCCTCTTTTCTAGTCTTGACTCCATATTCAGTTTCATCATTGTAGGGCATGTCGCCCATTTCTTTAGAGACATTTTATATTTCAGTTATTCAAACTTTGGTTTGTAATTAATTCAGGATGCAGACTTGTTTTATTTATTTCCATATTGGGATTGTTGTGAGGAGTATTTCCTCTAGACTCTTTATTACTTGTTGATTACACTATTGGGACTTTATTGTGAATGGTTATGTTATTTTTTATAATTAATTTATTGCATGTTAATCAGATTTAATTTAAAATTTGACATCTTACTTTTTAAATACTAGGTGGTTAGTAATCATTAAAATATTTTCGACAGTGATGCTATTAACTGAACCAACTTGGCATTTTGTATTAATTTAATAAAGGAGTAGCTACCTGGTATTTAATTAGTCGGGGTGTCACAGGTGGTATCAGAGCATCAGGTTCTAGTGTCCTTTAGGATCTGTACGGCTTATTATGTTTCTGCTGAGCTTTCTTCGATATAGAGCCCTATATTTTAGGACTGTTGTATTCTTTTATGTATGCTTCGCTCTTCAGCTATTTTAAGTTTATAACTGCGAACTTATAAACTTTACTCTTATTTCAGATGCCTCCACAACGTGCACCACGTGTTCCTAGGAATGCACAGCGCGAGCCACAGCCAGCTCCAGTACAGGGCACCATGAATGTCGTCGAGGTTGCAGCCATTGTAGCCCAAGCGGTAAATTCCGCTCTCGTTATTGTACAGCAGGTACCACCCAAGGCGCCGATATCCGCGCCAGTTCAGGCATATGCATTCCCGTCTTCTTGGGAACGAGTTCGAGATGCTTTTCAGAAAGCACACCTTCCGGAGTTCGCAAGTAGCTCCGATGTTGTGGTATCTAGTCAGTGGAGGAAGGATATTCAGAGGCACCTGAGGATGTATGAGTGCACTGATGTTCAGAGGCAGATACTAACTACTTTCAAACTAGTGGGAGCTGCATTACAGTGGTGGGAGTCTATTACCACCGCAGAGGAGAGAGATACTCTCACGATACAGGAGTTCTGGGTGCGGTTCGATCGCAAATATTTTCCGTCATCTGTTCACACGGAGATGAGAAGGAAGTTGATGAGCCTCAAGCAGGAAGGAAAGACTATGGCCGAGTATGAGGCCTTATTCACAAATTTGCTGAATATTGTCCCGGATGAGATACCGACGGAAGAGAAGAAGATTCAGAAGTTTACAGACGGGTTGACTTTGAGGATCTGTCAGCACTTGTTGGGGAATCTATCGTTGGCCACTTATTCTGATGTGGTTAACGCTGCACTGCTCCATTTCCAGGACCATCACTTTCACTTGATAGAGGGTAAACGATCAGGAGAGTCCAGCCATCAGGGCAGGACAGGGGGAAATGGTGCCAGCGGAGCACAATCAGCTTAGGGTCAGTATAGGCAGGGTGATCAGGGTTCCCAGCAGGGGGATTCCAAGAGATTCCGATCAGGGGGGTTTAGACATGGACAGGGAGGTTTTAGGCAGGGCCATCAGGGTCCGAACGGCCATCAGGGCTAGCAGGGTCAAAATGGTCAACAGCAGCAGTTTCACCAGGGCCAGCAAGGCCAGGGCAGAAATGGTAACGATCACCAGGGCCGTGGTCACCAAGGACAGCGAGGGGGAAACTTCCAGGGGAAGTGTTTCATTTTTGGTAAGATTGGCCACAAACGTCAGGAGTGTCCTGATAAGGGAAAGGCCCCACAGCAGCAGCAGCAGGGTGCTCGACACGAGCCACAGAGGCCTATGTTTCCCGCTGCCCTCCCAGCACCACAGATGGCAGTATTACCACCCATTCCAGCAGGGATAGCTTCAGTATGGGAGAGTGTATCAGCTCCAGCAGGTCGCAGCCCCACAAGATCCACCAGCCATTGAGGGTATGTTCTCTATTCAGGGGACTCTGGGGCGCATTTTATTTGACACGGGGGCTACACACTGTTTTATTGCTATGAGATTTGCACGCACCATTGGGTTATTAGACACCGCAGAGAGCACCGCTACTTGTGTAGACTCACCATTGAGTAGGGGTTCCATGATTTTGCTTATATGTAGAGGTGTGGCTATAGAGATCGGGAGGTTTACTTTACCCGCTGACATGTTAGTGTTAGAGATGACCGAGTATGATGCCATTATTGGTATGGATTGGCTAATAGCGTATCGAGCCATGATTAACTGTTTTAGTAGGAGTATTATCTTTGCCATTCCCAGGCAAGAGATGTTTTTAGTGGCGATGCCTCGCCCTGAGGGGGGATCTTCCACTCATTTGTACTACATAGAGGAGGAGACCTCTAAGGAAGTGGTGATACCACTTGATTCGATTCCGGTTGTTCGAGAGTTTGCCGATGTATTTCAGGATATACCTGGATTACCTCTGAGTAGAGAGATAGATTTTGTGATTAATTTAACACCAGGCACTCGGCCTATTTCCCGCTCACCTTACCGTATGGCTCCAGCTGAGTGAGAGAGTTACGGGATCAGATTGAGCAGTTGTTGGGTCAGGGGTTTATCCGGAGGAGTACTTCGCTGTGGGGTGCCGCTGTGTTATTTGTGAAGAAGAGGGATGGATCATTGAGATTGTGTGTGGATTACCGGGAGTTGAATAAGGTCACAATACGGAATAAGTATCCGTTGCCCCGAATCGATGACTTATTCGACCAGTTGAGAGGAGCTTCTTTCTTCTCAAATATTGATTTGCGATCGGGATACCATCAGTTGCGTATCAGGGAAGAGGACGTCTCGAAGACTGCTTTCTTAACGAGATATGGTTCCTACGAGTTTTGGGTTATGCCTTTCGGTTTGACCAACGCTCCAGCCGTGTTTATGGACTTAATGAATAGGGTGTTCAGAGAGTTACTGGACCAGTTCATCATTGTCGTCATTGATGACATTCTGGTTTACTCCCAGACAGAGGAGGAGCACGCCGAACATTTGAGGCAGGTTTTGCAGACGCTACGTTAGAACGAGCTGTATGCAAAGTATGAGAACTGCGGGTTTTGGCTGAAGGAGGTTCAGTTTTTGGGGCATATTATTTCCGACCGGGGGATATCTGTTGATCCGGGGAAGGTATCCACGGTGAGGGAGTGGGGACAGCCCATGACACCGACTGAGATCCGTAGTTTCTTGGGCCTAGCAGGATACTACACGAGGTTTATTCGGGGTTTCTCAAAGATAGCGGGTCCTTTAACACATCTGACTCGTAAAGGTGTGTCGTTCATTTGGAGTGATGCCTGTCAGTTGGCATTCGATGAGTTGAAGGACAAGTTGACTTCATCACCTGTGTTAGCATTGCCAAGACCGGGATTTGAGTATCTAGTTTACACCGATGCGTCCTTACAAGGACTTGGAGGTGTATTGCAGCAGGAGAGTCAGGCCATAGCTTATGCTTCCCGTAAGCTTAAGCCTCACGAGAAGAATTACCCCACCCATGATTTGGAGTTAGCGGCAGTTGTATTTGCACTTCGGATTTGGAGACATTATCTTTTTGGGGAGAAGTTTCGATTGTTCACGGACCACAAGTCCCTACAGTACCTATTCACGCAGAAGGAGTTGAATATGCGGCAACGGAGGTGGCTTGAATTTGTGAAGGACTATCAGTTTAATATCCAATATCAACCGGGGAAGGCTAACGTGGTAGCAGACGCATTGACCCGTAGGCCAGTAGATGAGGTGGCAGGGGTGTGGAAGGCAAAGTGGAAAGAGTTTGGACACCAGGATGCAGTGGCCCGATCGTTCATGTCGGTGATGACTGTTACACCGTAAATTATCACGAGAGTGGTGAAAGCACAGGCAAATGACTCGTTCTGTCAGGAACAGATAGTTCGATTACTAGCAGAGGGAGCCGAGTCCTATACCGTTAGCTCAGATGGGGGATTACGCTTCAATGGCAGACTGGTAGTTCCGGAAGGGGACGAACTGAGACACGAGGTGATGGCAGAGTCGCACGGTTCGCGGTACATCCCGGTGGGGACAAAATGTACCAAGATATGAGACGTCAGTATTGGTGGAGCGGAATGAAGAAGGATATTGTCGTGTTTGTTTCTAAATGTGCCACTTGTCAGCTGGTAAAAGTGGACCATCAGAGACTGGCAGGACTTCTATAGCCATTAGAGGTCCCGATGTGGATGTGGGAGAGCATCTCCATGGACTTTATCATGGGGTTGCCTACGTCACAGAGAGGTCACGACTCCATTTGGGTAATTGTGGACAGGTTGACCAAAGTCGCTCATTTTCTACCCGTAAGGACCGACTACACTACGGGACAGTATGCCCAGCTCTTTATTGCAGAAATAGTGAGACTTCACGGTGTGTCCCTAAATATCGTGCCTGACCGAGACAAGATATTTATTTCACGCTTTTGGGAGAGTTTTCAGGAGGCCATGGGCACGGAATTGCGGTTGAGTACGGCTTATCATCCGTAGACCGATGGGCAAACCGAGCGTACAAATCAGATGTTGGAAGACATGTTGCGGATGTGCATCATTGACTTCGGGGGTGGATGGGAGAAGTATCTTCCACTGGTGGAGTTTGCTTACAACAACTCCTACCAGTTCACCATTGGTATGGCTCCATTTGAGGCGTTGTACGGTAGACCTTGTCGTTCCCCATCATGTTGGTTGGAGGTGGGGGACAACAAACTACTTGGGCCGGAAGTGATTCAGGATACTTCGGCGAGGATAAAATTGATACGGAGTCGCATTCGGGTAGCTCAAGACCGACAGAAGAGCTATACTGATGCGAAGAGGTTCTTCAGGGAGTTCCAAGTGGGGGACCAGGTTTTACTCAGAGTGTCTCCTATGAAGGAGATTATGAGATTTGGGAAGAAGGGGAAATTGGCACCGAGATATGTGGGACCATTTCCTATCATCGAGCGGATTGGGTCTGTTGCGTATAGACTTGGGTTACCGGAGCATTTTCACAGGATTCATGATGTGTTTCATATTTCCTCGCTAAGGAAATATCTTAGAGATGATTTGGATCATTCTAACATTGCTTTGGAGGACAACGATCTCCAGCCCGATAGCTCCTACGAGGAGGGGCCGATTGCTATTTTGGACCGAAGTGAGCGGAAACTACGGTCAAAGATAGTTCCGTTAATGCGTGTTCAGTGGCGACATCATAATGTCGAGGAGTCCACATGGGAGCACGAGGATGAGATGCGCGAACATTATCCAGAGTTATTTTTACCAGGTACTTTTTAGTTCCGAATTTCGGGACGAAATTCTGTTATTAGGGGGAAGTATGTAATACCCCGCATTTTTATCGATATTTATTTATGGGATTAATTAAATTAAATGTGAATTATTTGAGAATTAATCCGGATAAAATACTAACGAGATGTGAGTTGGTATTTGATTATAATGTGTATATATGGCAATATATGAATATTGAATTAGTCGTGGGATAGAAATACAGCAATTTGGGAAATTTTGTTAGGACGCGCGTGACAGTCGCGTCAAGAAAATATTTAATTTAAGTAAAAAGTGAATTTTATTTTTATTAACCGTATGGTCATTTTGAGTGCGCTAACGTGTCCGTAAGGGTCGAAATAGTCAGAAAACACTAGCCGGGGGTTAAGTTTGGGTCCCGGGGCATTATTGGGCCATACCGGTAACTTAAAAGGGCATTTTGGTAATTTCAGAAATTTGGGAATTAAAACCCACGAAAATTAGAAATAAAATCTGACTTATTATCTATCCAATAAACCCACTAACTACACTAAATGACTTAATGGGCTATGGGAGTTATTGGAAGAAATAGAAAGAAGTTCCTAAGGCAACCTCTAAACCTCCATTGTCATCATCTTTAGAGAAGAACTTGTAGAGAGAGAGAGAAAAGAGAATTATGCAGAGATAGAGAGAACAATTCAACCTTCAAGATTCAACATCAAATTCATAGAAAGATTAGAGGCAAGTGATTTAATTACAATTGATTCAATGTTATGCTTTTCCATGTTTAGGGAAATTATCGAATTTATCTTGGAAGATTGATATAGACCCATGAATTTGAAGATTAAAACTATGAACTATGTTAGTAATTGCATGTAGAAACATTCTGGACAAATTATGAATTCAAAATATAACCCTTGATGATCTAAACACGGATTTAAGAAGAGGTTTATTAATGTTCTTGAAAGAAATAGAAAACTAGAGTTCTTGATGAAGTTTTGATCTAAATAAAGCCCTTGGTTGATGAATTATTGGTTTTAGAACGTTGACAATGTTGTAGGATGGTTTTATGATGATATTATAACGTTATATTAGAGTTTCATACTCTATAATGGAGGTTTGGAACGATTTGAGGACTGCAAAACGAAGCAGTCCGTAGCCAACCTGGGTCGATCGATCGATCGACATTCATCAGTCGATCGATCGACCACCATCGATCGATCGAGGTTCAAGGTCGATCGATCGACCTTCCCAGAAAGAGTAAAATTTTCCTAGTTAAATTTTAATGATGTTAAACTTTAGAAATTATTATTGCAGACTTTATGGATATCCTTAGACTTAAGGAATACCAGTAGGTATGGTTATAAAATTTGGACCTTAATTAGAATTCAAATGGAGGAATTATTCTAAAATCTAATGAAATCCGATGAGTGAGATAATGTTAGAGTTAAAAGAGTAAATTTGAATAATTTGGTGAAATGAGGTTTGGGGCAGAAGTAAGGACCTTAAGAATAATGATGTTATATGTGGGAATAATAGGAAACTTAATAGTCCCTTTGAGATAAGTTTTAAGTACAAGAAACTATGACGTGAGATGTGTCGATAGTCTACATTTTATATTATCGGAAGACTTAAAATGTATAAAATTGGAATAATGGTATAAGGATGTAGAATGTACCTTTATTAATAATGAGACATCTAATATGTGTGAATGCTTAGTATATGATTTTGTGTATGACATACCTACCATACTTGCTATCACGGGAGGTTTACGTTTGCTTAGGGCCATCTAATCCTTGTGTGCCCGGATTTAGTTTGGTACCTAGAGGACAAAGCTCAAGGGAATGACTTAATTGTGAGTTATTAAGTCAGCTGACTATGGAGCGTAGGTATTTACGTGACCCATGGATATGTTGAATTATGTTCGCCTCCATTTTTGTGTGTTCTGCTTATTCTAACAATTCCTGAGAGATTCGGAATTTGTAACCCTTATGTACGTGATGTACCAGGATGGATAGCAGAGTATGTGTGCACCGCTGCTTAGCCTCGGGGTGCTTATATTGTATATTTATGGTGTGAATAATATACGGTTCAATGAAAAGGAATTTGTTATGTTTAAATTGCGAGAATAATTTATAGTGACTCTTTGAGAAGTTAAAAAGGGATAACATGCCGAGAATTGTAATGTTTACAATTGAGAATCCGAGTTTAAGTAAAGCTACCTATTTAAGTAATAACATTGGGAATTAATATTGTGAATCGAGTAGTTGGGTTAGAACTTATGACGGTTTAGTTAGATATAACTAACACATGAATGGGTACAGGAACGTTAGGAGTGCACAGTTAGACGAGAGGTGAGTATTTCATGTGAGAGCACGTCCTAAGATATATCTTGCATTGATTATTTTAAATATTATTAAAGCACTTGCTATTTTTAAAATACTCTCCACTTTCTAGCTCTGACTCATTTGCTTTCAAATCTATTTTTTTGTAAAAACCTTTTAGGTGCCCAGCCACAAGGACACCATGCATAGTATTTCCATTCAGGTGACGAGTTGTAGCTGTTGTGGAAGTTACAGGGCTTTGACAGTAGACGCCTCTTTTCTAGTCTTGATGCCATATTCAGTTTCATCATTTGAGGGCATGTCACCCATTTCTTTAAAGACATTTTATATTTCAGTTATTCAAACTTTGGTTTGTAATTAATTCAGGATGCAGTCTTGTTTTATTTATTTCCATATTGGGATTGTTGTGAGGAGTATTTCCTCTAGACTCTTTATTACTTGTTGATTACACTATTGGGACTTTATTGTGAATGGTTATGTTATTCTTTTATAATTCATTTATTGCATGTTAATCAGATTTAATTTAAAATTTGACATCTTACTTTTTAAATACTAGGTGGTTAGTAATCATTAAAATGTTTTCGACAGTGATGCTATTAACTGAACCAACTTGGCATTTTGTATTAATTTAATAAAGGAGTAGCTACCCGGTATTTAATTAGTCGGGGTGTCACATGTGCCTAGTGATCCAATACCCATAGACGAATAATTTCCGGATGAGCAACTCTCTGCTACCTCTTCTTTGCCCTGGTTTGCAAATATCGTGAACTATCTTGTCACGGGAGTCGTCCCTCCCGATTGGACACTGCAATATAAGAAGAGGTTTATTACTTGGTCGTGCATGTTTTTTTATGATGATCCTTTTATGTTTAAATATTACTCCGACCAAATCATACGACGTTGTGTACCGGATGACGAGATCCCAAAAGTCATCCAATTTTATCATTTGGAAGCTTGTGGAGGCGACTTTTTGAAGAAAAAGACGGTTGCTAAAATTCTACAATAGAGCCTCTATTGGCCCACAATATTTCGGGATGTGAACAATGCTTGTAAATCTTATAATAGGTGCTAAAGTATGGGAGATATTAACCGACGAGACATGATTACATTAACCCCTATACTCATTATTGAGATCTTCGACTGCTGGAGTATTGACTTCATGTGCCCTTCCCCCCCGTCCTTTGGTTTCCTATACATTCTTGTTGCGGTCGACTACGTTTCGAAATGGTTGGAAGCCATAGCGACCAAGACAAATGACAACAAAGTGGTGATTAAGTTCCTACAGGAACATATACTTTCCCGCTTCGGTGCTCTGAAAGCGATGATTAATGATAATGGCATGTACTTTTTCAAAAGGCCATTAGCGAAGCTCATGAGAAAGTATGGTGTCGTTCACAAGGTTGGAACGACTTATCACCCACAAACGAATGGGTAGGTCGAACTAGCGAATCGAGAAATCAAGAATATTCTTAAAAAGATCGTTAATCCTACCCGAAAAGATTGGTCACTTAGATTGAATGATTCGCTATGGGCCTATCGTACCGCATACAAAAATTCTCTCGGCATGTCCCATTTCTGCTTTTTGTATGGAAAACCTTGCCATCTTCCTATGGAATTAGATCACAAGGAGTATTTGGCGATTAAGGAGTTGAACTTTTCCATGGATAAGGCCGATGAAGATCGCAAGCTTTAATTGAATGAGTTAGAAGAAATACGCAATGATACGTACAAGAACGTACAAATTTCCAATGAAAGGATGAAACTCGGTCACGATAACATCATTTGTCGTAAAGAGTTTCTTCCCACACAAAAAGTGCTTCTCTATAACTCTCGGCTTCATCTATTTCCGGGCAAATTGCGGTCACGATGGTCTGGCCCGTTCGTTGTGAAGAATATTTTTCCCCACGGAGCTTTTGAGTTAGACGATTTAAAAGGGGGAATACATTCAAAGTAAATAATTCCTAAAGCCATATCTAGAGGCGTGTGTGGAAGAATTCGACACCATTTAGTTATCGGACCCTATTTATGGGGTAGAGTGAGATGCTACAGTAAGGCCGTCGCACCCCCAACGCGTATGGGGTGAATTCTTGTGTATAATAGATGAGAGTCGTGTGAGTAGTTCGAGTCCCTAGGATTAGGGTACAATAAAGTGAGAGCATTCACATGTTTTGGGAAATTGAGCCTAATTGCGTTTATCATAGGAATCGAGAGGGTGTTGAACCAAAATTGATAGGAAGCATGCGGAGAGTCAAAAACTTTCAGAGAAGAGCGATCAAAATTAATTTAGGGGGAGAAATCCAGGTCAATGCAAGAATCGGATCGATAATTTTTTTTTTTTCGGACCGGTCCGATCCATATCGGTTCGTTTATTTTAGAGCCGGATCGATCTGGTAAGTAAAAATCTCAAAAATAAAAAGGATCGGACCGGTTCAGTCCTGGAACAGTCGGATCGGTCCAGTTTATGCAATCTTTCCCCTTTCCCTAGGTGCACCCCCTTCTCCCCAATCCCTTTCCTCCAAATTTTCCCAACCATACCCAACCCTTTAATTTCCCTCCCAAATACATCCCCTCTTTCCCTCCAAACCCCTTCCTTCCATTTCCAAACCCTACCCACACTTCTCGCCTATAAATATACACCCAATTCCCTCATTTTCCTCCACACCTCCAACCACATCCCTCCTCTCTTCTCTCTACCTATTTTTTTCCAGTAATCTCTCCTTGACCTCATGGACCAATGACCTGCCCCCATCAAATACGACTCTACTGAAATCCTACCCTCCGACCATGGTGAATTTTGTTCCCGCCAAGAGGAGCGGTGGTGCAATAGTTTCTTTGGTCCAGATCGTAAACTCCACATGGAGTGCGTAGTCCAATCGACGGGGCTACCCAATTCTGTTACCGCTCTCTTCATGCCTAGGGGTTGGTGTCATTTCCTTAATGAACCTTACAAGGAAGTTTGGTCCACCGAGGTACGCTCTTTCTATGGCTCCCTTATTCGTATGGGCCAATTCGAGTCCCAAGCCTATGTTGATGGTACCGGCATTCCCTTTTCTTTGGCCCTTCTCACTGCCAAGTTGGGAAAATATGACGTTCCCGATATTCAAGACTACACATACCCAAGGAATGTCGCCCCGGTAGCCAAGGACCTGATTATGGAGCGCATTGCCCCCGATGTTGTATGGAGGGGGGAGACTGTCGTTGTCGGCCGACTTAACGAGAAAGCACGCCTCACATTCCAAATTATGTGTGCAAACATTCTGCAAACCTCCAATAATTCCGTAATGCGTCCCCATCAAGCCACATTGACATATCACCTCTTCGATCCCAACACTTCCATTAACCTAGCTCGCACCTTATACGTTGACATTCTCGTTACAGCCATGGATGAGAATGGTGTAGCCCCACTTCCTTAAGCACACCTGATTACCTCCATTCTCAAAGATGTTGGCATTGAGGCTCCCCTAGACCGTGCTGGCCTCCCTGGTCCCTTTGGACAGGGAACCCAAACTCGGAGCGCCAAACAGCTGGCCATCATTTGGGCAAGGCGTGGAAGTGATGGTAAGGATGATGATGTCTCGAGTGAGGAAGAGGAAGAGGAAGCGGAAGAAGCAGTTGCTGATGTGGAGATGGGAGACATGGGTCTGGATGAAGAGTTGGCCGAAGAAGAAGACGACCCTGATTACGAATGCGCGGGTAGCGACCTCACTAATCGTATGTCGGCCCTTGAGACAAGATTCAGCAATTTTATGACCGACTACCACCGCAATACAAGCATGATGTTTCATTTCCAAGCGGACTTGTACCGACGCCAAGGGGATCCCAACGAGCCATTGTCATCCTACTTTTATGACCCTTATGCCCCGACGCACCCAACTCTTCCCACCCACCACCCCAGTGAAGCTTTGTTGGTTTGTGGCAGTTTTTAGTTGTTTAACGTAATCACGTGGTTGTATGCTCTTTGCTGTTGTTGTACCACAATCTTGTTTTGTAAAAAACTGCATTTTCTCCATTTATTTATTTTATTTATCGCACTTCTTATTTTGCCTTGTTTAGATTTTAGTCCTTTTTGCTTGAGGACAATGCAAAAGTCTAAGTTGGGGGGGTCACAAGTGCGTATTTCTAAAACTTCACAAATTTTCAAAAATGCCCAGAAATTTCCAAAAAAAAACATAAAAATTTGAAAAACCCAAAAATATTTTTGTTCAAAATAAATAAAAATTGGAATTCAAAATTTTTGAAAAATATCATTAAAACCCGATTTAAAGTCTCAAGTTATAAAATTCCATATACACAAAGACGAAATTGACCAAAGATGGAATTTGTGTGAAAATTGACGACTTAACGAATAAGTGTGAAGATTAACAACCCCGGTGAGATTTGAGCCTTTCATCTTTATGAAATTTATAAATCAATCCGAGTTAATTGTTAACTCAAAGTTCTTTTCAGTGTCTAAAAAGTCATCGAGGATCTCAATCCTTTCATGTTGATCGGTTTTGATAAATGTGTGTGATATTGCCGTACAAAGCACGCTACAAATCTCTAAATTAAATTAATCTCGAAACGGATATGGTAACACAAATAGTATGTTGAACAATGAAGTAGGCCCTCGTTTGTCACCCAAAAACATTAGTCATAAAAAGATATGAAAAATTATCCCTTTGATAACCAAATTGAGCCGAATAATTTTTCCTTTCGTTTGACAACCCGAAAAACCCAAAAAGCCTGGAATTGTGAAAATCGAATATTTATCAAATAAAGTCCAGAAAGTGCATAAGAAGGGGTAAGAAAAAAATAGAAATTCTCAACAAAAATAACAAGAAAAGAAAAGAAGTGAAAAATAGAAAAAAGTAGAGAAAAGTAGAGAAAAAGAAGAGAAAATGAGCAAAAACCCAAAAAAAGCACAAATGGACATCATAAATGACTTTTCCAATTCCAACCTCCCCTACCATTTTTATTTTACCCAATATACCTTAAAACCCGATAAAATCCTAACCGAGCCCAAATTTCGAAATTGGTTACCGTGTGGAGAGCTAAGACACCAAAAGATAATAAAAGAGATTGAATGCGTGAATAAGATGTAATGTTCTCGTTTTTAAAACCGTATTTCGTTGATAAGATGCTATCACTATAAAATTCCCGTCTTTCTACTTGTGTGCTTGACTTTGGTTCCAATACATTTACTCTTGTAAATCACGCATACCTAGAGAATAGACACATTCTGAGTGATTCGTTTGTGATAGCATCCTATGAGATTTTGAAATCAAAGCGAATTTTTGGATAAGTAACGTAATGGTCAATCGGTGGAAATTAGCGGTTAAATTTTTTGGCTTTGCACACACGCACTATGATTTGAGACTCTTAAGCATGACTTTATGATGATTATTTTCTGGGAAAGTTTAAATTATACAATTTTTACATATTTTGAATTTTCTTTGAGTCGAATTTTGTGGGTATATTCTCTGCAAACCCTCACGAGACACAACTCGTCCTACTAGGGTAATCTAGGGGTTTAAAGGTTTGTTGCACACGCTAAATGCAATCGACTGCTCTCGAAAAAGGTATTCTATCCCAATAAAATTATTTTCAATAGTTGAGCCTTGCTAGAATTCTTTTACATTACTCAGGACCCGCAAAGTTCTAAGTTAGGGGGATTTTATTAGGCATAAATTCTTCCAAAATTATCCCATTAATTTAGTTACTTTTAGCACCTCGAACAACGTAATCAATTTGATTTTATCTCATAATATTTCCACTAACTTATTCTAACAAGTACACTGAGTTTCTGGTATTTTGTACTAAGTTTGCAGGTATTTGATGTCAATAAAGAAAAAAAGAAACCGGAAGAATCGAGAAAGAAAAGAAGGAAAGTCAAAAGGGAAAAGTTGTAATTTTTACCCAGAATTCGGATGAGGCATCTAAGAAAAGTTGAATATATCAAGTTAACGAGCACATAGTAAAAAATAACACCTTAATCGGAGTCCCGGTGTGAAAGTTATGAGCAGTCAAAGCTTGAAGAAAAAGTCAAAGGAAATTTGAACCGATTCGGATCGGACCGATCCAAAAATGTAATTTCCAGAGAACCCCAGACCGAAGACGGATCGATACTGAAGGAAAATAAACGAACCGATCCATACTGGATCGATCCGGCCAAGAAATAAATGAACTGATCCGAATTCCAGCCAGACCGAATCGAAGAAGGCCCGGACCGGTCCAACTGCCGAATTTTGATTTTTTACTCTTCCTCTAATGGAGAGTCCTAGTTCAGCTAAAACTCTTGGAGTTTTGTAGGGTATTTAAACCCAATTTATTATCATTATAAAGCACGAAGAATTTATCTAATTTTCCATTCTTTTCAGTAAAACCCTAGTTTGAAGATAGATTGCAATTTTCATTCCAAGATTGAAGTTTATTCAGACTTATTTGATTACAAGTAATTTTAGTTAATGCTTTGAGTGCTTTGGTAAGATTAGTGAATAGTTTATTCTATCTAATCTTCTTTTTACATCATTTTACAATTCTCCCCTAGTTTAACCATGATTTCCTGCAATTCAACATTCATTTTCATTAATTTCAGCATGTTAGGCTAGATCTTCTAAGGTCGGGATACATGAACTCAACCTGATGTGGTAGTTGCATGTGCATAAAAGTAATCTCTAAATTTAATGATTTGATTACGATCGTATTGCGTAGGAATGCAAAAATTGTAGATCTTTGGATCTCGTTTGCTTCTGGGTAATCGGGATGCTTTAGAATGCAATTCGAGTGTAACTATCACAATACTGATTTACTCATCCTCTGATTAAGTATGGTGAGGGCTTGAACCTCATATACGTAATGCTTGGGAGTATTAAATTCTGGGTCTAATTAATCACTTAAATTTACGATTAGTTTTATACCAGCAATACACTAGGGTTGAGGGATTGTATTCCCGTCCTGTTTCTTTCATCATATAGTTCAAATCTCAGTTCAATCACTTTCAGTAATTTAGATAATTTAGAATAGTTGCATTTCATTCATACTTTAGTTCATTAGTCACTTATTTTCAAAATTGCATTTAGTTGAAGTCAGTTCCCAAAACCAATCATCTTTTCCTTTTTTTTTAGAGTCAGAGTTAGAATTTATTCATCTGTCCAACGTCGTTACAATTCCATTGTCCTATTTCCCTGTGGATACGATCCCGACTTATTGGGTTTATTACTAACGCGACAGGCTTGCACTTGAGCCTAGAGAGTACGCAGTTCTAAGACACATTCTTAGTCGCGTCACACACAATCCTACTTTTGATGTGTAAGTCGAACTTTTGTTCCAAAAAAATGGAACATGATGAGATTTACTAAAGTGTGAAAATCAATTTCTAAGGTGTGAGAATCCTAAAGGTTTGAAAGTGTATATGTTTGGCTTGCGAAATAACTCATAATATATGTTTTAGATAACAAAAATATATAATCACATAAGAATAGATTAAAACTAATTAGTTTAAGGTTTTATCAGTTCAAACAGAAAATTACTTCTATGAGATTTTAGATTAAAGTAAAATACTCATAGTATCTAAAAAAATTAAGGGGAAAACAAGAAGAAAAAAATATGTTTCTCTTAAAAAAATCATCTTTTGTAAAGTCTCATATTTTCTTAATTTCTCAAATAGCTTCAATGAACTAGGCACTTACCAAAGTGTACACACCAGATTAAAAGAGAAGATAAGGGATGCAAATGGGTAAGAATAGAACATAAAGAATATTTAGGATGAAGTAAGAGAGATATGGTTGCATTTTTTATTTTGCATTGAATAATATGAAAAATAAACAAGATCTACCCAAAAGGTACCGTTCTGCACAAACAGATTCATACAATGAAAAAATATTCGTTGGAGCGAGGCCAGAGATATGGAAGTCACAACATAAAACACTAACAAGTATAGGCAACTCCATGAGTATCAAAGACCTATTGTTGCAGCAAAGAATTTCTCCATGGTAGCTTCGCTGAAGCGAAGCCATTGCGAGTTTTACAAAAAGCCTAAAAATTAACATTGAATAATAAAATTCAATTTTAATTTACATGATATAATTTATACAATGTATAAAAATATATATAGTATAAAATGAGTTTATTAGTATAAGATATATCATTACTTCAAGGTCCATAAAGAAACACATACAAGAAAATATATTTTTGTGTGGCAAAAAAAAAGATATAATCTTGGAGAGTTGTAATGAATACATATTTTAAATGATTTTACGAACTTTTTCCAAAATGACCTTAAAGACTAGGACTCAATGTATATTTTGAATATAGATTAAGACAATATAAATACGTGCGGATGAATAAGTATTTCCCAATACTTTTAATGTGAAGCGTAAATGAAACTTAAACACATTTTACTAAATTCATCCTTGTTAGTCTTGAATATTGAAGTCTTCTTAAAGTTCAAATTCATCTTGTGTAGATGTAATATTCTCAATCCTTCGACGACTTGTAGCAACTTGTAGCGGTATACGACTTACTAAATTGTGACGGACAATGTCCTTTCAAAACTCCCCCTATGTATATGCCGGTACAAAATAAAAATATCCGAATCATCAATCTCAAATGACCTATACAAATCTACACTCCCATAAACTCAAATGTGGAAAGATAAACTAGATCTACCCAAAAGGTACGTTTCTGCACAAAGAGATTCATATAACGAAAAAAGATTCGTTGGAGCGAGGCCAATGATATGGAAGTCATGATATAAAACATTAAAAAGTATAGGCAACTCCATGAGTAGAAAAGACTTATTGTTGCAGTAAAACATTTCTCCATGGTAGCTTCGCTGAAGCGAAACCATTATGAGTTTTACAGAAAGACTATAAATTAACATTGAATAATAAAAATCAATATTAATTTAGATGATTGTAATACCCTATATTTTTATAGCTTTTAAATTATGGGATTTATTAAATTTAATTGAGATAAATTAATTTAATTTTAATCCGGAATGTTGTTTTAAATATTTACTAGCGTGACGAGAGTTAGTAATTATTGGAAATTTGTTATTTTTTGAATGTTACTGGATGAGTATAGTAATAAATGAGATTTACTTTTATAATATTGTCAAGTGTAAATAAAATGAAAATTATGGAAATTTAAGTCGGGACGCGCCTGTGTCGCGTCGGGAATAAATGTTGATTAATAAAAGTGAAATATTTTTAGTTATTGGTATGGTCATTTTGAGTGCGCCAACGTGTCTGTAAGGGTCGAGATAGTCAGAAAAGTGTACCCGGGGGTTTAGTTTGAGTCTCGGGGCTATTTTAGGCTTAATAAGTACCCCGGGAGGGCATTTTGGTCATTTTATATTTTTGGGTAATTAAATCCACGAAATTTCAAGGGTTATATCAGATGTCTAAGGTTGCCTTCTAGATTTAGAACAACCAAATACAAGTGACAGCCATAGGAGAGGGAAGGAGAGAGCTTCCAAAGCAATCGAAGGCCCGAAATCCATCTGTTTGCACCGCCTCCACCACCAACGCGTAGATCGCGAGACGGGGAACGCAACCACACCAAATTCAGCACCAAGCCAGAACGTCAAAAATCCCAGTCAAGTGTTTATCTTGCTTATTTTTGTTGATGCATCACTCATATTAGTTTAGGAATGATTAGGATGAGTTGTATGGAAGAAAACACCCATTTGAGATAGGAAATTGCATGTAGGGATGATTTAAATGATATCCTGGAAACCCTTTTTCCATGTAGAGGATTAAACCACGAATTTATGATGTTTTATAAGAAGGAAATTCTGGAAAAGATGTGTTAGAACCATGTTTAAGAGATTTCTAGGGTTCTTGATATTTACATGAATTTTGGGTTGTTAATCCATGTTTAGTGACGGAAACTTACATGCTTTACTTAGAAAATACATAATATGATGATATAATGTTAGTAGTATAAATTCTGGGATGATTAGGAATGAAAAATATGGAATTGGTTGAGGTTAGAGGATGAAACCCGTAATTGCAAAACTGCAGGATTCGCAATACCTACTTGATCGATCGATCGAGCCCCAGACCTCGATCGATCGACCCCTCCTGGAAGACTCATGTTTTACCTTCTTAATTAGTTGAAATTCACTTTAATGAGGAATAATTCATGGACACCCTTATAAATATGTTTTGAGAGATAAAGAGGACCAGTAGAGTATATTAATAAGTTTGGGATCTTTAAGGTTAGATGAGAGTTGTATCCTTGGGAGATTTCATATATAAGAAACGATAAAACTACGTATTTAAAGTGAGAAGATTACGTAAAATAGTTACGAAAGAGAATAGATGAATACCTACTGAATTTTTATAGGTGGGAGGATAAAACCATGAGAGTTATGTGGTAAGTTGGAATAATACCGAATCAAGGTTAGAAACGAACTGTTACATGTGATAACAAATAATGAGATATGAGAAATAATGCCGTAAGTATGGGATTTGAGAATATACCCAATATTGATATGGTAATATTAGTATAGTTATATGATTGTGTATGCATATGCTATCTATGTATGAAAAACATGCTCGCGCTACTTGCTATCCCTGAGGTTACCGCGCTGGGACGATCTTATCTCGTGTGCCTTATGGGGGATATTGACTCGTACCCTAGAAGATAGAAATCCTAGGTACGGGCTATCGGATCGATAGTCGGACGGTCCTAAGAGACATGAGGGTATGTACTGACCTCTTGGACTTGGAAACTATGCTTCGCCTCAATATTGTTTCTGTATGTATTAATACAGTTCGAGAGTGATTCTGAACTTGTATTTCCCTTAGTACGAGTGATACGGGGATTGGATAGCAGAGTATGCCCGCACCATAATTTTTATGTGGGGTGCTGTTAGAATATATACATTATACGAGTATTTAATATATATATGAACTTCTGAGATTTGGGAAACTGCCTACTGTGTTATGGTAAGTAAGACATGTGTAATGACTCAAATTGGAAATACTTGTTTTGAAAAGTATAATATGATATTGAAAAACTTTATGAGTCAATAAAGTTAAAATGAGCATTTTGTACTAAATGAAATTATCCTTTTAAACCATGATGTTGTTAAATCTTAAATCTTGAGAGTCACCTAAGATATGTTAAATCCTTGGGGAAAGATAGTGTGATATATGATGAGATAAACCATTGGGAAGGTTAGTTGCGATAGGAGTGCACATTAGAAGGGAGGTGAGAATTTCTCAAGAGAGTGTCGCACTGATATGTTGTTGCATTGTCCTGTAATCAATTTAAATACTTGCTAAACGAATTTTTAAATCATATACACTATCGGGCTCTGACCCGTTTCCATTTCTCGTTCTCTCTTGTATATATATGTATGTATTACAGGTGCCCAGCCACTGGGGCGTCTTGCATAGGATCCTTTGGATGGAACACGATGTAGCTTTTGTGGGAGTTGCAGGCCATTGTTTAGACAACCTCATTGTTGACTCTACTTCTAGTTCAGCTTTATCCAGTGGGGGCATGTGTCGCCCTTTTTCCATTATTTAGTTGATATTGTCAGAGATTGTAATTCTTTTAATTTCAGTATCTTTATTTCGGGATTGTTAATGTCAGGATGTTTTCCTTAGTATTTTAATGTTGGGATTTATTATTGTTGGGTAAACTCTTCAATGTTCATTTTATTCTTCCACTTATTGTGTGACTCTTTAGACGTTAATGGTTTAAGGTTTTATAATCGGATGTAATAAAATGAGAATAAAGGTTTAAATGGTTTTGACACTTAGCTTAATTAATTAGGGTGTTTAAATTGGAAAATTTTTATTTTTCGACAGTGATGCTGAGAATGAACCAACTGTTCACCTTGAATTAATTTAATAAAGGAGTGATCGCCCGGTATTTAATTAGGCGAGGTGTCACAATGATATAATTTATAAAATGTATTAAAATATGTATAGTATAAAATGAGTTTATTTGTAAAAGATATATCATTACATCAAGGTACATAAAGAGACACATACAAGAAAATATATCTTTGTGTGGCAAAAAAAAAAGAAGATATAATCTTGGAGAGTTGTAATGAATACATATTTTGAATGATTTTACGAAGTTTTTCCAAAATGACCTCAAAGACTAGGACTCAATGTATATTTTGAATATAGATTAAGACAATATAAATACGTGGGGATGAATGAGTATATTCATACTCTTAGACAACAAATTGATTATATTTCTTGGTGGGAAAGACAAAATATTTCCTTATAACTTACATGGTGGAGAGAAGGTGGGTAAGGACAACCCTTCCAATAATCAAGAATTATCATTGATGGATTATCTTGTTTTAGAAACCATATGCAACCTTAACCATTCTAAACTTCATATTTCTAATTGTAGTAATATCATTATACTGATTATTGTACACTATTTCAGATAACTCTTGAATCCCACTTCTTAAATGCACCCAATTCTATGAATATTCAAGAATTATTTGATAAACTAATATAGAATTATAATTATCGACTGGGCAAAATTTTGGTTATTCTTTTAAAATTCCAGATGGACCCTAAGCGTAAAGAAGACAATATCCCACCCGAGCCCGTGAATTTTTGTGCATCATCACATGTGTCTCAATCAGTTATTTATAGATGAAAACTCATTAGATATACCGAAAAAATCATCATGATCATATACATCACTAATTCTTAGTTAATGTGGTACACTTATGTCCCCTTTTTTTAATATTCTTTATTTTCTTTCCTTACTTTATTATGTTGTCTGCAGCAAACCATGATAGTAATAAATTAAGTGCCATGTCATTATGCATTGCTACTGTTGGTTGTAATAAAATATTTATTATATATATGGTTAACTATTATGGTATTACAGAAATTATTTTGTGATATACAGAAAGGTTATGATATGACAAGTTAGTATTAGAGTGAGAGCCATATTTATCACTCATATACAGGACTTTTAGGATATATATTTATTTATTGAAGTTCGTAACCTCTTTTATTATATTACGTCACTAAAATTCTACCACGCAGCCATAAATGTGTAAGATAATATTTATCTCAATACCAAAGATGTCAATTATGCCAACTTTAGCCAAACCATTAGAGATGAAGGTTATAACAAGCTATGTAAGACTATTCGGGAGGTAGATCGGGAATGGGCAATACAAACCCCGAGTATGAAGCATAAATTGCTCACATGGCGAATAATAGGAGAAGAACATGTAGCAAAGCGAGTCCATAAATTTTTTGAAGACCATGAGTTCTTACAGAAAGCTATCCATTTAGCGTCGGATTTATCTCGAGCAGAAGAATTTCGTATGACACCTCATGTATCCCGGAACAATTATGGATCAGAAATTAGCTAATGACTCTTATGCCATTATTCGAATCAAGCACCGGAGGCATAAGGGCATGTATCCCCGAATAATTATGGATCAAAAATTACCTAATGAATTTTATGTCCTTATTCGAATCAAGCACAGAGGGCATAAGGGTAGAGATTAATCACGTAGTCTTCCAAACAGGTTGAAATGGTGAGTTAAAAGAAAACCTACCAGAAGGATGTTAAATAACTCATGGAATAATGTTTGATGTATTTCCTCTAATATGAGGCGGTGAATGGGCAAGAGCGAGTTAGGTTATAGTTAGTAGCATTGTGTGGTGTGTTATGTAGCCATATTATTGTAGCAACTATATACATGTGCAAATCTTAGTCCCTAAATTTGGTACATTTTAGGGATTTCGTGTACTTTCTCACAACTTAATAAATCTTATAAATTTTTTTATATATAATCTTGTTGTTACTTTATCCTTTAAATTGTTTATCCTATAGGATGATGAAAACATGCTATTCGAATGCATCTGCAAGGAAAGCACCATAACAAAAGCATACCTTACAAAATCATCCCATGGTTACTTAAAACATAGCCCAATGTTTACAAGAACTCGTGGTGTTAAAATAATCTCAGTGATATCTACTACATGTCGCAGATGCGGGAGTATCAATCGAATCTTGTAGGATAAATGCTTTAAAGGAATTTCTTTGTCAATGACTCCCTAGAATTTCATGAAAAACTTAGATCTTATGAGGTGGAACAGTAGTTGAGGGGGAATGTAAAAGTATTAAATGGAGTAGGTATACTTCCCAAACATAGGGTAGAATTAACAACCTATCTTTTTGAGGGAGAAGTAGACCACTGATGGCAATCAGTGTGACGTACCCAAAATACAGAAGGAATTACTTGGGAATAATTTGTTAAAATATTCTTCAAAAAGTACATTTTGAATCCGTACGAGATCAAATGATAGTGGAATTTATGGGATTACAGTAGTAGCAAATGAAGATAGCTCAGTATGAAGCACATTTTATGGAACTATCTCGATACGCCCAAGAATACGTAAATACAAATATTAAGAAATGCATGTATTTTGAATGAGAATTAAGTACGAACATCAAGGTAGCCAATCTCATTGAACGCAACCCGGTATCTGGTTGTAAGTTCCAAAACACCACACCAATTCCCAAAACAACTTCAATAAGTTCCAGGAAAATACCCAAGTTAGGGATCACCCTCATTTCATACTCTTAGACAAAAATTTGAGTAAATCTCTTGGTGGGAAAGACAAAATACTTCCTTATAACTTACATGGTGGAGAGAAGGTGGGTAAGAGACAACCCTTCCAATAATCAACTTGTATTCTTGAAAATGGGGATTTAACCCATTTTTTAACTAAGTCTTAGATTTGAAATCCCTACATCACACATTATCTCATCTTCATCAAATAAGTAATGAGAAATGTTGATACTAAATTTAGTCTGCTGATGTGGATCAATTATGTGGAGACACGTGTCAATTTACATGGCACCCGCAAACATTTTTTGAACAACACCTTGACTCTGAGGAGCTCAATCTCCCCGACCAACTCAGGCGCTCCGAGAAATAAGTGTTCTCCGAGGAACTTTATTGTATCGAGAAACTCATGTATGCCGAGCTATTTAGGCGGTTCGAGCAGCTTAGGCGGTCCGAGCTGCATCCCGTACAGAGCATTCATATCCGGATAATTAAGAGGATGACTGCACATTAAATGCTTATTATTATCATACAGATGTACATGTCTACTAGAGAACAGTGCATTGTCCTTTCATTTGTATAGCCTCAAGGCTATAAATACATTGTAACCTCCTCATTAGTAGGGGACTCATAATTTCTTGGTAAAACCTGTTATCGAGAATTCCAAACAGTCGACAATAACAAAAATAGTGGACGTAAGCCATTCTTTCAAGGCTGATCCACTTTAAAATTCTTTTGTCTTATTTATTTTTATCTGTGATTAAATAATTAGAGATAATCTAATTTTTTACATCAACAGATTGGCGTTGTCTGTGGGAAACGACTGTAATTATCATTTTTCACCAAAATAATTCATCACAAATGGCTGATCATCTAGAATCCAGTAATCAAAACGCTGGGATTCCTTCAAATCCATCTACTCCTCCAAATATCCAAGATCTGGTGGGAATAATGGCTAATTTGGCCCAGGGCCAGACGACCATGTAAGAGACTATGCGACAACTCATACAAACTGTCCAAGGTGGAGTATCTACCCATTCAGGACAACGAAGTGTTCAAAAAAATACCCGGTTACCTTCTAGGCGAACGTTACTCTCAGAGGAATCTCGATCCATACGCACCAATTCGTATCGTACTGAGAGATCTCATGGTCTTTCTTATAAGCCTGGTCATACTTGCTCGGTACGAGCTACAGACACTCAATAAAACATCACTCTATCTCCAGAAAGAACAAGTGCTCTTGAAAGGTTGAGTAGAGTCTCTCCTTTTGATCGTTTGGGTACTAGGAGGAATAAAAGTCCCCCTAGGATTTTACCGAGGAACTTTCAACGACCATCTGATCTAAGAGAGGTTTCTGCCCAAACACGACCAACTGCTCGTAATGAAAGAGCCTAGGAAACAAATTCAACACGATCAGTTGCTCGAACAAACAGGCCCGATGAGGGAAATAATGCATGGAAAGGCTCTATTCAAAGATTGGAGGATAGACGAGGGGAAATGGACAAGGCCAAGAATCATCTACAAAGAACTTTTGTCCAAGGGATGCTTTTTATCCAGGCAATTGTGGATTTTCCCACACCATCAAAGTTCAAATCACCTGTTGTGACTCCTAAATATGATGGAAAAACTGACCCTGTCCTTCATATAGAACAATACCAAGATGCTGTCGATATCTATGCCGTGATAGGTGAGATGAGATGCAGGGCATTCTCAAGAACTCTTGCTGGATCTGCTCAAATATGGTACAATAATCTTCCTCAGGGGAAGATTTTAACTTTCTTTCAACTGGCCGAGCTATTTATTAGAAATTTCTATTTTGGAGCAACACCGGTTAAATGAGTAGAACACTTGTTAAGTGTTAGACAAAAGGCAGGTGAGAGCACCAGGGATTATATAACTCATTTCAATAACGAGAAGCTCAAAGTTATTGATTATGAGGGAAAGATAGCAATTACTGCTCTGATGAGCGAACTATTGCCAAATAAATTGTATTACACTCTAGCCAAAGATTCGCCTAGAACCATGGCAGAACTAATGGCAAAAGTTGTAAAGATTATTAACGCCAAGGAGGCTATGGTTGCGAAGAAGAATATGAATACCAAAGAGACCAAGGTGGAGGTTGATAAGGCTGAAAAGAAAGAGCATAAGAACAATGGTGGTAACAAGGAGTCAAAAGTAAAGCCATCATGGGAACTATTGAAGAAATTTGGAAATTACACTCCTTTGAAAGTAGACATAAACCACGTCCTTGAAGAAATCAAGAACAGCGAGGAGCTAAACTGGCCAGAGAAAATGAAGACAGATCCTGACAAGAGGAATACGACCAAATATTGTGAGTTCCATAAAGACCATGGTCACACGACCAAAAATTGCATAGCTCTTCAGAATGAAATTGAAGCACTCATTAAAGGAGGGAAGCTGGCCAAGTATGTTGATCATAGAAATGACGGAAAAAGCAACGACCGAGCAAGACAGAGGTCTAAATCTCCTCGTAGAGCAAAAGAAGACAAGAAAAGAGATCATGAATATGATCCAGAAGACGACCCCGATCTCCCCAAAAAACCAAGATAGCCAAAATGTGAGGTATTTTCAATTCGTTTCGGATCATTTGATTGTAATGTTATTACAGGTGGAGATGCAGGAGGTGGAGACCTTAATACAGAGAGGAAAGCTTACCTCAATGAGGCTCAAGCTTGTTCATACACTCAACGAATAAATCTAACTGAGGATGATCGCCCGAGGAAGGTAAACAAAGAAAAGTTGGTCATCGGTTTCTCCAAGAACGACCTCGCAGGTGTGCTATATCCTCATAATGATCCATTGGTGATCAAAATGAGGATGAAGGAAGTAATAATCTCAACAGTACTATTGGATAATGGTATCTCAGCGGATATCATGTTCTACTCTTGCTTTGACAGGTTAAATCTAAAGTTGTCTCAGTTGGAGCCTTATCACAGGCCCCTCCTCGGTTTTGCTTTCGAGAAAGTTTTTCCACTTGGGACGATCAAATTGGATATGTTCATCGGTACATGGCCTACTTGTCGAACAGAAAGAGTGTGCTTTTTCGTAATGGATAAGAATGCCCAATCGGCTTACAATATCATTATAGGAAGGGTAGGTTTGAAGAAGTTCAAAGCAGTACCATCTATTGTACATCAATGCCTAAAATTTCCAACCAAAATTAGAGTAGGAATAGTGAAGGGTGACCAAAAAGTAGCTCGGGAATGATATTATTCATCTGTCGAGCAGGAAGAACAAGAAGAATCTAGGAAAAAGACACCTATCAAGTGGATGAAGGTGCAGAAATTGAAACATTAGATCCTAGAGATGAGTCGCAGCTCGTAAAAGGTCAGGTGGTGGAAGTTACTGAAAATGTCATTCTGGACGATGAACATCCAAAATGAACAACTCAAATTGGTTCATCATTGAATGCTGCACTAAAATAGGAATTGATAGTATTCCTAAAAAGCAGAAAACAAATTTTTGCATGGAGCCACGAAGATATTCCAGGAATTGACCCAAATTTCTTATGTCACGAGCTCAATGTGAACAAGGAAATCAAGCCAGTAAAGAAGCGACGAAGATTGTTCAGCCCTGAAAAGAACCAAGCTATACAAGAAGAGGTTGAGAAGCTTCAGAAAGCCTCTTTTATTGAAGACGTCAAATATCCAGACTGGTTAGGTAATGTGGTGATGGTGAAGAAAAAGAATAACAAGTGGAGGATGTGTGTAGAATTCACCAACCTCAATAAGGCATGCCCAAAGGATCATTTTTCTTTGCCCCGAATTGATCAACTGGTAGATTCTACCTCGGGGCACGAACTATTAAGTTTCATGGATGCTTATTCTGGTTATAACCAGATTAAAATAAAACCTAAAGACAGGGAGAGTACCTATTTTATTACCCCAAGGGGAACTTATTGTTATAATGTTATGCCTTTTGGACTTAAAAATGCAAGTGCAACATATCAGAGGTTGATGAACAAGGTATTTGTGGAGCAAATCAGTCACAATATGTAAGTGTATGTTGATGATATGCTGACGAAGAGCAAGAAAGTTGTTGATTATCTAATTGACCTAGGCCAGACCTTTGATCAATTAGATAAATATCAAATGAAGTTTAACCCTACCAAGTGCATATTCAGAGTGCGAGAAGGCATGTTTCTCAGGTATATTGTAAATTAACGAGGTATTGAAGCAAACCTGAAAAGATCAAGGCTCTATTGGGGCTACGATCTCTAACGACGAAGAAGGAAGTGCAAAGTCTCACAGGGCGAGTTGCAGCAATTAATAGATTTGTATCACGAGCAACTGATAGATGTCTCCCATTCTTTAAAACACTCAGAAAAACGTTTGAATGGAATGATGAATGCGAGAATTCTTTTCAAGAATTGAAGAAATATTTGGGAGCACCTCCATTGCTATCAAGACCTGTGATAATTGATTCATTCATATTGGTGTAACGGAAAATCCATTTTTAGGAGGGTATTGATATGAAATTGGAGTAAATCGTGTAGATTAATTATTAAATTGATGATGGATTATTAGAATCTTATTTTCATTCGATATTCAAAACATGAACTGATGTAATTTTGACCGATAGAATTGAATCGAGGATGTGATTCGTATAAACTATTATGAACCCAATTCGGGAAATATTGGGGGAAGATATAAATTAATGATAATTATTTCTTAATAGGATGTTCAGAATCTGTTTGGAGGGTAAAAATATGTTGGGAGAAATTTAATTTTGTTCTGGGTTGAGAATCAAAAAGCTTAAAGGTGTAATAATGGAGAAAGTCAAACTCGGAGAAGACGTTTTTGTATAAGGTACGACGAACTGGTTTAGGGGTCAGGCCGAACCGGTTAGAGGGATGATTTGACGAGGGACTTTTAGGATTAAAAATTGAGGGGTTCCATAGTAATTTGTTAAAGGTAAGGGATAGGAAACTTGTTGAAAATATGTATTGACTTATTTTACCTCGAGGAGAAGGGGGAATGTAGGAGGGAAACTATGACAAGGAGAAAATTAATTAGTGATTGTTTTTTATTAATGAAGTAAGGGAAATAAAATTCGTAGGACTTAAATAACGAGACGAGTGGATGTGTCTGGGCATCATATTTTAACTAATGAAATAATATAATGGAGTCGCTAGGACTTTTCAAATAAGTGAGGGAAAACACTCGAGAAAATATGATGAGTAGTTAAATAGTGAATTAATAATACGTAGGATATTCGGGTGCTATATACATACTGCATATGATACATATGTTATAGGATGAGGGTATACCTATATTGATGTTATATACATATATTTTCTTAGGTTGTGTGATTACCTATTGGTTGATTAATTATGTGTAAACATAACTAAGCTACTTGCTATCATGGGAGGTTTTCGCTTCGTGGACAGTCTTATCCTAACGAGCCCATTGGTGGGATATTGACTTGTACCCAAGAACATAGTACCTAGGTAAGTTCTATATAAGTGTATAATAGTTTCGATGGTCAATTGAGCATGTTTGATGTGTACGTGACTCATAAACTTGGAACTATGTTCGCCTCCAGTATGTGTGATTTGATTTTTTGTTCGAGGGTGTTATTCAAATCGATGTCCTTATTTAGTAAGTGATGTACTAGGACTTGATAGTAGAGTATGCCGGCATCACAGGTCTCTTCCTAGGGATGTCGTATACGTATATATATATATATATATATATATATATACCAGGGTATGCCCGTGCCTGAAGGCACGCTGATAATCACAAAAATGCAAAAATATTCGAAGTACGTAATTGCAAAAAGGAAAAAAATCCGTTCCCCAACAAAACAAAATGTAGTTTTAAAAAAAAATGGTCGTAATCTCCTTTGTTTATAGGACTAAAAATATGTCGATTCATCAAGCCACTTGTAACACAATTGTCATCTTTTGTGGCACACCAATGCTTTCGTTACATTCCACACGTCTTGTCCTCAGCCATGATTGTTGTCATACGAAGAAATTAATTACCCCAAACTCACAAATTAAGTGTGGAGTAGATTCATATTACAAAAATAATAGTCCGCAACAAAAATATAGGACTGACCATCATGATTTTATGACTATCTTCCTTGTTTAAGAAATAAAAAATATTTCAACAATAAAAATAATAATACTAATAATTCATAAATCTCGTATAAACAAAGTCAAAGCACCGTCGCTCAAAGCAGATTAATATATATAATGGTGAAATAGTACGTATGACTTTAAGTTCGATAACACAATTTTTCATTTATGCAAATTTGTATGATGTGAATTATGTACACCTACACCGCTACTTAAATTATTTCATGTAGCCATCTCTACTAATGAAAAATTGCAACTAAAAGGCTAATGAATTAATTATGGCACATTTGTTAATTAATTATGATGTATTATCTCTCTAATATAATAGATAAACATTTTTATAATATAACTTTTTGTCTCATTGTGCTAAAAAACTCACATGTCACATAGAGTTTGGCACGCCATTTGCATCATTACAAAAGCAAACCCTATTTGTAATGACTTTAGTATTATTAAATTTTTGTTCAAATTTAACCTTACATGTAAAGAATTTACCTTTTAAAATACAAAATAAAGTTCATAACTTTATTTTATCTTCTAAAAGTTCAGTTTTAGTCACTTGACCATTAATATTATGAAAGTGTGTAAGTAAACAAACCAAGATAAAAAACCGAGTAAAACTACATGTACAGTTTGTAATTTTACTTCTAAATTAGAAAAAAGAAACAAAATTTTGAAGTCCATTCATAAAAAACTATCACTACATGACTTCAATACTTAATCTTATTGAAAAGACAGATCACTAATTTTTCACACGTAAATTAAAAATGTTAAGTTGACATAGTGTAGAATTGCAACAACCTTTTTTTATAAAAAAAAACTACTTCAACTTACTCAAAATGAGCTACTAAGGTCTAAAGATATCCGACTCAATACCCCATATACAAATAGTTATAATAGTGTCAAATTTTAAAATATGAAAACTGAATGAATTTTGTAAAACCTAATTACAACTAAAATAAATTAATTAATCTTTTAATTAAATTAAAAAAACTAAATTTGGGCTTAATAGTGGTCATTTAAACAGGGTTAATATATTCAGTTCTTTAATGTACAAAATCAGTGTAATAGTGGTCCTAATAACATGGTTTCTCTCACAGTAAGGAAAAAAGAAATGCCATGAAAAGGATGGAATCCATATCTTTTTTTTAATCATCAAATGGAGTTCTTGTACAGAAGGCAACATACCGTCAAGTTCAACAAAACAAAGCAGCATTTGGAGACATATATACTCCTTTGGCAAACACTAATAATGTACGGTACAACCACCTCACACTAAGAAATACGATTTCAAAAAAGGAAGCTAAGATTTTGGTGCTTCCTTTGATCACTTAATTTCCCATGTCAGTAATCCAGTGGACCTCTGCTGACTGCTGCTTCCAACATCAATGGTGTCGGGCATGTATATTTTTCCTCTTCTGCACCCCGCTGTCACTGGGGATTATGACATTCAAAAGCATTCTTCTTCGAGAAGGCATGCTAAAGGTGCAAACAGAATCGATTTAGTTTCATGATGACATTACACACTATAAAAGAAAATAAGTAATTTCATTGTGATATCCGAAAGAAAAAGTTTGCAAGATATTTAATAAATTAGTTTCAATACCATTACTACAACTATATTACTCCCATGAATCACATACATGTTAATATCAATTGTGTAATCGCCACAGATGTGTTATCACATACATGTCTGATGGGTTTTTAGCTCCGATAATTTTACGACCAGTTGTAACTACATTCTTAACCTCCTACATTCATAATATTCAATCATTTCCCCCTCTTTTCTTATTAAGTATCCTACACACCTACCCCAAATAGGAATCCAAAAACTATACAAAAGTGCGTACATACACCACAACATATAAGTTCAAGATATAAAGGCCTACATATTCTTATTACACAAACTGAATATGTTTACATGTACTAAATGCGTTTACACCATGATTAACATGATTGTACCACAGTGAACTTATGATCTTACATAGTGGCTATAGTGATACATTGAATATAACACAAAATGAAATCTCTAATACCCTTGTTAACAATGAATAAATAGAAATGTATGATTTGGATATAAACCTATAAATCTCCCTTAACGTATTTGTACTTTTAATAGAGAATACTTTTAATAGAGGAAAGATAGAAATAAGCATTAGTAACATAATTCAACCAAACGCTTCAGCAGGTGATAAGAGATGATGATATGCAGATGAGTAGTTGATTGAGGAAAGAAAATAAATTAACACGATCGATGGACAAAGAAGAGATCCTAGGTCATCGACTCATCACACCTAGGTTAATAGAAGATGCATTATATATCGCGCAATATAGACTTAAACTTGAAGGAAGCAATTACATATATATAAAGGACTTGATGGAAGTCCATTAAACACGGAGGACAACTGACCTGAACCAGAAATGACTTCTACTCATCGTGCCCATCCTAAATTTCTGGATTATGATGAACTTGCTGCTCGTTTACTGCCTTCGACTCACCCTCAAGTGCAAAGAGCGACACCTACCCCCCCTCACACATACAAACAGAAGCATCCACATCTCCATCACTTCTTCCAATCTCCCATACTGCTTGTCGACAGCTGCAGTTGTTGTAACCACAGCAGCGGCTATAGCGGTGGCTGCAGCGGCTACATGAAGCTCAATGATTGGATCAGGGGTAGTCCTCGCAGCGGCAACCACAATTGAAGATTCAACAACATGTTACAACATTAAGTTGATATAATGGAGTACGTAGTACTGCGGCAACCACCATTAATTTAAAATACAAAGAATTAAAATACCAATCTTCTTCTTTTTTTATTTTTTTCCTTCTCTTCAAATAAAAAAACTTTGACTTTCTTTGTTTCTCCTCGGACTTGTCTTTTTTTTGCCTTTTTTTCTTTTTCCTGCCTATTTTCTTCTTCGGCCACCTTTTTTCTTCTCGGACTATGCCTTTTTCTTCCTTTCTTCTTCCCCAACTCTGTTTTTCTTCTTTTTCTGCCTTTCTTCCTATCTTCTGTGTTCTTTTTTTTTCTGTCTTTGTTCTTTATTGTTTGCTGTGAGGAAAAATAAATTATCAGTTGAGATATCAGGGCCTCATTTTAATCAGGCTGCATACTAAACTGAATATTGACCCCACAGATTCAACGCATATTGTGATAAAAGATTTCCAAGTATACTTTAGATGTCTTCATCTATCGTACAGATCTAACATATTGTGTGAATCAGGCTGGATACTAAACTGAAAATCGAGGACTATATCTTCATCTATACTTTAGATCTGCATATTGTGTGAGATGTTAATCAGGCATATTATGTGAGATGCTAATCAGGATGCATACCATATGTGGTCTAAGATGTTAATCAGGCTGCATACTAAACTAAAAATCGAGGAAAGTTTAGACCATAGATGAAGACATCCTCATTTTAGACCACAGATGTAATGCAACCTGACTATGAGAGTATACTTGGCAATCTTTTATCATAATATGCAGATCTGTACGGAAATAGCAAATAGTAAGATGTATAGAAATAGTAAGCTAGAAGACCACACTACTTTTTTGTACCTAAACAGAATTAATTTCAAGTAATTACACTTAATATATTCAATTCCACTAATGGACCACAACACTTTATGTACCTAAAATTTTACCTAAACAATAGTTACTACCTTTGTAAGTTTTTGAAAAATTAAATGCTAGAGAGGTTGGCATTAAATGTTCATTATTCAAATCAAACCAAGAAAATTAAAATTAAATTGAAAAAAGAGACATCAGACGCTAGAAACACTTCAATCACAATGGAAGCAACAAAAATGTAAAACTCTGTCAAACGTAAGAACTTCGACAACATAAAATAAGAAACCATAAATACCTACATAAAGTGTCTGGAGAAAAGAGTGGCGAAATCATAAGTACCTAATATTATACTTATACTGTGTGCAACCATCATCAATTAAATATAAAGTTACACTTAGTGAAACTATTATCAAATCATATAGTTAAGAAGACAATAATGAATCGATAGAAACACAAAAAATAAATTGTATAAATTAAACAAAAAATAAAGTGTAATGGGATGTTGTGGTTATACCTCTTGTGTGTAGTGTAGCATTCACTTCTACAATATCACCATCTCACCTCTAACATAAAGCACTCCCCATGTGCCTGCCTCATGTCTAGTTTGGGGCCCAAGGCACGCCTCATGTTGGCGATAATATACGCATGCGCCATCTGCACAAATTAAAAATAATGAACATCTAAATCTACAAAATAGATGTCGTTTTAGACAGAGATGCTCAAAATATTCTTTGGGTAAATAAATGGTTTCCATATCGTCTCGAGGGCTTCCTCATTTACGGACATGCATTCAAATCTGCAAAAGCCATATCATCTTGAGGGATTTCTCACTTGTCATGTGGTTGGTGCCATAGAGACATTTAGATACAAACATCAAACTAAAAATATGAGATTACCTATTCAACTTTGAAATATAAATATCTAATTGTTCTTCAAAGCAATTACCGTTGAACATTTAAATGGTTTTGATTTGTAGTGGTGTTGGATTGCAGTCTTCTTGAAAAGAGGGGTAATTCCCCCGACTAATTTATGCTATAGGACTAAACTTTATATGGAAATGTTACTCTAGTTGTAGGATGCACTCCTCCTGACCGAGTCATGATAAAGGGGTGAATTTTATATGGCAATGTACTATCTCAAACTCCCTCATTTGTGCCTATATCTACACACAATCATTTGAGTGTTCAAACAGAGTAGCAGATTCTGCATAATCAATGAGGTCCACGTCTCAAAAAATTTAGGTGGAGTCATGTAATCGTTCTCTCTATCTAGCTGTCGAATATAGACGTTCTAGATAGCAAATGCATTAGAAATGATCAACTAAATATACACGTGCAATAGATGGGGGTTACATTTTGCTGTAGCTACCGAATGTAGTCGTTCTATCTATCCAATTGCAATAACTCTCTCGGCAGGCGTTCGTTCTCTAGCAGCAATAATTTATTCGTTGCAGCCAAATTTTTGTTCACCAACTGAAATTCGATAGCCTCTTTCCGCTGCTTCTCAATTCACCTGAAAGAAAGAGAAGTACAAATAAATAAAAATTATGATTTAATCTCCTAGAAGATTTTTAACTGCGGAAGAACTGCATATGATACTCTCAAAATCGGAATACAATATAAAAAACAATAAGAGATAGAATGCTTTATGTGAGACGACCGCAGGCACAATGAGCTGTGATGATTAAATAATTAGCTTCTCAGCTAATCACATGTAAACAATGTTTTCAATTGTAATCGCATGCCGCATTTCATTTTGGAGCAGATGCTGTGACATGCATTTTTCGCAAGTAATTTGAATAATTCTTTTTTATAATTAAAAGTAAATTTTTATTTGGGTACCTCACTGATGGTGGTATTTGGACTTTGGTCCCTTCATACTTCTTTGTTAGCCGTTGGGACTTTTTTCGGCGCTGAAAGTAAATGTTAAACCTTACACAGGATTTGTTGAGTAATGATCAACTAAAATAACCAAGAAAAACAATATGTTATACATGTTACCATGAAATCTAAATCAGAATCCTGCACATGCGTGTGTAGACACTTATAAATCCAAATTGTGTTACTCTTCAGCTCCTCATTAGCTTTGAGCTAATTGATAATCTGAGTCTAATAGCATCGATTGTACCGCCATTCATCAAATACTCGAAAACATCTTCTGGTATTATTACAGAAGAAGATGACATTGTCCTATTAATCAAATCCAATTGCACGATCGTAATTTTTGGGTCTCTAACCTGGATCTCTTTTAATTACCGCCAAGGATTTTGCATACGCAATCTCAAACACATCCGATTCATGAGTGGGTCTCTAATCTGGATCGAGATACTCTACTTTCATGAAAGGAAACATTTTTTTCCTTATTAGATATGCTCAAACACCCCAATTTTTCCAACATTTGCACAATCATTTGTAACATATAAATCTGATGAACAATATAAACCATATAAACCATATAAATCTGATAAACCAGATACAATTTGGCCATAAAATCATATTTTCTCCAAATACAAAGTAAAGTGAGATAATACAAAGTAGAGAGAGATATAAAACTAAGAACATTTAGATCTCCTTAATATAACAAATCAAACACCATACATATTGAAATGACCCTAGTTAACATACCATGTAAAAACGTCTGAGGACCAAAATAGAAATCTTGAAGCCCTGAATAAACTATAAGTATGCAATAGTTGTAGATCTTTGTTGAGTAGTCAATAATTTGCACTAAACAATGTCCATAAATTTCCAAAAAGAAAGAAATGGAAACTAAGAAACTTTTGTGAGCTGTTTGAACAAATTTAAATTATTGAATTTATTTCAAATTCATTTCCAAGTTTTAATATTGTAGCCATATTAGCTCTTTGCTTATGTAATCTTCCAAAACATATCAATATATTAAAATCATAACAAACTAAGAAAGAACAAAATCAAATCTAAATCCAAATCTAACTATAAGATGGATAAATAGCAATATACCTGCCAATCCTAAGGTCTCAAAACAGTCCATTATAATAAATGAATAGATAGCCAACAAATTAACACATGGGAAGATAAATCAACCATCAACAATGAATAAATAGCCAACAAATTAACATATGGGCAGATAAATCAACCATCAAAGTTCATACTTGGAAAGTAAATGAGAGAGGAAGCAATCTTGGTTTACATATCAAATAGCTATAGATACATGTGGCCACTCTTCTAAAGATATAATAACAAACATAAAAACTTCAAAATCCCATTGTGAAGTTCAAACATACCTATGATGTTACTTTAACACACGAAAAAATGAAGAGTTCATCCTATAAACAAAATATATGTTGGGGGAAAATGGACTAACAAATTCAAAAATCAACAACTAATCTCTAATCTTTAGAAAAAAACAAATAAATGAAGAGAGAAATACTATGTGAGTTTTGTACAAACATAGAGTCTGCAATTACAATAATGGGGCTGCGAACCAACTAAGAGAGAAATATTACAATTTCAAAAATTAAACACAAAATTCATACTAGAGTTTCAAAAATCCAAAAAAATCTAACTCTAATTTTATTTACCTGAAATAAATACCGCCTGTAGAGTGAATACCACCTGTAGAATGAAGGAAAAGTAAAGAAAATCATGAATAATGGGGAAATATTGAGGGGGAAAAAGTGAATAATGAATACCACGCCACCTGCATCTACTTTGAAGGTCAAAATTAGTGATGTAAACCATTTCTCATATGCCGGACAAACTATTTCCAAAGCACAGAAAGTGTCGGTCGGGATAGGATTTGTCCGATGGAGATGGATGGGTACCTCGGAGAGAGAGAAGCACAAAAAGTAAAGTTGGTTTAGAGTGGGAGAAAATGGGAAATGGGTTGCACATAGATCAACGGTGATTCTACGGGAGAGTGTCGTGAGAAAGTGAGCATTATCATGTGTGTTTACCAAAAGAACCTTGTATTTGAAATAAAGTGGGAGAGAGGGAATTAATTAGTGAGAAAGAAAAGGGGGAAATCAAAAATTTGAGGGGTAAAATAGGGAGTGCAAAAAAAAGTTATATTGATGACATCATAGTGCTATTTTATGACATACATATGTACCCGATCAATGCTCTCAAAGATAGAAAACTAAAGAAAAGTATGACAACTTGATCACTTCTCATACATGGTTACTCTGTTCATTATTTTCATCAGTAAATGATCTCTATTTAAAAAATATCAACCACCTTCTTAACTATCTTAACAGGGAGATCCCAACTTGCCAAAAGTGAGTGATTTAATCAGCCTGAGGTCATTTCTATAGGTCATTATTAATACTCAATAGGTCATCCCGCAAGCACTAAAATTAATCGAGAGGTCATCTCTTTCGAGAAAGACATAAGACTACACTGGGTGACATCCTCGTTTACCAAAAGAACCTTGTGTTTGAAATAAAGTGGGAGAGAGGGAATTAATTAGTGAGAAAGAAAAGGGAGGAAATCAAAATTTTGAGGGGTAAAATAGGGAGTGCAAAAAAAATTTATATTGATGACATCATAGTGCTATTTTATGACATACATATGTACCCGATCAATGCTCTCAAAGATAGAAAACTAAAGAAAAGTATGACAACTTGATCACTTCTCATACATGGTTACTCTGTTCATTATTTTCATCAGTAAATGATCTCTATTTAAAAAATATCAACCACCTTCTTAACTATCTTAACAGGGGGATCCCAACTTGCCAAAAGTGAGTGATTTAATCAGCCTGAGGTCATTTCTATAGGTCATTATTAATACTCAATAGGTCATCCCGCAAGCACTAAAATTAATCGAGAGGTCATCTCTTTCGAGAAAGACATAAGACTACACTGGGTGACATCCTCTACGATTGAGACCCAATATTTTTATTCGAGCAATTTGATTTTTGATTATATAGGGTGTCATGTCCTACGATCAGAGTGAAAAATTAAACCCCATATTATCACTCGATAGTTCATCCAATCCATGATATTTAACCACACTTTAGAGCTCTCGATAATTTATTTGAGAAAAATAGTCAATCAAAAACTTGGGCAGACCAAATCAAAGTAGGGTTCTTAATCAAATGCCAAAATCAACTGCATTAAATAAGAGCATAAGTAACTAAAGTAGTCAATAACAAAAATAACTAAAGGAGCTCTTTACATACCATAAGTAGTTTGGTAGATTTGGCCATTTCCATGCATTTGTTGGACAACCAAACTCAATAAATCTATAGTTTCTACCGAGTATATGTCCTACTATAAAAAGCCAAGGTATTAATAGTTTCTACCTAGTACCAACAACATGAACACTAAACCAACAAATGGAAATCCTTGGCTTTTGAGTGTGTTTGATTTTGCAAAAAAAAAATGTGCAGAGCACCAACTGAACTTAAAAATTATAAAGAAACAATATGTACCAAATTCAAATGAACCTCCATTGAAGAAATTATTTTGATCCATATATCAACAATATCTTTAGCAACTTCTTTACGAACCCAGTTCAAAAAACATGCTCTTCTAAAAAACACTCCAGCAAGATAAACACCAATTACAAATTGAAACCTTTTAACCCCACATGCGTACCCAACAGTTGCAACAATATATACCAACCTATGAAGATAACATATACCGAACTTATTTGGGGATTTTAGTTTGACGCACCCAAAATCATACAAAGCACAAAAATAAGAACATTCCATCAAGTTAAACAAATATTTTTGAAATAAAATTAATCACTCCACATCTAGAACAAATAAAAGAGAATGATTAGGGAAAAGACATACACTTGGGCATTTCGTCAAACATGTTATCTCAACTGAACCTTCATCATACCTAAAAATATTTATAGAAGAAAAGAAATATTAAAAATGAAGCCCAAAAACTTAAAACATGAACAATCAAGACATTTAAATGAAATCAAAAATGAAGCCCAAATGCTACATAGTGGGTAGATTATAAAAAATAAACTCAAGCTATAACCGACACTTATGGGTTTCCTCGTGTTGTAAGAGTTGTTCTCCAAAGAATAAATGAATAGGCTTTGCATTTGTCTTTACCCACCGAGAACCCATAAGTTCAAATAGTTGTTTCCAACAGGACCCTGAAATTCCAAACATCGGGTTGTCACTACATCCATCTTATATACATTTAATAATGAGAACTAATCTATTTCAAGCCAAAAAATATTGATTGATTTTCTTCTCCCATACTTTGATTGCTTTTCAATCCAAAAAATAATGAGAACTAATAATTTAGTCCTTTGAGTTTACCTCCTCCTCTCGATGTTCTTTTTCTTCTCCCGTGATCCTTTCCTGCTTAGAAAAACAAATTAATTTGGTAAGTGAGTAATGTTATTTTCAATTAAACAGAAATATTTTAAGATAATGGGAAACTCATACCGAGAACAAAGGTTCTTAACAACCAAGAGATGTTTATTACAATGAGCAACTCAAACCTGCAAGGAAAATATCATTAATCTTCCAACAAAACATAACCCAATATCATTAATTTCAAAACTTACACTTCATAAACATATCAACCATAGTGCATACTGGTATCTTTCCCAGAGCTTCAACCAAAGCATTGTAGCTCTATGTTGTGTGTTTGAACCCTTTTAAATTCTCAGCCCCAAAATACCTTTTAGGTCAATAAAACACAAATTATGATCTAAATCACACCAGTCAGAACTGAAAACAAAGCCCTAGCCATTCCGAAAAAATAGAGAAATGAGAAAAACATATCTTACCAAATAAACAAAATTCAAACATTTCACCAACGAAAAGAAATCCAAATAGCAATTTATTAGCACAACAAAGTATAAAAAAATTATGAATTTTTAAGACCTTAAAATGAAAATGAGATTAAAATATTACCACTGAACTTGTAAACCTAAAACCAAAATATAAATATCACCCAAAATTGGTGGCGGCTATGAGGTGAGGGCGGCCGATGTGTGAGAGGTTTGTATTATGAGGGTTTGATTTGAGGTTTGGCTTAAACAACTAATTAGACATACGTTAGAACTGCAACACCTAAAATCGAAACCCCACTTCAAACTTACGTTGTCCGAAGCGGCGGCATGGAGAAGGGACAGTGGCCCCAGGTGTGGGGATGTTTGAGGTAGGGTTTTTTTTGGTCTAGATGTGAGAATGGGGGAGAAGAGGAGAATGACAAAAAATTGACGTTTGTCTGAGAAATGAGAGAAGGGGTGAGCGGGAGAGAAGTATCGTGATTTTCCCAAAGTAACCCCAATTTTGAATTGAAGTGTAAATTTAGTAAGTAAAAAAAGAGGGGGGAATCAAAATTTTGAGGGGTAGAATAGAAAGTACAAAGAAAAATCATGTTGATGACATCATAGTGCTATCTTATGACATATATAAGTTTTCCACTTTATTATATATATATATATATATATATATATATATATATATATATATAGAGAGAGAGAGAGAGAGAGAGAGAGAGAATTTCAAAAGTACATAATCGCCAAAACGACAAAAATATCATCCCCAACAAAACATCTACATATTATTTCCCAATATATATAAGTGCAAAAATATCGTTCCCCAACAAAACATCTATATATTATTCCTGAAATTTATTTGTTTTGATCGTTATATAATAGTTGAGAATTTTAAACACAAAAGAAAAATCAACGCATTGATTTGAAAATGACATTTCTAAAGAAGTCTCAAATGCTCCGATTGCCATTTTAAAAAGAGAGCTTGACAAATAAGTCTTGTTTGCATGATACATTTTCTAATAGGTCCCATCACAAAAATTTTTCCTCACTAAGTCCTATTTGTACATAGAATGAATATTCAATGTATGTTTAAAAATAGGAACTGTTGGAACAAAAATCTTTTTTCGTGGGACCTATTAGAGTAAAAAAAGATGCTAGGACCTATTGAACTACATACATAGTAAACGGGACTAATTGGTAAAAATCCTTTTTAAAAATCAACATTAAATGAAGTTTGCAATGGTCCAATTACCATTTTAAAAATCAAGTCAACACGACTCCGATGTCTAGTTTGTCAGAAAATGATAAATTTAAAATAAATTAAAAAAAACTATCATAGGTGTAGTACAATAATGACTCGATGCAAAAATTGCATATATCATAAGAAATAAATAATTAATCTTTATTTGTTCTCTCACACGTGTTGAGAGTTGTGATTGAAGTTTTTGAAAATATAGTACATCTTTGGTGAAAAAGTGTCAGTGACCTATTGGCCAAAATTGTATTCGTGTAAGAACTGACTTCGAAAATGCACAACCAAGGTTTATTATTGAGATTTACACAACATCACTGGAAAAAAGTTGTATAAACATTTTCAAAATTCTAAGTATGAATACATATTATGAAAAAATATCTATTTATCGCACAATACCTAAAAACAAATTCCACACCTATCAACACCATTTGGAGGGAAAAAGAGTCCTTTTTTATGATGCTAAGGTTTATATTCATTAAAGGAATTTATATAATACTGAATAAGAAATTCTTGTATTGAATTGAGGTACCACTGTACATTTTTAGCATTAGAGATCTATAAGTCCACTGTATAGCATTTGAGATTCATTCATGTCACAAATATACATCATGGTGTAATTGTTACGTAGTACTACATCCATAAGTCCAATGTATATATTATTACTTATTGATGTATCTACCCAATGTCCTTATGTAAGTATAAACCCCAAATATTAGGAATTTTTTACTTAAAACCCAAGGAAAAACACCGACGAACAAAGAATAAGAGTATACAATATACAAAAACTCAAAAGATCATGTAAATTTATAAAAATGTACATATCACAATTAGACCTTCAAGCTTGAATCCCAGACATTTATTTTAAGCACCCAACACTCACATATAAAAATCCAACTTTAAAAAAAAATAACAGTAAAATAAAATAAATTCCTTATCTGTTAATACATTTACTGCAAACTGAAAACAATGACATAAATTAAGGCATTTTATTAACTGTGTTGACGAGATAAACCACTCATGCTTATCTATTGGCCGCATCTATGCATGCTTCCATGAATTTATCTTTCAAATCTTTTCATCCCCTAGAATAAGTGACATAAGCTATTACCAATAATTATAATAATAAAGAATTAAAAAATCAATAAAATAAAATTTTATCTGACAGTGTAGCTCTAAGAATCTATTGATAGCAAAGATAAAATCTTTTAGTTACTGTCCAAAAAAAAGTTAAACATAAGTACATATTTGCTAAAAGACCAAAATTTTGTCAACTACAAAATGCACTACTATACACAATGAAATGTACCCAACTATAACAATGTACTACTCTCTATATATGCACTAATGTATATATCTATACAAACATACCCAACCATAACAAAACATACCCAACGTACACGATGAAATTAGTGATGCAGTTACTGTACAAAATGTACTACTCTATATGTCTTTGTATATATATTTGCAGTATATTATTTTTTTATTAAATATTTTTAATTTTTTTAAAAACAAATTAACTATTTTTTTTAAAAAAATCTTTTTATTATTTTTTAAAAAATGCGGTTTATTATGGGATGGGTTTTATCACGGGGGCAAATTGATCGTCGTGCCCATAGATTAGTAACTTCAATGTGGTACAGTAAACTCCAAAAAGCATAGAACTTTAAAACTATTCAGATATGAGGAAAAACATAGCATAGCCAAATTAGATCAAGTCTTAAAAAATTTAAAGAAAAAAGTAAATAAACCTGAAAGTTGGATCTTAGAAAGGGAAGAGTCAGTTATGTTAGCACACGTGCGTTGTAGGTATGATTTTTAAAACATTGGCAATAAACTTTGGCAATTAGATATAGATGCTATAAGTGAGATTATTAAAAGTGCAAATTTTTTATTTGGGAAAAACGTATTATAGCAACCAACCACCAAGAAAATAAGGAACCAAGAAAAAATTGACGGGTCAGACTTGAAATACACAAAGTTTGTTGGAGTTTTGTTATGGAAAGAACGAAATATATTAATTAAGTTTTGCAAGGCACGTTCTTGGAACGCTTTCTTTTAGGCAAAATTTCTCCCAATCTGGTTGAGACAGAACCAGAACCGCGAGTACACTATGGGTTTTATAGAATTTGCCTTCAGGATACAATGCAGTGTATGAATAGTTATTTGATTCAAACTATGTACTGTTTGATCAAACCGAGAACACTCTGAATTTGTAACTTGATAATGTCAAAGTATAGAGGACGGAGAGAGGAGAAACTAGCAATTTTCGGTGTCCAAAATAGAGGTCTGGAACTCTTTTTATAACCATTTCTGTGACTATTCTTCAACAGTCACAGCTCTTCATGAAGTGACTCAGCAACCGTTGGATCATGCATGTTTGGAACATCTGCGAACTAACGGTTCAAATTAGGCATCCCATCGTAAGCGAATGGTCATCCCCTACACAAAACGCTTCGAGTTCATCTAACGGTTTAGATCAAGTCGTTTTGGATTTTAAACCCTTTGATCGGATCGTTTAATCACAACCGTTGATCTATTTTACCTCGTCAAAACTTTAGGCTCCCACGCTCCAAGCGACGAAAAGTGCCAAGTGCGCATCAAAGTGCGCAATGCGCCCTAAGTCGCCCAATCGCCCTTTCGCGCCCTGCGTGTCGCGATTGGTGGTGCTTAAGCACCACCGCGATGCGTAGGATCATAGCCTCTTATTTGACTTGTCAACTAAGAATCTTAGTTGTCCTTTAGTTGATATACCACTACTTTTTGTAGTATTCTTCCAATGTGGGACAATATGAGATTTTGAGTACTCCCATATCTTTCACACCCATTTGCTCATGTTTCTACCTTCTAAATTGAAACCCAAACTATGTTCAAAATAAAACACCAATAATATAATAAAATATTAACAACAAAAAAATAAAATATCAATAAATATTGGAATTTATCCAACATGCCCCATCCAATTTCAATATACACAAGAGAGCAAAGCAAAAAAGACAAGAAATAACTTTTTGGCATTATCGCTAAAATCTAGTACATAAATGAGAAGTGTCTTTCGGACTTGAACTTCCATATAGTGAAAATAATTCAGAGCTTCATCAAGGTGCTGTGGTGAATGTATCTTGAACCAAGGACCTTTTGAGACTAGCCGGAACTATCACACATACCGATTTCTGAGTTTATAAGTGTTCTTCTAGCATGCACTTTTATGGCCTTGTGCTAATCCTGATTTTACGAGCGCTTTAGGATCGGTCTTGATTTCATAGAAAGAGGCCACACTTTTGACACTCGAATAGGTAAATCAACTTTAGTGATTCTTCGAGTCACACTTATATGATTTATTAAGAAGTAACCTTCATCCTCTAACATGCAGTAAACCAACACTAGGCACATAGGAATGGAACTTTTTGTATAAAATTCCTAGTGTTCCATCACTATAATTTAACTTGTTTGTACCACACTGAACTCTGTCTATATTTTCAAGATATGAGTTGGGTTCCCATTAAATATAGTTTTGTTATTTAATAGACCTTAGTCCCATTCCTTTTGAGGTGATATATATCATCTCCCTAACAAGACCTTTAGTCAGAGGATCTGCTAAATTCTTGTTCATTTTAATATAATCGACTGTAATTACTCCTTCCTTGAGTAATTTTCTTATAATTTGATGCCTTAGACTAATGTGTCTAGATTTTTCGTTGTAAGTTTTGTTCAAAACTTTATAAATTGTGACTTGGTTATCACAACTTATCATTATAGAAGGTGATGTCTTTTTCCATAAAGGAATATCATACAACACATTTCTAAGCCATTCTACTTCTTTACATGCATCTGCTAGGGCTATAAATTCATATTGCATTGTTGAATCTGATACACATGTTTGTTTCTTGGATCCCCAAGAGATAGCTTCTCCTCCTAGTGTAAATCTACACAATACACTCACTGCATAAGCAATGTCTGGTCTAGTGCAATTCATGGCATACATTAGACTCCTAATAATACTAGCATATTTAAGTTGGTCCATAGCACGCCCAGTATTTTTCATTAATTTGATGCTAGGATCCACTAGTGTAGCAGCTGGCTTAAGTTCAAAATGATTATATCTTTTTAGAACTTTTTCTATATAATGAGATTGAGATAATGCTAAAGAATTATCCTTTCTCACAATTTTGATTCCTAAAATCACATCAGTTTCTCCAAGATCTTTCATATCAAATTTTGATGAAAGAAACCTTTTGGTTTCTTCAACATATTTGAGATTAGACCCAAATATTAACATGTCATCCACATATAAGCAAATAATAACACCAACACCATTTTCACATTTACTATATATACATTTGATGGCATCACTAACTTTATATCCATGGGATATAACAATATTATTAAACTTCTCATGCCATTGCATAGGAGCTTGTTTAAGGCCATAAAGAGATTTAATCAATTTACACACTTTCTTTTCTTGGCTAGGCAAAACAAACCCTTCGGGTTGTTCCATGTAAATCTCTTCTTCTGAATCACCATTTAAAAATGCAGTTTTAACATCCATTTGATGAATAACTAAATTGTGAATAGAAGCAAGAGATATTAATATCCTAATGGAAGTGATTCGAGCAACAAGAGCATATGTATCAAATTAATCAATTCCATGTTTTTGCTTATAGCCTTTAGCAACTAGTCTTGCCTTAATTTTATTTATAGAACCATCCGAATTTAATTTTCTTTTAAATATCCATTTGCACCCAATAGGTTTAGCCCCGGGGGGAAGATCGGAAATAACCCAAGTTTAATTTGACAAAATTGAGTTCATTCATTATTTATTTCTTCTTTCCAAAAGACAGCATCCCTAGATGTTACCGCTTCATGAAATGTGGACGGTTCATCTTCTACATTAAGAACAAATTTAGTTTTGTTCATAGTCTCATTTAAATCCCCTTCAACTAAATAAATAACAAAGTCAGGCCCAAATGTTTTTTCAGTTCTTTGTCTTTTACTCCTTCGTGGTTCAACGTCATTCGTTGTTTCCGAAGAAGATATAGGTTGTGAATTTTCTTTTAAATTTGAGGAGTCAACAGTCGGATTATTATTTTCTCAACCTTGATTCAAAGTAGTAAACTTTTTTAGATGTTCAAAGAATTGCACATCTACCGACTCAATGATTTCTTGAGTTTCAAAATTTAAAAATCTATAAGTCGTACTGTTACTAGAGTATCCAATAAAAACACATTTGTAAGTCCTATTTCCTAGTTTAGGTCTCTTAGGTTCGGTTTTTATTACATAAGCAAGACATCCCCAAACTTTAAGACGTCTAAGATTAGACTTATGATTAAACCATAATTCATATGGTGTAATATCCTTGTTTTTCAATGGAACTCTATTTAAAATATAACATGCGGATAAAACAGCTTCTCCCCACATCGACAAAGGTAAACCAGAACTGATTAACATTGAATTTATCATTTCAACTAAAGTCCTATTTTTCCTTTCCGCCGTTCCATTTTGTTGTGGCATATATGGCTCCGTAACTTAATGGATTATCCCATTAGGATTACAAAATTGTATAAACTCACTCCCGTAATATTCACCACCCTTATCGGATCGTAGGACTTTAATTTTCTGATTTTTTTGAGTTTCAACTTCTGCTTTAAAAATTAGGAATTTCTCAAAAACTTCATCTTTACTTTTAAGTAAATATGTATATGCATACTTAGAGTAATCATCAATGAAAGTTAAGAAATATTTATTTCCACCATGAGTCATTACTTTTCATATCACATACATCACTATGAATAAGATCAAGCATTTCGGATTTCCTCTCAACAGATTTGAACGACTTTCTAGTTATCTTCGATTGAGCACAAATTTCACATTTAGAAAGGTTATCAAATTTACAATCCGAGATTAATCCGAGATTAATCATATTTTTTATACTTTTATAATTGACATGACCTAATCTACTATGCCATAAAGAAATAGACTCAACCATATAAGCAGAACTAATATCATCGATTACATTAATTTTGATCATGTCGTTACAAGAGTACACTTTGCCAATAAATTGGCCATTCTTAGACAAGACAAACTTATCAGACTCATACACTAGTTTGAAACCTCTCTTATTGAGAAGGTACCCAGACAAAAGATTTTTACAGATATCAGGTACATGAAGTACATCAATTAGAGTAAGTGTCTTTCCAGAAGTTAGCTTCAATTCCACTGTGCCTTTTCCAACTACATTGGTGCGAAGATTATTTGCCATTTTCACTTATTTTCCATCAACTTCTTGATATGTTTTGAATGAAGAGCGGTCTTTGCATATGTGGACCGTTGCGCCGGTATCCAGCCACCATCCACTTTCATTATCAATTGAATTTGCTTTGCAAACAGTAGCAATAAGATCTTCAACATTGTTGGTTTCCTTCGACCCTTGTTTTTCCTTAAATGCCTTCTTTTTAAGACGACATTCTCGAGAATAATGGCCCGATTTGTCACAGAAGAAACATTTTCCCTTCTTTTTCTTATTTGCACCTTGGTTCTTAAATTTTGAATCATCTTTGCTTTAAATTTCGAGTCTTTGGTAATCTTGGATTTTTTATCCTCAACCATATTAGCTTTGGAATGACCCTCACCTTGTTCATCCTTCTTTTCTCGAATACGAGTATCATCTTCAATACAAAGGTGACGAAGAAGGGATTCCACAGTATAAGTCTTTTCATCATGATTAATTTTCTTCTTAAAGCCATTCCAATAGGATGGAAGTTTTGAAACAATCACCCCTACTTGAAATTCATCTTGAAGATTAGTACCAGCGGCTTTAAGGTCACCAACAATTTGTTGAAGTTCATGGGCTTGTGCAACTACAGATTTATCATTACTCATTCTAAAATTCATATAGTTTGAAATTAGAAACTTACGGTTGCTCGCTTCCTCGTTTTGATACTTTGTCTCCAAATCCTTCCATAATTCCTTTGTCGCCGGAATCATTCGATGAGCGCTATAAACAGTTTGAGACAAAGCATTGAGGATTTGTCCTCGACACATAAATTCATCTTCTTTCCTCTTCACAGGTTTTTGCTTTATTGCTTCATTGTCTTCGGGTGTAGGCTCGGGAATTTGTTCAAGGTTATCATCTAGAATGTATGCAAGTTTTAGTGATGTGAGGAAGAACATAACTTTCTCTTGCCAACGAGTGAAATTTCCTCCATCAAAACGGTCGAGTCGGATTAAGTCTTGAGTCATGACTTGGATAGATTGTGCCACAGTTCCTTCCATTTGAGTGGAGTAATAAGAATAATTTTATTTTGATTAAAACTGTTGGAGTTTTGTTATGGAAAGAACGAAATATATTAATTAATTTCTGCAAGGCACGTTCTTGGAACGCTTTCTTTTAGGCAAAATTTCTCCCAATCCGGTTGAGACACAACCAGAACTGCGAGTACACTATGGGTTTTATAGAATCTGCCTTCAGGATACAATGCAGTGTATGAACAGTTGTTTGATTCAAACTATGTACTATTTGATCAAACTGAGAACACTCTTAATTTGTAATTTGATAATGCCAAAGTATGGAGGCCGGAGAGAGGAGAAAATAGCAATTTTCGGTGTCCAAAACAGAGGCCTAGAACTCTTTTTATAGCCATTTATGTAACTGTTCTTCAACAGTCACAGCTCTTCATGAAGTGACTCAGCAATCGTTGGATCGTGACAGTTTGGAACAGCTGCGATCTAACGGTTTAGATTAGGCGTCCCATCGTAAGCGAATGGACATCCCCTACACGAAACTCTACGAGTTCATCTAACGGTTTAGATCAAGTCGTTTCGGATTTTAAACCCTTAGATCGGATCGTTTAATCACAACCGTTGATCTGTTTTACCTCGTCAAAACTTTAGACTCCCACACTACAAGTGACAATACGCACGTGTGAAGTGCCAAGTGCGCGTCAAAGCGCGCAATGCGCCGTAAGTCACCCAATCGCCCTTTCGCGCGCCGCGTGTTGCGCTTACGCGTGTCGCGATTGGTGGTGCTTAAGCACCACCGCGATGCGTAGGATCATAGCCTCTTATTTGACTTGCCAACTAAGAATCTTAGTTGTCCTTTAGTTGATATACCACTACTTTTGTAGTATTCTTCCAATGTGGGACAATATGGGATTTTGAGTACTCCCATATCTTTCACACCCATTTGCCCATGTTTCTACCTTCTAAATTAAAACCCAAACTATGTTCAAAATAAAACACCAATAATATAATAAAATATTAACAACTAAAAAATAAAATATCAATAAATATTGGAATTTATCCAACAAAGTTGGCCCGACACCTCATGGTATGCTACCAAAAAAACAAAATACAACAAGTTATTTTGAAGCCTAATTCGAAGTGATAATACACAAAGTATCAAGACCCTAGTTTGAAAACTATAAAAACTAATTAAAACAACTAAAAAATTTGATGGTCGATGACAAAACTCTCAGTTGAATAGTCTTAGGTGAGGGCCGTAAATGGTGATCGTCGTTCGAGTGATGGGGATCGAGTGACGACATTTGAGTGATGTTGGTTCCAATCACAAAATGGGAGTGGGACGGGGGATGATGCTAGACAAATACCAAGTTGCAATTCATTATTTTAGTCAAAACAAAGAGCATAACTTATTTTTTCTAGTTAAAACGGAGCAGAGATTCATAAAAAGCATAAAAAGAAAAAAGAAAATAGAGAAAGAAAAAAAATCTAAAAACAACTCACAAACCATCGCATAATATCCATAAAATAGAACCTCCTAATAAAACCCCACCTTATTAACTCTTATATTTGTTCCCACGCTTGTTATCTCAATTTGAGTATGTTCTTCCAATTTATTTCACCGACTCGTGATGTCAAAATAAAAAAAAATTGCCTAGCTTATTAACATTTGTAAATTCATTAACGTACTTTGACGATCCTAACCACACATGGGAAACCTCATAAACAAATAAAAAATTAAATAATTAGTAGAATTTACTACCAAAAAATTGTACTTTCTATTATTTAACAATGAACTTTAATAGATTAAAGAATTGATTGGGGATATTATGTGACTATTAACAAATACATGTTGTGACCAAGAAAATATAGATAGCACCTGAAATGATACCCAAATAGATAACTCATTTGACATATTCATTAAAATAGAGCTGACTTGTTCTATTTCCATGACACATAACCTCTATAAGCCATGCGCAAAATATTACCCTTTCAAATTGTCCTGTTAATGTATTCAATGTTTGTATTCATGAGGAAATCTTTCACTATTGCAACAACATAGAAATGGAGATGTATATAGAAATGTAACAACCAAAACTCACATATCTTGTAGAAGTAAAGGTTCAAAATAATTAAAAAAAAGTTTTAAATAAAAAAATTATAAACAAAAGCTAGTTTGAACCGAAAAAATTGAAATAAAACAGAGTTAAACCTAGAAAGACTGAACAACAAAAACCCAATACCAATTTTAACATGATGTGGGGTTTAGAGAGAGAGAGAGAGAGAGTTAGTACATATGTAGCAAAAGGGATGGGCAAAAGCAACACCTAAAACTTAACTTTCTTAAGGGGTACAGAAGGTAAAGAAAATAGCAAAGAATAATGAAAAGGTAAAAAAGTATTACAAACTACATTGAATCAGATAATAAAGTCTTCAATGTACACAAATATTTCTAATATGACTCTAAACAATTATTAAAGCATCGTATATATCAAATAGGGCCTAAGAAGCTAAAGACATCTGTGAGGAAATAAACTCCTAACACATAACCAATTAAAACCAGCATAAAAAAATGAAAGTGATATATGGAGAAAATAGGGATCAAGTATACCTGATTTACGGACCAAATACCTACAAAACAATACATAAACACCAAATTAGATACATGGAGAACGACTTAAACACCTTAGAAATCTAATAATGGTAAATTGCAAAAGTTTAGTTTGAAACTTTAAACATGTGAAATCAAGAAGCATAGTCTGTGTCCCACGGAATTGAAACCATATAACCAATTTAACCCCAAGAATCAAAACCTAAAATCCCTAAAACCGGTTTGATTATGAGAGAGAAGAAAAAAAGAAAGATGGAAAATATAGAGCATACCTGATATAAGAAAATAAATCAGGGTTTGAGAGGGTATTGTTGTTGTGGGTGGAGAAAGAGAGAAATCAGAAATATCTAATCGGGTTGTTTAGTGAATTAAGGGGGAAATATAAAGTGAAAAAAGTGAAATTTGAATGAAATTAGGAATGTAGTTTGAGCGACAAAATGAAATTAGGTAAAATAGATCTAGGCCCTTTATTTTTGGTGGAGATGTGGCAAGATCCGGACCGTTATTCTGCTTAGACATTTCAAAGACCATGCTACTTTATTATATTTATATATATATACATAGACATGTGATTTATTCTTCTTCGGGTGATTTAGTAGACCTTGAAGATAGTGATATCTAAATTAATTTCAATATGTGAGAACTTTATAATTGGTTGGTGACATTAAATAAATAATAAGGGATTGGATATTTGGTATCGTACTGTATGGGCAATACGAATAGGCAAAGTGAAATATTAAAGTAAAAGGATTAAGTTTGAGACTGTTATATAAAATTATTTTAAACATGGTTAATTAAGTTAAGGAGATAAATAAATTGTGAAAATGGTAAGATTACTCGGGTTAGAGTAGTGTGTCGAGAAGTTTGCATAAAAAAGCAAGTTAGATGCGTTAGTACAACTAGGAGGGTTAGGAGGAAGCGTTAGGTGTGCACTTTTGATAGGGGGTGAGAATCGTCTCAAGGGAGTGAGACACTAACTTAAATATGAAGAGCATTCATGCATTTTATTTACCACAAGATTAATCACCTGGTAAATATTTTCAAAATATTTTGGGTTCTAACCGTTACTGTAAATATTTTCAAAACCTTCAAGGTGTCCATCCATAGGAACGCCAGACTTAATTATTTGTTCCATGGATACATAGTCGCGACATATGTGGATGCATGAAGGAGTTGGAGTAGCATTCTTTTATTTCATTCCTAGATTAGGAATCTTGTCTCTGTATTTTATTTTGGGCGTGTTGCCTTTAGCACTTATTCAGATTATTTCAGTTCAAATTTTGTATTGAGATTTATTATTAAATATTGGATATTCTGGTTTTGGATTTTATAGATGATGGTTTATTCAGTAAGTCATTTATTATTCAGTATCATTTTAGATAGTGATTGTGCTTATATTTTAGTTTATTTTGTTTTCGCATGCTGTTATTTGTTTAATGGAAGATAAAATTTGACACTTGCTTATTTAACTATTAGGTGATTAGTAATTAATATGATTTTTAACAGTGATGCTAAGAATGAACCAATTAAGAATCATGTTATAATTTAATAAAGGACTGATCACCCAATATTTAATTGGGCGGGGTGTCACAATGGACTTTAATAATTTCTTTGTGCCCGTCCTAAAAACAATGCTCCATGTATGTGAATAAAATTGTTTTACGAACTAATTTTACCAACCCTAAAGCTTAAGCCTATAAATTATTCATGGGGTTGGGTTTTTATTCTTAAAACCACGTATGACAGTTACTTTTGAGTAAAGGTGTGTCAATTTATTTTAAAATGAGAATCTTGATTACGATAATTCTTTACATTTGTTTAAATACGTTGTTTCATATTAATGTCAGTAAAAAAAAGCTTGGTAGGATTTCCAGTGATGGAACTTTGGGCTGATCACAAGGAGATTGGAATTTCAGTTCTAGCACTATTGAAAAGTTAACAACCTAGATAAAATCTTGACAACATATCAAAACAGTTGCCATGCAACCATAGTAGTTTATCTCAATTTATGGGGAACCAATATGATAGTTCGAAAACTTGTATTATAGTTCGATAAAGGATTGTGATCGGTACATCCAAGGAAAGTTTTGAATGAGACCACCCATGAGATTTTAATCTAAGTGTTTTTTGGATAAGAATCAGTAAATATCATACATTTGTAAAGCATGCCAAAATTCTTATAGGAGAGAATTATGAAAATGGGAATGCTTATGCAATTTTCGCTCTGACTGCTAGGGATATGATTCAAGTTGAGATTAAATAAAATGATCCCCGTATATTAGGTAAAAGTTATTTGATTGGGTTTGAGATTATAATTAAGAGTAATTCATGTCTAGAGGATACTGTGTCTAGAGGAATTCGTGACTTATATACTTTGTTTCCACCAAGTGAAACCTGATTGATATATTATTTTATAATCACGGTGGCAAAGAAAATAAGTTAAGTGTGAGAATCAAAGAAATTGATTAAATATTAGTTAAAATTGACTAACAATAAATTGATTTGACCACTCAGGTATCATACACTTAACGTGAGAAATTACATTATATGCCATATTCAACTTTGAAAATTACACCGCATTATATCTGAGTTATTTCTGGGATAATTTAAATAGGAGTGTTGTCATAATTATATAGTGAAATTAATTATGATTCAATAAAGAAAGAATATGGTATTGTAATTGGGCTTTACGAGTATTTATTTGGAATTAATTAATTATTTGACTTGGGCACTTAGTATAGTCCACATACCCAAGTAGTTAGGCCCAAACTCTCAACAAACCTAGTTTGTCCCAAGCTTACCTTTTGTACTTGTATATAAATGTGTGGGAAGGGGTTTAATAATTATTATTGGTCATTAGGGTTCGGTAGGGTTGAGAGAAAACATTATTCATGTTTCTATGAAGAGGCCAAAAGGGAGACGACTATATCTCACTCATAAGGAAGGGTTATCATCTCAAAATATGTCCACACACCTACCTAGCTTTGGAAAAAATAATACATTAGAATATCCAAGATTTATAGAAGGTTAAGGAAGTTTGCAGAGACCATGAATGGGCAACAATATCATCTTCATTACCATAAAATCTCTACTCATAGGAATCACACCAAGATTTGTCGCGTTATAAATTCTTAAAACCATAGGTTTAATCTTGAAACCAAGTTCTTGTTTTTCTTTTCAATGCATGATTAATTAAAGATATTTAGGGAAGAATTTTTTGTTCATTTTAAATATCAATCCAAATTTATTCCCTTTTTCCTTTTTCCATCTCCACAATATTTTCATCAGCTTCATATGTCTTTATACCTTCAACTGCCACATTAAAATTTGCCATGTCTCAAACTTTATCCACTACTGTTACATTAACCACTGCCTCAGTTACCATTGGTTCCTTTTTATTCCGCAATTTTTGCTGATTATCTTAATTCTTCCCTTGATTTGAGATGGCTTTCTTGATAGGTTGAACTTGAACTTTATTAGCCAATCCCTTATTATTTTTATTGTTAAACATACATCTATCTACATCATGCCCTTTCTTTAAACATCTTGAATAGTATTTCGTCATATTATCTACCAACACTTCTTGCTAAAAACCATTGTCTCTTCACCTATCTACACTCTTTTGGAGAATTTTTGAGTCAGGTTTAATTCAAAACATACATGAGCCATGCTAAGTCTATTTATCTCTACCATTGATGAATCCAACTTCAGTGGATGTCCAATCAGTTGTGCAATGGAATACATGGAAGATTTTGTGAAAAAGTGTATTGGAAGATTTGGAAAAAGATATCCAAGCAGGAGAAATGCTACTCTCAATATTTGCCCTGAATTCAGGAGAACATTTAAATATCCTCATAGAAAACTTACCAATATATCAATTCTCTCTCATCCATATTATTGAATAATCTTTTTCACTATTCAATCGAATTAATATATGCTCACGATCGATTAAACTAACATTAAATGAAGTTTTAGGGAGAATACTTTGGACACCTTTTGTATTACTTTCATTGAAGGTTTTATATGAGAAATATTTCCTACCAGTGCATGTTTGAGTGGTCTTGCAAATGTTTATATGTATTCTTTAGAGAATAATACTGCAGAATCTCTTTGAAAGTTAATGGTGGTTTCAAAATATGATATTGATGAAGAGGGGAAGAGTTTGTAATTGAAAATGAAAAAGATCTATTCCAAACATTTTTAGGATCTGGGGGTATAGGTTTCACGTGTGTATTAGAGGTTAGAGCAATCATGAAAACCTTAATTAGGGTTTATAAGAGAGAGGAGAGAGAGAGACAATACTACTAAATACTGAATTAAATAATTTAATGGACAATCATTATAGAAAAAGTTTTCTTATGTAACCAAATGATATATTGGAACTTACCCTTAGGTTATTTTGTTCTAAAAGGAATTCACAGATTGGTGGAAATTTGAGTTCGTTGGAAGTGGACTTTCTTTTAATCTTTAATTTTGTTTAAAAGGTAAAAAGACTAAAGGGGCCCTCATGGTCAATAGCTAAAGAGCCAAAGATTTTCTTAAAATGATTTATTTCCATTAGTATAATTGTATGACTATCTAGTCAAGAGGTAGTTTTGAGTTCTTCATCGATTCCATTAATGATTACTCAAAGGTATGTATGTGTTTACATTATGCACCACGAGTTTGAATCCTTTGATTGTTTCAAAGTCTGCAAGGTTAAGGTGAATCATTGGTGAGATAAACTAATCCAAATTCTATGATCTAAGCATAGATGTGTTTACCTCTTAGGAAATTTAAGGGATCAATTATCTAAGGTTAGTATTTTATCCAAGTTATGTACATAGGGTATTCCATTTCGAAATGTTGTAGAGCAAAAGAATGAATACGAATATTTTTGATATGATGGTGTCCAAGATTAGTTATTCAGAACTGCAACATTATCATTAGAATTTCACATTAGGAACGGTATATACATTCTACGTTTAATTTCTTATTAACTATATCTTAAACTCCTATTGAGCATTGAAGTGGGCACAAGATCCTTCTAGGCATGCCCAGATTTTGAGGAGTACCTTAAACTAGGTATATGGAATGATCAAATGAAATTGAAATTATGGATATAAAGGAATTTATATTTATTGGTTATCCCAGGTTACAAACATAGTTTATTATCATACCATGTACTGTTGAGATCATTTTATTCCGCTTGTGCATTAAATTGTTAATTTTATAGCAAAACTGAATTAGCGTTGATAAATAATAATTAGTGAGTTTTGGGATTAATATTTATAATTAAAATTATTTACTTGCATGTAACAAGTAAATAGGGATGTGGAAATTATTATATTTTGTCATTTAGAGAGGAAAAATGACGAATTTAAAGGGTTTAATGACAACGTGTATTGTACACAGGTGTAAAGCTCAATTAATGTAATGGTTTTAGTTTGGTAATTAAGATGGGAATTTTGAGTGCACTGGCGATCCGGAATGAGTCGAAAAAGTACAGAATAAGTACCCCGAGAGTTATAATTCGATTTCGGGGGCTTTTGAGACATACAATGGCTCGTATAAGGGCATAGTCATCCTTTTAGCTTTGGGCTTAACCCTAACCAAAAATGAGAGTTTAAAAGTGAGTATTAATGGGTAAGTGGGGTGGATAACATCTGCCATTAACCTATGATTAGTGGGATCAGGGAGATAATAAGAAAGAAGAGGTGTAGAAAGAGTTGAGATAAAAAAGATAGAGAAAAGAAGAGGAAGAACGCTCATAGAAGAAAGATAAGTCATTTTCATAATTAAATCCATAAAAATAAGTAGATCTTTGGATAATAATCCATCAGGGAAAGTGTTTGATTGCTTTGAATTTGCATATTGGAGTTTAATTATGCTCATAGTTAATCAAAGTTCGATTTGAAATTAAGAATGCATCAAGGAGACAATTAAAAGTATTGAATTGCTATTTCATAATATTAATACTATTGAGGATTATTATGAATGAATTTATTGATTTAAATCTGTAATTATTCAATGAAAGGGAATGAACTTTGATGGGTGTTTTGGAATGATGGGTTAAAAACTTGACTGGTCTTAGAATGGGTGAATTGAATTAATAAATAAGAATCTTTGGTTGAATTAATGTTGAATTCTAGTTTAGATTGTGTGAATACACCTATGATAATAGTATATATGTTTAGGATCATAATTGGTTGTTTTGGGAGGTCTGGGACCTCCATTGATGGACCTTGAAGATGAAAACCCATAGCTTAAAATCAATGGAAGCCCAAAAAACTGAATCTATTTACTTGGGTAGGGGGAGAAATGGATTCGCTTGACCAAACCGATTTGGTCTACAAAGAGAACCAGTATGGTTTATTAGCCTTTCCTTTTTTTAATTTGCATTGTTTTTAAACCATTAGCGGGGGATACACGAGTGTATAAGTTTCTAAAATACATTTGGATTACCTTGAACATTATTAGAGTGTTTATGCATGTTTTAGGCTAACTATTAATTAGGTTCAAGTGTTAAAAAGTGATGCTATGTGCGATACTGATTCAAATAAATTCGCAAATTCCAACTATAAACCTATTTAATTAGAGTCAATTTTAAAACCAAATAAATTCAGCCCCAAAATATGCAACTGTGTGTGTGTGTGTGTGTGTGTGTGTGTGTGTGTGTCAAACCAATAAACATAAAAAACCAACTCCCGAATTTTCGAAAAAATCCCCAAAGGGTAAAACCTTTTATTTCACTAGGAATTAAATCGCAATTTACAATCACAATGAAATCTTCAATAAATTTACCTCAGCGAACCTACATAGACACGCAGCCTAGAGTTAGCAATGGATTCCACGTAGGAAACCCTCACAAATCTCAATCTAATCTTCAACAAAGATTCAAACGCAGTGAACCTCAATGACCTCAGTCTTCAAGTGTAAAGACACTCCATAAAGATGAACAATAACAAAGTTTTGTTCTTGGGTTCCAAAACAATTCACACAAACCATTCGAATATTGTGAATTGAAAACAAAAAAGTTTAAAATCCTAAAAGTGAGAAGATACTGTATTCCGTCAAAGAAGTTTTGTCTCTATTTAAAATCACAGATCTTGTTGTCAGAAATGAAGTTGGAAAAAACAATTTATAGAAAATCTAAGGCGGTGGCTCGCTCGAACAAGATAGCAGTGTCTCTTGAACGATGACATGTGTCATTTAAACAACTTCGTACGACATCAGTATGTCGCTCGAATGAAGTCTTCTGTCGCTCGAACGAGAAAAATAAAAAATATTTTTTTCTTTTCCTTTTCCCAGTAAATATCCCGCCCTAAAACTTTGAAAAATATTTTTTGACGAAAAACATAAGAACTCCGCTCCAACACTTAGAAATTTTTTTGATGAAAAATTTCCCAACACTCTAAGTGAATTATTAAGGATTTAAGACATAACATTACCAAAGTTAAACTTACGGAGGCTTGAATATTGAATAAAACTTGATATTCAAATCCGTCTTGATGTATATGTCATCTTTAACATTCTTTGACGATTGTAGCGGTATACGACATACTCAATTGATAATGGACATTTATAAAATTATTTCCTTACAACTCTCCCCTATGTCTATGCCAATACAAAATAAAAAAAACATCAAACTTATCAAAACAAAATGCCTATACGAATCTAATACCCTCCCATGAACCCAAATATGAAAAGGTACGAAATATGCAAGTCCAATTATTCAAAATCTTGAACTTCAAATATTTAAGCCTTTCTCATCAGGGTGTGCAATGTAACGATCTTCAATTTTGTACCAACACACATGAGATAAAGCAAATACCTCATGACACATCATGTTTGAAATGATTTAAAAAAAAATCAATCAATATCTCCCCCATAATGCAAAAAATCCCCATAATTCGTTCTCCCCCCTTTTAGTTGATAGAAATAGACAAGGATACGAATAAACACAATAAATATGGAGTTCTCACGATAAATATGCATAGAAAATATGGATTAAACTACGCTCATGTAATGAGGAACTCAAAATCTTCCACAAAATATTTTTATTTTTTCAATTTTTTATACAAAAATGCAAAAATAAAAAATCACACACCATGAATTCACACTAAGACAACAAAATCCTGGAAACGAATGAGTAGGTGTGAACATATTCAATAGGAAAATCAACAGAATCAAACATAACATATGTGCACGATGTATATGTGTACTCCTATCGAATGAATCTCAAAATCGTCCTTAGGTGTTAAAAATGTTGAATTTAAATGACATCGACTCAATCCATCAACATATCAAAGTCAAAAGTGATTCCCACACCAATAGCATCTAAAACTATGAATGCTTTTTCAAGACACTGTTAGGACGTGGAACCCCGTTTTTCATTTCTTTCCATCTAAAATCCCTTATAAATAATAGTCATTATATTTTTCTTTTGAGGTGGCCCCCTTTTGGAATAGTTATCTTCCTATTGCCTTTAAAATTTTCTGGACTCTTTTAAAAGGTGGCTTTCACGAAGAGTTAATTTTATACTCTCGTAGCCTTTCCCGTGATTCACTCATCATATTTTGTTGCAATTAAATTCCTCACGATAAACGGTTTTTACATGCACTACTTCCATTGCCAAGTTTTTTCGCATATGGTTCATTTTAAAGACAGAATTGAGCTGACAACGCTTCGACCAATATGTGATAAACAAGTACAATAATCAAACAAATAAATGCATGTGTACACTAAAGGAACTTATGAGTCAAACGTGTAGGTAGTAATAACTAATCACATCTCAATGAATCCAAACATTGTAAAGCAAAAAAATGAAATGATGACGCATATGAAAACACTATCAAATAGTCACGTGGATGGAATGAAGTTATGACCCGATCATGCTAAATGTCCATTCATATACGGTGTAAAAAAATACAAAAAACTTTTTGAAATTTTCAAAAAAAAATTATCAAAATAAAATCTTCTTGTATTTTTCAAAATTTTCAAAAACAAAAATCTAATTCAAAAAGTACGTGTCAAAACACTTAGTAAAAATACATCATGAAACTACTACTAGTGTATGACAAAAAAAATGCAAGCAATCAAAGATATGAAATAGAAAGTGACGCACCATGTGCAAGCATATGAGAATCAACACATTTAAAATCTAGCGTCTCTAAAAGAGATTTCCTAACCCAAACGGATGTGAAACGGCGACAAGGGGTTTTGGGAACCAACAAAACACTAGATTTCAACATCCTAGAACCTTTTCCAATATCAAAACCAAATATTCTAAGGTGACCTTTCCTACCACAGTGTGAACATGTGTAAATGGGAGGAGTGTTACCTAAAGTGTGATATTTTCTAATGTCCTTGGAATTTGTCGACCCTTTAAAACAAATAATGGTCTTGGATTTATCACCCGAAACATTAGAACACGACGAGCCACTACCATTACTACCAACACAACTCGAGTCAGTCAAATAATTTTTATCTCCAAATTTTTTTATTGAAGCAAGGAATTAGACTCTTCCAATTTTAGGGATCCCATCTCCAAATTTTCAATAACTCCTAGAAGGTTATCACGTTCGTTCTTAAAGTATGCACATTTATCCCTAAGATTCTCTTCACGTGCCACAAACTCATCGAGAAAAATATTTTTGTCCACTTTGGCACAAACACAAATCATAGAATTTTTAAAGTCCTCAAATTATTATTTTTAAAATAGTACTCTATCATCACTCTCCTTTTTGGACAATTTTAAAGCATTAAATTCATGGTCCAAAGAAATAAATTTCTCATGATAAAAATCTCTTTGATTTTGAACCGTTTGCAAAAGAACCATCGCGGATTTAAAAAGACAATATTTTTTCCAAAAAATCAATTCTTTTAGCAAATGTCAAATTCAAACTATTTAAATCATCAAAACTCCGACTCGTGTCATTAAAAAGGGGGAATCCGATTACATAAGTGCTCTATTGAAAAAAATGTGATTTTTCACAAAAATGATTGAAAAAAATCAATATCACACAATTTTTTTATGGAAATAGGAATACTCAGTAAATTTGAGTGACCTGCTCTAATTCTAATTTGGTAAAAAGTGATGCGCCGTGAGATACTGATTCAAATAAATTTGTAAATTCCAACGATAAACTTATTTAATTAGAGTCAATTTTAAACCGCATAAAATCACCCCCTAAACATGCAACTATGTGTGAGTGTGTCGAACCAATAAACACAAAAAATCAACTCGTAGATTTCAGGAAAAATCCCCGTAGTGTAAAACCTTTTATTTTAATATGAATTAAATCTCAATTTACAATCACAATGAAATCTGCAATGAGTTTACCTCAGAAAACCTACATAGACACGCATCCTATAGACAGTAATGGATTCCACACAGTAAACCCACACGAATCGCAGTCTAATCTTTAACAAAAATCCACACGCAACGAACCTCAATGACCTTAGTCTTTAGGTGTGGAGACACACTCCACAAAGATGAGGAATAACAAAGCTTTGTTCTTAGGTTCTAAAATAATTTACACAAACTATTGGGATCTTGTACATTGAAAACAAAAAGGTTTAAAACCCTAAAAGTGAGAAGACAATGTATTCTGCCAAAGTAGTTTCATCTCTGTTTAAAATTGCAAATCATCTTGTCAAAAAACGAAGTTGGAAAAACCACTATATAGAAAATTTAAGGCGGTGGCTCGCTCGAACGAGATAGTAGTATTGCTCGAACGATGACACGTGTTGTTCAAACCACTTTCCACGGCATCAGTATGTTTCTTGAATGAAGTCTTCTCTCACTCGAACAAGAAAAATAAAAAATAATTTTTCCTTTTCCTTTTCCTATTAAATGTTCTACCCTATAACTTCGAAAAATATTTTTTGACGAAAAACATAAAAACTCCGCTCCAACACTTTGAATTTTTTTTGGTGAAAAATATCCCAACGTTTTAATTGAATTATTGAGGACATTAAGCATAACCTTACCAAAGTTAAACTTACGGAGGCTTAAATGTTGAAGAAAACTTTATATTCGGATCCGTCTTGATGTATATGTGATCTTTAACATTCTTCGATGATTGTAGCTGTATACAACATACTCAATTGATAATGGACAATTATAAAATTATGTCCTTTCATCAAGTGAGGTAAATAAGTTAATAAGTGGTTGGACAATTTGCAATGGTTAATTGGAATTCGGGAAGACAGTTCGAACTTTGGGATTGGTAGGTTAGTATGTTGTGGGGTTTTCGGTACATAGTTAGTCTATATATACACGTATTGTTGGTATATATATATATATATATATGCATGTGTGTGTGTGTGCATGTGATTGGTGTTTATTTGTTTGAAGCATACCTAACTCGGTAATGCTATTGTTAGGACTTTGTGCATAGTGAGTAGCCTACCCTGGCATTTACCATCAATTATTGGGTTGTTTCCCTAGGTCATAGTATTGTTGTCTGGCCACTATACATGATTGAGGATATGTATTGATTTGGAGACTGATTGGAAGCTATGTGCAGTGGTTGTGATCCCCGAACGTACATTTATCATCACCTTTGTTGTTTGTGTTTATGTCTAGGATTCAATGGTGAGATTCTATAATACCCGCATAGTATCGAATCCTAGACCGAATAATTAATAACCCGTAATTAAATATATTACCTCATATCCCCCTCATAACTTAGTCAAATTGAAAAACACTCTGAAAAAAGTTAAAAGTACACATATGTAAGATGTGTTTTCTTAGAATAGCATTAGTATCAAGTGAGGCATAACCCCATATCAAGATCAAAATTAACACTCCATACAATATTAAATAGTGACACTAAACACAGGTGAATAACATACAACAAGATTCAATATTCAGACTTATAATAAATTATATGTATGTACCATAAATACACACCTGGCATAATAAATAGATGGGACCAATAGGTTGTCTAGTCTGAGGGAGAAAGAGCAAGCACTCTGGGCACAATAAAGGCAAGGAAGGAACTTCAATCTTAGTTAATGCTCAATGATATGGATATTAAATGGTTGTAAAAGTAATGTCCTCATGGGAGCTCTCGTGTACGAAGAAAGTTAGGCAGCAATTCTAGGTTCAGAATTCCCTATGTATACTATTTAGTTGGTCTATTTATACGAAAAGCAAGGTTACTTGAGTAACCTTGATGGTATTCAATGTGATTAACCTCATTAAATGCACAAGTACATCCCTCATTAATGTGGGAGATATTGCATTAAATGCATGGGATCTTATAATTTGGCAGGAAACTGCTTTACTAGTGGGAAGCATGGTGGACATTAATGAGGGATATGATGTGACAGTTTAGGGGCTTATCTTTGAACGGATAAGGGGACTTATTCAATGTTATTAACCTCATTAAATATACACCAGGAATATAACATGTTATATATTATGTGTTTCCTTTCTCCCAATCCTCCAAACCATGTCCATGAGAGGTTCCCAGGAGGAGGTTGTTTGATAGGGCATGTTATCACTCCCATGATCTACTAGGCATGGTCCCTCACGGGTACCAAACAACCTCGTTCGACATATAACATAAGATAACGTACATGATACAATTCATTCTATTTAATCTTACAAACTATTGTTATTCGGTGACTTTGATCTACGAGTTGGATTCTTCGAACCACGTCCGTGGAGAGTCTTCGAGAGAGATTCTTTGAGTCACGTCTGCAGATAATGTTCAAGGTAGGTCTTTCGAGAGAACTCACTCAGGTGATCTTTACGTTCCTCCTTTCTCTGCCAAGCAACGGATTAACTAGATAATCATTCTTTGGTGGGGACTCCCCCTTATATTTTTCCCTTTGTATAGATATTTATTTATTGCACGAAGAAATATATGTATGAAACCCTTTGTTGGACTTCAATCTTTTCCTGCAATAAGTATTCAACATCCCCGGGCACTTGATTTATAAGAAACAACGAGTTGTTAGTAATAAAGGGGCAATACCATGCTTTGTCTTTCGAAATGCCTCCTCTACTTTAAATATTTTCTAATATTTCAGATAAAATATTTTCTTATTAGTCGGGATTCATGATTGCATGTGGCAAATACCTTGGGGGCATGAGGTTTTTTTCTAAATTTCCCCCAAAGTGCTTTATCTCACCCAAAATTGAAATGACTCCAAGCATGTCTTATTTAATAAGGTTGTCATTTGTGCTTCTGTGTGTAACACGTGGCGGAGACAGGGTTCACGCATCGCTTTCTGAAATGCCATCATTGCGACTTTTGAACTCCACCATTATCCGTGCGTGTTGTTCACGCAAGTTGATTCGATCATTATTACGCTTCTCCAAGCATTGCCTTTTGCTGCCTACTGGGGCTTGTGTTTCCCCTATAAAAGGGGTATACCTTTATCTAACATTTCCACCTTGGGATTTTCATTTCAAAGTGAGCTTTTGTGAGAGTAGACTTTTGACTTTTCCTTTAGCCTTCTTTCTTTTAACTTACACTTTTTCTTTATCGTTTTAAACTCGCCTCATGGTACCCATTGTAAACAGGACCTAATCTACTAGGGGTGCTTCCCCCAAGATTCAGGCGCTCCAGAACCAGTGGGTGCATTACTGGTGTGGCCCATACTTTGGGGAACCCGATCTCTTTTTGCCAACTTCTGAAAATTTCCCCAGCAAACTAGAGTCCGTGGAAAATACGAGGTTATTGATGAAGGAAGGCGACGATGCTGAGGACTTTACCTACATCCCTACTACCACTGTCACCAAATTTCGTGTTGAACGCGATGATTTCCCATTCTCAAAGGTGGAGTTTGAGGCCTTCTCCGGTTCTTTTGAGGGTTTAGGACCTTGGACCGACCATATACATTCCAAATATTATGCACATCTTGCTCTCATTGGTTTATCGTGCACCAGTTGGCTTGGTGACCTCACCCTTACGAAGAACAATACCTCCCTCAAATTACTCGAGTCCCACTAGAGTCATAGGTCACACACCTTTGTGACCTCTTGGGGTGAGTTTACCAGCACCCTTGAAGATGTTTGTGAGCTGTTTGGGTTAGAGGCAGTAGGTTTTGACACGTTATTTGAGGAAGTTGTTTCTAGCAAGGAGAAGGATTTAAGGGTTGAGTTGGAGGCGGTTATGAAAGACTGTATGGTGATGTAGAATAAGTGTACATATTAGGAGGTAATTAGGTACTTTAATTTCATTGAGGATAAGGTAGTGACCAAGGCGCGCAAGGTAGTGAAAGAAAACCCTGGTGGGAAGAAAGTATTCGAGCAACCCTTGGATGGAAAAGGGTATGATTCTCAGATTGAGCTTGCTGGATATATCTGGGTGACGTTATCAAAGATATTCCTTTCGGGAAAGCCCCACGATTGCCCAATAAAGGACTTGATTAATATGGCCATTCGCATGGCCAATGGAAAAACTCTCTATGACAGCTAATACACTTGGTTCATTGTATACTTGGTTGGATCGAGTAGTAGCCGACTCAGACAGGTGCATCAAAACGTTTGATGTCTCCAACTATACGAATCACGTACTGTTGATAAACTTCCGTTATTCCCATTTTCCAAATTATGCCCCGGTCGGTAGCTATCCCAGTTCTCAGCCCATTAGAGTCCCCCAAATTTGCTATTAGAATCACAAGACTTCCAAGAAACCTCTTATATATTTAATTGATAGAGCTAAAAGGTTCGTACCTCGCCCCTATGTTAGGGTTAGTTTTTTTCAAATCATTTCTTCGCGGAGGAGGAGCATTCCACCATCCCCCTTGATGAGGCACTGGCTAGTAATATCCCTTCCAATAATGTTCCCTTATTGTTGATCCATTCTTATTTTTTTTCTTACAAGGAATTGTCTTATTTTTACTCCGTCTACAGCCTACACCACATAGCCATGCAATTTGGCTATGATCAAGGAAACCCTATGTCGAGCCATTTCACTCGAGAAAAAACCACTGATTTCTCTTTTGCATGCAATAATTTCCTTACCTCAACTGTTGTTAACCTTTGTACAAATTATCTCGCCAACCCCTTCATACCAAGTATGGATGCTTAAGCAGGTAGGTCTGTGATGTACCTTGAAGTATTCTGGAAGAATCGGCTTGGCCATTTCCAGGGTAATCTTATTAAGGAGCCTCTTTATCCCGAGGTTGAAAGGTATTCTCCCACATAGTTGGGTTTGAGAAATTGTACTACCTTCAACTCAGTGTTCCTTCTGAGTACCACCAATGTTTATTTTCCCTCTGAGCTGCCTCTACTTGCCCCCATAGATTAAATAATAGTGAAGAGGAAGAAAGTTGCTCAACCTTTTATTACGGTCGAGGCAGTTTCCATTACCCCTAGTTCTTCTAGGCCTAGTAGGGGGGGTGACACTTCTCGTGCTACTTAAACAAGAGCACCTTTGAGGTACACTAGGAAAGCCCCAATAAAGAAGCTTAAAATTACCCATCAAGTCCCTCTAATACGAACTCCTAATCCCAAGATTACCCAGTAAGTTAGCTTAATGTGGTACTAACTTTGGGAGACTTGGGAGAATTTTTCGAGGAGGATAGGGATTTTATGTCATCCCAGATGGCCTCTCGTGGGTTTTCCTATGTTCCCCTACTATCGAAGGTAGCAAGAAAAGGAAGTTGGTTAGTTCGATCAAACTTGTGTTAGAAGAATCAGGTGAGGTATGTGTAGAAAAGCAGTCTAGAAGATATGCATATGTTCGTGAAGGTGATGATAATGATGATGATGATAATGAGAGAGAGGAGGAAGAATAAGATAAGGAGGAAGAAGAAATGTAAGAAGAGGAGGAGGAGGAAGAGTCTGTCCTTATTCGCAGATGCAGGTTGAGAAGAATGGTTTCTCCTTCTAAGCCAACTTCACCTCATCGAGATTATGAGGTTTTGGGGGATGTTTTGGAAGAAGAAGAGGTATGTTTTCTATTCTCCTTTTAAGTCTTTAACTTATCTTTCTTTTTCCTCATAATAGTGACTCTAGATCTCTCCAACTCTACCATTTTTTTTAGGTTGGAGCGTGAGGTGGTTCGCGCGATGATGTTGAGGAAGGCTATATGTTGGAAAAGTCAATCAAAGTTTTACCTGCTTTGAAGGAAATTGCATCGAAAGAGATATCTGACCCTACATCTTCACAGGAAACCTCATATCTCCTCTAGGGGCAGTTATTTTTTATACTTCAACTGAATCCGGTAGTGGCTATTCACCTGACCCTGCTTTTTGCACGAGCAGGCTAGTCTTATGGTAGGTGCTCCTAGTACAAGTATTGTTGAATCTGTACCTAAGTCCCCTGCTCCTATTTTTCTATCACCCATGGTAAGCTATTCCTTTTGTCGTTCTCAGATATTTATATATTTCTATCAAAAATTTCTCTCTATTGTGGTTCGCATGTATCTTTACCCAAACCAGTTGCTCCGTCAGTCCCCACCCCCTCTTATGACCAGGTTCTTGTTACACTTTTTGGGCCCTCAATCCATACTCAGGAGAGAATCGAAATTGCTGCTATAGGACAAGGAGAAGGGAGACGTGAGGAGGTTACTAAAATAGGGGGATTTAATTTCCCCCGAAGAACAATGTCTTTGGGTGGCGCCTGTTTTGGCTGAGGAAGAAGATGTAGTACAAATGGCTACTTGTCAGTTTAGTGATGACCAGCATCCAGAGGTATGTATTTCATCTCCTGTGTATCTCTTGAATCTAAAATTGATTAGTTTTACCAAGTCATATTGGTCTTAGAACCTTCCATAACTGAGGGTCAGGGGGGCCAAGTCATATTGGTCTTAAAATCTCCTATAACCGAGGGTTAGGCGGGCCAAGTCATATTGGTCTTAAAATCTCCCATAACGAGGGTTAGGTGAGGTAAGTCATATTGGTTATAAAATCTTCCATAATCGAGGGTCAAGTGGGATAAGTCATATTGGTCTTAGAATCTCCCAAAATCGAGGATCAGGCGGGCTAAATCATATTGGTCATAAAATCTCCGATAACTGAGGGTCAGGCGAGCCAAGTAATATTGGTCTTAGAATTTATATTTGCAATCCAATTTGTATATTTTTTTCCTGACTTGGCAAATTCTTGTATTTCAGGTAGAAGTCGAGCAACCTACGATGCGCGACCCAGGAGTAGAGCCTGCCACTCATGTAATTGCGCAGGCAAGCACCTTAGCTAAATTCTCATCTCTGGGCGAGGCTCCTACCATACAGGTTCAAGGAATGGTGCCTAATATTGGTGAAGTGCGCAAGGTGGATGCTTCTAGGATTCAAGAAAGTGACAGTGCTTCACACACCAGAATCCCTTTCACGAGTGATAGAATTTTCAGCGTACACCCCCTGAGGATGCCCCTAAAGTGGTTGTAAGGAAGACCTTAGTCAATTTCCCCCATATACTGACTGAGGGCCCTCGTGTATTGATTGAGCAACTCTTAGCCCACTTTCCTTCGACTTTCACTTCTCGCAGTCTTTAGCCTATTCTTGGGATGTTGGCTTATCGTCTGCTCGGGCTCACTATTATTTTGGAGGAGATCCTCAATACTCCTATGGAGTCACTCAGTTCTGATATAATTAAGTCATTATTGGGGATGGTGAATATGATTATCAATGATGGTTTCTCATTGTGTTGGTTGTTAAAGTTGCTACGTGACTTCTAGAAGGCTGACCTATCTGCTCTCTATCACCGACTGCAGAGTTCTCATCGTTCGTAAGTAGCCATTTCGAAGGAGCTTATAAGTCTTGAGACCGAGCTAATTATGTTTGAGAAGGGGTGTAAGAGACTCGTGAAGCTGTTATTGGGGTAAAGGATAAGCTTCTTAATAAGTATCAAAACTTAGAGAGTGTTCAACAAAGTATGGAGCTTCGTCAAAAGGAATTAGCCGACCTAATCTCCGACCAGAGTATCCTTAATAAAATTCTTCCTCTGCATCACCATCATCCGCTTAGCTCGGCCAACCTTAGTTTTATCGTGGATAGCCCCTAGAAATCTTTGTTCAATTTTTCTATTTTTTTGGATGCCCCCAGTTTGTTGTTTTGGACTTATTTGGCATGTAATCACAACACTTCTCTATTTACATAAAGTTTATGGCATTTGATGTTTCTTCCTTTCAATTTTATTTGAATATCGGTTGATTTATTACATTAATGCAAGTCACACCATGAAAAATAAGGAAAATAATTAATACAAAATAATAGTGGCTCAACATTTTCAACATAAACATTACTTCACACTATGTTATACAAGGGACATCTTCCCGAACAAGTATTAGCAAAATGCGATGCAATGGACTGAACTGTGGGAAAACATACATTTAAACATGATAGCTTTTCAGCCCCTTGTTGTTCATCTTGAAGGTAACATCATCTTCCACTTTGGATCTCTCGCAATAGCTCGAATCACGAGTTTCTTGAACGATGTAGGGTTCTTCCCAGTTGGCTTCAAAATTGGGTAATGAAAAACCTCCGATGTGCCTCATTTATGCTTTTAGAACCAGATCCCCTTCATTGAACTTCCTTAGCCTCACCATTTGGTCATACGATCTGGACAACTGTTTTCTATACATCTCGAAGTGCCTCACTGCATTGCCTCAATGCTCTTCCAGTGCTTCAAGTTGCACATGCCAGCTATGAGGGAGCATGGCACTTCGCAAGTTGTAGCGTGTAGAGGGAACCTCGAGCTCAACTGGAAGAAAAACTTTTGCTCCCAAAACTAGGGAAAATGGAGTATACCCCATCGGTTTCTTCTTTGTTGTTCAATAGGCCCATAGTAATTCGAGGATTTTGTTATCCCATGTGCCCGGGAAATCCTCTAATATTTTTGACAAAATATTCACCAAAGTCTTGTTAATGGCTTATGTATGATTGTTGTACTTCAGGTATGCTACTGTTGACTTATGGTGGAGGATAGAGTACTTATTTGTTAGCATGTTTACCTCACTATTCACAAAAGGGGTGCCATTATCTGATAGAAACACCTTTGGGATATTGAATCGGCAGATGATGTACTCTTTCATGAATCGAGCTACTACCCTCGTTGTGGCCCTTTTAAGTAGTATGGCCTCTACCCATTTGGTGAAACGTTTAGTGGCAACCAATATCCAAATCTTTCCTCTTGAAAAAGGGTTTATTTCCCCTACTATATCAAACCCCCATGCGTGAAATGGGAAAGGCATAAAGAGAGAATGTAAATCCACCGAAAGAGCGTGGATCACGTTTTCGTGTAGTTGGCAAGATTTGCATTTACGAATGGACTCAGATGAGCCTTTCTCTATTATAGGCCAGTAATATCCCAAGGTCATCAGTTGTTCGTAAAGTGTGGATCCTCCGACGCATCCTGGCTCGTGAGCTTGTTTCCGTACTTTTTTAACCTCTTCCCCTCTGATGCACCTTGGGGGGCTGTCATGATAGCCTCATTGATACAACTACCTTTCTTGGACAAAATACTTGGGTTCTCATCTTTTCACCTTCTTGGAATCTTCTTTGTCTGTTGGCATTACTCCATCTACCAACATATCCATATACGGTTGCTTCAAGTTTTAGGGTTGATAGATGAAATTGCATTCTGCTGTCCGATAGAATATACAACATTTCACATAATTTCTTTGTATCATCGTAGAGTCTTGCTTCATCGATGACCAAAAATACCCTGCGCATTGGATCATTCTGTACAAGGGGATCTCAGTGGTCTCACAACTATCTTCGTTCACTACATTCAATCTCTTCTCGGCTTCTTCGGGGTCTACACATTTGGATAACAAACAACCTTTATTTTTATAATATAAGTTTCCCATGGTAACAAAATACTACACCAGATCCACTTGGCTTAGTGGGCCTTCTCCTCTTTTTATAATTGCTTTCTGATTTTCACTCTCCAATCATCTTTGTCATATGTGGCCAACATCTTTGACTTCGTCGAGGGAGCTATCCTCTTTATGATTCGAATGATTATTGACTCCCTCTTAAAGGTAATCTTCTGGGCAATGGCAGCATAAGTGTCGGCATGTCGATTCATCATTTGGGGATGTCTTTTAATTTTTACCACTTCGAAGTGCCCGAGTAACTGTTATATTATTGTTCGATAAGGTTCCAGACTCATGTGCTTCAAAGAGAATTCACCGATTACATATTTTACCACCAAGTTGGAGTCGCCTTTTTATTTATAGGACTTGGATACCTCTTCTGAGGGCCTCGAGCATCCCCAATACCAGTGCTTCATATTCAAATTTGTTGTTCGAACATTTAAATTCCATATTTTAGGATAATCAAATCTCTTCGCCATTGTTTCTTAGAATGACCCCATCTCCTCCTTTCTTTTCGGCATGGATCCGTCAACTCCATGCTCTGCTCGTCTAGACTGGCTGCTATAAATTTGTCTTAAAGATTATCACCCAAGGCTCCTCCACTAGAGGCTCGAATGTTCCCAATGGGAAGATGGCCAACAAATTAGCATAATCTTGACTCTTGATAGCTCGAGGGACTACGCACTTAAGATCATACTCGAAGAGGATTAAGAACCATCGGCTGCCTTGCCTATTAGTACAGTTCTAACAAGTAAAAACTTTATAGGATCACATCTAGTGACAATATGGACTTTGAATCACAGTAGGTAATACCTAAGTTTTTATGCTACAAATACAAGGGATAAACAATACCTCTTAATACTAGTATATTTGGCCTCAGACCCATATATGATTCTGCTCAAGTAATAAACAGGTTTTTCTACACCATCCATCTCCTGGTCCAACGGTGCACCAATATATCGTCCAGTTACTATAAGATATAGACAAAAAGGGATACCTGACTTTGGAGGGATCATTAATTGAGGGGGAGTAAAGAGTGCTTTCAGCTTGTCCATGGCATCCTAGTGCATCGGTTCTCATGCGAACTTCGCTCCCTTTCTCAGTAACTCCAATAGCGTGTGCGTTACCTCAGCCAACCCTAGAATAAACCTCCTAAAGTAGGAGACCTTTCCTAAGAAACTTTTTAGCTCTCTTGCTAACTTTGGTCTTGGCATATCAAGAATGGACCAACGCTTGTCCAAGTCCATCGGAACCCCTTACTGATTTACCATAAACCCAAGTAACTTCTCGCTCGTCACCCCGAACATGCATTTGACGGGGTTCATCTTTAGTTTGTATTTCCTACATCGAGTGAACAATCTTCTCAACTCATCTAAGTGGCGCCCCTATTTCTTGGATTTGATTACCAAATCATCAACATAAAATTCCACGGTCTTATGGAAAAGATTGTGAAAAATAGCCATCATGGTCGTCTGATAAGTGGCTCTTAACCCAAAAGGCATAACAATGTACATTAAATTACCCAAAGGTGTTTGGAAGGCAGCCTTCTTTGTGTCAGTCGAATCCATCTTTATCTGATTCTACCCCACATAACCATTCATGAAGCTATACATCTCATGGCCCTCAATTGCATTGATCAAGATATCTATGGAAGGCAGTGGGAATTCATCTTTCGAGCATGCTCGATTCAGGTCCCTAAAGTCCAGGAAGATTTTGATATGGTTCTTATCTTTTTTCCCGCATGCATAATGCCAGAGAGCCAAATCGGGTACTAGATTAGGATTATGAAGCCGGATGTAAGTAGTCTTTGGACTTCCTCTTTGATCTTTATATCTTTCTCTGCCTTGTATGTTTGGGTGTCCTACTTTATTTTGATCGATAATGGCAAAGCATTCAACTCATGGAAGCTCACCTCCTTGTCTACCCAGGCATCTCGGTGTACTTCCATGCGAAGACGTCTTTGAATTCTATCAATAACTTGGTCAACTCCTCTCGAGGCACCCCTTCTAGGTTCTTCGAGATAAAGATAGGATAAGGATCATCACCTTCCTTGGCCAAGTCTATTTTTTCCAATTCCTGGATCTACGTCTTGGGTATGTCCTTTATGTACTTCGGTTCCTCTTCTATTTCTTCTACAAACTCCTAGACTCCAGAATTATCAATTACCAAACATAGCCCCTGGTTGTCCACCAGAAAACATTCATAAATCGGGTCAACCTCATCCTCTAGACTTTTATCTGCTTGCTCACACCTTCATAACTTGTATATAATTATGCCATAAGGCTAAACTACCCTGTTGCACAATCGAGAGGCCTCTTCTTTAAAGGGGCACTTCCAGTGATTATCATATAACTCTCTCGCAGTATGCCTACTAAGAATGCTCTGAGTCTGGACTTAGTGCTCAATTGGATCAATGCACGGAGTCATTCCATCCCAGAGTTGCCTCGATAAATTAGGGGGCCTTCCTGCATCTAAATCATGCTATTCTTCGTAAGCTACCACTGCTCGAGCGGGTGCTCACACCCTCTCTCGGGTGGTATCGTGGCTTCTTCTGTCAGATTGGTGTAAAATGCAATATCCACCATATGATCTTCCTCTTTTACAGAGGGTTTCTTAGAAACTCGAATCACCATCTCCATGACTTTTACGATCGTCTTAGCGCACTGATGATAGGTGGAGGGTACTAACCGATGATTATGCATCCATACCCTGCCAAGTAGAAGTTGGTACGATGGCTCACAATTTATGATATGAAATTTGATGTGGGGGTGATATTCCTCATTTTGATGCTTACACTAACATACCCCACATATTTGGATAATTGATTGTCATACCCCAAAATTGTCAACGAATGTGCCACTATCCTTGTCTCCGACAGGCCAGTGGCATAAAAGGACCCAATAGGCATAATGTTTATGGATGCTCCCCTATACAATAGGACACGAGAGAAAATATAATCATTCACAGATGTCGTAACATACAAAGGTTTGTTATGGAGGTACCTAATTAGTCTGTCAGCTTCTGAGAATGTGACTTTAGAGAGGTACCTTCTTACAAGCTCGGCCATAGGCCCTTTCCATTTCAGGTGTGGCATTATATTCATCTTTGCAATTTCCAATATGGCTCGCATAACTTCCAGTCGTGAAGTGATCGGGGAGCCCGACCTGATCGAAGAACCAACCAAACTTTGGCGAGCGAGGAACCGTCGAACATTCGATCCACGGGTCTGTTTGTTCCTCTTTAAGCTCATAGATTTCTTCTACATCTATATATACAGCCTCATTTTAGGCTTTCACTGCATTTACCACCTCCAGAAAGTAGTCTCACATCTGTGTACTTAGTCCCTTGATGGGCCCATACTCCTCTCTTTCTTGTTCGTCCTCTTTCTCCGTCTCATCCACCAATTGGAGCTGATCTAGATCAAAAGTGCATTTCTCTAGAGTTTCTTCAAAGTCATTCTCTTCGAACCACTACTCTCTCATCAGCCGTTCAACTTCGTCATCAAAAGCACTAGCCATATGGTCTCGTGAGGTGATAAAGGATTATTGTTCATGTTAGCTTGTGGAAGCTAGATGTCCCCATTCTTTACGTGATGGTCAATCCACCTCCTTAGCGAGAAACACTCCTTGGTCGGGTGATTCACTCTATTATAAAGTGCAGAATAATGAGGTTTATCTTTGTCTTCACGGCCAAGTTGCGATGTTCTGACATTGACTGGCCAACAGACCTTGTTATGAACCATGAGGTCATACAAGTTCAAGGCTTCTTCCACTATACAGGGTAGCTCGGGGGGATCTTCCTCACCTTTAAATCTTCTCTTGTTTACTCTACCTCTTTTACCTCCTAAGTCGCCACTACTTTCCCCCTTACCCCCATCGTCTGCATAATTGACCCTCGAGGGTACTCGCTCCTCGAGACAACTGTTGGCCTTAACAGTAAGCTTGACAAGGAAGGCGGGGGGAATACGGGCTTGACCACCAACGAGATATTCCTCGCTGCCTTCAAGAACGTTGCGAACGTACCTTCACATGTTTCATTGATCAAGTGGCAATTATCTTCGGGCAGCATCCCTTCGGTACAAACTTGTAAAATTTTATCATCTCGTGTTTCCTCTCTTACATCTAGATAGCACTCGTGAAACCTTCTTATATAGGCCACAACATCTTCCCATGGCTTCTTCTTCTCACATGCTAGCTGCGTGAGTGTAAACTCATCTTCATCCAAAAAATACTTTTGTATGAAAAACATGCAATTCCTCCTAGGATGACACACTACCTGGGGCTAGGTGGGAATGCCACTTGTATCCTTTATCTTTTAGGGAGTTAGAAAATTCCTTCAACCTCAACTTTTTATCGTTGGCATGGGCCCCAAGGCTTTCAATAAATCCCTTCACGTACTCCTTAGGGTATGCATCTTTGCCCGTGTACTTCTCGAATATTGGTGGAATATACCATATTTGGTAGGATTTGTATCTATATGCCTCTGGATATGGAGTACGTAAGTTATCATACATCAAAGAACTATCCCTCCTTTTAGACACTGCTATGAACTTCATCACTTCCTTCTTCATCTTCTCCAAGATGGAAAGTGGAGAATTGGTTGGCTGAACTCTCACTGCTGCTGGCATTACTGGAGTGGGTGATGTGTTTTTCTCCATACCACCAATCATGGCCTGAGTTACTCGAGAGAAAGTCACCAAGAATAAACTGATGCATACTAAACCAAGTGATTTGATGTTTTGGGACTTAGTTACGAAATGGGAAGGTATTAGAAACCTATTCCGCCCTTTTGGTCTCTCATGGGATATGTCAATCCTCTACTTTTTTTCCTCCATGATGTGTGTTTACATGTGTCCAATATAAATAACAGGAGAATTGAATTATCTTACTCACATCATTCAATGGACGACTCATCCATAAGAGTGTACCCAAAAATAATAATAAACATATGATGTAGCTGTTCGTGGAGTCACGAATCGCTATGGAAAAGAAAATTGCAATGTTAGACGTAACACAAATATATAAGAATCCAAGACTCAAAAAATAGGTACAATAGAATAAAAAAGACATAAAATAGAAAGGGAGTACTCAAATCTCGTGATTGGGACAAGACGCGTACGTAGCCCAAGGGGCATAAAAGTCCATATAGTTTAAAAATAGCATATGGGTGGGGTTGAACCCATAAACCCAAATGTAAGACTCCTGTTTGAGTGTTTGTTGTAAGGAAAATGTGTTCAAGTGTGAGAATAGCGTATGGATGTCTTACTTTTGGAATTTACGAATAAATCCAATTTTTGTCTTTTGGGGGGTTTATGAAAATAAGTTGTGTGAAACACTAATAATAAAAAACTTAATATTATTTGATCTGAGATAATAAAAAAATAAGAAATAACACAAAATTAGAATAAAGTAAATGATAACACTAAAAAGAGCAAGCTAGAAACAGGGTGAGGAATGGACCTCCTTGCAGATCTTTGTTGTTGAACTTAGGATGTATGTAGGTTGGTTTTTGTGTTGGTATGAAGGTAATATAATACGGTGACGTGGATTACTAAATGTGGTAAGAAAGTGAGGTGGGAGAATGTTGGAAAATGTACCTTTTTTGGTAATGAGAAGGCAATGAATTCGAGAAGATGATTGTTGACTGTCGAAATGGACTTCCGTAAGGAGTGAGGTCATGAGCCCTTTATATAGTGCCATTAAGGGTTAGTGGTGCCAATTAGCATGGCCCCTATCTTGCCTATCGACATAATCCCCACCTTGCTGGGCAAGGAAATTACACCATGTCGATAGGCAGGGGGTGTGGGGTACCTATTGATAGTTCGGAATGAACTTTTAAAAAAATGGGCATAAAATGCAAATCATAATTTTGAATCACGCATGGTCGGGAAAATTTGAAAGAGTGTTCAAATACCTTCAATAATCCAATGAGCCACTAATGATTTTGGGAGTGGTCGATGTCAAACGGAGCTTGAAATTTGCTAATGGTCTCTAGAGAGGGAGTTTTTTTAGGAAAATACGCCATTCGTGCAAATCGTGAGGCTGATTTGTACACAACATGGACCGTTGGAAAAGGAATTATTGCCCTTTGAGATTTCATTAAGCTTGGCTCAGTTTGGACATTTGAACAAGATCAAATAAGTCCTGGAAGTGACCATGGCCCTTTGAAGTAAAACATATCGTTTATATGAACCATGAGGACGATTAGCACACGAGATGGACCATTGGAAAGAGGATTTAGAGCCCTTAAAGGTTTTATTGAGATTATCTCATGTTGGAGATCTGAACGGAGTTAAGTGTGTCCCGGGAAATCCCGATGGACTTTGGTTTAATACTCGAAGTAAAAAGATTCATTCATGCAAATCGTGAGGCCGATTCGCACATATGAAGGATCATTAGAAAGGGGCTTCATAGCTTTTCAAGGTATCATTGAGATTTGTTCATGTTAGAGAGTTAACTTGAGTCAAATGGAATATAGAAGTGACCGATGTCGTTGGATCATTACTTGGAGTAGGACCTAGGATTTATGAGGTGAGAATGAGTGTTAGGTACTTAAGAAGGTGCTTATAGGGGTACTCAGATAGGGTGTCTACATATCCCCTCAGCGAGCGAGCTTGGAGCAAGTGAAGGTCATTGAAAGATAGACACCTCATGAATTTTAGGAAAGATGATTGAGGTTAATTCTGTGGACATAAGGGAAATAGGTGATCGATTTAGATAGCCAAAGTGAATTCTACGGACCTAAGGTTGTAAGGACTGATTCAGTGGGTCGAGGTCAATTTTGAGGACCTAAAGTTAAGATGACCAATTCACCGAGTTAACGATAAATTTTGAGGACCTAAAACCAATAGATTCAGTGGGTCAAAAGTCTTCTGAGGACCTAAAGTTGTAATGACTGATTTAGCGGGTCGAGATCACTTCTACGGTCCTAAAGATATAGAGACCAATTCAGCTAGCTAAAGGTCAATTCTTAGGACCTAAAGTTGTGGTGACCGATTCAACAAGTCAAAGTAAATTCGTAGGACCTAAAGATGTATATGACCAATTTTGGGAGTCAAACTCAATTCTAAAGACCTAAAGATGTGGCGACCAATTCAGTGTGTTAAAGGTCGATTCTGAGGACCAAAAGTTATGGTGACTAATTCATTGGATTGGGGTCAATTCTGCGAGCCTAAAGATGTAGCTACCAATTCAACAGGTCGATGAATAATTATGAGTAACTAAAGATGTGACAATCGATTCAACGGGTCGAAGGTCAATTATGAGGACTTAAAGATGTAGATTATCAATTTTACAAGTCGAGATTAATTTTATGGACCTAAAGATGTAGAGACCAATTCAGCGGGGCCAAAGGCCAATTCTGAGGACCTCAAGATGTGGTGACCAATTCAGTGGGTCGAAGTCAATTATGTGAGCCTATAGTTGTAATGTCCAATTCTATAGGTCGAGGTTAATTTTGTGGACCTATGGTTATGGTGACCGATTTAGCGGGTCGAGATCAATTTTGTGGACCTAAAGATGTAGTTTACAGGGATTGGCTTCACTAGGGAAAACTTAGAGTAATTTGGTGCAGGCACACCTTGGATATTTTAATTCTGATGGGGAGTATGTTGATAATGAGAGTTAGTGATAATGGTCTTGCTAGGGATTTATGGGATATTGTAATTAGTTTGGTGCTCGAAAAGGGGTTTTTCTTGGAGAATAATGTTCTTGACTTTAATAGGAATTTTGCTGGGAATTTTTGTGAATTTTTCAGATAGTTTTTGAATTTTTTGAGCAAGTTGTGAGAAAATTTTAAGGGGACTACTGATTGGCAGGTCTGAGGAGGTGACTGTAGACATAAGTAACGGACTCCTGGGCTTCTTGGGGAATAGGAAAGGTCACTACTGATAAGAAGGACTAGGTAATTTCAAATAAGCATACCCCTTAGCCTTCTATGAAAAGGGCGATTCACCTTATTTTTTCACACCATCAAGTGATTGATTCTCTTTCTTTCTCTCTCTAAAATAATTTTTGAAACCATTTATTCACATGATCTTAAATGGTGAATACTCCTGGAACTAACAATAATGAATGGGTGTCTATTAATGATTAAGAAGGCTTGGAATGGCGGGTTGCGGTGCCACTGGCTCTGGGTAATGAGAATGCATACCACTCCTTTGATTCAGTGACTGATGAGAGGATTTTGTTGCACGAGCTTGCGCACTATCGACCGATGAGGGTGAATAATCCAAATGGCTATGAGATTATTTGTCTTTTGGTTTTCCATTTTTCTTTTTTCTCTTGGTCTAATGATGGGTTTTACTTGCAGAATAACATAGATTCTTTGAGCATCCAATCCCTTGGGGACAACTGGGATGAAGGAAAATTGGATCGGCTTCCTGGGGCGATACTATGGATGGTATGGTAGGTGCATTGGATAATATATTGTGCTATACGGAGGTGTTGCATGCGCTTGGTGAGAGGTGGTGGGATACGACCTTCACATTCCATATGGGGATTAAGGAGATGCCAATTACTCCCTTGGATATCCATCAGTTGATGGGGATAGATTGTGTTGGTTAGTAGATTGTGGTGTATCGTACTGTGTGGGTCATGAAGGTGACGATGTGGGCTACCTTAGGGGATGTCGAAAGAATCGTGGCAGGAGATTCTTTCGGCATATCGATTCTGAAGGAGACTCTACTGTTTATGCAGATTAATAAGACAAATGGGTAGCATGTGAGACAAATAACCTATTTATTCATTTTGCTTATGTTCGGAGGGTTTATGGTGGCGATGAGTGGCGACGTCATTCATATATAGTTTTTGCCATATTTGGGGATTATCTCATAAATCCATATTTACGAATGAGGGAGCTTCACTCTGGTGTCCCTTTATGTTTCTTTAGATGTCTTCGGCCATTACTACCATCAGACGTTCATAAGACTCATGTATCTATTGGTGGTAATCTTTAAGTTTAATTTCCTATCTTTCCCCTTTTATTTCCCATTCTGGCTTTATTTTTCTCCTTACTGATTGCCTAATCTTGGTGTTTTTCTTCCCTTTTTCTTGCAGATTGTTTGTACATTGACCACCTAGCTGAGGAACATCAAGGACTAGATGGCATCGATGTTAGCCTATGTGAGGAAGTTAGACAACTCCTTCTTAGTGCCTCCAACCACATATGATGAGAGTTTTGATTTTGGGAGTGGAACGTCTATCGTCGATCGCAAGGGGGGAAGCATGTATTTCACAGAGTTGAGGTTTGGTTTTGAGAGGGTTTAAGGAATTCGGGTTGCATCCCGATGTATATTTTTTTCTCCTTTTTCTTTCTTTTTCTTTTTACCTACAAGGAAATGTAACAATTTTATAAAAATATATATGAGAAATGATTTTTTTATGTTATCTTGGTTTAATGACCTACTTTATAAGAATTTTAATTTTCTGCTAAGGTTTCTTATTTATTTGCAAAGACAAAGGTGAAAATGGGACTCAAAGAAAAAGGAAAATGTTTATTTTCAAGAAATTATGTACAAAAGAGAAAGTAGAAAATTTTCAAAAATGGACAATCCGGAGATTTGGCTTTTTTCAAAGATATTTTTATTTTGGAAATTGATATTATGTAAAAGACGAAATAGGGAATTCCCTAAAAAAAGGGGGTCGTAGATCGGCATACCCCTTAGCCTACCTATAGGCATAAGACTTAAGTCCAAATCACTCATTTAGCATTGATTTCTCTTTTTACGTACTTTAGGAACTTTGGGGGAAGAGGAACTGGTGATGTTTTCAATAACTTGTTCTCTTGTGGGATTTTTTAGTATAAAATGGGGCTTTTGAGGTATTTTCTTCAACATATTCTACCTTCTCTCCTTCGTAACTGTCTTCTCCTCTTCAAATGGATCTTTTAGTGTTGGATGCCTTTTCTTCCTACCTTGATGGTCCAGAGTCAATGTACCTCTTCAACATCGATTGCGAAGCCTTTAGTTTATGCCAGGTTTCTTTATAGTGTAACTGTGCCATAGACTGGAACCTTCTAGAAGTGGCTATATAGTTTTGGTACCCTGAAGACCATGTTTCCCAATACGTCCTAGATGAGGTGTGTGTCCCATTATGAGTAGTTATCATTGACATTGGGTGTCACCCTAGTGTAGCTAAAACTATGTTAGATTTATCCCAATCTCCCTTAGTGTCTCTGGTAGAGTTGATTCATATCTCTCCCTCAGTTGTTTCATCGCTAGTTCATGGAGGAAATATTATCCTCCTAGTAGTCATGAATTTTTTGGGTCAGAGGGATTTTTATGACAATGACTTTTTCAGAGTCATAGCCTTGGGTCTGATTGCTAGGCTTCTGTTAGTGACAGGTAATTTGACGACTGATCCTCAGGTGGCCACAATAGTGGTGTGGTTTTTCATACCACTGTAGTCCTGCATCGGTAATGTTAGCGAAGACTTTGAACGTCTTGGATGCATGGAAGGAAGGTTGGGAGGTATTCTAAGAGACTGTACCTAGTGGCCCCTCTTAAGTACCCTCTGTCAGGTGTTCCTAATTTTTTTACTAGAACCTTTTTCATCTTTCATCCTTCTATAAAGAATTCATTTAACTGTCTTGTGGAGCATGGGGCCTAATGCCTTTATTGGTTTGTACCATGGTGTGCAGACCTGTAGTTCATTTTATAGTTGGGGAAATACTGGTATGTACGATTAGTTGGTCTTCTCTAGACCTCCTTTTACTTTCCTTGGTGACTTATGCGCCAAGTAGAATGGGAGCAGATTATTCCACCCCTTAAAACTAATTTGTTTCTGGTGGAGGACTTAATCGAGTCCTTGAGGATGATACTCGGGCATTTATGGCAGTGTCATTATCTGTCTACCCAATCATCACAATTCGTTGAAGAGTCTAGGTTTGTATATGGAGATTATTTGAAGTGGGAATGGAAACAGGTGGTTAGGAAGATTTTGGAGGATAAGACAGGACAAAGATGGCTTATTGCTTTTGATGCCATAGAGGAAAGTATGGTGGTTTTAACCAATCTTAGAAAGTCACTATGTTTCATGGAACGCGTCTAGGACACTAATCAAGCATGGGGAGATGGTAATGATGATTAGGCAAGCCCATTTGGTAGTTAAGGATAGGGACTTAGGAAGTTGGTTTTGTATTTGTAATTTTGTGGGAATTTGTGTTGGTGTTTTTGTAGGTATTTGGTATTTTTTTGGATTTTTCGTGAAGTTGGTTATTGGTAGGGATTGGTAGACTGTATAAAGGTTAGGTGGGGAGTGGTTTATTTTACTCTTGTCACTGATATTTTGTGTAACAATTGTATTCCTGATTGAAATAAAAGAAATTTAGACATATTTTATTGTGTCCTTTAATCAATTTCGTATCTGAATTGTCTATACCGATTACTAAGGAATATCTAATCCTTTTATTTTTTTAAATGATGAGATCGACTCTCATTCTCGGTGAAAGAAAAGAATAGAATTTTGTTAAATAGAAAGGATAGTTCTCATGTGTGTTTTATGGGATACCTATATACCTCTTGTCGATTTTGAAAGTTTGTGAGCTTCATTTTGAAAAGGGGTATTATGAGAGCATCAGGTCACATGTAGTTCTATATAAAGGGACTTGAAGATATTTTTTTAGAATAAAAGGGGGATGAGAAGAGTCGTAGTGCGCCGAGATCTTGAAATAAGGGTAGAATTTCTTGAGATGGTCTAGGTTGACTAGATGCACTATATTTTTTTCATCGATATCGGTGAGAATAACAGTGCCACCTGATAAGATTTTCTTCACAATTTAAGGTCCACTCCAATTAGGTTTGAACTTCCCTCTGAAGTTCCATATGGGTTCTATGATTTCTTTGAGGGAAAGGTATCCTTCTTGGACATCGTGGTCCTTGATTTTACTATTGAATGATCACGCGATCCAGCGATGATACCCTTGTATATGGTATAGATCTTTGAGTCTCTTTTCATCTAGAAGTGAGAGTTTATTGTACAATATTTGATACTAGTCTTACTCATTGACCTTGCATTAGATCATGACACATAGAGAAGACACTTCTAGTTTAACAAGGAGAACCGCCTCGATTCCATATACTAGAGAATAGGGGGTAGCCCTAGTCGGTGTCCTAATAAAAGCACGGTATCCCCAGAGGGAATATGTTATCGGATCATCCCAGTCTCTATAGTTTTTAGTCATCTTGCTCATGATGGTTTTGAGTCTTTTGTTAGTAGCTTCGACAAAGAAGTTGGTTTGGGTCGCTAGGGAGAAGATTTGTTCATCTGAATCCCATACTCGTCGATTAAATGTTTAACTTCATCTTCAAAACGGAGTAATTTATCTAATACATACTTATGGGTAACTCTATAATAGAAAATGATATTCTTTCTGATTAACTTGGCCACTTTCTTCGCATTCAATACTGCTTATGACTCGACTTTGACCCATTTTGTGAAATAGTCAATGATGACCATGATGAATTTTGTGCCTGTTTGAAGCATTAGAAATGACCTTCCGAATAATGTATAGTCCCTAGGTAGATAAGGGACAGGGATAATTCATTTCGTATAGGTCTCTAGGAGGCAAGTAATGAAGGTTAGCAAACTGTTGGCATTTGAGGCATCTCCAAACATAGGAAGTGAGGTCTTGGATTATGGTGGTCCAATAATATCCTTGACGAATTATTTTCTTAGAAATCCTGTGACTTTAATGTGCGACCCCCATTTTCCATTGCGGATATTTTACATCATTCCTTCAATCTCATCCCATGCTATGCAATGCAAATGCGGTCCATCAAAGTTTCTCTTGAAAAGTCTTTATCGTAGATGATGTATTGGGCAACCAGTTTGCTAACGGCTTCACGCACTTTCTTATCTTCATCTCGAAGATACCTACTAGGTTTGAGAATGCGTTAAATGTCATAGTACCATCATCTTTCCTTGCCTGTAAATCCTTTCGTGTTGAGCTTGATGTGGTAACAGTGAGTGGGTGAAACTTGTTTTTAAACTAGGAAAAGGGCCAATGTTATTCACTCAGGCATGTCGACCATGAAGGCTATAGTTGCTTGTGCATTGTCTAGAATATTCTTCGAGTGAGGAAGGTAATGGAAGGTTAAATCTTTGAATTGTGAGGTGAGAGCTTCTAGTTGGGTGTGCAAAGGTAGGAGATTCTCCTCTTTGACTTTCCATCTTTTGAGAATCTGTCAAATACTGAGGGAAGAGTCCTCATAGACTTCCATGTACTTGATTCCTTTATTAAGGGCGATCTTGATCCCTACAGTGAATGTCTCATTCTATTTCATGTTATTGGTACATGGGAAGTCTAAGTTGATGGCAACGGGGGTATTAGAGTCATTGGGAGCGATCAGGATTATCCAACTACCATACCTTTTCTTATTGGCAGCTCCGTCAAAGAATATCTTCCATCTGAGGTCCTCTTGAGAGGCGCATATGATGTCTTCATCTGGAAATTTTGAGATCGAAACCTTAAGTCCTTTTATGGGATGATCGATAATATAATAGGAAATAGACCTCCCATTTATAGCTTTTTATGTGACGTACACAATATCGAACATGGCTAATAATATCAACTAGAGAGCCATTCTGCTTAACATACTGGGTTTCCCAAGAAAGTATTTTATAGGATCCATTAGGGATACTAGTCTGATGGAGAATAGAAGCACTGTGACACCCCGCCTAATTAAATATCAGGTGATCAGTCATATATTAAATTAAAATCAAGGTGAACGGTTGGTTCATTCTCAGCATCACTGTCGCAAAATAAATATCTCCAATTTAAACACCATAAATAATTAAGTTAAGTGTCAAAACAATTTAAAGTCTTATTTTTATTTTATTAATTCCCAATACGAAAACGTTTTTAATTACCAACAGTTTAAGAATTATATAAATGCTAAGGATAACAATCAACACACAAGAATTTAAACCATTTAAATGAACCAAACCAAGTTTAAGAACCATAAATGAAATCATCCTGACAATAGTAAACTCTCAAAGAGTACTGAATACTGGAAATATAAATAAACATAAATCTCTGACAAATCCAAACGAAATAGGAAATCGGGTGACACATGCCCTAACTATAAAGAACTAAAATAGGAACTGAGTCAACGAAGAGGTCGTCTAAAGCGAAGGCCTGCAACTCCCACATAAGCTACAGCATGTCCAATCCCAAAGAACCTATGCGAGATGCCCATGTGCCTGGGCACCTGTAATACATACATATATATAAAAGAGAAATAGAAATAATAGGAAATGGGTGAGAGACCGAGTGTAAAACAGTTTTAAAATAATTTAGCAAGTATTTAAAATGCTTACTGGCTAATGTGACAACCATGTTAGTATGCGACACTCTCTTGAGAATTCTCACCTCTCATCTAGTGTGCATGGGAAATACTAATGATCTCATAAGTCTATCTAACTTATTCCAATGAAGTTTTATCTCGAGAAATACTAAGGCCATGATATTTAGTTTTAAAAACTTAATATCTTCCATTTCATTACATTACTTAGAACCACTCTATACCGTTACAAAATGCATGAATACTTGTTATAAACCTGGAGCATTTATTCATTTAAATATGAGTCAATTATCACATGAAATTAAAGGGAATAACACTCGCGAGATTAAGGAGCATATTGTGTAAAACCCCATACTTTCTTTTAGTAGGTTAGCGTGGATTTTTGGGCTCTCTGGAGATTGATTTTTAGCTTGGTTATTTTGGGAAAAATATTCAAGAATATAAGATGAGAAGAATTGTATTTATTTTTTATGTATAGATCATTAGAAATTTGTTTTATTTTATTTCGAGAGAAATAGTTGTATTATTTCGAGAGACTTTTGTCGTATTTAATTTGAATATTGAGATTAGTGGTTTCTCTTTTTGTATATTGTGGGATATTAGATGATCTATACCTTGTTATTTGTGGATTCGGATGTATTTTATCGCAGTAGCGATCCTTTAACTCTCCCTAGGCGGGTGGGGTGTTACAAGCATGTAGTGTTGTAATTTCTATATGACCCAGACCAGGGCAACACACGCTTTCTCCAAGGCAATATAGTTGACTTCGTACGCGACAAGCTTTTGACTAGCATAGTAGATCGCTCTTTCCTTATGGGATTCCTCACTGTATTAGTTCCACAAGGCCTTTGTTGTAGTATTACTGACGGTCAAGTATAGGAGGAGGTAATGACCAGGATGTGGGATCATGAGCACCACAGGTTGGGTGAGGTGTCGCTTGATTCGATCAAAGGCTTCTTGGCATGCCTTGTAATAAACTCTGGTAGATTCCATACAGAGAAGTATGAAAATGGGTTAGTAGAAAGAGGTCAGCTAGCTGATGAACCAATTGATATGTTATATCTTACCTAGGAATCCTTGTACTTCTTTATTCATTCGGGGTGGTGAAATATCGAGTATGACTTTCAGTTTAGAAGGGTCCACTTAAATCCCTTTCTTACTGACCATAAATCCAAGTAGTTTACTTTTATTGATGCCAAAGACAATTCTGTGGGTTGAGCCACATCTGGTACTGTCACAATCATTTAAAGAATTTCCTCAGGGCGGGTATATGACCTTCTCAATTCTTGGACTAGATGATCATGTTGTCAACATAGACGTTGACTTCTTTATGGATGAGGTCATTCACGATGGTTGTGGCAGCCCTTTGGTAGGTAGCCCTGTCTTTTTTTAGCCCAAATTGTATGACGATGTAGCAGAAGGTTCCCTATAAGGTGATGAAGATGGTTTTATCCTAGTGGTGGGGATGCAATTTAATTCGGTTGTAGCCGGCAAATCCGTCGATAAATGATTTGAGGGAGTGACTGGATGTATTGTCCATGATGTTAGAAGAAACTAATCATCCGTGTAGATATGCCAATCGTTATTATTGGATTACGATCACAATGTAAAAAACCTAAACTATGACTACACTCTTTAAGGGAGTATAGCAGTCAGTTCGGGTATCGAATATCCACAAGGAATGTTTGACAGACTTTAATTGATTTATTACATCAAAAATAAAAGTGCAAAAGGTGATGAGGGTTGGAAGGAAAAAAAGGGAAAAAGAAATAAAATTAAACAAGAATAATAAAACAGGATTAGGGTCACATCCCCATCATGGGCTAAACAATCTGTACAAAGTATTTAAGTTCAAAAATATTTAACCAAGCATACTCAATTAATTATAAACACAAAATACGAAGAAAATTGATTCAATAATGTAATATTAAATAATTAATAAAAAATGATAACACATGGATTAAAATCAGATTATCACTTTAAACAATAATGTTGTTGGACAAAAAAAGTTAAACGCATAATATTCCAACTTTAATACACGAGGTTTCATATAAATGCGTTTTGACCGAAAACCTAAATTTTAAATATCGAGACCCATAATGGCAGAAATCAGACCCCAATATTTAAAATAGATAAAATACATAATTAAGTAAAGAAATAAAACTAATTGACCAACATAAACAATAAATAGCTAATAACAACTAACTACAAAGAAAGTAAATGAACATTAAAGCAAGAAATGAAGAAAATAAAACTATATTAGTGGTATGGATGATGAATAGTGCAACTTATAACACCAAAATGGGCAACACCCAAAGAGAGAGATGGAAGATGATCTCTCAACCATCCAAACCCTAAAACTAAATGGAAGATGATCTCTCGACCAACCAAACCCTAAAACTAACCTAAAATGAATTATAATTACAAAACAAATAAAGTTTGGTTTATATAGTAAGTGGAAAAGAAAATAAAGGAAAAAGAAATAAAAAAACTAGCATCAAATATCTAGGAGGGCCTGTCGACCAGGGTCGGGGACCGGTCAGCCGGTGGTAGTGAAAATCCCCACTATAGTGGATCATAGGCAAAAGATGAAAAGTCGGTTGACTGGAGGATCAATTCCAATTGACCGGTGCCCTGTTTTCTTGGATGCTTTGGTCTATCATGAGGAGAAAAGGTGCTTTACGAAATCGGCTCAAACTTCTTCATCTAAACTCGAAACGATGCGACGTTTGTGGCCACGCGAAACTAACTCAATGAACTACGCTTTCATGGAATTCCACTAAGATACATATAAAGTATTAAATGACTAAATTTCCCTTAAAATTAAGTCAGATGATGAAACTTCCTCGAAAATCTACCAATCCAGACCTTAAGCATCGAATTACCTACAAAAGCTCAATTACACCTTGCAAAGTATAGAAACACACAAAATGGAGGTTTTCTATCTAACGAACATAAATACAGGCATAAGGAAAAAAATTTCTAGAATTCATAAATATAAAAGGAAAAAATACACAGTATATATAAAGTATCACACCCCCTAACTTAAACATTGCTAGTCCCTAGTAATGAAACAAAATAAAACCAGTCCAATAGAAGGCGATGCAAAATGTATATATGTATAAAAATATAAATGACACTTTTTAGGGAACATGATTGCATTTATCATATGCAATAAGTCGTTAAATCCCTAGATCATGCTAGTGGACGAGTGTCATCTCGTGAGGGTTTTCAGGGATGAAACCAACAAACATCATAGTTTCCTCAAAATGTATACCCAACCACATGCGACAAGCACAAAAATAACAAAAAACATCTCAAACACGTCATTAGCAAAGTGAATGAATTCCTAAAAAAGTCCGTATTATTAACATTATAGAATGAACTTCGTAGAATTGAAACCTTAAAATTTGGAGGAAAAACGAGCGCATGCAAAGTATGAGTTCGTAATTTTTTTATAAACTAGATAAGCATTAAAGCGTGCATATATGTCAATCCTCACTAGTGTATACACTCGACAAATGAAATCACTATGAATGGGAGGTAATACACGGGACATGCGGGCATAAAGAGAAAACGTAAATGTAAACAAGGTCGTGCACATGTCACTAATAAAGAACACTATTTACAAAATGAAGAACATGTAATCTGAAATGAAATATACTATCATTATAAGAGTCGAAATGTATTTTCACAAATTATCAAAACTATTTATATATTCAAATTAAATTCACCCTAGGATCATATATGACTTTATAGAGTTGTAATCTAGGTTTGGGGTTAAGGGTAGGAAACGAAAGGAATATGTACGGATTCAAAGGTGTTAGGGGATGAAAACTCGGGATAATGGAAAATTATGGACAATTTTAACATTGGAAAATGACTTCCATAACAAGCATTAGATATGAAATTGGATAGAAACAAGGATTATTGAACACTATATACATCATATACAAACTTTCTCTTTCTCTTTCTTTTCTTATGTTTTCATTTTTTTTTTCTTTTTCTTTTTCACTTCTTTTTTTCTTCACTTTTCTCACTCTCACTTGCTTAAGTGTAACCACATAACAATAACATCATTCAATCCCAAGTAAAATTCCAAATTAAGGCATGGAAGGCAATATGTATGATTTATAACTCCAATGTGGAGTTGGTTATGGGATTTTAGATTTTGAAATGAAAGGATATATTAAGGCTCAAAGGGGTTGAGTAGGGAATTATGTAAGGTGAAGTCAAGGTCAATATGGGTGATATAAAAAAGATAGCCTATGATCATTTCGTAAAGTTTACACAATTCTCGAGTCAAAACAAACTTTGAAAATCATGCTCATGTAACAAATTTCATAAATGAACTCAATTAGTGAACAATCAAATTAATGAATAGTGAGATTACCAACAAATTCAACATTTTTAAGGAGGAAAGAGTAGTGTATAACCACTCACAAATGATGAAAGGCACAAAGCTCAATAGGTGTAAGTATATACAATGCAACAAAGATTATCGAGTTATAAATGCCTTAAATAAAATCATTAAAGCATGAAAGCCACATGTGCTCATGATATAAAATTTAATTCATGAAGTTATTCGTAATATCAATGATATGAGGACTAAAGTCTAATAACTTCTAAGATCATGAACTCTCATCGTTGAATGTTCTATTGGACCAGATATTTATTGAAATTTATCATCAAAAACAAAGGCAAAAAGCTCAACAAAAGACAAAAAAGAAAGAAAATATTTTTAAAATGTTCAATTATTATTCAAGAAGGCATGCTTAGTGAATAACATGTGATCAAATCAATGAAACTACCAATGAATGGAAAGAATATCCCACACCCCTAACTTAAATGTTGCAATGTATTCAATGCAAATCAAGAACACAACATAAAGAGAGGAAAAAAAATATTACCCAAAGTGGAACGATTGATAATAAGTTGAAGTCCATTGAATCTACAAAACATGTTGGAACCATTCATAACAAAAAGAATAACAAAAACTATAAGTAATTACACTAGACTTAAATTATAAAAAGAAGATAAAAAAACTAATTATTTACAACCTACAACTTTAACTTCTATCTAACTATACACTAGCAGTAAACAAATTTGAGGGTCCACCATAAATACGATTTGGCCTTGAGGGATTAATGGTATACCCTCACCCGAGAGCATGCCTCCCAAAAAATAAGAATTTTGTTTGAACAATGAAAGGCATCTGTAGGGCATAAGAAATGAACCATCACTAATTAAAAATATTAGTAGGGTGATGAGGAATTAGGATGCTAAGGGTAACAAGACCATATTGATCTCAGGAAGCCTGAAATCACATCCCTAAAGTTTTTAAATTGGAAGGGGATGTGGGTCAAGTGTAATTGAATAGCCCATGAGACGAAGAATCTCAAAATAACATTTCCATTCAAGAACCGGGTAAAAATCCACAATACTTTCAACTGATTCTTGTGATAAATTTAATGGTTCAATAATAGTAGGGAATAAAGGAAATGAAGGACCTTTAACCTCAAAAGTTTTTATAATATTAATATAAGGTTGAAATTAGAAATTTTTTGGATCACTCTAAAGTATTTCTTATTAAAAAAGGAGTAGAGGTGAAACGCAAGTTTCAACCTCTACCATGCTTTGTGAAGAATAAATAAGCTCATCGAGTTGGCCATTTATTATTAAGACAAAGCTTTAAGACTCTCGGATTGGTCATTCAATTCCTTAAAAGCTAACACGTGATCAAAACCAACAAAAAGACATGACATCTTCTTGGGAGGTTTGCTCATAGCTAGATGATTCCCTGCTTCCAAAGGCGATGAAGGATTACTTACAAATTCTTGAATTTCACGCTCAAGTCGTTCATATTCAAGAATTTGTTGGCATTCTCGCATAGTCTTGAGAGTGTAACTTCGAAAACTATTCTATTAACAATTAAGGTTATATAAAGAGTTATAGTAAGACATTTTAAATTAGGCAATTCAAAAAAGTGACAAGCAGAAAATTTTGAGATTCTCGAAACAATTTAGCACAAGTCAAAAATAAAAGGAAAATATAGAATACAATTATAAAAAAATAATATTATAAAATAATAAAAGAATTATTATTTGTAAGAAACACTCACCGATAACGCTGCCATTTTGATTTTAGAGGAAATCGAGCGTCTGTGTAGATACGCCAATCGTTGTTATCGGTTTTCGATCACAATGCAACAAACCTAAACTATGACTACACTCTTCACGGGAGTATAGCGGACAATCCAGTTATCAAAAATCTACAGGGAATGTTTGACAGACTTTAATTGATTTATTACTTCACAAATAAAATTGTAAAATGTGATGACATTTAAAAGGTAAAAATGGGAAAAAAATAAAACTAAACAGGATTCGGGTCACATCCCCACCGTGTGCTAAACAATGCGTAAAAAGAATTTTGGTTCAAAACATTTAACCGAGCATACTCAATTAGTGATAAACACCAAACATGAAGAAAATTAATTCAATAATGAAATATTAAATTATTAATAAAAAAATGGTCACACATGGATTAAAATCGAATTATTGCTTTAAACACTAACGTTGGGTGACAAATAAAGTTAAACGCATAGTATTTCAATTTTAATACATGAGGTTTCAATTAAATGCATTTTGACCCAAAACATAGATTTCAAAGCTTGAGACTCACTAATGGCGGAAATGACACCAACCCTTAAACTAGATACAATACCTAATTAAAGAAAGAAATAAAAGTAATTAACCAACATAAACAATAAATAAACTAACAAAAACTTACTACAATGAAAGCAAATGGACATTAAAGTAAGAAATGAAGAAAATAAAACTATATTAATCGTAAGGATGATGAATAGTGCAATTTACAACATCCAAAGAGAAAGATGGAAGATTAGCTCTCCACCAACCAAACCCTAAAACTGACATAAAATGAATTATATTTATAATAAAATCAAATTTTGGTTTATAAGGTAAGTGGAAAATAAAATAAAGGGAAAAAATAAAAAGAATACTAGAGTCAAATATTAGGGAGGGCCGATCGACCGCGACCGAGACCGAGGGGTCGGTTCACTGGTGGTAGTGAAAATACCCATTGTTGTGGATCATAGGAAAAATCTGAAAAGCCGATCAATCGGGGGATTGGGGATGGTCGACCGGTGCCCTATTTTCTTAGATGCTTTGGTCTATCATGATGGGAAAATGTGGTTTACGGAATCGGCTCTAACTTATGCACTCAAACTTGAATGACATGTCGTTTATGGCCATATGAAGCTAACTCAATGAACTACATTTCCATAGAATTCCACTGAGCTGGAGATGAAGTATAAATGGACTAAAATGCCCTTGAAGTTGAGTCAGATGAAGAAACTTCCTCGAAAAGTAACCAATCCACACCTTAAGCATTTCAATACCTGTAAAAGCTCAATTATACGTCGCAAAGAATATAAGCATACGAAATAGAGGTTTTCTGGTTAACGAGCATAAATGTAGGCATAAGGAACACATAAGTTATGGAATTCATAAAGATAAAGGGAACAAATACACAGTATTCAAGACATATCAATCAACGATCATGTCGATATTGGGCAAAGGATAATCATCCTGTGGGGGTGCTTTGTTCAGATCCTGATAGTCGACACACTTGCGGACTTTTCCTCCTGACTTTGGCATGCCAAATAAATTTGCAAGCTATGTAGGGTATTCAACTACATAAAGAAATCCACACTCAACTACCTCTTCTTTGACCCTAAAGGACCATTTCGTTAAGAGTTTCCTCAGTTTTTGTTTGATAGGTTTGCTTTTTAAGAATGTGGGGATCTCGTGATGAGATATTTCTAGGTCAATGTTGGGCATGTCGTTGCAGGACCATGTCAATCCCTCTATGAAATCTTTCATAAGATCTTATAATTTCTCCCACTCATGTTTTGAAGGGTTGACCCTATCCTAATTTTGCAGTTATGGATACTAGAACCGCGATTAATAACAATAGTCTCATCATCATTAGTTTAAATGTAGCGATGTTGTTTATTAATTCCTGAATGACATCAATTAAAAATTTCTCATTTTCTAAATCATCATTATCAAAAGTTTGATTATAATCAATGTAATTAATGTAAGGCATAAAAAGATACTCAAAATCTCATTTACTTCATTCATAGGAAATACAACATTGAGAACTCATCAAAAGAAGACTCATTTTGCAATAAGTTTAGGGATTTCTTGAATGGGGTGAATAGCAGGGTTTGGATGGGCCTTAGCATGATGGATCAGGCTGGCGTGCTAGTTAAGGAGAGGTGATTCAGCAGTTATAATCTTATCCAATGGGTCCGATGGCCTAGCTTCTTAGCAACTCATGCAATGACTCAACCCCAGTATCTGTAGGTCTAATGACTCCTCGGTATCGCTTCCCTTAAAGTTTTTAGTTAATTCCATGGTCTCATCAGTCAAAGGTCTCACCTTATGCTTCCATTCCTCGGCCCCAGTATTGTCATCTTGGAAAAAGATCTTCAGTCCTGATTTCATATTTTTATCAGTGGGGTCATACCATGGTTCAAAAAATTCAAAAAAGGGGAAGTCATTGCCCTCTGATTTCATTCTTAATCTTTCAAACTCATTAATATAGCCAATAGTGATGATGTACTCCTCCCAAGAGTGATGGATGCACTCAACAACCATTGTGGATTCATCAAACAGATCTTCCCACTTAGTGAGGAAGTGAAGGAGTGAAGGTACCAAATGTCTCTAAATTTTCAAGGATGTGAGAAACCCAGGATTGTTTCATATTTATTCTTTCTTACAAGGCATATCTGATATGGTCTGAATGACGTCATCTAAATTGATTTCTTTTATGGGTATGACCCATTTGTCTGATTCTTGAGAATGCTTCTGGCCTTCCATAAATAGGAAACTAAACCTTCAAATTTGATCTAGTACTACAGGCAGTTCCATGACTCCCCATATGATCGAGTGCGAATGATAATAAAGGCTCGTGTGAGGAGTGACAAATCTTGATTAGTGAAGCTTTCGAGATGTAGGAGAAAGTATGGGAAATTTTTTATGGGTTTGGGTAAGATTTTGAGTATGCTGGGTATTTTAACAGGCATAATTTGGGTAGAAGGGTCAAATTTTGGGTTGTCAGTCCTGGTAATGCACTGAGCTAGGATGGCCATCAAGTCTTTTTAAACATTCGGTGCTTGGCCTACGTCCTCCATGAATAACTTATGGAGGTAGATCTCAAATTCAGTGGAAGCATCAGAGGAAGTGGTAGAGCTTTGGTGTGGTTTGACAAAAGATCGAATCCAATAGGGAGCGAGGCTAAAATTTATGTATGCGATCAACCTGAGAGGGAAAAATGATTTTGGTTTATTTTTTAAATAAAGGGGATGTATTTTTGGTATTTTCTTTTGAAGAAAGGGAGGGGATATGTTTTGGGTATTTTTATTTATGAAAAAGAGAAAAAGAAAAGGAGAATCCTTAGCATGATTATTATTATTATGTTTCACTTGTATTATGTTTTCCTAAATGCAAGGAAAATTCTGGACAGGACCTGGGCCTAGGGAAAAGGTAGGGTATAAGATATAAGACATGGTTTGACTTGTTTCTAGGATCATAGACATGGTCCTATTTTAAAAATGGGCGAATTAGCACTAAAATTTGGGCAACATGGGGGCCCAAAATTTTGGCAGAGTTTTGCATAGTAATCGACAAACTAATTATGAGTCTCCTAAGGATGACGCCTATATAAGGTTTATGAATTTTGTGAGCTAGTGGAAGGGTTCTACCCTTGGCATGACTTCCATGATATATTTCTTGAATATAAGGTCAATCATTCATCAATACATGTGGACATGTCATTTGATATACCTGTGTGTACGTGAATTGTCTCACGATATACCTCGTGTGGATGGTATATATGAGAGAGAATTCAATATACTCGACGTACATGAATAAATTCCCTGTTATATACCTCCCGTCATGAGTTCGGTCAAGCAGTATGATGCGAGGGTAATTGTTCAATATACATTAAAGTTATGAGGCCAATGGAAGGTGAGAATCATATCACTAAGGTTAACCGTGCCCCAAAAAATTGACACGCATTAGTAAGTGACCCCCAGTCTAGGACAAAATTATAGTCAATAGTGTCATGCTCAGATAACGTAGTGTGAAAAAATGCATGAGTATTGATTAGTATCTTATGGATATTTTTTTTGTTCCTTTGTATGATATGTAAATGGAGTACTACCACTATGAGACAATATAAAAATAGCTGAGATAAGAGGGATAATCACGAAAAGTAAAGCTAGCATGGATCATGAAGACTATACAAAGAATAGCGATAAAGTGTGAAGCATGTGGATAGACAAATGAGTCAGATGTGTTCAAAGTAGAGAGTGATATGGGAATAGTGTGAATGAAACAACATATGAATATATATAAGTTAAAATGAGTGCTAATGAGACTAAGCATGGATAATCTACATGTAGTGTGTGAAATGTGTTAGTGAACATGGAGATATATACAAGTGATAAGAGTGAGCGTGTGTTCTAGTTAATCTTATCATAGATAACATATAAGTGGTGTGTGACCATGTAAGTTAAGGTGAGACTATATATAAGGGCGAGCGTATGAAGTGAGCATGAAGAATATATAAAAGTGAGTATAGGGTGAAACATTGTGAACATATACAAGTGAGTAAAAAATGATATATACATGAGAAGAGACCATGGTAGAAATAAAATTGATGAGTTATATATACAAGATGTACGCATAGAATTAAAGGGAGCATATAAGTGGAGGCATATGTACACAAGTAGGAAAATAAGAGAGTAAATAATTAAGACCCAAGTGAAAATAGGCTCTTGCCATCTAGAAAATCCCTAATGGAGTCACCATTGTGGCCATCCGAGTTGGATTCCTTCGATGCAGATCCGATCCCGAAGTTAGGACGAGGGGAGAAGGGGAAAGAATGGAGGCCCTCTCACTCCTTTTCCTAAGTGCGTGTGGGTGATTCAAGGATATGGAGGTCCTCTTCCTACCAATCATGTTGGCCTCTTTGCAGTCTGCTTCGGATATAAAATTTTCCATCATCAAACGTGATTAACATGAAGAGATGGAGTTACGAACATATTTTTCTCAAAACGACCAAAAGAATGTAGCCGCCTCGATAGAATAACATCAAGGTCAAACTGATGCATACGAAACCAAGTGATTCGAAGGTTCGGGGAATAAGTTATGGAATAGGAAGGTGTTAGGAACTTATTCCTCCTTTTTGATCTATCATGGGTATGTTAATCTTCTCTTTTTTTGTTCCATGACGTGTTTGTACATGTGTGTAATATAAATAACCGAAGAATGGAATTATCCGACTCGCATCCTAGAATGGATGGAGCAAACTCATCCGTAGGAGTGTACCTAAAAATGATAATAAAAATATGATGTAAGTGCTTGCCGAGTCACAACTCTCTTTAGAAAAGAGAATGTGTATGTCGGATGAGACATAAACATATAGGAGTCCAAGACTCAAAAATAGATATAATAGAATATATAAGATAAAAAATAAAATATAACTCAAATCTCGAGATTGGCCCAAAACGCCTGCATAGCCCTAGGGGCATCAAAGTCTACGTAGATCGAAAATAGCAAAAGGATGGGGTTCAACTCATAAACCCAAATGTAAGACACTTTTTGAGTGTTTTTTAAGGAAAATGTGTTCAAGTGTAAAAGTGTGAGAAAATGGAAGTCTTACTTTTGGAATTTACAAATAAACCCTCTTTTTGTCTTTTTTAAGTTTTTATGAAATAAGTTGTGTGAAATACTAATAATAAAAAGTGAATATTATTTAATATAAGATAATGAAACAAAACTAGGAAATATCACAAAATGAGAATAAAGTGAATAATAACACTTAAATGAATAAGCTAGGAAAAGGGTGAGGAACACACCTCCTTGTGGACCTTTGTTGCTACATTTATGATGTATACAGGATGGTTTTTGTATTGGTATGAAGTTAATATGATAGCATGAGGTGGATGACTGAGTGTGGTAAGAAAGTGAGGTGGGAGAATGTTGGAAAATTGGCTTTTTTGGCAATGAGAAGGCTCTGAATTCGAGAGAATGTTTATAAATTGTTGAAAACGACCTCCTTATGGATAGAGGCCATAAACCCTTTATATAGTGCCATTTAGGGTTGGGTGTGGTGATTGACATAGATCTTAGTCTGCCTATCGGCATAGTCTTGCTTTCCTGGTCAAGAAAAGTACACCCTTCCAATAGGCAGGGGGTTAGGGGTGCCTATAGGCAGTTTGAAACTAACTTTTTTTTTGGAAAAATGGGTATACAATGCAAATCATAAGGATGAATCGTGCATGACCAGTATTATTGGAATGGGGGTTATAATCCCTTTAATAAGCCTTTAAAACATTCTCGAGTCTAGGAGTTGACTGAAGTCAAATAGGGCTCAGAAGGGCCCAATGGTTTTCAGATACGGGGTTTTGAAAGAAAACGGGTCGTTCGTGCAAATTATGAAGAATATTCGCTCATGAATTAAACCGTTGGAAAGTTAATTCAATGCCCTTTGATATTTTATTAAGATTCAATAGGTTTGGATAGTTGACAAAGGTCATATAAGGTCCAAAAATGACGATGTCCTTTTGAAGTAAAATGGATCGTTTGTACGAATCGTGTGGCCGATTCTCACACAGAACGGACCGTTAGGAAGGGAATTCAAATACCTTAAAGGTTTTACTGAGCTTAGCTCAGGTTGGAGAGTTAAATAGAGTCAAATGGGGCCCAAAATCAGCTAGTGGCCTCTAGATCAGTGATTGGAGTAGAAAGGATCGTTCGTGAGAATCGCGAGGCCGATTTGCACACGGGACGGACCATTGGAAAGGGAATTTAGATTCTTTAAAGGTTTCATTGAGCTTTGCTCTGGTTAGAGAGTTGGTCGGAGTCAAATGGGCCCCGAGAGATCCCAGTGGCCTCTAGATCATTACTCAGAATAGAAAGGATCATTCGTGCGTACCGTAATGACGATCTGTGCACAGGACGGATCGTTGCAAAGGGTATTTAGAGCCCTTAAATGTTTCATTGAGCTTCACTCAGGTTGGAGAGTTTATCGGAGTCAAACTGGGCCTAAAAGCACTCGATGTCCTTTAGATCAATATTTGGAGTAGGGCCTGGGGTTTATTAAAGGAGAAGTGTTAGGGACCTAAGGAGATGTTTAGACAGGTACGAGGATGGGGTGTCTACAAGAGTCCTATTCAAATTCTAGATCGTCAAGTAAAAGTTCATAGAAAGAAGGAAATTCCCTTAGCAAATGCACTTTAGGAACAAAAAAATCAGTATGAAGCCACATGGGAACTAGAACAAGTCATGAAGAAACAATATCCCGAGATTTTTGCAGATAAATTTAAGGATGAATTTTTTTAATAGGTAGGTAAACACATAGTATCAAACCCCAGACTGATTAAGTTATAACCCATAACTAAATATATTACCTAATATCTCCTTATAACTTAGTCAAATTGAACGCCACTCTAAACAAATTAGAAAGTATATATAAAACCCGACAACTTTGGTTGACTACCTAAGTACCCCCTAAGGTTACAACATCACCAAATTGCCCCTCTAAGCTTTAAAAGAAGTATAACTTAATTTCTATTTCACCCCGAGACCCAAACCTTATATAAAATCGAACCTGTAGACCGGAATTAATTTAATTTTACAATTCTAACCAAAAAAATTATGAAATTACACAAATGCCCCTAAAACATAAAAATTTATCATATTAAATACAAAATAAATATAAAAGTTTCTCTTTAAGGACAAACTCCAAAACCAACTTACACAGACTTTCCTCCCACGCCAAAAAAGCAGCCAAATCAGAATAAAATGACAAAATTCACATGTATAACGCCATTTCTCCATGGGATAAACTTTTTCACAATTTTTTTTTCTTAAAACTATGGAGAATCCACCTATTTCAAGCACCTATCAGCTTCTGTAGCTCATAGTATAAAAACCCCATGAACTCCAGCCTTCAACCTCACTAGTTTTGTAGAATCAAACTTTCTATTTTCCATCCAAACTGGTAACCTATGATTTTATGCATCATTCCTTGTTTTTCCTATCCATCTTCACTATCACATTACACAACCCAATCAAAGAAACCAAACTCTTACGTACAGAACAACCTGTATATACAGAAACCTTTAAAGACTCCAGTAAAGCTTGAGATTTAATGGTAAAACTCCCTTCCTTGACTTTGAACCTGTTTTAAAGTGAGGAATGGGTTCTTTATGATCTCAAGAGCTTGATTGCAATGGCCATTTTTAAAAACAAATAAGTTTTGAACCCTAATTTTTTAAATGTGTTTTCAAAGTTTAGACATTGAAATTTTAAAAATATCTATAACCAGGATACCTCAATCCTTAAAATAAAAGACAAACTCTTCCTTAGGATAGAAGAAACGTAGCCATAATCTTATCACAATAACTGGATTTGTTCACCTATGTACTTATGTGCTAATTGTCTTTGTTATAAGATTCAGTATTAACTAGGGAATAGACTCCCATGTTATCCCACGAATTTTTTTCACTTGGCCTAAGGTCTCAGAAGTTTGAGAGCCTATATTTATCAATACATATGTATGAGTGCCTCTCTAGTTAGTGTGCCTAGTTGTTTATTTTCTCCCAAGGTTTTGGGTTGGTATTATTATTTGGTTTCTAATTATGCTTAAATATTTCTATACCCATTATTAAATGGTAATTATGGCATTATCCGTTTAAAAATCCTTGATCTTCTTTAAAAGAAATAGTGTATATGCTTTATTTAACAAATAGTTAACCCCATACACACTCAAATGTATCTCTACATAAAATTATTATATAACTGGTGAAAATCTTCTAAGTATACTTGTGTTAATGCCTTTTTCCTCCAGATATTCCAAGATAAGGAAGTCATAACCCCTCCCTTTTGTTGATAATCACGGATCATATATATGTATATATAACTATATGAAAGTAGATTAAGGGAGATGGAAGAAAAGAATGGCATTTCTTGATGACCTAAAGCATTTTTTAAGTTTTGGGATAAAATGTAACATGAATAAGTCACTCCTCTGGTGGTAATACAATATATGTAAGTTTCATTGCTTTGTTACTCTCTTGTACATTCATGCTATAACTAGGGTGTGACTGCTTCAGACCCGATGGGCCAATTGTGGTACATGGTGTGCCTGGATCCTGATAGCACATGAGATAGGCATCCCGAGGCTCTACTCTAGGCATGCGATATACACATATATAGTGATTGAAGTATATGTATATGTATATGAGATAGTTTCGTGAATTTCTAATTACAGCATGTATCTACATATGTAACATTTGTGAAGATATACTGGCGAAGGTAGTGTCGATTAGCTAATAATGATTATTAGCGGGATTGGTTATGTTAAAGGTTATTGTCCTATTTAGGCTGGGTAGCGTGACTAGGATAATAAAATAAATGCATTATGTGCTCACTGTAGATGAAAGGTGAGGAAAAGTCTCATGTGAGTGCATCTAAAAGTTAAATATAAAGGTAATACACTGCACCTTTACATTTAATGCATTTCAATACTTGCAAATATTTTACAAATTTTTTGGACTTTGACCCATCATCAAATATTTTCAAAACCTAAGGTGCTCAGTGACGAGGACCTCAAGGTTAATCTTTCTATCATGTCATTGCATGCAGTAGTTGTGGATGCTATGAGATTTAATTATAGTCACCTCAGTTCCTTTTATCTAGATAGGACCCAATATTTTAATATTTTTTATTTAGGTGTTTGCTTGTATATTGTTAGGGCATTTTTTTTTAGACAAACATTACCTGTTATTTCTCCTCCATTGGATGTTTATATTGATATTATTATTTAAGGTCACCGATGGTTTATTCGATTTATGTTATCAATGATTATCCTCTTTTCATTTATGTTATTATTTTAGTTGGTGTATATTTATGATGGTTGTATTTTATTAAGAAAAGGAAAATGGTTGAAATAAAACTGGACTTAATAGGTTATTGTTATAATTAAATAAATGTTACGACAATGATGCTAAGAAGGAAATCATACTTGATTCCCATTTAATTTTAATAAAGCCTGATCAACATGTATTAGAATATATGATGTGTCACAATTGATATCAAATCATCTGGTTCAAATGTCCTTTAGGCGCTATGCATACTTACTACATGTTTAGCATTGTATTCCTTTGATGTACAAGGACTGTCGATTCCATATTATGCATTTTTTCTTCTGCTATTGAATATTCTTAAATTGAATCTCACATATTTTTAGTTTTGTTTTAGAAGACAAATACTAGGGGAGGGGGACCATGAAAAGAAAAAAAAGGACTGCAGAGAGGGAGGCTCAACCAAAGTCATACAACACCTGGGGGACTATGACCGCGATATAGGTTACAACCATCATATTGCAGGTAGTTAATGTTGCCATGACATCCATCATACAACACCTGCGTTAGGCGCTGACACAGACACACGTGACAGTACTGGTGTGGACTCACACACTATCATTTTTTTGAAAACGAGATAGGAAGGCCTTTCAGAAGGGCCATCCACCAGAGTTTTAATGGAGTGAAGATTTGGTTGAAGTACATCAATGGAAGAAAGATATCCAGAGGAATCTTCGCACAGTTAAGTCCAACGACATTGGGTACTCATTACTTTTAAGCTAGTTATGGAAGCTTTAAAATTGTGGAAGTAATTCACCACGTCAGAGGAGGTGGGCATGATGCCTATTCAGGAGTTTTAGGTGTAGCTCGATCATAATTTTTTCTCGACAGCTGTGGAGACTGAGATGAGAAGGAGAATTCTAGACCTCACATAGGAGGGCCAAAAAGTGGTCGATTATGAGGAAGATTTCACTCATTTGGATAACTATATTCCAGATAAGGTGAACACAGATGAGAAGATAATCACGAAGTTTATATATGGGCTCATGTGGAGGATTACAAAATATCTTTATATAACTCGACATTAAAGACATACACTGATCATTAATGCTGCATTTCTACACTGCCAGAATCATCCTTTCCATCTAAAGAGGAGCAAAGAGGTCATGATAGTCAAGATATTAAGGCAAAAGTTGGGCAGCGGTGCCAATCGAGATCCATAATAGCAGGGAAAGTAATAGTGGTGGAGTTCCAACTAAGGGGACTCGGCTAAGAGGTTCAGATCGGGTGAAAGCAGGTCTATGCAGGGCCAACAACATGCTCCTCAGGGGTAACAGGGCAAGGGGAACTAGAGTGGAAGTCACCAGGGCTGAGGATATTAGGGCCATTAGAACTAGTGATCAAGGTAGCCTCGTTAAGTCCAGAGGCAAAAAAACATCATCGGGAGGTGTTTTATGGGCAGAAGGGCCACAAGCATAGTTCTTACTTAAATAAGGCCAGCGGTTAGCAGCATGATGCCCAATAAGGGCATCAACAACAACAGTTATCAGCCTCACTAGCACTATCAGTAGCACCACCTGAATAGGGGCAGTTTCAATATGGTATATCTATAGCGTTCATGAGGCAGTTGTGCCACAAATGCCACCGGTATTAAAGGGTATGTTTCCTATTCATAATCGCCTAGTTCGAGTATTATTTGACACGATAGTGCCACACTCCTTTATTAGCACTATATTCATGTGGGAATCGGGTTTAGTGGATGTGGAGTCAGATATTATTATGTGCGTGGATTCACCATTGGGAAGTAAGTCTCTTATCCGTTCTATCTATAGGGGAATGGGTGTAGACATTGGGGACCATGTTTGGTATCGGGCGTGCTCATTTGGATATGTTCGAGTATGATGTTATATTGGGTATGGAAGGGTTTGTGATGTACATAGCGATGCTAGATTGGTATAGTGGGTCTATCATGTTCTCTATTTAAGGGCATGATATGTTTCTTGTGGCATTCCTTGTCCCGGGAGAAGGTCAAACACTCATTTATTTTACATTGAGAAAGAGATTTTGGACGGTATCATCATCATGTTAGATTCGATCCCTATGGATAAGGACTTTACTGATGTATTTCAAGAGATATTGGGGTTACCACTGAGTTGAAAATTTTAGTTTGTCATAGACTTAACGATGAGGATTAGAACGATAGCACGTGCATCTTATCGTATGGATCCATTAGAGATGCAGGAATTAGGGGATCAAATTTTGTAGATTTTGGGAAAGGATTTATCTATAGTATTACCTCACCTTGGGGTGCTACAATAATGTTTGTGAAGATGAAAAATGAGTAGTTACAGTCAGGTATTAACTATGAAGAATTAAAAAAAGTCACGATTTGAAGCATGTATCCATTACCACGTATCGATGAATTCTTTGATCAGTTGAAAGGAATAAACTACTTCTCAAAGATTGATTTGATGTCAAGATACCTTCAAATCGTGGAGAAGGATGTCCCTTAGATCACATTTTTTATAAATACGAGTCTTATGACTTCAGGGTTTTGTTGTTTACTCTAACCAGCACACTGGAAGTTTTCATGGATCTCATGAATCGAGTCCCCTAATTTTTTTGTTTTCTTTATTTGCGTTTTGGGAACTTACATTGAATTTTCATTTTCATCTGTTTCATAACCGAGAAGAGTTCGGGGGGATGGGGGGGGGGGGGGGGGGTTGGTGACCTGATGACAGGGGAGCCGGCGACCGAAGCCCCGGTGAACGGCGGCCGTAACTATAACGGTCCTAAGGTAGCGAAATTCCTTGTCGGGTAAGTTCCGACCCGCACGAAAGGCGTAACGATCTGGGCACTGTCTCGGAGAGAGACTCGGTGAAATAGACATGTCTGTGAAGATGCGGACTACCTGCACCTGGACAGAAAGACCCTATGAAGCTGCTCCTGGGGTGGCCAAATAAGGCTTAGCTGATCGTATTACTACCGAGTCAACTTGAACAATTAGAACTTGACCCGATTTTAGGTGTGGTCCATTTTTGGTTAGAGCAATTAATCATTGTCTTCATTGATGACATCCTCATTTAATCTTAGAAAGAGCGCGAGCATGCAAACATTTGCAAATGATTTCAAGACTTTATGGTATCATCGGCTGTATGTCAAGTTTGAGAAGTGTGGGTTCTTGTTACGGGAATTATAGTTCTTAGATCATGTACTCTTCGAAAGGGGAATTACGATGGATTGAAGTAAAGTGTCAATGTTAAGGGAGGGGGGACAACCCAAGACACTGATAGAGGTTTAAAATTTTATGGGGTTTGTAGGTTACTAATGCAAGTTTATTAGAGGCCTTTCAAAGATTTTCGGTGACTTGACGAATTTCACTCGTAAAGGAATACCTTTATGAAGGATAATTACTACCAATTAGCTTTTGATGAACTAAAGGATGAGTCTCAGGGGTCATAATTCTACGTTCATCCAGTAGGGGATAAGATGTACCAGGATATGAGCAGCAGTATTGGTGGCTATAAAGAAAAACATCATAGTGTTTGTCTCTAGGTGTACCACTTGTAAGATGGTGAAAATTTGTCATCACAGAACAGTCGGGGTTTTACACCCACTTCAGGTTTTCGTGTTGAAGTGGGAAAGTATATCGATGGATTTCATCAAAATCTTATCGACATCACAGAGGGATCATGATTCCATTTGGATTATTGTGTTCTGTTTGACTAAGGTAGCTCATTTTTTACTAATTCCGGTCAACTACAAGACAATGTAGTATGTTGAAATCATCATTGCAGAGATATTGGGATTGCATGGAGTATCTCTTAACATTATTTCTAACTGGGATAAGATATTTTTGTCTCATTTCTAATAGATATTTTTGAAGGCATTGGGAATGAATTACATTAGAGCATGACGTATATCTCGCAGATCGATGGGTAGATAAAGAGGGTTAGTCATATGTTATAGGATATGTTAAGGATTTGTATTCATGATTTCAAAGGTAAGTAGGAGCAGTACCTACTATTGGTGGAGTTTGCATATAATAACTTATGCTAGTTCATTATTGGCATGTCACCTTTAGAGGCCTTATATATCAGTCCTTGTCATTATCCCTCGTGTTGGTTAGAGTTAGGGGATAGTAAGATTCTTGGTCTAGATGGGATTCAGGATACATAAGAGAATATTGAACTAATCAAGAGTCGTATTGATTTAAATCAGGATGAATAAAATATTTATGCTGATGCAAATCGAAGACACTTGAAATTTGACATGGGTGATAAGGTGTTGCTACGGGTATCTCCCATGAAGGGAGTGATGTAGTTTAAGGAAAAAAGGAAGCTAGCACAAATATATATGGGGACTTTTGATAAGCACCCAAAAGTGTCTATTTTATACCCCGAATAGATGCATTTTAGTCTCTCATTTTAATTAAAATTGGCCTTATGTTCGTATTTTATCATTTTGCAGGACAATACCCCGTCGCAGTGTTAAATAATGCTAAATCAGTGCAATTGCGATGCCTAAGCTGTCAAAAGTATGCATCGAAGAAATCAAAGGAGACCGTGAAGTAAGAAGTCCATTATGAGCTTGCGGAGATGTGATCCGATGCTCCGAAACAGTCCCGTAACCTTAATCTAGCGCAAACCGAGCCCAATCCATACCCCGAGCCCGGTGTGTGTTGAGTTTGTACCTTTATTATTTTTCTAGATTTTTACTTTTAGTCATTTTATTTTTAGGATTTATTTAGAATTTATTTTCTATTTTTCTATTTCTTTATTTTGATTTTTATTACTTTTTAATTTTTAATCTTTATTTTATTTTATTTTTATTAGGATTAATTTTTAGGAATTTAATTTTTTAGTTCTATTAGATTTCATTATATATATATATATATATATATATATATATATATATATATATATATATATATATTGTTATAAACTAAATGATCATAGAGAGAGTAAAGAGAAATATATAGAGAGAGAGGAAATGTTCTCTATTGATTGGTGTCCATAATGAGGAGGGTAACTCCCTATTTATAATACAAGGTAAGTTTATCAAGAGCCTCACTCTTCCGATGTGGGATGTGGGATAAGTGAACATCCACTTTACAATACATATTTTATAACACTCCCCCTTGGATGTACACTATATCCACTATTCAATGATTGTTGCCTCATTAAAACCTTACTAAGGAAAAACCCAGTGGAAAAAAAACCAAAGTGAAGGAAAAAGAGTACAAATTTTGTGATCATCGAATTGGTGTTGGACGCACTTAGTGTTGCCTCGTTAAAACCTTTAACTGGAAAACCCAATGGGAAAAAACCTAGTTAAAGGAAAAAGAGTACAACGCGCATATGTCCAAAACATCGTGTTCTTAGATTCTCCCCCTGATTAAATGCTCCCCCTGATGGCTGAGTCGATCCATATCAGTCTCATATACAATCTTCTGAAATGTTGCTTTAACATGGTGAATAGATTTGATCCGCTGTTACTTCATGTTTCTTCATAAGATCGACTTCCATAAGACATGGGTGAAGAGGGAAGAACATGTCACTAATAGCATAACTCTTCTGGAGTTTGTGTGTTGCATAACTCTTCTTCATAAGAAGTAGTAGGAACATATGTTGTTCGAGGCAACTCATAAGTTCTTTGACTATTCCTTGTGAGGATACTAGAGATAACCTGCATCTATATAACTAACTGAACGTAGATGGTTAGATGAAAATATCATATGATATGATTGATATTAGTCCCATGCTATGAAAGATAATGATAATTATTTCTTGCCAAGATATTGATTGTAATTACAATATCCAATATCATGCACGGTATTATATATATATATATATCAATATACCAATAACGTACAAGTATGGTACTTCTGGACCAAATAGTATAATAAAATGCACATATGGTACTTCGGGACCAAATATATTTTTGTCATCCTGTTTAGGATGATATGAATAATATAATATCCAAATACCAGAGACCATGGGTATACTAAAATTGTATGCTTAAAGCATTTGCAGGACTTTTCAATCCATTTAACTAATGGATATGAGTTTAACATAAAATGTGCTCGATCTGCAGGCCGAGACAAAGACTTGTTTCCCCAAAGTCATTCATTTTGAATTTCTTATTTGGATATTTTGCATTTTAATTGAGCTCTTCAAGAGAATATCCATTTAAGGATTTCATTTCAATTGATCTCTTCAGGAGCATATTCATTTAAGGACTTCATACTCTTCTTTAGACAAATATTTACTAAGACAGTTGTACCTATATCCATTTGGATTGCCTATTGTACAATGAACGTCTTACTACATTGAGTATGTACTCCTTATCTTTGCTTCAGGCAAAGAAAATCCTTCTAGGATTTTTATATGTATTCTTTGTCTAAGTCCCGTATATATAAGCAGTTATAATATTCATGAGTCTCACATAATATTAAGAAAATGCTAAGATTGTCAGATATCTGAAAGTACTTATGGCCGAAACGGGATGGTATGTTATTATATAATCAAACTTACTCCTTCAGGAAACCTTGTGCCGTAAATTATGCACTTTTGGTGAGTTTTAACACTTCACACTCTTATAAACACCCATTCGTAACCTTCAGGGTTAACATATTTTGGGGTTTCTACTATAGGTCCAAATATACCACGTATATCAAGAGACTCGAATTATGCCATCATGGCATTTTCACAATTTGGCCAATAAATTATTTGTCGACATTCATTCATAGTCCGTGGATTTTTAGTATCATTGCCCTTTGATTTTTGTGTAGCTACAACATACATAATTATATCATCGATGATCATCTTTGTTTATCCCACTTTTCTCATGTATATCTATAAAAGATAGAGATCTCATTTAATATTAGGTACCTTTGCCAACTTCAAGGGCTTTATAGTCACTTCAGGGACTTGTGTCTTTTCATAGATAATAACCTCTTCTGGAGTTTTTGAGAAAGTGGATATTTTGTTCATAACTTCTTCTGGAGCGTTACGTATAACCTCTTCTAGAGCGTTATTTGGGCATGTTTTTATTTAATCTCCACTTCCATGGAGTCAAATAGTTGGGACCTATAGGTTTGCCACGCTTCTGGCGTGCAATGAATCTATTTGCTGCAAGAATTTATTTTATCCTTCTGGGATAATGATTTTGGCAAGCACATTTGCAACTAGTCCATGTGACATTTGATGTTGCAATATCATTTTTCACTTCATGCTCACATTGAGCAGTACGGGGGTCTAGATGAGACAAATTGAAAGTGTTCCATTTTAATTCTCGTCGTTCTTCAGGAACGGACCGTACTTCTGGTACGTTCTTTCCTCCCCCTAACGGCGGGAAGAGTGTCTCATCAAAATAACAATCCGCCAATTTAGCGATAAATCTATCACCTGTCAATGGCTCAATATAACGAATAATCGATGACGAATCATAACCAACATAGATTCAACGCAACATGTTTGATCCAGAGTGACCCAATCGGTCATGCCACAACATTAAATTATAAGGATCATTGAGCTTTCGGTTCATGACAATATGTGTTTCTACAAAATTAATTGTTGTATGGTATAACCCCATGGATAAAGGAAGCAATTTCTCTAGTGTGAGCTTCTGGCTTCCAACACTAGAAGTAATGCAAATGAATTGTTTATTACCTTCATTACATGTTTCAATATGATACCTGTTCACTCTTATGTCCTGAAAACTCAATAAATTTCTTCTGAAATTTCTTGAGTATATAGCTTTATTTATGAATAAGTGGGTACCATTAGGTAACACCACGTGGGCTCTTCTGGAGCCTTCAATAATCTTAGTAGGACCAGCTATAGTGGATACATTCGCTTTATTGTAAACCAAGTCTGAGAAAAACTTCTAGTTTTTCAAACTGGTGTGGGTTGTTCCACTGTCTACGAGACAAGTATCATCGCTTGCGTTCAATTTAATTTATAAACGCTCAACATTGATGGGTCTCAAATATTTGATAAGTATAAGGAGTTTCTCTACCATTTTGTAATAAAACTTCAGGTTTGACTACAGAATAAAAATATTAGAGAATCTTCCAAACAAGTGACAAATATTTAATTAACTCCGATTAATGATAATCCAACCTCTTTATAAAAAAAAAAATTAGAGACTTAATTTGTCACATTCTTTACACATTTAGGGCCAAATGTATATTAAATAATTAGAAAGTGAAATAGGAGTTAAAATTAAATACCATTAAAAGTAAGTTAACACTTAAATAAAGCCAAAAAGGTCGAGAGACATAAATTTTAATGGTGAAACCATTAATATGATAGTTAAAGGGACACTTAATTGATTTTGAAACTAATCCCAATAAAAATAATATATATGGATCCAAACAACCATAAATAGCAATGGATTTATATCCCAATTCAAAAAAAATATTTTGTAAACTTCTGGTCACAAAATTGAATATGAATCTTCATATTACAAATCAATGATAAATGGGAGAATATTGGTTTATAACCTTTCAATTTGACAATCAAAACTTCAGGTTTGATTGTGATATATTTTCTTTTGTCACTTTACCCCCAAATAATTTATGTACTCAACGTCCCAAAATTTGAACGGGGAAATTCAATTTTCATATTTGAATATTTATTCGAGAACTTCAGGCCCGAATTATAAATAATGACAATTTCATATCATGACATTAAATATTTAGAGACGTTTAACAACCGCCCAATTATATTCAAACTTCAAGTTTGATAAGGGATAAAATTGTTTGGAACTTCAGGTCCAAAAATATAAATAATTCTTACGGAACATGTAAGATCCTTACCCTTATTATATAAGTAATAAAAACTTCATGCTTGATTACAAAATTATTGGATCTTCGGGTCCAAATTATAAATAATTATGATTGGACTTTTAGTATTCCTTGCCCTGTTAGAAAAATAATCAAAACTTCGAATTTGATTTTAGGGCATATTACATTGTCATGTTCAATAATTTGAACAATAATTAAGGACTTTTAGTCCCATATAAAATAATTTGGAAACTTCAGGTTCCAAATGAAAAAATTGACATGGGAACTTCAGGTCCCAGCAATTCGGAGCTTCAGGTCCGAAATTTAAATGTAAATTAGGAACTTCGGGCCATAATTTTTTAATTAATTGTTGGGAAGCATATTGTATCTGGAACTTCAGGTCCAAAATTTTAAATAATTTGAACTTCAGGTCATCGCTATTTATTTGTGAGAACTTCAGGTTCTACACATAAAATTATTGAACTTCGAATTCAATTTTATTAATATCTTGGGATTTGAAAATCATCACCCCATTGTGTCAAAGCTTCAGGTTTGATTACAAATATATATTTGGTGCTTCAGGTCCAAATTAAATTATTTGAGTATGTCTAATGTCCCAAATTAAAATAACGATTTGAGAACTTCCGGTCCCAAAATGTAAATAGTCATTAGAAGCTTGCAGTCCCAAAAAAAAAAATACTAATTGAGAGTTCGAGACCCCAAATTTCAAATAATATTGGGAACTTCAGGTCCCAAATTTTAAATCAAAACTTCAAGTTTGATTAAAGAAAAATATGTTGGAACTGCGGGTCCAAAATGTAAATAATTGTTAAAAAAAAATCGAAACTTCGGGTTTGATTTTTTTTTGCCACATTCTATTATCGTGTCCAAAATCTTGAACATCAATTGCGCACTTCTGGCCGCAAAAATTTAAATAAGAATTGGGAACTTCATGCCCAAATGATTGAGATCTTCAGGACCTCAAAATCAAAACATCTAGTTTGATTTTATGGGACATTTTATCATGTTCAAAAATTGAACATCAATTGGGCACAAAAATTTAAATAAGGATTGGGAATTTCAGGCCCCAAAATTATTGAAACTTTTGGTTCAAAATTGAATATCATGTAGGAACTTCAGGTCCTAATTGCTGGGAACTTTTGGTCCCAAAAATCAAAACTTCAGGTTTGATTTTATGATACACAATATGTGAAACTAAAAAGACCACTTAAAAGTGTCAAAATCAACAGATTAATATTTTTCAAAAAAAATATTTGTTCTACAAAAAAAGGTTTGATTTCTAAACAACAACTGTTAAAATCTATTTAATCAGACCAAATCAGATCTACTAAAACATAATTTCACCAAATAAACAAACATTAATAGTTTTGTTTTGCACAAACCAACAAAACAGTCCCAAAGTTATTTAGATCAACAACAAAAAAAAAAAAAATTGTTTTAACGAAAGCAATAGCAGATTAATATCTGAACATCAAAGGATAGCCCCAAAAAAAAAACTCACAAAAACCTTATCCAGCAGTCTAAAGTCAAATACCCATTTGGGTTTAAAGTTTGAGAAAAAAAAATAACCAAGATCTAAGAACAAAACACTAATCAAACAAATATATATATAAATTCGTATATATGTATATATAACAGTGTGATATCTAGCAGATATATATATATATAGAGAGATCTATGTATAAATATGTATGTACATAAGTACATATATAAAATGGTACAAAGAGTGTTACCTGAAAAAAAAAAAAAACGATGCCACACCGGAAAATCAAGGTCGCCGGAAACACACAGATCCGGAGCAAACCGGAGCCACCAAGAGAGAAAAAAAATCCAAACCACCACCGTACAATCCCCAAAAAACGAACTCAGATCTGGATCCCAAAATCGGAAAAGACAATCGCCGGAAACCCAAACCGAAATGGATCTAAAAAAAAAAATCGCCGAAAAAATGGGTCTCCGGAATCACCCAACAAAGAGGGGGAAACCCAGAGAGAGAAAAAAAAAATTCAACTTCTATAATTTCTCAGAAAGAGTTATCGTGCTGATAACGTGTTATAAACTAAATGATCATAGAGAGAGTAAAGAGAAATATATAGAGAGAGAGGAAATGTTCTCTATTGATTGGTGTCCATAATGAGGAGGGTAACTCCCTATTTATAATACAAGGTAAGTTTATCAAGAGCCTCACTCTTCCGATGTGGGATGTGGGATAAGTGAACATCCACTTTACAATACATATTTTATAACATATATATATATATATATATATATATATATATATATATATATATATATATTTGTTTTATTATATTAGGATTATATTTTTAAGTTTAATAGAGTTTTATTTTATTTTAGTTTGAGATGTTAGTTTTTTTTAGTTATTAGATTTTTTTTAGTCTTAAGTTTTATTTTTATTTGATTTTTAGATTTTTAGTTTTTATTTCTTTTATTATTTGAGTTTTTTTTAGGATGTTATATTTTTAGTTTTGTTAATTTTAATTTTTTTTATTAGATTGTTTTAATTTTTTTTAGGGGTACAAATTAAATACACACACACCATTAAACTCTACAACTCACCTACACCTAAACTAACCCTCACACTCACACTCACCCCATAATTCCCCTACACACACACTAGGGCTGTAAACGGATATTCGAAAAGCTGCATCCGTCCGATATCCGAATTCGAATTTGCAGATATTTATCCGAAAATATGGAAACGGATACGAATATGGATACTCTTTAAAAATATCCGAGAAAACGGATACGGATACGGATAGTACTAATATCCGACACGGATAATCCGTATCCGATGAGGAGTATCCATTTTACCGGATATCCGTATCCGTCAAACATATATTTAAAATGTTACTAATAATATTAGTCTTAGTATTACTAATAAAATAATATTAAAACAAATCTTAATCGTTTATTCCCAAAACAAAATAAACACATACTCCACTCAAAACAAAAACACCCTAAAGTTATTGTTTTATTGGGTATATTATAAAATGTCATGTATTATTATTTAATTTAGTATATTATCATGGAGTTACACTGAAGTTACAATACATCTTATGACACACAACATACACCGACTAAAGAACATATACTCCACTAAAAAAAAAAGCTAACTTCGTTTCATTTCTCCTTCGTATAAATAAGAGAAAAGAAACTCTCATGTGGTTGTTCGTTAGTTTCCTTAATTATAAATAAATGTAAGAGAGAAACAAAAAAGAATGTAAGAGAGAGTGAAACAAAAACGAATGTAAGAGAGAAACATAAAAGTAAAGAGATGGTTTTGATTGTAATGAGAACTAAAGTTAACAACATGTATATTATATACAAAATAAAAATGTATACTTGTTAAAATAAAAATATCAGTATGTTTTGAAGACAAAAGGTTCATGAGGTTATCATTCTAAAAAAAGATGATTAATCTAAAAAGTACATATTTATTTCTACTGTCATGGAATGCGACTGCTATTTTTTATTTTGGATTGCTTTCAGCTTATATGGTTGTAAAGTATGAATGACTCTACGCCATATTATCATTATGTGATGATACTATTATTATGGAATCCATAATTGTTGATGTTAGGAGGTAGTAATTTTGTTACATATTTATTTGGATTGGATTGGATATTTTAATTGTTATTTTTTGCGATGGCTAAATAATGTAAACGAATACGGATATTATCCGAATCCGAGGTATCCGAGCGGATACGGATATGGATAGTTGTTTTAACTATCCGGGCGAATACGGATACGGATACGAATAGTACATTCAGATAGCGGATACGGATATGAAAAACATGGTATCCGATCCGTATCCGTCCGTTTACCACCCCTAACACACACACACCCACCTAACCAACGACTATTCATCGTCATCCTCGCACCCACACCCGATTCTCTCCTACCTCCATCAAAAACCCATTTCACCATTTTTAAACCTCCACCCTCTCTCCTACCTCACCACCTTCTTCCTCCTCTCTCTCTCATCACAGCAAAGACCACCAACCATCTAAAACATCACCTCCCCTCACCCCCGTTGCCGGAGCCCGACCCTAAGCCTAGGCGACCTCTCGCCGGCGCCGATCTACAACCGGCCCTAGACCCACCGCGGACCTGCCGAACCTCCGGTGACCTCCTTCCCTCGTCGACCCAACTCGCCGGCGATACACGACCTCTGCCCCGAGCCGCTGAACCAAAACCCGGAGACGCCCATAACCGCGGGCGACCCGTCGGCGCACTAGCCACCTGCAAAATTGGAAAACCCGACCCCGATCGAACCAAACCCCGACCCGACCCGACCCTTTCTCCCACACCGAAACCACATACCCACGAAGCCTTCCACAGTCAACTCCCAAATCCAATGAAAATCGGAACTTCCCCATTTCAAACCCACAACAAAAATTGGAGTCAATCCTTGGCAAATCAAATCCCAATTATCTCTCCAAACAAAGCATCGTGGCTTTAAAAGAAGGGGTATGGCATCTCACATAAAAAAAAAGACTCTCAACAGCAACGAAAAAAAAGAGATACGTAGAGAGAGAAAGAGAGGTATGTACACTTTAGGTTCATAAAAAATTCCAAAAAAATTAGTTTAGTGCTAGAATAAATTTTTAGGTTTTTGTTTTATTCTTTTTTGTGTAATCAACTGCTGGAAATTGTGACAAAGTTAGACGCATGTCAAGGCATAATTGAAGACAAATTTGAAAAAAAAATTGCGTATTGTATTTTTATACTCTCTTTTTAATTTATTTCCTACTTGACTTGGTATATATTGTTGTTTATGAACACATGAGAATATTTGGCTAAACATCCCTTTCAAGGGGTGGGATGCACTGAGTATGATGTTAATTTAATTAATTGTTTTCATTAATTTTATATTTCTAGGTAAATTAATTTTAAATGTCGCCAATTAATTTATGTAATGATAGTTAGTAAATTAATTGAACGAATTGATGTTTGAATTTAGGAATCGAACTAGAGATAGGTTTCCGATATTTGAATATTAATTCGGTGTTGAAATTTAAGGATTGCTATTGTTTTCGTTAAATTGATCCTAGCGGGTAATTTTCTGAAAATAATATAATTCCTAATTTTTCATCGTGTGATATTTTTAAATTAAATTTTTTGAAAAATATATTATTAAATTTATAATTTTAAGGAGAGTTAGATTATCGATTTAATATTATCTCAAAATATTTTAAATTAATAAATTGAGTAATTAAAATAATTGAAAATGCGGTGTAATCCCATCTCTTGACCTTCTCACATTATTTGACACTCAGTTGCGCATTCTTTTTCATTATTTAGTCATTTTATAATTTTTAGCATTTGTTAGTTAATTTTTCCTTTGATATTGTTTTTAAAAATAAAAAAAATTAAAAAAATATTTTCATAAAAAAAATTGAAATCGCACGTTTTCGCATTAATTGTTTCACCTTGAAAGTTGGATTGATACCCGTACTTACCGCAACACGAGTTATTTTTAGATAAGTTTTGTAGGTATTCAAGGGAATTTTGAGAGTAACTTTTGCACAACAACGACGATATACCCAAAAAGCTAGTTATCAAATGGTGTCGTTGCCGCTTTCTTGGCCTGGAGACATGATTGAAGACTTGTAATTTTATTTATCTTTTTTAGTGTAGTTCTTCCTCCTCCCTCCTCCCTCCTCCCTCCTCCTTAGACTGGTTGTATAGGTTTTTTTTTTTTTAAGATTGTGTATTTATTTGGGGTGCATTTTGACACCATATTATTTTGTAATACTTATTCATAAAAAAAAAGCGAAAAGGGAAACCGGACAAGGTAGAGAGGGTGTCCAAAGGCGAGGATTTTGAAGCCTCTCTACTTTGGGTCGGTAGGACTCCCGGGTACGACTGAGATAGGCGAAATCTCCCCCCGGTCGACTCAACTCGGTCTTCACCCCACATGTGTAAAAATCGTGGGAGGTACAATTTTTATCCCTCGCACCTCTCCTGCTAGCGAGTTCATTTTTTTTTGTGATTAATTGCTCCTATGTGCTTTTAATTTCTGCATCGCACTTAAATCGAATGGTTTGATGAATTAATTTACCTAAGACCTGGCCACGGTCATTGCAACGAGAAGCGATTTCATCACCTGAATCACTCGCTTATCCATTGTGTGCTACCCTAGCTGTCATTAAATTTAAAATCAATCAACTAGCTAGCCCCGTAGGAACGCATTTTTGCAACAGGCGATCACAAAGATAAATTTCGTGAATTTTGTCGCCCGCGGACTTCTTTAAAATTTAACTACCCTTTTCACAGATAATAATTGGCTACGTGCTCGTTAGGATTTTATCTTGACTCGTATGTGTCAAATTCCATTATTTCGGTAGTCGGGTTTCGTTAGTTCACCCAAATCAAGAGTCCATTTTCTCCCCTTTTTCGAAAAATATCCTAAAAATATTTTCCTTTCTTTTTAAAAATATTTTCAAAAATCCCCAAAAGATTCCTTTTTTCCATATTTAAAATACCAAAAAGATTTTCCTTTTCTTATTTTCAAAAATCACAAAAAGATTTTCTTTTCTTTTGAAAAATATTTCAAAACCAAATAAAATATATTCCTCTTGTCATGGCCGAAGAACGTCCTTTACGGGAATACTTTGGCCATTTCACATTCTCTCGAAGTTTGTTTGATGATAATCCCGAATCGAACCTTCATTCATTAATTGATGGCTTTCACTCTCAAACTCACACGTTTGATACTCCTGTGTTGTCCATGCACACATCTCATATTCCACCGCCTTCGGTGTCGAGTGTCAACCCATCACATGCTTCACTGTGCACACACTGCTTTCTTAGCGCTCACTTGTCCCATGAGTGTCCATTTATATTCTCTCCATCTGAATCCACCTTGGAACATGTGTATCCCTATGACACTGTTTTGGACCCACCCTTGACATATTGTCACGACATATCTAATGTCGAGGGGTATGAGTACCCGAGCTATTCATGGAGGCCTGATCATCCTTCCATGCAATATGAATCCCAACGCCTTGTTGTGGATCCTTACGGTTTCCAACAATCATCATTGCCACCTCGTGCACCTCATACCTATCAGTCCCATTCCTATGCTCCTCATGCTGATTACACTTTTGTCCCTCATGGAGATGCTTCTCCCGTGAATGCTACACTTGACCCTACTCTGCACACTTCATATGAGTATTCTCCACACCCTAGTGTTTCTAGCGAGTTGTGTCCACCTCACCCACCACCTTGCACATACGCTCTCGAGAGCCCCTTACACAAGTTTGCGCACTCTCTTCAATCTCAAAATGAAGCCCTTCAACGGCTTGAACACATGTTTACTGCATTTGATTGTGCGAACGAGTCAGATTTCACCACAAGAAAATCCATTGTTGCACCCGTGTGGGATGATGATGTGTTGTCTAGTGCCGCTGATTTTGAGTGTGACCAACCCGGTTATCCTGAGAATCTCGACGTTGAGACCACCCCGTGGTCTGAGCACCAAGTTGACAATTGTGTTGACATATCCACTATTTGTGAGACTGATCCCACACTGCCCTATCCCCTCGAACCCACCATTGCGGTTTGTCTTTCCCCTTCCATAGAATCCTTACTTATGCTCGAGCCTACACCTACTGAGACCACTGCGTGTGTTCCTAAGGAACCACTTCATCCTAGGTTAGCTTCGACTGCGAGTGCTACCCATTGTCTTGAGATTGCATCCAAGATGGTTTCTACCTCTTTGGATATGTATCATGTCCCACCATGTTTGGCTCCCATTGAGTCATATATTCATGTTAATTCTTTGTCTCGGCTTTGGATAACTCGCTTGATTTTTCCACCACCACTAGTGGTGCCACATTGGTGGATAAGTTGATCACTCCATCATTCACTTTCACACCTCCTCCTTCGCGTACCCTTGAGGATCACTCAGTGCCTCATGAGGAGTGTGTGTCTCCTACTCGTGAGTTAGATCATCTTCCCCCACCCTTTGTCCCACCCGATCCGCCCACTGTCTCCTCCACCCCACCACTTGATTTGTACCTTGTTATTGCACCTCACCTGTTCCCATATAAGCATTTAGATCCTCACATCCACCCACCCTCCACCCTAGTACTCCACGATCACATTTGTGCATTTTTCATAGACCCCACTATCTATGAGAGTATTTGTGCTACTCTTATCCTTCGTGACGCCGAGCTTGTTACTCTATGCACACCACTTCCTTATGGTGTTGATTTTTTCCATCGACATATCCCTGGTGTGTCACGACGCGACCATTATCACCGTCCATTTATAGAATGGTCGTGCACCTTCTATGAGGCCCGCCCTATCATTCTTTCCAAACCATTTTGCCTCCCCCGCCAATTAGAGCATCATTCTTATAGGGCCCTTATTGCCCTCACATTTACGCTCAATAAGGCCCGTGATCGGTGCCTCTTCACCCTCTCCCTTGACTTTCTCGCCCTTACCCTAATACCCACCCACCCATGGTCCACCGATGCTTTGCATCGAGTGATGCACTTCGCTATACAAGTGCATTGACCTCATCTTTAGCCTTTATCCAGCAAGAGTGACGCTTCAGTCTTGTTTGGGGGTGATTCTCATCACCCAATTTTTCTGTCGCCCCGCACTTTCATAGCTCTTATCTTTAGGGTGAGATTGGTTCAGTCTGGTTGAAGACATTAAACTTAGCCCTACCAGGAGGCAACCCGTTGTTCATTGTTTTTGAGTATGTGTCTTATCCTGTTTGGGGGTGGTGTTTCACACCACCCAATGATTTTCACATACTTTATAGACTTGTACATATTTTTGTATCGCATCTATTCTTCAGGTTTTATCTCTACACAATGCGGTACAGTTTCATTAGAGGTTCACTATGGTAATCTCTTTCCTCCCTTGTGCTTTTCATTTTTATATATGGTTTTACACATCGAGGACGATGTTCTCTTTTGTTTGGGGGTGAGAAATTTATCAAAATCGTACCTCTTTTGAAAATTTTCAGAAACAAGTGATTTTAAACTTTGTGTGCAGTTAAAAATAAATTTTTATGATATGATTTGTCTATCATCCCTCTTTTAGAAATCTCGGAATATCTGTGTTTGACCCAAAACCTTATGCTTTTTTACACATAAATTAATTAATACCTCTTAAAGCGTACTTGCACCATGAATTCCTAAACTCGGCAATTTGCACTATCACGTTTACAATCAAAAGTTGAAGAGTAAATATATTCTCAAGAAAGCCTTAAAAGATCACTAGTGGCGACTTAAACCCGTGACATTTGAGCTTTTCACCTTTTTGAAGGTTTTACGTATCTCCGAGTCACAAGTTGACTCAACTTTCTTTGGGTACTACATTTAGTCGTTGCATGATCTCATTATTTTTTTCACTAAGAATGACATTACTTTCGAGTTGTAAGAAAAATGTGTCTTGTAGTTTGTCCCGAGCACTAAATCGATTTTTTCATACACTTACCATTTTCCTATCATATTATCATTCACCCATTATCATTTTCCATATTACTCTTATCCATATGTCCCAAATACCATCCATCATTGCCATCATTTTTTTAGAAAAAGAGTGTTTGAAATTTTTCATGTAAATTGTCTTCATTTGTGTTGTGGAAAGAAGAATGTATCGCAATAATAAAAAAATAGAAAAGTAAAAAAAGAAAAGAAAAAGAAAGATGCGATCATAAGTTCAAAAGATGAAGACAATAGTCAATCAAAGTGTGTCACACTCTTCTCAAAAACCCTATCATTCATCTTCTTCGTTTCATTATTCCCTCATACCTTACATAAACCCCATTTTCACCTTTGGTAAAGTGTTCGGGCCAACGAGAAGATTATATGGTGAATAACTCGACATTCTCGACATAGTGGTTAGCATCCTTTCATGAGATCAGATTTTTTATATGTATCCGTCCTTTCTTATAAAGTGTGTAAGACGTTTGAAATTGTTTACATTTACTCACATCCTCACACACTAGAGAGATACATTTACCCAATTCTCAGAGAGTTCAATTCAGAGAGTTATATCCAGTGAAAATTAAAGTCAAAGCGTTGATCATATATAGGTGATCTAAGAATTACTCTAATGATACTTAAGATTACTTCACACTACACATGCTGAGTTTTAGGAAGGATTACGCTTTTGGTATTAAATAATTTCATATCTTATTTTGATAGTTGAATACGGTGTTCCTTATTGTCCTTTTAAAGTTGAGTTGTATAGCATTTCATCATCTACTCAGATACTGCATTTAAATAAGTTTTCGAATTTTGTGGGTACATTCACTGCAAACCCTCGTGAGACACCACTCGTCCTGTAGGGCAACCTACAGGTTTAAGGGCTTGCTGGACATGCTAAGTGCAATCGTCAGTGCCTGCGAAAGTGGCACACTTTTGGTTACTTATCTCTATTTTCTCTCTAATTTTTGCTCGAGGACTAGCAATGTTCTGTTTGGGGTGGTGTAATAAGCACCCAAAAGTGCCTATTTTATACCCCGAATAGATGCATTTTAGTCTCTCGTTTAAGTTAAAATTAGCCTTATGTTCGTATTTTATCATTTTGCATGACAATACCCAGGCGCAGTGTTAAATAATGCTAAATCAGTGCAATTGCGACGCATAAGCTGTCAAAAGTATGCATCGAAGAAATCAAAGGAGACCGTGAAGTGAGAAGTCCATTCTGAGCTTGCGGAGATGTGATCCGATGCTCCGAAACAGTCTCGTAACCTTAACCTAGCCCAAACCGAGCCCAATCCATACCCCGAACCCGATGTGTGTTGAGTTTGTACCTTTATTATTTTTCTAGATTTTTACTTTTAGTCATTTTAATTTTAGGATTTATTTGGATTTATTTAGAATTTATTTAGGATTTATTTTCTATTTTCTATTTCTTTATTTTGATTTTTATTAGTTTTTAATTTTTAATTTTTAATTTTTAATCTTTATTTTATTTTATTTTTATTAGCATTAATTTTTAGGAATTTAATTTTTTTAGTTATATATATATATATTATTTTAGTTTTATTTTATTAGGATTATATTTTTAAGTTTAATAAAGTTTTATTTTATTTTAGTTTGAGATGTTAGTTTTTTTTTAGTTATTAGATTTTTTTTAGTCTTAAGTTTTATTTTTATTTGATTTTTAGATTTTTAGTTTTTATTTCTTTTATTATTTGAGTTTTTTTTTAGGATGTTATTTTTTTAGTTTTGTTAATTTTAATTTTTTTTATTAGATTGTTTTAATTTTTTTAGGGGTACAAATTAAACACACACACACCATTAAACTCTACAACTCACCTACACCTAAACTAACGCTCACACTCATACCATAATTCCCATACACACACACACACACACACACACACACCTAACCAACTAATATTCATCATCATCCTCACACCCACACCCGATTCTCTCCTACCTCCATCAAAAACCCATTTCACCATTTTCAAACCTCCACCCTCTCTCCTATCTCACCACCTTCTTCCTCCTCTCTCTTTCATCACAGCAAAGACCACCAACCATCTAAACCGTTACCTCCCCTCACCCCCGTCGTCGGAGCCCGACCCTAAGCCTTGGCGACCTCTCGTCGGCGCCGATCTACAATCGGCCCTAGACCCGCCGCGGACCTGCCGAACCTCTGGCGACCTCCTTCCCTCGTCGACCCAACTCGTCGGTGATACACGACCTCTGTCCCGAGCCACTGAAACCAAAACCCAGAGACGCCCATAACCGCGGGCGACCCGTCGGCGCACCAGCCACCTGCAAACTGGAAACCCCGACCCCGGTCAAACCAAACCCCGACCCGACCCTTTCTCCCACACCGAAACCACATACCCACGAAGCCTTCCATAGTCAACTCCCAAATCCCATGAAAATCGGAACTTCCCCATTTCAAACCCACAATAAAAATCGGAGTCAATCCTTGGCAAATCAAATCCCAATTATCTCTGCAAACAAAGCATCGTGGCTTTAAAAGAAGGGTATGGCATCTCACATAAAAAAAAAGACTCTCAAGAGCAACAAAAAAAAGAGATACGTAGAGAGAGAAAAAGAGGGTGTATATTATGTACAGTTTAGGTTCATAAAAAATTCCAAAAAAATTAGTTTAGTGCTAGAATAAATTTTTAGGTTTGTGTTTTATTCTTTTTTGTGTAATCAAGTGTTGGAAATTGTGACGAAGTTAGACGCATGTCAAGGCATAACTCAAGACAAATTTGGAAAAAAAATTGCGTATTGTATTTCTATACTCTCTTTTTAATTTATTTCCTACTTGACTTGGTATCTATTGTTGTTTATGCACACATGGGAATATTTGGCTAAACACCTCGTTCAAGGGGTGGGATGCACTAAGTATGATGTTAATTTAATTAATTGGTTTCATTAATTTTATATTTCTAGGTAAATTAATTTTAAATATCGCCAATTAATTTATGTAATGAGAGTTAGTAAATTAATTGAACGAATTGATGTTTGAATTTAGGAAACGAACTAGAGATAGGTTTCCGATATTTGAATATTAATTCGGTGTTGAAATTTAAGGATTGCTATTGTTTTCGTTAAATTGATCCTAGCGGGTAATTTTCTGAAAATAATATAATTCCTAATTTTTCATCGTGTGACATTTTTAAATTAAATTTTTTGAAAAATATATTATTAAAGTTATAATTTTAAGGAGAGTTAGATTATTGATTTAATATTATCTCGAAATATTTTAAATTAATAAATTGAGTAATTAAAATAATTGAAAATGCGGTGTAATCCCATCTCTTGACTTTCTCACATTATTTGACACTCGGCTGCACATTCTTTTTCATTATTTAGTCATTTTATAATTTTTAGCATTTGTTAGTTAATTTTTCCCTTGAAATTGTTTTTAAAAATAAAAAAAAATTAAAAAAAATATTTTCATAAAAAAAATTGGAATTGCACGTTTTCACATTAATTGTTTCACCTTGAAAGTTGGATTGATACCCGTACTTACCGCAATACGAGTTATTTTTAGACAAGTTTTGTAGGTATTCAAGGGAATTTTGAGAGTAGCTTTGCACAACAACGACGATATACCCAAAAAAGCTAGTTATCAACTTTCTCCATTATTGAGTGGGTATGGTCGGTTTTGCATGGACTTGCCTTACCAAAGCAGTTACAGAAGTGATACGATGTATTTCATGTGTCGTCATTACGGAGGTATCTCAGGGATGAGTGGGAATACCGACATATCTCATTAAAGGAGATAGACATGTATCCGAACATTACTTATGAGGAGAGTCTTTCTAGTATTTTGGATCGTAGAGAGGAAAAGCTTCTGTCAAAGGTGGTACCATTAGTACGTGTGCATTGGGGTAATAAAAAATTCGATGAGTCAACTTGAAAGCACAAGGATGACCTGTAGGAAAAGTATCAAAATCTCTTCATGTTGAGTGTGTTTGAATTTCGTGGACAAAATTTAATTATCAATGGGAGAATGTCATACCTCGTACTTTTGAGAGCATTTTATTCCACATGTGGATTAAAATATTAATTTAATTGGGAAATCGAATTGGTTTTGGTAAATATTAATTAATGAGTTTTATGATTAATATTTATGATTAAAATTATTAACTTTTATGTAATAAGTAAATAGTGATGTGAAAAATATTATATTATGTCATTTAGAGACTGAAAATGATGCATTTAGAGGGATTAAGGGCGATGCATATTGTACACACGTGTCACGCCCAGTTAATGTATTGATTTATTATTTTTAATTTGGTAATTCGAATGGAATTTTTGACTGCGTTGGTGATCCAAAATGGGTCGAAATAATCCAGAAAAGGTACCTGGGGGTTATAGTTGGGTTTCAACATAGAATTCCTTACGTACTTTTACCCTTAGGGACGAACCCTAATAAAAAAATTAATGGTTGAAAGGACTTATCAGTGGGTTAGTGGCGTAGATGGAAACTGCCTCTAACCTCTGATTAGTGGGATTAAGGGAGAGAATAAGAGATAAGAGGTAGAGGGGAGAGGAAGGAAGGAAGGAAGAGAGAAAATAAGTGGAAGAAGGCTTTGAGAAGAATGAGAAGTCATTTTCGAAATAAAATCAACAAGAGCATGAAGATTTTCATATAATCATCCATCAAGGAAAGTGTTTACTTGATTTAAATTTGCACATTGAACTTTAATTATGTTCATAGTTAGTTGAATTTGAATCTAAAATTCCAAATGCCTCATTGAGATAATTAAGCGTATTAAATTATGATCTAACAATATTAATTCGATTGAAGGTTAATATGAATGAATTAAGTGATTTGAATGTATAAGTATTCAATGAAAGGGGATGAACATAGATGTGTGTTTTAGAATGATGGGTAAAAAATAGTATTGTTCTTATAATGGGTGAATTGAATCAATAAAAAGAACCTTTGGTAAATTAATATTGGATTCGGGTTTAGATCGTGTTTACAATGCACCTAGGTATATATATATATATATTGGATCATAATTGGTTGTTTTGGGAGTCCTAAGACCTCCATTGATGTACACGAGTGACTTCCTTAGTAAAGTTTGGATCCTGATGTAGTGATAGTCACCTTAGACCATCCAAGCATCATCCAACTCCAAATTGACATTACAGCGATAGATCAAGGCTCAAACGTGATCATTCCAATCAATACATTATTTAAATATGAAATCCTATTAAAATACAAGCTCCGGGCCAAGCGACTGAGGTCCCAGACTCCAGATACAACCTGTAAAAGAGGGTTTGGTTCCATTCTGAGTACTAATGCCCTAGCCCACGGAAATACCTTTATCTCCTCAAAGACATCTGCAAAGGTTCCTGTGGGGCTTACACTGGTCCCCAAGACCTTAGTCTATAAGATTTTGAGGCAAATATAATTATGTCCCACCTTAGGAAAAAAATCCAAAGATCTGGTACAACATTGTGATAAATGTTAGAGGTTCACCTTCATTCCAAAGTATCTAATAAATAGAATGGACCGAACAATTAGTCCATTACCATTTTCTTAGTGGGGTGGATTTCGTAGGGCCTCTATCTGTCGACAGTGGTCAGAATAAATTTTATAATGTCGCAATTGATTATGTCATGAAGTGGGATGAAGTTCATCCCTTAGCCATCGTCATAAAGAAGAAAATCACCAACTTCATTTGAAATGGCATCATCTGTGTGTTTGGATTACCTATAGTCATTAACTTTGACAATGACAAATAATTTGACAGTCCATCCTTTAGGTAATTTTTCTGAGGCTATGGTATTATAAAACACTAGTCATCCCCAAGATATCCTCAGGTCAACGGACAAGTTGATCTAACCAACTGCACCATCTTCCACACTTTAAATAATAAGTTAGAGAAAACCAAGAGTCAGTGGGATGAGGAATTTCTAAGCATCTTATGTCCATATTGAACAACAATCAAAGGTCCAACATGATAAAACTCATTCTGATTAGCTTTTGGAACAAATGAATTATCCCAATTGTGATCAGGATACCAATACAGCAAGTGTATCAGTTCGAGCTAAATCCTATTGATGAGGGGCTTAAGATGTCCTTAGATAAACTAGAATAGAGACAAGAAGTTTCACTGATAAGGATGGTCACTTTCAAGCAAAGAGAAACCTCTTCAAAAAATGTTTACCACTAGAATTTAAAACAGGGTTTGGTCTTGACTGAAGCCACCATTGCTACTACAAATCCAATTTAACGAAAATTAGGCCCAAATTAGAAAAAATCTTTTGTAGTATCCAAGATAGAAAGTCTATGATGTTATTATTTGAATAATATAGAGGGATATTAAGGTCCTCACCCTTGGAATATAGAACATCTCAAGAAATCTGTCCTATGATGTACTTCATTGATTAAAATGAAATAAAAAAATCTTATTTTCTACCTAATATTCTCAATACATTGTTTAATATGAGCTATAATTCCTCAATCCTTAGATCCTAAGGTTTGAGGACCCAATATAAGTTACAAGGCTTCAATCATTAGATCCAGTTTAAACTAAGTTCTAATAACCCAATACGAGTTGTAAGGATTCCATCATTGGCTCTTGATAAAAAAAATGAGGTTTAAACGACCTTAAACGTACGACCCTATTGGTTGTAAGGAATTCATCCTCAGATCCTAAGTCTCTAAGTTATTAAACTACCCAACAAGAGATTCGAGGCAATCACCATTGTCTTGAATAAACAGTTTAGGGTCTAATGTCAATAAGGCTTTCATCCTTGATTCCACCAAAGTTGTTTAAGGTCTAAGGACCCAAAATGGTTAACCCAAAGGACCTATTTTGTACCTAAAATATGTTTTCAAATGCACAAAAGTATACAAAAACTTATAAACCAACTCTAAAAACTTTTTAACCCCTTATTTAAGGGACTGAATCCTTAAAAGATAAAAAAAAACAAATCCTTTAAAAGAACACGATTGAAAAATCTTAGACATACAAAAAACTTGCACTCTAAATAAATTTAAGTCTAAGTGTTTATGTTCAAAAAAATTCAGACTTTAATATTTTAAAAAGAAAAAGATTCAAAGTCCCAAACTTCTAAGGATTTCATCTTTAGTTAATATTGTTCACAGGTTCATAGGTCTTAGGACCCATTGTGTAAATTCAAATTTTATACCACAAGGACTTCATCCTAATGAAATACAGTTTAAAGGTCTTAAGATTCTTGGTGGAATTTTAGATAATAAACTTCTAAGGCTTTCATCCTTAGTTAATTAAGTTCAAATGTCTTATGACCAATTGTTAAACTTCAAATAATAAACTTCTACGAATTTCATGCTTAATTTGTTAAGTTCGAGGGCCTTAAGACACTTCGTAAGACTTCATATAATAAACTTCTAAGGATTTTATCCAATATTAGTTAAGTTCAGAGGTCGCAAGACGTATTGTGGAACTTCAAATTTTCTAGCACAAGGCTTTGATCCTATTGGACTATAATTCAAAGGTCATATGAACCATTGTGGAACATAAAATAATAATCATCTAAGGATTTCATCCTTAGTGAGATAAGTCCATTAGTCTTTTAGTCCTTGGTGGAACTTCATATAATAAACTTCTAAAGATTTCATCCTTAGTTCGAAGGTTATCGGACCCTTAGTGGAAGATTGGGTTACAGATTTTTAAGGCTTTCGTCCTTAGAATAAATAAGTTTTAGAGGTCTTACGGACCTTCATGGAATGACTTTTTAAGAACTGAGTAGGTCCTTTCCCTTAATTATCTCACTTTTTAGGGGGTGGTGGTCCGGATAAGTGTTTATGTACAAAAATTTTGAGATACTCTGTCTTGAAAAAGTGCAAGTTATAAATTGCTAAAACTTTTTTTATTCTGAGGTCATGTGTCCCATAACAGAACCTCGATTTTGACTTCAAAGGCCTCCACATTTATGTATCAAAGTCTGTAGGCCCTCGGATCTACTCTAGGAGAGATAATATGCAGTTTTATTGCTTTACCAAGTAATCTTGGGGACTAAAGGGAATACTACCTTAGATAAACACAATCACAAGCAAAAAAATCTTGACAAACCAAAGAAAAAGAAATAATTGTGAAACACAGGTAAAAAAAATCCAAAATAGAGCCATTTCCATTAAAGATAGAAGAGTTATGGGTATAACATCCAAATGGCCCTTGTCTAGAATAAAAGAAAACATTTTAAATGTTTTCTCAAGATGGGAAATCACATCGATTTCCTTTATAGAGATATTAGGTTTTGTTACTAGGGTCTTGGCACAGTTAGAGGAGAAAAAACTTCATTGCTTGGCATAGTCAAAGGATAAAGGGCTTATTTTTTAATCTCTCCTTTCTTAGCTTCCAAATTAGAGACATTAAAAACTTTACCCACAGTGCTGCTCTTACCATCAGAACAATATTAAGTAGAATGGGGCTACTCAAGAAAAGAGACCTGAAACATTGACCTCCGAGAAAATCATATGGATATTGGCCTTATAGGCTTCAAAGTCTTAAGAACACTTATGGAAAAGAAATTTTTGATAGGCCTCAGAATAGAGATATGCATCTATTTGACAATTCACTATAGAGTCAATCCTCCCTTGAAGCTTTCCATATTTTACTTAAATTTTGGAATTCTATTCACGTTACTTAGACCTTAATCATGATGAGGTCTTTTGCAGCTTTGAGGTCCAAAATAGGTTGCTTCAGGAGGTCAATGTCCTCATCTGAATAGAGAAATTTGTCAATATCTCATCTGTTGATGTAAAAAACTAGACTTGATCTAATTATTTAATCACAGATAAAAATAAAAGAAATGAGACAAGAGATTTTTAAAGTGGTTCAGCCTTATGAAATTGACCTACATCCACTGTTTGTGTATTGCCAAAATTTGCCTTAATCTCGATGATGATTACAAGAGATCCATTACCCCCTTGTGGGGGGTGTTACAATGTATTTGTTGACTTGTGGCTATCAGTATGAATAGACGAGATGCCATTGTTTAATAGACATATACATCTTTACAATAAGAATGTTAATTAAATTCAATGTTCATTGAATGCGCAATCGTCGCTTGATCTTCCTATCCAGATGCTCTCCACTCTGAGTAGCTCGGCAGGCTGTGTTGCTCGGTACGCCTTATAGCTCAGTGAGCATATGTATTTTCAACATAAGATTCTACGTGTCATTATATAATTTGTCCACGTCGGCTGCCTAATTTTCGTATCAACAGAAGCTCCCAATGTTTCACAGTTGAGTTTTGATATGAGAGTGTGGAATATTTTACTCGAAAGTTGCTTGAGCACCTTTGTACGTCTTGGTTACTTACAGATCTCCAACACATAGGATTTTTACCCCTAGTCTCATCATTTGAGTGCGAAATGGAAAATTTGTAAATATTTTGAATATGCGCCAAACGCTTGGGTATTTGCGTCTTTTTCATTATTTAACCACCGAAAACGAAATCGTCTTTTCTAGTAATCATTTCTTTTCCTATTTCCTGATGCAAGGCATTTAAAAGTGATACAAAAAGAATCGTCATCTACTTTTTACTTCCAGATTTCTAAACTCTGTGTTTTCTCACTCTGTTTTTTAAACAATCATTCTTTCCATCGTCTGCCTTAGCATATTTCTCAATTTTCTATAAGAATTTCTTCCTTCTTTTTTCTTTGCTTTAATCATCATGATTGATCTTGTCGAATCTTTGGATAAATTTTGAGCCAATTTTCCAACTCCCTCTTGGGTTATTCAAGAAGAACCTCCTTCTCCATCTGATTTATTTTCTTTGGTTGAGGGACACTGGGTTCCTTCACTTTTCATAGCTGAATGTGGCTTTTCTTTTCTGCCTAATCCCCTATGTTTTGAGTTTTGCCAATATTTCGATATTGTTCCTGCAAGGGTATCTCCAAACACATGGAGGGTAGTTAATGGCGTGCATAGGTTAAACCAAGTTCATATGACTCATTTAGGGATCCCTGAGATTATATTTTGTTATAAATGGGTTACCAGTGATACTACATTTTATTTAAAACTAGGTTTTCCAATAGAGCTTTAGTGGTCAATCTTTCCGATGCCAACTATTTTGACCATAGGGTTGTGCTGAAAAATTAGCTACACCCCCCACTAAATGGAAATGATGTGTACCAAGGTCCCAGATGTCCACTTTATGGCAATGCGATAGGTTGTTTTTACTTTTATCAATATAGCTTTGTTTATATTTGATGAAATGCATCACTGATATTCATTTCACTTTTTGCAGTTGATAACAAAAGAAAGCCCCCAAAAGAAAGCGACATTAATATAAAATATTTGAAACTTATATGGGGCTTGCACCAATCAATTACTGGGGAGCACGTTAGAGTTTCTTCCTATTTACTGAGATACAAAATTACCACCTCTTCTTTCATTGCGCGTCCTCTTGCCCCACCTGTGGTAATTGATCTTGATCAAGTACCAGCATCTCAAACAAGTGCCAAAGAACCTTCCTCTGATTTGGGTGCATCTATTGCTGATTTGATGACGAGGAAGAGGAGAATTCATGAATTCTTCACCAAGGATGCTCCTGGCGCTGATGGGGTAAAGAAAAGAAAAGGGCAATTTCACCTGTCAAGGAAGTTGGCAGGTATTGCACGAGAAGAGGCAGCATCTTTGATTGAAGATGCTCCTTTAAGAAGATTAAGGAGTGGTCTTGCAGAAAGGCCTCTAGAAACTGATGCGTGACCTTCTGATATTGGGGGGTCCTTCCTCGGGCACTAGCACTCCAGCTTTTATTACCCCGAGTTCAGCTAGGGGTTGGATCAAGTCTTGGACCATTCCGGAGTGTCGAGCTATTGGGGGTTCCCTTCCATGGGAGAAGGTCATTGATTTAGCGGCTCAACACATCACGTTAGTAAGTATCATCATTCCTAACACTTCTTTCCATATAATGTATTCACATTCTAATTTTAGCTTCTCTTCTTTTTTCCAATTTATGACATGCTTTAATAGTATCCTGGAGAGAGATGAGGCTATCAAGGCTTCAACCTCATCCAGCGGGATTAAAGAAGGTTTTGCTGGGTTGTCTCAATCCTTGAAGGACGCCCGAAAAAAATACTATAAAGATAATGCTTCTCGGGAAAAGAAGCTTTTATTTGCAGAGTCAACTCGTTACCACGCTATAAATGCCTCCAAGGAATTGGAGGAAAAATTGAGGGTCGCCATTTCTAGCAAGAAAGAAACTGATGGAAAGCTTGAAGAGGCTGAACGGCGTAAGAAAGACCTTGAGGAGAAGGTGAGGCTTGCCGAGGAACGTGCTTCTACTGAGAAGACAAAGAGAAAGGCCACGGTGAAGAAATCATTCAACCCTGGTTGGGGATAAGGGGTGGAATAGAGCCTTAACCTCGATTACTTGCCAGATGGAGTATGCAAGTCTGAAGTACTTCAGGGATGGATGGGTCGCAGCATTAAAAGAGTTGAGTGTTGCGAACGATTCTGAGTTATTTCAGAGACACACTCATGGCTCTCCTCCTACTATTGACGAAGAAGAAGAAGATGAAGCTACATATGATGAGTCTTCCTTGATGATAGTAGAACAAATCCCTGTTACTACTACTCCTCATCCCTTCGATCCAGTTCGGCAAGCATCAACATCTATCGAGCAACAACAAATGCCTCCCGAGTAACCAACTCCTCCGTCCAGACCTGGTGATTGTGTTGTAGGAAATAAGGAGAAGGTGTAGCATTGCTCGGCTCTTTATTTATGTTGGTCTTCTACTTTTTCCTTTCTTTCTTGTAACTTTGGTTGTACTTTCTCCTCTTATAATCAATAAAATGAGTTGTTGTTGTCTAATCTGAATCTCTCCTTGACTTTCTCTTGTCTGTATCATTGTTGATATGTTTTTATATTTCCTTGCTAGTTTGTTGCCAGGATGGAACTTTTATAACCTCATGACACAAAGTTGATGAAAAAATGTAATGATTATTTCAAGGCGAGTCATGCAGATTTTACTGAGGCCCAAATAATTGATATCCTTGGATCCGATTCTTTCGAGCAAATAGTGATGCATACCAATACTTGAAGTGTTTGCTTGATCATGCAGTATCTAATAATGTGGCTTATTATGAAATGATAGAATACCTTCAAGGGATGATCGAGGAACTCCAACTTCAACAAAAAGAGACCACTGCACTCTTGCACAAAGGTTATAAGAAAAAATACCAACAATTGAGTGCTGACAGAGGCTATGACAAGTACATTTCGGCCCATGAGAAAAAGGAAAGTGTTCTGAAACTTGAGATTGAAGAGCATAGAGACATTGCCAAGCTGCTAGAGCAAGAGAATATTGCGTTGCAAGAGGAATTGAAGCAACTCAAATCTGCTACCTCCTCTTCTTCGGAAGCCTTAGTTCAAGTTAACGATGAAGGTTTTACCTTTCTGGAGGTCAAAAATGCTGCCTTTCTAGTAAAGCTGGAGGATTCAATATAAACTAGAGCTACATCCTCCTCGTGGGGTAGAACTAGAGCTGTTCGAAGAAGTGTCGAAGAGGCTCGCACCGATTAAGCCTTAGTGAATCAGGTTGTCCAGTTGAAAGAAAAAAATCAAGCCTTGGCTGAAATGTCTCAAAAGATTCAGACTTTTACTAACCAACTCTCCGCACAGAGCTCCGTACTGGAAAGTAAAGAAATTTTGGTGAAGAAACTCCACAAGAAGATTAAGCGATTGACCTATCAATTTCACAAGCAGCCTGGGGAAGTTTGGATGGCAGGGTAAAATGAAGCTCTATGTCATCTCAATGCTCGACTGTAAAAATCGAATAACGAGGGATACAAGTAGGGATGGTTGAATGCTTTATGCCTGATGAAAGTTGATCGAGGACTATCCTTGTGGGATTAGTGTGAGCCTGGATTACTTGACTTTCCTATTCCTCCCTTTAAACTCAATGTCAACTGGATTCTAGCTCGTGCTATTCCTCGGTGTTTGATCTCCAGATATCTTGGTGATTACCAACTTCATTCATATTTTGAGATATCACGTCCTTAACATTTGATTGATCGACCATGTTTGAGCAATGCGAGAATGCTGCAAGACATGAATTTTACCAATTCCCCTTGTTCATTAGACGATTCTCCAGCCGGGATGGAACATGTCTCAAAATCAGAGGGAAAGAAACCCATAGAATATGCAATTTGTACTTAATGAATCAAGAATTAATGTTTATGTAATCTGCTTGCGTTTAATAAAGAACAATTAATTTTTGTGAAATTTTATTTCCTTGGAAATACTTTGTGAGATGATGTTTTTTGCTATTTGCTGAAGAATGTATATATATATAGAGAGAGAGTTACAATTTGTCCTGTTTTGCCTAAACAATGGAGCTTGCCCCATTTACTGCCTAGTTGTAGTGACTTGTCACCCATTAGTGCCTAAGCAATGGAATAATTATCATCTGATGTTCCTGCTTAGTTGTAGTAATCGTGTCAGGATTACCTTGGTGCCTAGACAGTGGATGCCCCATGAGTTCACCCATCTTCTTGTCTAGTTTGGGATGTCTCTTGAGATCATCCGTGATCAAATAGGCTTTGCCTTGTATGATTGTTATGCCAACTTTATTGGTTAATTTTATTGGTGCCGACCAACCTTAGTTAGTGGTTGCTGCTACCGACCAACCGGAGTTGGTGGTGATTGTTGAATGCCGACCAACCTTAGTTGGTGGTTGCTGCTGCCGACCAATCAGAGTTGGTGTAGTGTGTAGCACTAATACTCCAACTAAAATTGAAACAAAAAGGAATATGGAAAACCAACATTTTTTTTCATTGAAAGAGAAAAGTGTACATGTAAATCTGTTCTACTGGTAATACTTGCGCAGATGCTTCGCATTCCACGTATTTTTGAATTCTTCTCCCTCTAAGGTTTCTATTCTATAAGTCCTAGGGCGGACAATTGTAGTTACTCGGTAGGGGCCATGCTAGTTGGCTTCAATCTTATTTTGTGTAACACCCCTCCCGCCCGGGGAGAGCGAACGGAGCCCTACTCATCGATAAAACTATCCAATTCCTTAATATAACAAGGTATAGAGCATCTAAATCCCATAATACAAAGAGAACTACAAATCTCAATATCTTCAAATAAATACCAAGTCTCTCGAATTAATTACAAAAATCTAACTATCTCGAAAACAAATAAATCTCCAAATGCTTTATACAACAACAAAAAAATACAATCTTCTCAACTTATATTAAAAATATTTCCAAAATAATCCACGCTAAAATCATCCCAATTGGTCCATAGCACTCAAATCCGTGCTCACCTGCCAACTAAGAGAAAGATGGGGAAGTACACAATACGACAGGAAAGATGCTCAACAATAATATGTTAGCGATGAATAAAGCGCAAAAATACGAATACTCAAATCAAATGTGAATCTCAATAGCATTTATCAATAAATTTATCAACAACACATTAACCGGGTCACCAGGCCTCACCCCATCCGCATATGCTTTATCAAGACATAGCCCTGAAAGCAGGAATTTTGGCGGGTGCCCAACCTCCGTGCCATATTAAAATCTCATGACAACGTGCTCAACGACAAGATGAATAATACCACACGAATCAAAATAATTTGAACAATTATTTTTTCAGATTTCAATGAATTTAACAATTCAAAATATGAGTTCAATTAACAAGAATTCGACAGAATAAACACTCGCGAGATTTAGGAGCATATTGTGTAAAACCCCATACCTTAAACCACGAAAAAGAACCAACATGAATCATCACATAATTTTAGCCTCAAAATATATTCACACCATCACGTTCTTCTCGCGAAAATAATCAAATCTCGTTCTAGCCCAAACTCGAGAAAACACCAAATAAGCCTTATAATCTAAGGTTGAAATCTTTGAATAATTTTGGGGCTATGGTTTGTATATGAAAGGGAGTAATTTCAAAGAGCTCTTCTGGTTGAAAAGTTTGAGAAAAAGTGATTTGAAAAGCCAAGCCACGAATTTGTTGATATATAAAGGATTAAGAGTTTGATTAAGAAAAGAGTTCTAATCAGATACAAACACTAAAAAATTTATTCCGGACGATCGGACCGTTGGAATTGGATAAAATTTTTCAGAGAATTAGATGAAGACGAGAGGAAGCTACAGAAAAAAATTCAGCTCGATTGGACCGTTCAATATTTTTAAATATATTTTTTTTACTAGAGAGTTTTATGTTTTGAGAATTCTTCTGTATAATAAAAATCCAATTAAAACTCCATTTTAATTCAGATTTCGAAACTGTTTGAAATTCTCGCCTTTAAAAATAATAACCAACATATTTGAGCAATAAAAATAATTTTATCTCAAAATTTATTTTTCCTCTTAATTTCGAAAATACCCCCAAAATTACGCAGGTTATTACACTTCCCCACTAACAATGGAATTTCACCCTCGAAATTCGTCGAATGCCTAACTCTAAAAAATCAGGTCAACAATCTCCAAAAATAAACTCGACACCAAAAATAAATTCCTCACATCTAATCTAGATGCCTAACGCGAAACGATTCTCTAAAAATTTCAATCTCCAAATTCGCGCCACAAAAACGCAACAAACCCAAAACCCAAGACCCGAGGTTGGTCGTATACCTAAGCTCTGATACCATTATGTAACACCCCGCCCGCCTGGGGAGAGCGAACGGAGCTCTACTCATCGATAAAACTATCCAATTCCATAATATAACAAGGTATAGAGCATCTAAATCCCATAATACAAAGAGAACTACAAATCTCAATCCCTTCAAATAAATACCAAGTCTCTCGAATTAATTACAACAATCTAACTATCTCGAAAACAAATAAATCTCCAAATGCTCTATACAACAACAAAAAAATACAATCTTCTCAACTTATATTAAAAATCTTCCTAAAATAATCCACGCTAAAATCATCCCAATTGGTCCATAGCACTCAAATCCGTGCTCACCTGCCAACTAAGAAAAAGATGGGGAAGTACACAATACGACAGAAAAGATGCTCAACAATAATATGTTAGCGATGAATAAAGCGCAACAATACGAATACGAATATGAATACTCAAATCAAATGCGAATCTCAATAGCATTATCAACAACACATTAACCGGGTCACCAGGCCTCACCCCATCCGCATATGCTTTATCAAGACATAGCCCTGGAAGCAGGAATTTTGGCGGGTGCCCAACCTCCGTGCCATATTAAAATATCATGACAACGTGGTCAACGACAAGATGAATAATACCACACGAATCAAAATAATTCCAACAATTATTTTTTCAGATTTCAATGAATTTAACAATTCAAAATATGACTTCAATTGACAAGAATTTGACGGAATAAACACTCGCGAGATTTAGGAGCATATTGTGTAAAACCCCATACCTTAAACCACCAAAAAGAACCAACATGAATCATCACATAATTTTAGCCTCAAAATCTATTCACACCATCACGTTCTTCTCGCGAAAATAATCAAATCTCGTTCTAGCCCAAACTCGAGAAAACACCAAATAAGCCTTATAATCTAAGGTTGAAATCTTGAATAAGTTTGGGGCTATGGTTTGTATATGAAAGGGAGTAATTTCAAAGAGCTCTTCTGGTTGAAAAGTTTGAGAAAAAGTGATTTGAAAAGCCAAGCCACGAATTTGTTGATATATAAAGGATTAAGAGTTTGATTAAGAAAAGAGTTCTAATCAGATACAAACACTAAATTTTTTTTGTCCGGATGATCGGACCGTTGGAATTGGATGAAAATTTACAGAGAATTGGCTGAAGACGAGAGGAAGTGACAGAAAAAAATTCAGCTCGATCGTACCGTTCAATATTTTTAAATATTTTTTTTTACTATAGAGTTTTATGCTCCGAGGACTCTTAGAGAGTTTTATGTTTTGAGAATTCTTCTATATAATAAAAATCCAATTAAAACTCCATTTTAATTCCGATTTCGAAACTGCTTGAAATTCTCGTCTTTAAAAATAATAACCAACATATTTGAGCAATAAAAATAATTTTATCTCAAAATTTATTTTTCCTCTTAATTTCGAAAATACCCCCAAAATTACGCAGGTTGTTACATTTTGCTTCTGTATAACCTTCTTGAGTACATAATCCCCCTCTTTGAGTTCACATTTCCTCACTCTTTAGTTGTAAAATAGGGTCGTTCTTTGTTGGTAAGCGGCATTCCTGATTGACGCATCTTCTCTAACTTCCTCGAGCATGTCCAGGTCAAAACATCGCATCAAGTCACTTATAGGAGAGTTGAAATTAAGTACTCTATGTGTAGGCAGGCCCAATTCAATGGGAATAACTACTTCACTACTAAAGGCTAGCATGTAAGGCGATTCCCTAGTGGTTATTCGGGGTGTTGTGCGATATGCCTAAAGCACGAAATATAGCTCATTAATCTAGTTCCCTTCTGCATCGTCCAGTCGTTTCTTCAAGCCGTTCAGCAGAGTCCTGTTATCGATAGAGGTACGACCAAGTCTCTATTGCACATAGAAAATGGCCAGGGGAGGTAATGGGTGATATAAATGCCTAGGGGGTTCTTCGGACAGAAGAGAAACGTTGGCACTTATCGCATTTCTTTGCATAGGCTGTGTAGTCAGCTCTCATCGTCGGCCAATAATATCCCTGCGTCGTTAACCTTTGTAGAAGAGTCTATCCTTCCACATGAGCTCCACAAGAGCCTTCATGAACCTCTTCAATCAGGTATTTAAGTTTCGAGGGATGCACACATCTTTATAGACCTGCGATGATACCCCTTCTGTACAAAACTCCATTATTTAGTACATATCAAGCAGCTTTTAACTTCAGCCTCTTGGCTTCAAGTTGGTCAGTTGGCACAACCCCTTCCTCAATGTATGCCCTAATGGGATCCATCAAGGATGGCCCCAAATCTACGGTAATGAATTTCACTATTAAATCTTCATCTATGCTCCGCTCTGCCAATATCTCGATAGGAATCATTCTTTGTAGCTCAGTGCGAGTAGATGAGGCTAATCGAACTAATGCATTAGCCCTCGCATTCTCCAATCTTGGTATCCTGACCAACTGAACTGCAGTAAAGGTGGACACAATCTCCATAGCTCTGGCATTATATCTTTATATAAAATCTCCTTTCGCTGCATACAACCCCAGAATCTGATGTACAATTAATTGTGAATCGCTAAACACGGTGGCTTGCTCTGCGTGCATTATTTTTGCTAAAATGAGAACCACAATCATCTATATAATAAAGGAGGAGGGCTTTTTTGGTGTCCTCCAACTAACGGTTCAGATTACATTTTGGAAGGTTTGGTCTTTATCAACTGATGGTTGTGATTGATTTTGGGGCGCTTGAATCTAATCGCTTGAAATGGTGTTATTTGGCTGAGCTTAAAGGATAATATTGTAATTTGTATTAGGATAATCACAAGGCTCGAGAACACCCCGAACGGCAGAGCACAAGGCTCAATGTTGTCCTTTAAACTTACATTTGAAAAGGCTCAAGAATGCACCCACGTTTGAAAAGTGTGCATAATGGCAGAGGGGCATTATCTCTCTCTCCTTCCCTCTTCTCCTGTTTGTTCATCTCACATCTCTCACTCTCTCATCATAACAAAAGACCCAACATAATTTTATCCTTTTTACTCGCCGGGGTCTGGGAACGAGAACCCATATTCGCCGCCATGGAATCTCGAGTTCGTGTAGCCGCCGGCATCTACACGAGAACACATAATTTTATCCTTTTTCCTTTGTTGGAATTATCTGTGGTGAGTATTTTTTTGTTTCTCACTATTTATCACAGATCTGGGTTCCTAATATAGTCTCTAGAACTTTTTGTTGCCTTAGACCTCTGTAGATTGAATGACTTTGTAGAATGGACATTAAAAATGCAAAAAGGAAAGAGTGATGAAACAGAGGGTGGTTTTACAGAGCTGTTGTAAATAATGTGCTTATTGATGAAACAGAGGGTGAAGACACGCGGGAATCGCGAGTTTAATTCGTGTGGGTTATGGTTTTGGGGTTTTGGTTGTTGAAGAAACAGAGGGTGAAGATGCGATGTTCGATTTTATAATGGCGGTGACCTTGGGCGGTAACTTTTTTTGTTTTCTCCCCCATTCTCCAAACACCATGATGTACCATCCCTCATTCCTCCAACTGTGAGGTATGTTTTGAACTCAGTAATTATTTTTTATTTTCTCCCCCGCAACACAGATTTCTTATGTCTATGGCTTCTTTCGTTTCAGTGATTCCAAACTTGGGGTTTCTTATTGCCGGTATTGAAGTGGGCGATGAGGCCACAGTAACCAGTGGTGCAATGGCTCCAGTCAATTTGGGAGTTGAAACACACAAAGAATCGTGTTTTCCGAAACCGAAGCGACTTGATGCTTTTTTATTTCTTTTTTCCAATCATTTTAGCATTTTGTTTTCTTTTATTTTTTGGATCGACCGTTTGTTAACTAATGAGTATTTTCTTCATTTGGTCTGGAGAATTTGATTTTAACTTCTCTTTATTTTTAACACCAATAGTTCACAATATCATACCACCGATATATTATCTGTGCTTTTAGAAACAACCACGGTTGAAGATGACCTTATTACCATATAGAAATGTTTGATTTTTTTTTTCATAAACGCTTTTACTGGACATAAGAAACATTCATCATAATTTTTTTTTAATAGGATCATAATAAGATTAATTCCATTTTTTTTATTTTATTTTCATAATCTATGATTATTTCGTTGTTGTTTTTTATTTTCAATTGTTTTTGCAGCTCCTTTATATGGAAGTTCAGGAAATACATTCAGTTGTCTTAGCAGTGCATTTTTTTTGGATCTTTAACGAACCATCTATATTTATTTGTCATAATGTATATTTTTGTAGCCACTACTATCTAAGATATGTTTCAAATGGGGGTTTGTCCTGTTATTCATTCACATCTTTGCAAAACCCATCTGAACAAAAACCAATGGATCTACACAAAATCACATCAAAAGCAAAAACTCAAGGAATAATCTGAACTAAACCCATCCATTTTATTAGTTAACACTTTTTCGTAAAGAACCTGAATGTCAAAAGTGAAGCATCAAAATTTCATTACCAAAAAGTTTTGTTCTTCTCTCAATATATACCTATTTGTTACTGATTTTGAGTGAAATGGATGTAGATTCATTATTCTATGTACTCATATGCATCTTTCATGTTTTCACTCTTTAGAACTGATAGCTGGACAATGCAAATGAGTTTGTGTGATTTTAAAGGAATCCTGTGAAATGGGGAGTTGGGGTGATTTGGAATTTTTCTTTTCATGTTGTGCTAAATCACACTATCTGAAATGTTTTGATTTTAGGCTTCTCATTTTGAAATTTATTTTAATAATTTGGGTTTTTGCGATTCTTGAGCCTGGTTTTGTTTTGTATATTAGCTTTATGTGATTTAAAAAAATTGTGATTCAATTTGGTATGTAAGAGTAATGGGCTTATATTTTTTTTTTTGGTTCCAGGTTTCATTTTTTAACACTTACATTTGACTTTTTTTTTAAATTTTTTTTGCTGTTATTGCTAAAGAAAGGTGTGAATCGTGATATCTACCTTTTGTCGTATGTATTTACTGATATAGCTTTGATACAGATTAATTTTTTTGTTTTTATAGCTTTGCTATAGATTAAACTTTTTTCCCTAAGTTTTGTACTTGCCGTCAGATATATTTGTATTTGATAAGTTTTTTGTACATGAATTTTTGTTCTTTGTACATGTTTTATTATGGACTGTGTGATCAACATAGCTAGCTCAGCTCTAATATTATTAGTGGGTGGGTGGCTCGAGAAGTCTGATCACTCCAACTCCAACATACACACTTTCTCTTCTCTTTCTTGGACTTTTTGTCAACGACAGATAACACATACTCACACCGACACAAGGTGGCCCCATCGTCGTTTACACATATTCAAAAGTGTCGTGGTAGACTTACCGACTCATGCCTCCAGATTCCAAACCGAAGGCTCCTTTCTTATTTGTTTTTTTGTTTAAAAAACTGTTTTGTTTTATTAAATTTTTTTTTTATATAAAAAATGTTTTTTATATAAAAAATGTTTTTTATATTAAAAACGTTTTTTATATTAAAAACGTTTTTTTTTAGTTAAAAAATAAATAAATAGTGTTTTATGTTTTTTATATAAAAAAAATAAAAAGTGTTAAATAAAAAAAATAAAGAACATGAACATAATGAAATTAAAATAACTCGAATCCGATCCAATTAAATGTGACAATTTTTTTTACCAAATACGAGCATGACCTAATTAAAACACGACATGACACCACATGATGTAAAAAAAAATTATTTTCCAAAAAGTCACTACATAAAAACACTCAACGTATTAAAATCGTAACAATGTCCTAAGTGTACCATGGGATGACCAATAATATTTATATTTTTACTATTGGTGACACGGTAAAAAATTTATTTCGGGAACGAATTTATTGTTGTGCCATCGGTACGAGTATAAAATATCATGAGAAAAAATTTATCATCGTGCCATCGGTATGGGTATAAAATATCATGAGAACAAATTTATCGCCGTGCCATCGGCACGGGTACACCCTAGTATATTTATATTTGGCCTCATTATTAGAGGCTTTAAATTAAAAGAGCAAAGCGTATTCAACATCTAATCCATCAAGGCTTTTAAGAATTATTCCAGCTCCACTTCCTGTTGAACATGAAGAACCATCAACATACAAGTTCCACACAGGTATGCCATTATCAAACCCTTGGTCTGATAAGGTTCCTTGATGGAATATTTGATACTTCCTCTTATCGTTCTCCACTGATGGGTTGTTACTCGATGACGCTTGTTGCTCGTTGTTCGTCCCTTCTGATGAGTCTGCTAATGTTAGTTCATCGGGTACTATCTTCAATGATCCCGTAACATCCTCGAGTTGTTCTGCATTAGGCTCTTGCTGGTTGGAGGTGTCTAGATAAGTGAATTCTGTAATGAAATCGGCCACTGCCTGCACTTTGAGTGCGGACCTCGGCTCATAAACAATATCATACTCACCCGGTTCGACCGTCATGTACATCAATCTTCTGGATTTTTTAGCTTGTGCAAGGACTATCTAAGTGGCATATCAGTGTACACCACTATGGTATGGGTCTGGAAATAAGGTTTCATCCTCCTACTCGCCTCTATTAGGGCTAATGCTCACTTTTCTAGCCTTGGACATCTAATTTCTGCTCCTCAGAATGCTTTGCTGGTGTAGTACATCGATTTTTGCACTCCATCCTCTATTCTTATCAACGCTGACCTGACTGTGCTCTCCAAGAAATCCAGGTATAAGTACAATCTTTCTCCCATCACCGGCCTAGACAACAGTGGAGGTATCCCCGGATACTTCTTTAATTCTTGAAATGCCTGCTCGCACTCATCATTCCACTTAAAAGTCGTTTCGAAGGTCTTGAAGAATGGGAGACATCTGTTTGTTGCTCTTGATACCAACCTATTAGGAGCTGCAACACGGTCGGTGAGCTTTGCACTTTCTTCTTCATAGTTACAGATCGTAATTCTAGCAAATCTTTGATCTTATCTGGATTTTCTTCAATACCTCATTGATTCACAATATACCTGAGGAACATGCCTTCTCACACACCGAATATGCATTTCATCGGGTTCAGCTTCATCTGATATTTTCCCAACTAATCAAAGGTTTGGCTAAGGTCGGCTAGATGCTTAGTGTCTCTCTTGCTTTTAGTTATCATATCGTCGACGTAAACCTCCATGTTTTTGTCAATTTTCTCTGCGAAGACTTTATTCATCAACATCTGGTACGTAGCGCCTGCATTTTTAAATTCGAAAGGCATAACATTATAGCAGTACGTTCCCCTCGGGGTAATAAAATAAGTACTCTCCCTGTCTTCTGGTTTCATCTTAATCGGGTTGTAGCGGGAGTAAGCATCCATGAAGCTCAATAACTCGTGCCCCGCGGTAGCGTCTACCAACTGATCAATTCGGGGAAAGGGAAAATAATCTTTTGGCCAAGCTTTATTGAGACCTATGAAATATACACACATCCTCCATTTGTTATTCTTCTTCTTTACCATCACAACATTGGCTAGCCAGTCAGGATATTTGACATCTTCAATGAAAGAGGACTTTTATAGCTTCTTGACTTCTTCCTGGATTGCATCATTCTTCTGTAGGCTAAATACCCTTCTTGGCTGCTTCACCGGCTTGACCTCATTATTAACATTGAGCTCGTGGCACAGGAAGGTCGGGTCTATCCCTGGAATGTCTCCATGACTCCATGCGAAAGTTTGCTTTCTATGCCATACAAAATGCCACTAGTTCCTACTTTATCAACGGATCTAATGACGCGGTAATTTGAGTTGTTCGCTCTAGTCGTTCATCGTCCAAAATGATGTTCTTCGTAGCTTTGACGAATTGGCCCTTCACTAGATGGGACTCATCCCTAGGGTCCAAAGTCTCAAATTTTGCATCTTCAGACTCATCCACTTGGTAGGTGGTGGTTGTCTTCTTCGCCTCCTCTAGTTCTTCCTGTTTGGTAGATGAATAGTAGCATTCCCAAGCTACTTTCTGGTCGCCTTTCACAACTCCAACCCCAAAATTAGTCGAGAACTTCAAGCACTGGTGTACTGTGGATGGCACAACCTCAAACTTTTTTAATCCTACTCTCCCCATGATTATGTTATAGGTTGATTGGACATTCTTATCCATTACGAAAAATCATACTTTTTCTGTTCTGTAAGTAGGACAAGTGCCAATGAGCATGTCCAACTTGATCGTCCCGAGTGGAAAACCTTTTCTCCTTTAAAATCGAGGAAGGGACTGTGATATGGCTCCAACTGGGCTAACTTCAAATTCAAACCATCAAAACAGTGGTAGAACATGATGTCTGTAGAGCTACCATTGTCCATAAATACATATGAAATCACCACATCCTTCATTCTCATCTTGACCACTAAAGGGTTATCGTGAGGATACAGTACGCCGACAAGATCATTTTTGGAAAAACTGATAACCAATTTGTCCTTGTTCACCTTCCTCGGGCGATCATCTTTGGCCAAGTTAATGCGTTATATATAAGAACAAGCTTGATCCTGATTGAGGTAAGCTTTTTGTTTAGCAGTATGATCTCCTCCTCCTACATCGCCACCTGTAATTACATTACATTCAAATGATCCAAAGTGGATAGAGAATACCTCATGTTTCGGTTGCCTTAGTTTTTTAGGGAGGTCGGGATCATTTACTGGATTATCTTCGTGGTCCCATTTTTTATCATCTCTTAGTCGGCGAGGAGATTCGGACCTTTGTCTTCCTCTTTCTCTAGTCTTCCCAACATTCTGGGGATCAATGAACTTACTTAATTTTCCTCGCCTAATGAGTGCTTCGATCTCATTCTGGAGAGCTATGCAGTGTTTGGCCATGTGGTCGTGATCTCTATGGAACTCGCAATATTTGGACTTATACCTCTTATCGGGGTCTATCCTTAATTTCTCCGACCAAGTTAGCTCCTCGTTGTTCTTGATCTATTTCAGAATATGGTTTATATCCACCTTCAAAGGTGTGTAATTCCCATACTTCTTCAACTTCTCGAATGCCTCCTTGCATTTTTATCGCTTGTCGTTCCCATTACACTTTTAATCCCTCTTCTCCGTTATACCTTCAGCCTTGGTCTCTGCTTTAGTGTTAGGGTTCTTCTTCGCAGCCATGGCCTCTTCGGCGTTCATGATCTTAGCTACTTTTGCCATCAGTTCTGCCATGGATTTAGGGGGATCTTTGGCCAACGTATAATATAACTTGCCAGGTAATAGACCACTCATCAGAGCTGTTATTTCTGTTTTCTCCTCGTAGTCAATAACCTCCTATTTCTCGTTATTAAAACAAGTGATGTAATCCCTGGTACTTTCTCCTGCTTTCTGCCTCACACTCAGTAGGTGTGCTACTCTCTTAACTGGCTTTGCTCCAAAGCAGAAGTTTCCTATGAATAGCTCTGCCAGTTAATGGAAACTAGCAATCTGACCCCGAGGAAGGTTGTTGTACCATATCTGGGTTAATCCAGTGATGGTTCCTGAGAATGGACTGGACCTCATCTCATCGAGAACTATGTAGATGTCAGCAGAAGCCTGGTACTACTCTATGTGGAGCACGGGATCAATTTTTTCATCATATTTGGGTGTCACTACCGGAGCTTTAAACTTTGATTGTGTAGTAAAATCCACTATTGTCTGTACAAAAGGTGATCCTTGGACAAAAGTTCTTTGGAGAGGATTCATGGCCTTAGCCATTTCCCCTAATCAGTCCTCCAATCTTTGAATGGAGCCCTTCCACGCATCAGTCCCAGCCTCGGGTCTATTTTCCCCAGCAATAAAGCACGTTGAATTATCCTCTTGGGATCTTTCATTACGAGTTATTGGGTGTGATTGGGCAGATTATTCCCTTAGATCGGTGGGTATTTTAGAATTCCTTGATGTAATCCTAGGGGGATTTCGATTCCTCCTAGGGCCCAAACGGTCAAAGGGGGAGACTCTGCTCAACCTTTCCAAAGTGCTTGTTTGCTCAGGAGTTAAAGTAATATTTTATCTAAAATTTGTAGCTATTATAGATGAAGTTCGTCCAGGTTGATATGAAGGATCATTGGACCTCTCAGTATGATGAGAGCCACTGCGCCTGGGCTGAGAAACATCAGGGAATAGTGTACATCTGGTTCTTGAGGATGGCAGATGGGTATTTCTCTGGACGCTTTGTTGACCTGACTAGGAAGGTGACCCGTTACGAACAGTTTGAATGAGTAATCACATAGTTTCTTGCATAGCCATTTGCCCTTGGGACAAGTTAGATACAATTCTTGTAAGTTGATTGATAGTTGGGGGAGCAGAGGGATTTGGAGGGCCCCCGGTATTGTTCTGGGCACTGGATTCTGGGATCTCAACCATTAGTAATAAGTTTTTAGTGAAACACGTTACGTATAGTCGTTTCCCACAGACGGTGCCAATCTGTTGATGTAAAAAACTAGACTTGATCTAATTATTTAATCACATATAAAAATAAAAGAAATGAGACAAGAGATTTTTAAAGTGGTTCGGCCTTATGAAATTGACATATGTCCACTATTTGTGTATTGCCGAAATTTTGCCTTAATCTCGATGATGATTACAAGAGATCCATTACCCCCTTATGGGGGGTGTTACAATGTATTTATAGACTTAGGGTTATCAGTATGAATAGATGAGATGCCATTGTTTAATATACATATACATATACATCTGTACAATAAGAATGCTCATTAAATCCAATGTTCATTGAATGCGCAGTCGTCGCTTGATCTTCCTGTCCAAATGCTTTGCACTCTGAGTAGCTCGACAGGTTGTGTAGCTCGGCATGACTTGCAGCTCGGTGAGCATATGTATTTTCCACGTAATATGCTACATGTCTTTATATAATTGGTTCACGTCAGCTGCCTAATTTTAGTATCAACATCATCTAAGATTAAGAAATTCTTCTAGGAGTCCCTTCACCATATCCATATACTTGATCAAGGACCGTACCTTATCCAAAGAACCCAAAGAGTCATAATACAAATAAGAACTATCCATGATGGTCTTCTCATTTAGAAGTCGAGTCTTTTATAAAGATTTATTAAACTTGTCCACTCATTCTCTAGGGCATCCATCTCGACCATTGATCGCAGGCTGCTTGGTTCAGCTCCATCTTAGTTAGGTCCCACTACTCATCCATGGCTAACACTTTTTTCCATGCCCTTTGACCCTCAATGGCATCAGACATAAGGGACTTCGTCAAATATCAGGCCTACAAATATAAGGAAAAAGTGTGAGATAGAGACATGTTGTAGAAAAAGAAATTATAGGAGAAAATAAACAAGTATGAATGTACCATACCATGAATATGGATCAAAGGTTCCCCCCTCAATGAAAACATCATCTTAGAATTATCATTTATGGTCATAAATGTTGATGCCTCTATAGTAGAGTCACATGACTTCCTCCACTCTAAATAAGATGGTTAAGAATATTTATTTTCCTTAGAGAACCCAATCCCTCCTTGTTCACCCTCGTCCAACTAAGTTGATTGCCCATAAGTCTTAGGAGAAACCATATTCTTCAGAGGGTCAACAAAAATAATTTCCCTTTTGATTGGGGATCACTAGATTCTTCCTAAAAAAATTTTATGACCAGGGGATGCAAGTCCACCAACATAGAAGTATCACAATGGGTTACCTTTGAGGTCCATATAAGATTGTTATATCAAGGGCAATACTTTCATATTTGTCTCCAATAATGAGCTTTCATTTGGGTCAGATATCAATTTTGAATATTTTTTCACATAGGGCACCAAAATGTCCATAACTATATTTAACTTGATATGATGTTCGACCTTGGAAATCTTCATTTTTTTCACTTTAGGTGGAACAAATGTTTTCTTATAATGAAGTCAGGTCATCCTCTGCTTCTCACATTCATCTACTTATCCAACATGAATCCAGACTTATTGAGGTCTAAACAAGGAGTTAGTATGGAATTGATAAGAGGACAGGATAATTACTTGGAGAGAAATCAAAGTCTAAGACAATCATCCCCTTCACATAGTCAAGGCCTACCTAATGCTTGGAGGAATATAAGACCATGCTTTAGCCTTATCTTATTCACTATTTGAATCCTCAGGTACCTTAACCAGGATCCTTATAACTATACCATGTGATAACTAACATATCATCATGAGGATAAATAACCCCACTCAGATCCTTTTTGTAAAAAAATAATTGCCAACCTATCTTTGTTGACTTTCCTTGCCCAACTATCACTGGATTAAGTGATATCAATTTGTCTGGAAGTTGGGTGGGGATTGATTTCATTCAGATAAGATTTCCTTTCTGCTAAAGCATCCCCTCCTCCATCATTACCACCTACAATAAAATCGCATCCAAAGGATATCATGTCGACCTCCACTTCTGGTTCAATAGGATTTTTCAACAGATACATGTATTCTTCAAAATCATCATTTCTTACCCTTTTATTGTCATCCCTTGCTCAGAATGGAGATTCATAACTCTTTTGATCATTTTGATTGCCATTCCAATTAATAAACTTCATAAACTTTCCCCATTGAATTAGATTTCCAATATCATTCTTTAGTGCAATGTAGCTTTTGGTATTGTGGCCATAATCCCTGTGGAAATAACTGTACTTGGAATTGTCCCTCTTGTTAGGAGGTGTTTTCAACTTTCCATGCCAATTCAAGTCTCTATTTCCTTTTATCTCCTCCATGATCCGATTCAACTTTGTTAAGAGGGGGATATTTATCATATTTCTTGATCCGATTCAGCTTCTTATCTTTTTAATCCTTCTTAAAGAAGCTAAAATTATTTTTCTAACATTAACCCTTGGTCTCAAGAGCTTCCTTGGCTACCATATCTTCCTCGACATTCATCATTTTTCTAGATTTAGCTATTAGCTCTGTCATAGTTTCGGGTTGATTCTTTGCTAAATCACAGTAAAGATCTTTAGCGAGCAACCCACTCGTAAGTGCTACGATGGCTATTTTTTCCTCATGGTCTACCACCTCTAGATTTTCATTATTAAAACAAGTAATATATTCTCTAGTGCTTTTTCTAGAATTTTGTCGAACGGTCAAGAGATGAGTGACACTATTTATCGACTTAGCCCCAAAGAAAAGTTATCTATGAATAATTTAGTTGATTGATAAAAACTAGAGATTTTACTTCTTGGGAGATTGTTATACCAAATCTGAGTTGGTTCAGTGATGGAACTAGAGAAAGCTCTACATCTTATTTCGTCGAGCACGGAATAGGTTTCGATAGTACCTTAATATTGTTCTATGTGCAAGACTGGATCAGTTTTTCCATCATATTTTGGGTAAACACTGGTGGTTTGAACTTGGAAGATGTGGGGTATTCCATAATTTCCTGGATGAAAGGTGATCCGTTGATGAAACTCATTTGCAATGGATTCTTTGTTTTGGCCATTTCCCCTAGCCGATCTTCCAAAGGTTTCATGGATCCCTTCCAGGAATGCTCCTCTGGTTTAGACTTAGTCAAGATTGATTTAGTAGTTTTTTTGTGATTATGGGCTGAACTCTCCTCCTGAGAGGTCTACTCAGCAAGCACAGAGCCCCTCATACTGGCTTGAGATCTTGTGGAACCTTCACTATATTCGTGATGATGATCTTGCTCCCTATGATGTCATCTGGTTAGTCGGGGGCCTAGGTGATCAAAAGTTGAATCTTGGTTTAGCCTCTCTAATACATTTGGTATTTTTTTAGAAAAAAATCCACCATCATAGTAAATCATTGATCGAAATGAAGAAGTTATGCCAGGACAATACGATCTATCATAAGAAGAATAAGAATTATAACTTCTCTCATGTATAGTTGGAGTTGGTGGCATATCCCTTCTAGAATTGGAGGACTTAGCTTGCGTGGTGTGAGCTAATTTCGTAACAGATTCCTACATGGATTCCTGACCTTTAGCGAGGTTGAGAAGGATTCCTTCTAAATCTGTCATGCTAGGAGGAGTAGATGGAATGATGGTATTGCCCTCATTTTGAGCGCTATTATTAGGATCATTCATTTCTTTAGAAATAAATAAATGAAACAAATGGTAGAGAATGATGATAAAGAAACGTTCCCGCGGATGGCGTCAATCTTTTGATGTCTAAAAATGGGCTAACTCCTAATTTATAATAACATATATAGATAAGATAAGTAACTCAAACCATACACAAAAGAGACAATATTTTTAGAGTGGTTTAGCTGTAAAATAGCCTACGTCAACTGTTATTTTTAATTCATTAGGGTATACAATAACTTAGTATGGTGTGCATATGAGTGATTCGAGTTTTCCCTTGAGCTCAGAGAGCAGTTTATATTTCTAGGGGTGCAAAACCCTAAAGACGGGGTGCCTTTATATTGCCAGGAATTTACATCTGTATATAATAAGTAAAATTCTTGGAATTCGGTGCTAGTTGGCATCCCATCCGAGTAGCTATTGATATTCATGTTGGTTGGCCTTATAGAGTTGGTTGGCATTCCAACCGACTAAGTATCTATGAAGGCGATCAAGTAGGCTAGTTGGACACATTGGAAAACATGTGTACATTCATCATTGGTCCTCGTGGCAGTATAATTTTTACACACAACAATGAATTTGGGTCATATTTAACAAATTGATGTTAGCATTGTGTTTTACTTAAATAATTAAGGAAAATCCCGTTTACTATTTCTTGAGCAGATTAGCAATTTAGGATTTAGGGATGAATTTTAAATCTAGGGTTCTAATTCTTAAATTTTGTAATATACCTCTAAATCCTTATATAAATATAGTAAAATTGTAAGGAGGTAATAGAGTTCAGTTTTATGACGTTTTTATGATAATTTATGGTATTTGGGAGGTACTTAAACCTTAAGATAGATCTTTAATGGTGGCTCTGGACATAAGGGTCTTAACAGGGGCTACAATTTGAAGAACATTATGATTATTGAGAGTTTTGTATTCAAGCCATGTGAATCGTCACAATTTTTGTCCATGTGCTCGGGTCATGCGAATGGCAAGGTTTTATTATCGTGCGCAAGACCAGGGTAGAGTTTTAGAATTTTTTCATCATTGGTGAAAATGGAATGTTGGTTAGAAATAGGAGACTTAGACATTTTAAGCAACTAATATAAGACCTTTACTAAAATATGCAAAATTACTTACACAAAGGATAAAACTTCAATCCTCCTGAGATGTGGGTGACTTGTCTTGTGTATTATGTGCAATATACTAGGTGTCATTACTCATGGGATACGTACGAGAGGGGGTATTTTATGGGGAACGATTCACGACGATTATGTTCGTACCCTGATATGATAGATAAGTTTTACATTATTTATTTTACCTGAGACACTGCGTACTAAAATTCTCATTTTATCTTACGGAGATGTCCACAAGATGATCCTTTCATACAACTTTAGGTTATGGAACTATATGACTGGTGTGAAGTCTTAGTGATTATCCCCCGTAGAAGATTCGATAGTTATTGGTGTGGGACAATCCATAACTATTCCTAGTACATGCGAGTGATCACCCAAGGAGGTAGGAATATTCCTTCATTATATGAGAGCTAGCGAGTAGCCCAATTATGATGTATGTGTTATGGATAGTATTTATGTGGATATAGACTTGAATATAGTTTGTTTTCCCGTGATATATTCATAAACATGAGTTGTATAAAATTTATAATAATATACCCTTTACCTATTAAAATGAATAATACATAATCATGGGGTTCAATTGGGCTCATGAATAGATGCATGTCATATTTACGTTCTTGGGTTGGGATAACTTAAAAGCAAGTAAAATACTAGATAAACATGCTTAATAATACTGTAGACCCAAAATCCATTATATTCTTATACTTCATAGACTTGTTGTTAACGTTGTTAAATTATTATTTTTTTAAGATATAGGTTGCCGATGCAGCCTCACCCCTGATCCAGTCTTATTCTACTTCCAGTTGCTGATCAAATGAGATGTAAGTGTCGATCTCGCATTATCATTTATTTATTACAATTTATTTATCTAGGGTATTGGGATTATATTTGTCACTATTGAATCGGTTTTATTAATATTGTTGGTATGGAGTGTTATCATGATCCAACTATAGTATGTGAATCTATTACTGTTAGTGTATTTGGTATCAGAGTCATTGTGGTTCATCACTATTATATTCAGTTGTTTATATTATGCATTTAGTTTATTTCTAGACATTCTTAAAATGATACCAAAATTTTTAGACTCGTATATTATATATTTTAGATAGGTCAATCTACACTAGATTTTATGGAGTCTCATAGTTGGTATCAGAGCATTCCATGTTTTATTGTCCTAGGGATCGTGAGTGCAACCATCACTTTTCGAGTAGCATTCTTTAATACATTATCGATTGTCATCTATATTTTTTACTTTATATTTACAAGTCTCCTTATTTGATTTTATATACTATCTTTCAGATGGTGAAAACACAACACTGACAAGTAGTCCGATAATGACAGCTGCTAGCATTGAGTGTGAGGCAGAAGAAACCCAGCAGTAGCCACAACCCCCCACCACCAAAACATATACATGAACTTGTTATCTCCTAGGCAAACTAGGGCTATTTATCGCACAGACAATTGTTGCGACTATGACAACTATGAAGCAACAAGAATCACCATCGCCACCACCCATGGACGAACTTAAGTCTGCCCAGCCTATTGTATCCTCTTGGAAGAGAGATAGTACCTCACTTGAGAAAAGGAATACGTAATAATTATGTAAATATGTGGAACTTATTGTTGTGTTGTAGTGGAGGCATGACATAGAGCATCATCTAGACTCAGTATCAACATCCAGTGCCAGATGATAGTGAGTTTAAGACTTATAGGAGATAACTTACAGTGGTGGGAGTCTGTTACCACCGTGGATGTCAAAAATATATTGTAATAACATCTAGATCCAGATGCTAGTGAGTTTAAGACTTGTAAGAGATGACCTACAATGGTGGGAGTCTATTATCACTGTGGAGGACCAGGCACAAATAACTATTTGGTAGTTTTGGGAGAAGTTTGAGGGGAAATATTTCTCTCCATCATAGCACGAAGCCTCGAGGGAAAAGTTTATCGATTGAAATAGGAGAACCACACAGTTGTGGAATATGAGAAAGAATTTACTCGACTAATACACTTTGTTCCATAAATGGGGGACTCAGAGAAGAAGAAGATAGAGAGGTTTGTCAGAGGCTTGACGTGTGGGAACATGCGAGTGTTGATGGGAAATTTTCCATGTACTACATACACAAAGATAGTGGATGTCTTATTACGACATTTTTAGGATATATTAGTGAGTTTCTAAGAGATAAAGAACCAAGGAAGGAGAAAGTGGGAAACATCCAAGGGCCAAAAGCAGTTGAGTCAACTAAGTCTTCAAGAGGCAAGGAGGCTCACTATTCCAGCGACGACATATTCAGGGGGATTATCCCCATAATCAATATTTATCCCACATCACTGAACCACTCATGTTCCCATCATTTTATTTACTACGTTTTCTTGGTTTTATTATTAAAAAATATATTTTCAGTATTTTATGTTTAAATTATAATATAGTCATATTCACTGTTATATCATAATTTTATATTTATTTTCTATGGTTTATATTTCACTTACTCCTATTCTATAACTTTTAAGTTTCATGATCATATCGTTAGTGTTGTTAGGTTTAGTTGAGTTTGGGGAATATATTTCATTTAGAAAATAATGTATATCCTTAGTTTTTGTACTTAATTAAGATACATTACGTTTTTTATTTTCTCTTTGCTTATTAGTGACAAAAAAGGGGCGAGATTTTTAGTTTAAGGTGGAAATGATTTTAGTTTAAGGGGAAACATATTTATTCATATCAATTATTTATTATTGCCTCTGTTGTATATTTTAAAATTCATGTGGTGTGCGACATGTGCAGGCGACAGAGGCCGCGAGTACATAATGAACATAAATCATGATTTTGATAACTATCATACATATTGAGTATCAAGATATTATGGGCTAAGTAGAAATTGATGTATAGGATATATTTTTAATATGATCATCTATTTTGGAACGTTTTGATTTATTTATGTCGACTTGTTTTTGTTTTGTGCTGGAATTGGCAAAGGAGGAGATTTGAAAGAACAAAGTTCTCATGTTGTCATAATTTCGGATAGACAAAACATAATATAGATGGGCCACATTAATATAATATCATTGAAATTACCGGATACTATGTCAGTGACATAAAATTTTTTCATCATACACTAAAATACAAGCCACACAATAGTTAGTACAAGTAGAAAAATTAGTTTTTGCAATATAAAATTATTCTAAAGTTGGTGGAATTTTATAAGAATTTTTAAAATAATTTTGAAATTGTTTAAAAGAAGTTATAAAAGGTCTTTTTTAAGTATTTATGTTCATCTATATAAGAGACATATTTAAATGATACTTGAAAATGTCCCTAAAAAGAATAAACTTATAGAGGTTTTATAAAAGCTTAGAATGAACGAAAATACTACTAACCAGTAGACCTCGCGAGGAGTCTGCGTCCAAGCCGTGAGTTTCGACCCCTGCGGATGTGCACATAAAGGGCACGGTCTCATCTATTCCTCCCATGGTCACAGATTAGACACGCATCCTCCTACGATTGGGTATGCAATCTGAGAGATATAATGTGGTTATACTTGAGAGATATTCAAAATTCAATCTGAATGAATGAAGACGTGAAATGTGCACCAATAAAACACCGTATGATATATCTTTGAGGAATTTCCACTACATTTTCTAAACAACACATCATAGACTATCTGGAGATCGTGATAATATAAAAATATATCTATGACTCAAATAAGTTTTATATCGGGTTACATACAAATGGACTCAATTAGAAATTTTGTCCTTACAAATCTCCCTCTTTGACTATTTCGGGACAAAATCCAAACAGTGAATTGCCTAAGTCGAGCGATCAAGTCGTATGACACTTAAATCCAATCCCATAAAACCTAAAATAAAAAATATAGCACAATGACTTGTATATACAGGTCCGACAAGCATGAGCTATCTGAATGTGACGTAGTCTTGAAATCTTGAATCCCTTAAGCATACATGCACACATGAAACAGACAAATAGCATGTGAAGTATGGAGGAACAAATGATATATAATTACCAATATGTAAAACAAATCATTTGTTAGACATGTGATCAATACAATGTGTGCAATATAATATGATACCAATAAAATATGAGCATATGATAAAAAACATGATACCAATTTGTAAAGCCAAAAAGAACATAGGAACTCATCACAAAGAAACTCCCCTACATCACATACATCTCTACCCCCTTTTTGTCTTCAATAGATAATAAGTGAAAAAGATAAAAAAAATCACCAAATATCTAGAATGAAATAATCAATAAAGCATATCTAGATAAACATGGAAAACCATCTAAAAATAATCAGAAGATACCAACTCGCAGCTAGCAAATAGTCACAAAGAATGAATCATCAATCTAATCAAATATATGACTAAACGAATCATTGCAGTATAACAATTAAAGCATAAATAATTACTATCAACTACATGTAAACTGTCTAAATGAACCCAAAAGTACCAAAACAAAATGAAATCATCTCATATATGAATCAGGTATTGAAACAAATAAGGGCTCAAAAACCCAAGCATGGTTATTCGATAGACTATGCCATGGCGTTTGAATGACTTAGGCATGTCATTTGAATGAGGTCTAAAAATAACCCAAAACAGTAAGGTCTCATTTTAAGCACTTAAAAGATCCTTCTAATAACCATATCTGACATATTTATCGCCTTGAAAAATGTGTCATTAGAACCAAACTTTGGACATGTCAGTCGAACAATGTCCAGAAGTTGTTTCAACGACTTCAGCAAACTCTGTATTGCAGTACTAAAAGTGACAAAGTTTTGCCTAGGGAAAAAATTTCATGAAAATAGGTACTAGAGATACGAAAGAGTACTAAAAAACATACTCAAAACAGAAAAATAAAACAAGTAAAAACAATGTGAGTTTCATGCTAACATAGTATCAATCTGCTCAAACATGGACATGGAATGAATGGGTGTGAATTGTAACAAATGAGTCCCGATATGAACACATCAAAGAAATCAAGAATATCTAATTGATAGATAAATATCATCAAACTAAGTTTTATCCATATATAAAGATAAATATATTGAGCTTAATGAACTAAAATAACAGCATGCACACAAATCTGGAATTTTGACGATTCAACAAACAATAGCGTCATGACTCGATTTTTCAACATTAGGATTCGTGGTGCAAACCTGTTGTTATTTTGCATCAAAATTCCCTCATATATACATATTTTTCTTTTTCAATCTCTTTTGAGATTTCAATTTTTTCTCAACTTAGAGAAATTTTATTGGACCCATTATTGGCATACGATTCTTTTTATTGCCTTAAGTTTTTCTTGGGCTCTTTTGAACGGTGACTTTAACGATGAGATTATTATTCTCTCGCAGCCCTACTTTTTCAATTTAAACATTCTAAATACTCATGACAAATGATTCTTACATGCACATCTCCTCCTAAGTCTTATTACGCATAGATGACAAAATTGCAAGTAGAACGTCTCACCAAATTCAAATATGCATGAGAAGTCAAACATTCATATAAACTCATGCATGTGTACAATGATAGAATATATACAAAGTCAAATCCAAATGCAAATCAACTTCGAAATAACCCCATTAGTCAATAATTAAGATCATTCTAAGCATCTATAATTGTGACCAAATGTCCTAAAAAATGGAAACTGAAATTATGGGGGTTCAAGCGCACCAATATTCCATATCAAACAAGAAAACTCACAACGCAGAAAAAAATCGAAAATATTTTTGTGTTTTTCAAAAAATATTTTTGACTCAAAAAATAAAATCTTTTTGTATTTTCTCAAAAATATATAAACCAAAAATCTTTCTGTATTTTCAAAAAAATTTATCAAAACAAAATATTTTTGTACTTTTCAAATAAAACTCAAAATGAAAAACATAATACAAAGAGATACACATGTCATATGACAAACATGAAAACACAATGATCTTTTAGATTTAACATAGGAAGAATCAAGTGCAACAAAACAAGAAATTCCTAAAGCCTCTATGTCCGATTTACTAACCCAAGTAGGCGTGTAACGACACGTGGGGGTTTTGGGGACCCAAACGACTTTATTCTTAAACTTTCTAGGAGCATTTTTAAGGCATAACAATAATACCTAAGGTGACCCTTCCTACCGTAATGAGAACAAGTGTAAACACGGCGAGTAGTGTGATCAAAATGTGGACCTCTCCTAGCGTTCGTAGTTGAATCTCTCACACGATTAGTATTGGCTTTGGGAATCATTGGAGCCTATATCATACTTATCATCCTTGATTTGGACGGTGCCTAAAATCCTATCCAATATTTTTAACCTTGCCTCCAAATCAAACTTCACCTCACTCGAGTCTCTCAATCTCTCCTCAAGCTCACTGATCTTAGACTCAAGAAAATTCCTAGACTCCTTAAACTCTAGATTCTATTTCTTCAAAGCCTTCATCAATCGACGAAGACTATCTCTTTCTTTCTTAAACTATTTCAGTTTATCCCTAAGAGTCTTCTCTAGTGCCCTAAGATCCTCAATCAAATCATCATTATTTTCTATGGCACGCACATTTAACCTACCTTGCAACTTCAAGCTGGCCTTTCTCACGTTTACCGTTTCTTTATATAAATCATTAAGGGAAACTTTCATTTCTCCAAGATCTATATCTTCTTCCTTACTAGCTTCACCCTCACTCACTTGGTATTCACGCTCAGCGGCCTCAAATGTGTCATTCACATGAGAATCTTCGTGGGAAGATTTTCATCGTCACTCACATGACATGTTGTAAATGCTACAAAGTTGCGCTCAATGGGAAAGCTGTCTCCCTCTGTGGTTCACTATCATTTAAGGTAGCATTATATGTTATCGGTTTGTTGCCCTCCTTCTTAATTCTAGTGGGGCACTCCGCTACCTTGTAACCATAACCCTCACAACCAAGACACATATCGGACTCATCCCTCTTAACATTCTTACTCTTATTTTTAGGAACTTGATTCTCCTTGTTGTTCTTGAATTTATCAAGTATTTTGGAATCTTTCGATTTCTTTTGGAACTTAAGAAACTTTTTTAACTTCTTTGCCAACAAAGAAACATCCTCAAAATTGGAATTGGAATCATCATTCGAAACTTGAGTCTCCTCCTTTTGGGCTTTCAAACCAATGCCATTTTCTTTCTTTGGCACTTTCTTAGAGGTAAACACGTCAAGCTCATAAGTTTGTAAATCACCTACAAGTTCTACTAGTTTCGTTGATTCAATCATAACCAAGGATATTAAAACGATCACTTTGGGATAAAATCTACTAGGCAACGACCTTAAGATCTTGTTTATAACTCGCTTGTCAGGTAATTCTCTCCCAAGTTAAATGTCGAGTTGACAATGTTAGACGATTTAGCATAAAACACATCAAATGACTCACTCTCTAACATTTTAAATGTCTCAAATTGGGTAGTGGGGTTTTTAAGTTTAGACACCCTAACCGTCCTAGTGACCACGTGACTAAGTGCAATAATATCCCAATCTTCTTTTGAAGTTTCATAAGTTATGATTCTATTGTACTCTTCTGGTGTGACATGTGAGGAAATAACATGAAGGCCTTTAGAAATATAAAGTGCAAGTCTATGTTCGGCTTCAATCCATGACTCAACAGGTTTTAAACTAGCGGCCTCTCCTTCTCGTGTGGCCGGTGGTGTCCAGCCTTTTACAACCGCTAACCAAACACGCTCATCAATTGATTTTTGAGCACTTCTCATTCACATTTTCTAATGAGCATAATTTGTGCCATAAAAAATAAGAGTTATAAAACTATGAAAATTTTCAAAATTCATCCTTAAAAGCACAAAGGCTCAGCACACAAAAAATGTTTCGATCTCTGATACCATTTTATAGGCCCCTTTTTCAAAGTGTTCTTCAAGGTGAGAAAATAATTTTTCTTTCAAAAATTCATTTTCCAAATTTAACATGCACCAACTTTGTGAACCAATTTTATCTTGTTTAATCTTAAACATGCATATAGGTGATTAAATAAACTAAAATAAAATAAAGTTCACAACTCCAAATGTACGAGGAAACCGCAAAGGGAAAAAACCTCTGACGGACCAAGCCTAACAATCACTATGATAGGGTTTTTACAATGTAAGACAAAAAGGCTTACTCAATGACTCAATACCGACAAGCCTTGACACTCCTTTTCTCTTTAAACACTCCTCCATAGTGACCATGTAAAAATCCTTCCACGATACTCGTTCACAGCACACACGTCCATGAGTGCCTCGGTGTCCACTGATGTAGCTTTGGCAACCGTCTATGATTCGGTACACGGATTCCTCCACTTCTTCACCGTAAAACCTAACAAACAACTTGTTCAATATGGATGAACGAACTCCGAATGGTTCAAACAAGACCTATATAACAATTGTATATGAAATCTCACATCTTTAAACACAAAGGATGGTTTTAATCTTTAAAAACCTTAGAAAACTTATCTAGAAAAACGACATTGTTCCAAATTGTATTTTGGTTATGTACACCTTTAAAATTCTAAGTACACACTTCCTTAAATAATAAAATTAAGGCGGCAGCTCATTCAAACAATATGCATATGTCGTTCTAACGGTTGTGAGATGTCATTCGAACGACATCACATGTCATTTGAAATCTCGAAACCCAAGGTGAGAATTCACACAACTCTAAACATTAGATAAGCTCAGAATAAAAGTTTTTAAACATTTAAAAATCATTTTTAATAAAGTTTCCATCCTTTAAAACTCTTATCGAACTCCATAAACATAATGCATTTATACCTGAGAGATATTCAGAATGCAATCTGAATGAAAACGTGAAATGTGCAACAATAAAACATGGCATGATATATCTTTGAAGATTTATCTCTACGTCTTCTAAACAATAGTTCATAGACTATGTGAAAATCGTGACAATATAAAAATCCATCTATGAATCAAACAAGTTTTGTTCCGGGAATAAATCAATTACATATAAATGGATCAATTGGAAATTTTGTCCTTACCAATCTCCCCCTTTAAACCCAAACAGTAAAATGCCTAAGTCGGGCTGTCAACCCGTATGACACCTAAATAAAATCCCATAAACCCATAATAAAAAATACAAGACAAGGACTTGTATATGCAGGTTTGATAAGGATGAGCTATCTGAATGTGAAGTAGTCTTGAAATCTCGAATCTCTTAAGCATACCTACATATGAAACAGACAAATACCCAGTGAAGTATGGAGGAACAAATGATACAAAAATATCAATAAGTAAAACAAATTATTTGTTAAACATGTGATAAATTTAATGTTTGCAATACAACATGATACCAATAAAATATGAACATATGATGAAAAACATGAATTCTAGCCACTCTCCCCAATTAGGGTCCGTAGACCCAGACAGTAGCATTATGCATAATAAACACCACAATAGAGTATTTCAAATTAAACACGGTAATTATTAACAGGAGTAAAAATGAACTGCAATCATCTAATCACATACTTAAGCCACCTCAAAAATTTAAGTCTAACTCATATTCTCACAATTCGATAATTTCTCTAAGGTCACCATCTTTACTTAAATTGATTTATCACATTATTAATATTTTTATTGTGGTGCCGTCATAGCCAGTCGAACCTACTGTATGTGTTGAACTTATTCAGGACCCTATCAAGTTTTACACGACACACATTTCCCTCACTATATCTCATCGACCCGTATTCTATTAGCCCTGCACTTATTAACGAGGTTCCACACATGATACGTCATAATAGCCAGCCAGGCCGTATTCTATCAGCCTGCACTTATTATGATGCCACACACCTACACATCGTAATAGCCAGCCAACCCATATTCTGTCAGTCCTGCATTAATTAATGACGCCAATTCATTTTAATACCTATTTATTATCTTATGCATTAATTCTCAATTTCTCATTATTTGAAATTAGCCCCACCCTATTATAGAGCATAAAATCCTGAAACCTAACCCTAGTCCCTTACATAACGGTCTCCAGAACACAAACACGTCCTACCCTATGTTATAAGATGAATTTTTACCAATTATCTCTTCTTAGTCTCATGTCTAGGATATCCAAAATAACAAAATGACACCAAAATCAAACCCACCCCGGAATATCCCATTCATGAAAATATACACTAACTAGTCCCATACTTATAAAGTATTAATCGCTACTAAGGCATACCCACTAGTCCCATACCTATCAAGTATTCATAAAATAAGATAAGAGCATAGTACCCAAAATCCCGTTGTACCTACGGTGATGAATATAATTAATACAATAAGTGTAACAATCCAATTTATCAACAAATATATAAGTTCTCATATAATCACAATTAAACTTAATTTAATTCGTTCAATCCATTGTCATAATTAATGCATTTTATTTTATCCAACTATTTTAATTTCAACATAATGCGAGTTTAAGGAGAACACCACAATAGTTTACTTTGATCAGACGCACATAATGTCATAAGATTTCAAAAGTCTCTTCTTAATTTAAATAACACAACTATGATTTTCTATATGCAAACTCACCCCCATAATCACAAAACCAAATCTCTACCCTAAGCGCACAAGGATTGCGAGTTTTAAATTAAAATTAAGATTTTTCACAAAATGAGTTCCAAATTACATTTCAATTTCTCTAATTAAGGTTGCCAATTTATTTTAAGAAAATCAAGTAAACTTTTGTTTAGGCGATTGTTAATACAAAAATTAGTCAAATGAAGTGGACCAATTATATGAAGACACGTGTCATCTTACGTGGCAAAATGTATATTCACTGAGCTACTCAGCGTACCAAGCTACTCACCTTGACGAGCTACTCAATGTACAGAGCATTCAGTCAAGAAGATCAAGCTATAATTACATATTCAATGAACATCAGATTCAAGGAACATTCTTATTATGTACAGATGTGTATGTCTATTAAATAACGACGAATTGTCTATTAACATGAACAACCCTTGAGTTATAAATACATTGTAACCCCCTCCATAAGAGGGGATGGATAATTGATCATTTAGGATCATTACCAAGATTAAGGCAAAATACCCAGTAATACAAAATAGTGGATGTAGGCCATTTTCATAAGGCTGAACCACTTTAAAAACCGGTCGTCTTATTTCTTACTTTATATTTATCTGTGATTAATTAATTACATCAACTCTAGTTTTTTACATCAATAAATTGGCGCTATCTATGGGAATGACTATACGTAGCATTTTTCACTAAAACATTCTTCATACATGGTTGAGATCTCATAATCTAGTAATAGGAACAATGACCGTGTTCCTCCCAACCCGTCTGCTCCCCCAACTATCCAAGATCTCACTGGCATAATGGCTAATTTAGCCCAAGGGTAAATAATTATGCAAGAGACCATGCGTCAACTCATTCAAACTGTTCAGAACGGGATGCCTGCCCAACCAGGTCAAGGAAGCATTCAGAGAAACACTCACTTGCCATCTTTAAGAATTAGGTGTACCCTATTCCCAAATGTTTCTCAGTCCAGACACACAGAATTGCATCATATTGAGAGGTCTAATGATACCTCATATCATCTTAGTCGGGCATCTCCCATAAGAGTTGTGGACTCTCAAGCCAATGTTACTTTAACTCCGGAATGAACTAGCGCTCTGGAGAGATTAAGTAGAGTATCCCCTTTGACTATTTGGGCACTAGGAGGAATAAAAATCCCATTAGGATTGCGTTGAGAAATTCTAAACGACCAAACGATATAAGGGAAGGTTCTGCCCAATCACGCGCGGTAGCTCGCACCGAAAGATCCCAAGAAGATAATTCAGCATGATTTGTTATTTGGGTAAATAGATCTGATACTGCAAATGATGCCTGGAAGGGCTCCATTCAAAGGTTAGAAGATAGGTTAGGGGAAATGGCTAAGGCCGGGAATCCTATCCAAAGAACTTTTATCAAGGGATCACCCTTCGTACAAGCAATTATGGACTTTACCACACCATTAAAGTTTAAATCTCCTGAAGTTACGCCAAAGTATAAAGGAAAAATTGATCATGCCCTCCACATAGAGCAGTACCAGGCTGCTGTCGATATCTACGCAGCCCCTGATGAGATGAGATGAGATGTAGGGCATTCTCAGGAACCATTACCGGATCAACTCAAATATGGTACAACAATCTTCCTCGGGGGAAGATTTCTACTTTCCATCAATTGGCAGAGCTCTTTATAGGAAATTTTTGTTTTGGTGCGAAACCAGTCAAGAGAGTAGCACATTTGTTGACTGTGAGGCAGAAATCAAGAGAGAGCACCAGGGATTACATCACTCATTTCAATAACGAGAAAATTGAGGTCATTGACTACGAAAAGAAGACGATGATCATAACTCAAATGAGTGGTCTTTTACCAAACAAGCTGTATTATACTTTGGCTAAATATCCCCCCAAATCCATAGCAGAATTAATGGCTAAGGAAGCTAAAATTATGAACGCCGAAGAAGCTATGGCCACAAATAAGAATGGTGAGAGAAAAGCAGAGACTAAAGCTGAGGGTAGGTCAAAAAATAAAGATCAAAAGCATAATGGGAGGAATAAGCAATCGAAAGGAAAAGAGATGATAGATCCCTCAGCTTTGGGAGGAATAAACAATCGAAAGGAAAAAAGACTAAAGCATAATGGGAGGAATAAGCAATCGAAAGGAAAAGAGACTAAAGCATAATGGGAGGAATAAGCATAATGAGACAATAGATCCCTCATCTTGATCCTCACCATTGAGATCAACACTCTTGGCTGTTTCAGAAAGTGCAGTCAGTTCAACATTGATAAAAATAGAGGATGGAGTGTAAAAATCGGTGTATTATACAAGAAAAGCTTCCCCAGGAGCAGAGATTAGATATCCAAGGTTGGAGAAACTATCATTAGCATTGATCGAGGAACGAAGGAGGATAAAACCATACTTCCAGGACCATACCATAGTGGTATACACTGATATGCCACTCAGACAGGCTTTGCATAAGCCGGAAAAGCTGGGGAAATTGATGTATTGGGCATTCGAACTGGGAGAGTATGATATTGTTTATGAGCCAAGGTCCTCACTCAAAGGGCAGGCGGTAGCAAATTTAATTGCGGAGTTCACTTAACCAGATGATTTCGATCAACAAGGGTCTAATGCAGAACAACCTGTGGATGTTAGGGGATCATCAGAGACTACCCCCGATCAACTTCTATCAACAGATGTAATGAAGGGGATAAGCATCGAGTAACAAGAATCATCAGATAATAGCTAGTGTTATGAAATGATAAAAGGAAGTACCAAATATTCCATCAGGGAACTTTATCAGACCAAGAGTTTGATAATTATATCCCCATATGGAATTTGTATGTTGATGTCTCTTCGTGTGCCACAGGTAGCGGAGCTGGTATAATCCCTCACAGCCCAGATGTATTGGATATAGAATATGCTTTGCATTTCCAGTTCAAAGCTTCCAATAATAAAGTTGAATATGAAGCTATGATTATGGGCCTCAGTTTAGACAAAACACTGAATGTAGAGCCAGTTATCGTGTTTAGTGATTCACAGTTAATTATAAATCAGATTCTCGGGTTGTATGCATCGAAGAGAGACTTGATGTGAAGGTACCACGCCAAAGCTATGGATATTGTGTCCACTTTTGCAGCGGTCCAGTTAATCAGAATACCAAGATTAGAGAATGTGATACTTAACACATTAGCTCGGTGAGCCTCAACTACTCGCACCGAGCTATGAAGAATGATTCCTATTGAGATTCTGGCAGACCGGAGCATAAATGAAGATTTAATGGTGAGATTCATCACCTTAAATATGGGACCATCCTGGATGTACCCCATCAGGGAGTATATCGAAGAAAGGGTGGTACCAACTGACAAACTTGCAGCCAAGAGACTAAAGTTTAAAGTTGCTCGGTATGTACTGAACAATGGTGTTTTGTATATAAAGGGTATCATAGCAGGTCTACAGAGATGTGTGCATTCTTCAGAAATTAATGATCTGATAGAATAAATTCACGAAGGCTCTTGCGAAGCTCATGTAGCAGGTTTGACCCTTGTACAGAAGATAACGATGCAGGGATACTATTGGCCAATGATGAGAGTTGACTGTACATCTTATGCGAAGAATTACGATAAGTGCCAACGTTTCTCTTCCATTCGAAGAACTCCCCAGGCATTGCTAACATCTATCACTTCCCCTTGGCCATTTGCCATGTGGGGTATAGGCTTAGTCGGGCCCCTCTGTCGACTACCAAAGGGAGATTCAAATATTTAGTAATCACTGTTGATTATTTCACTAAATGGGTGGAAGATGAACCTCTCATTTACATGTCGTATGAAAGAGTTATCAGTTTATTTGGAAGAATATTGTTTGAAGATATGGTTTGTCGCATGCTTTCATTACTGACCATGGCACTCTATTTGACAATGAGGAGTTCGCTGCATATTGTCACTAGTCCAACATCCAGAATATCCATTCCCCACCAGGCCATTCTCAGAGCAATGGGAAAACCGAAGTGATGAATAGGACTCTATTGAACGAGTTAAGGAAATGGCTAGATGATGCAAAGGGAAATTTGATTAATGAGCTACATTTTATATTATGGGATTATCGCACAACACCCCAAATAGAAATGGGGGAGTCTCCTTACATGCTAGATTTTAGAATTGAAACAGTCATACCAGCCGAACTGGGCCTACCCACTCACAGGGTGCTCAATTTCAATTCTCCTCTCAGCGATTTGATGAGACGTATGGATTTGGACATGCTAGAGGAAGTAAGAGAAGATGCAGCAATCAGGAACGCAACTTACCAACAATGAACTACCATATTCTACAACAAAAGAGTCAAGAAATGTGATCTTAAGGAGGGAAACTATGTTCTCAAGAAGGTGATTCAGAAGCATAATAAGTTAAAGGTCAACTGGCATGGGCCCTACCAGGTAACCACGGTTGTTCGACCTGGGACCTACAGAATAGAGACCTTAGAGGGTGAAGAATTTCAAAATGCGTGGAATGCGAAACACCTGCGCAAATATTTTCAGTAATACAGATTTATATATACCGTATTTTTCAATATGTATAAAGATGAAATTTTCTCCATGTTCTTTTTGTTCAAATGTTTTTGGAGTACTCGTTCTACACACTAAACCACCAACTAAGGTTGGCCGGCATCAGCAACCACCAATTAAGGTTGGTTGGTATTAACAACCACCAACTAAGGTTGGTCAGCAATAGCACCACCAACTAAGGTTGGTCGGCAACAGCAACCACCAACTAAGGTTGGGAGGCATATCAACAACCACCAACTATGGTTGGTCAGTATCAATAAACTTAACCAACAATGTTGGTATAAAAATCATACAAGGCAAAGCCTATTTGATTATGGGTGACCTCAAGGGGCATCCAAAACTAGGCAAGAAGATGGGTGACCTCACGGGGCATCCACTGTATAGGCACTAAGCTACAACTAAGCATGACCAATGGGATGCAAATCATTCCATTGCTTAGGCACTTATGGGTGATAAGCCACTATAACTAAACAGCAAGTGGGACAAGCTCCATTGTCTAGGCAATTAAAATCAAACATGACATTTTTTCCTTTATAAACACTCATCAAAATATAATGTGATAAGACAAACATCTTATAAATCACTTTCAAGGAAATAAAATTTCATAAAGATGAATTTTTCTTCATTCAATACAATTATTTCCAAGGAAAGAGAATTACAACAAATGAATTTTTCTTCAATACAAATTTCCTATTGGACTTTGCCCCAGATTTTGGTACAGGTTCCATTCCATCTAGAGGATCATCCAAAGCATAAGGGTAATTGATGAAATTCATATCTCATAGAATTTTGATGTTGCTTGAAATAGATCAATCAAGTAGATGTTGAGGTCGAAATATCTCAAACTCTTCATGAAGCTGGTAATCACCAAGATACCTGGAAATCAAACATCTAGATATCATACCCAAGCTATCTCGACTAAACAATATGCCCGACTAAACTATATACCCGGTCTTATCAAGTCCACTCTCCCGTACCGCCCATATAGCACGCTTCATTGTTAACCTTTCTCGCATGTTAATCAATGTTTATATAACATTCACATATGTTGTGTTTAATCATCATAATTAAGTATCACAACTTAATTCAAATAACATTTCACGTCTAATCATCATTCAACTTCCATAATTAACTTTCACTACTTAATTCATAAATAATTTCAAGATTACCATTCAACTTCCAAAATTATGTTTCACTACCTAATTTATTATAGAAATTACTAGTCTATTTTATATCTTGAAATTAAGTTTCTCTATACGTAATTTATCATTTTGATGTATATCTATCTCTCTCTCTCTCTCTATATATATATATCATCTACATGTCTACTCTCGCGCATAATTAGAATATCATGAAGTATATATTTGACACACAATATATACTATGAGGATATTGGTCCGGATAATCATAGATCCCAATCATCCTATCATTTACAATGGTCCGGATATCCCTCGACCCTAAGGTAAATGTTATGCATATGTATATTGGTCTGGATATTCATCGACACCAATATCTTTCATATTTGATTTGGTCCGGATACTCATCGACCCCAAATAGATCTTTCATATATTGGTCCGGATAATCTTCGATCCCAATACAGAATTAAGCACACTTTATGTATATATATATATTTTGCACACAATATATATGTACTATGAACACACACTATATAATCACCTCCTTGTATCACATTTTAGGGGTTATTGGCTCAGAATCCTACCTTGCTCACCAATAGTGATTTATATCTCTTGGCTCGGAATCATAGCTCTATCACCAATATTTATATATTGTGTACTTTAGGTATTCGCACAACCTATATAGTACTATATCCCAATAGGTATTCACACAACCCGATAATATATGTTAGTTCGTTGTATATATCTCTCGCATACTCTCCGTACTATTTCCTTTACGATTTATCTCTCTATCATATATATAGGAGTGTTCACACAACTCTAAGGGTCCAAGTTACGCCTTTACAAATTTTTGTAGTTAAGCCTAACTCACCATACTGGTTTACTTCATCAATTTAATACCCAAACTCCCCATAATTTATTATCTTTATCTGGGATAATTTATGGCACAAAATCAACCCAATTTCGTTCTCGTCGTAATCCTCTTAATAAGACTAAATTATGAATCAAATACAAGACTGGCATAATATATTAGTCTCTCAATATTACTAGACCAAAGTCCTCAAAAATCTCGCAACAACGATTTAGGAAGTAATGGAAAAAAGGGGGATTTTTATAATTTCTTGGATTTGTACCGGTTTTCCTCGGATCGCTTCTTTTCACTGCACCTCATCTTCTTCATTTCGCACGTGCATTTTTCACCATTAATACACCTCTAACTTTCATGTTTCTCCATGAAACTTCGAACCAATTGTCCCAAACCCTTATCAAATGTATTAGGACTATTACTAACATAATTTTTTCATCCAAACATTATGAATAACATTAAAGAATGGATTTGAATATCTAATCCTCAAAAATCCTAGGTTTTCATGTTCTTGCTCTAATAATCATCAAAACCCCGATTTAATTTGTATTACTGATCAATTCTCCTCTAATTATTGATCCTCTACCTATGTTAAATCATTCCACGTGCAGATCCTCTCCCAACATGCATAAAAATCATTCTTTTTCTCCTAAGAACATTGATTTAACAAAAAAAAATCTTAAAATCCAACACATGGGTATTATAACTTCATAATAAATGCAATAAACAACTTGTATTAGATTGATTGATCTGATTTCTTCGTTCTTTGTTGATGACTGATTTTTTCCTTCTCCAATCTTCCTTTCCAATTGCCTTGGGGTACTAGATTTTTTCACCATCTTCAAAATCACTCTTTAAGCTTGAAAAAAGGTTCTCTCTGTCCTCTCTAATGGCCTCTCTAAAATTTTTGTTTTATGAGCCCTAAAATCAATATATAAATATCAGATATATGGCTCTAAATTTCGTAGGTCCCTTCACCGCTTTTTGAAAAATGATCAAAATGCCCTTAATAAGTGCCGGTTTGGTCTAAAATTGACCCGAGACCCAAACTATATCCCCGGGTACCCTATTCTTACTATTTTGACCCATACAGAATCATTCGTGACCTCTAAATTATCATCTGAGTCACTTAAAATATATTTCTCATTCCTCACTTCAAACCAGTCTACACTCGACTCTCGGTGAGATAGAATAAAATACTCACATATCACTCGCTATTTCGTATAACCACAATTAATAAAATACATACATATCACTCGCTATGTTATATAACCACATTTAATAAAATACGCACATATCACTCGCTATGCCGTATAACCAAAATTATCAATTATTTACTATTCACACTTAGTAAATATCATAATGCAATATTAACCCGTATCCATCTCACGATTAATATTTAATAGTCACAATCATCATCTAATCGAATTAAATTACTTCACTCGTGTAATTTAATTAAAAAATATTTTTCCTAATTAATTCTTTAAATTAATTAAATAAAAATACATAGAAATATGGGGTATTACATACTTCCCCTTGTACAAAGGAATTTCATCCTTGAAATTAGGAAAAGACCGGTACGAAAACTTAGGATCCTTAACATCACGACATCCTCTAGTACCCAAATTCAAGTCATAATAACATAAGCATCACCCCACTATGCACCAGCTAGTGGTACCCCCATCAAAATGGACTAATCGCTCTAGACCAAGTTGATCAACAAGGTTCCTCAATTCATTATGTACTGATATGCTTCATCAAGCATGTTATCTCAATACTGACTCTATCATCTCCATATTGAGAAAAGGTCGCACAACCTTAAATACCATCTCCCCTTATTTCCCTTTATGGGAGGAATCACGATAACCTCTGACCTCTTCTGTCAGTATATATAACTTCGATTCATTGTGATGTAACTCTTACGACATTCAAAAGCCACCCAAAATAGTTTGTGGTTCACCCCACTATTATTCAACGGACTCCAAATCAGGGACAGTCGAAAAATCTAGTTATGCCCTCACCTCTATTAAATCTGAGGGTGAACGACAAGGCTATCTATACAAAACCTTAATAGGTACCTTGAACCTGATAAATCGGTATAAGTTATTACACATAACTCTATCAATCAGTAATTTCTTCCCTCAATTACAATACAAGGCACCACACGCCCTACCTGCATTATCCAGCATAATAAACCACCTCTCATCTAACCATCGGGATATATGTGATACAATATGACCAAAACAAAAATTCGTCCCCATCGCTTCCTGATAATCCCTATCAGAGGTGGGATTACAGGATCTCATCCAGATTCACAACAATATTGGGACGCACCTTGCACCGGTGCAATCCTTATTTTCAAAGAAAGAATAACAATTACTTCATCTCTGCTAATCCTTTCCATACAATTGGAGGAATTCTTGACCTGGTCACGATGTTAGTAGCCCATCATGAATTTATCAATCTACCTACCCATTGTGCCACTAGAAACGTAGTCTTGTTACCAAATTCTGGTTGATCATCTCGAGTCAACTTTTTTCCATCTATGAGTGGTGCATCCGTAGATAATATCACTATATCTCACCCAACACTAATTCCCACTTATAATATCTCACATTGCGTGATACTTTATACTCCCTTTCTTTCCCCCGGTATGCCAAAAGTCACGCCCCATGCACTTTTCACAAATGGCACCCTTCTTGGGTCTTTTTGCCCCATAGTCATCAACATTCTATTTACGCGCAAGCCACTCTCAACATTCGACTAAGTAAGGCTCCACTCAATTTTCCATAATAGTTGGGTCTCTTATTTATTAAGAGATATTCTTTGAATGGCCTCCCACAACCTTTCAACTCATCTCGGTGTGCTACTCTCATTGCACACATATACTTGGATTATTGTCATTCTCACACGACATTTAATTCATCATACCACTTCGGATTTATCTATACGTTCAGAGTGTTTTCTATACTCATTAATTAATTAACATTGAAAAATGACGCCCTAGCATCCATCGACGTCTCTCTACTCACGACGTTTGTCAAGGTCTATGCATATCTCATCACGCAACAACATTTAAATAAATAACTTCCCCAATACTCTATCACTCAGGTGGTAATCAAATTCCATAAACCTCAATCTCCTAATCGGGACTCTTAAATCCTGTCCCCAGACATATAAATAAAAATCTCAACTCCCACATCCCTAAAGGAGTGATATAACAATGCGCTTTACCTATCACCAAGTTTTGAGCACTAAACGTAATAATGATCTAACTCACTCCTCTCAACAGTAAATCTAATATACCTCCACTCACTTCAATAAAGTACCAACACACCGGGATCAAATATCTCGAGACAACCATACTCTTCGAAGTATCTATCATAATATGATATAGATGCGATTTCGACCCTCTTTCAAGCAAGACCTCGTCAAATAACACATCTTGACCTAGAACATTAGACATGGTGGTTTTGATATCACATTCCCCTACTGTTCTACCCACATTGCTAATAATTCAAAACCAAGTATTATATCACACTCGCATGACATGTCACTAGGACGAGTGATTTCAACATACATATACTCCATGTTATTGTACTCGATCTCCCCATGGATAGTACCAAAGAGAGACCCATTATACAAAAACAACTATATACACATTAGTGTTTTCGATGATATTCCCAACAAACTCTCCTTACTCGCGAATCTAGTGCTAATGGAATATTGTAACTTGCTTGTGTCACATGAAACTTACCCCACTACCCGAGGATAAAACTCATACTTCCTATTGTTAATAATGATGGTGATTCAAATGGTTCTTGGACATAACATTCATGTTCAAACTGAACCAAAACTATCTTAATCATTGCCCCAGCTAGGCACCATGCTCTTGTCCATTTTTCTCACTTCGGGGAAAATCAATGCATGCGGTCCTATTCTCCAAAAAAAGCCTCTTTATATAATCCCATATTCGTAGCCATACTGACCCTATTAAGGTTGTCCTTATCTCAAAACCTAATAGCCTCAACCCCGATGTCCATCCTTGTTGTTCCCGTAGCTTCGCCTAGCTCTAAGGAACACATTACTGGCCTTACCAATCCTAAATGAATCCGCTGCCACTCGGTAGGAATTCATCTATCTGAATTATTTAAATAGGTCCCCTGATGGGTCTCCCCCTTATGGTGTTTCGCTAGCACCGTTACATCCAGTCTTACTCAATGAATAAATATCCAATTTTGTTAGCTCCCTTCATAAGGAAGCATTTATATCAATACTGCCAAAAGCACAACATCATCACTATCTGCATCAATCGTCCACGCAGAATTTCTCTTTAAGTTCTAGTGACTCCTCTCATGAGTCCATTACCCGCCTTAAAGGCTATTTTCTCCATTGTACCAAATAGGTGTGACGTCCTGCCTAATTAAATACTAGTTGATTAGTCATTTATTAAATTAAATCAGAATATCCAGTCAGTTCACTCTTAGCATCACTATCAAAAAAAAATTCTTATTAATTCACCTAATAATTAATTAAGCTAAGTGTCAAAAACTTTTCCAATTTTATTTTAATTGAAACCATACCACCATACTGAAATAAAGTATATACATTCCATCACAATTGAATTAAAAAGCAACAAGTATAAATGAAATTGGAATAAACTCTCTAGTTGAAATATCTCATTATCACCATCCAAAACAAAATGATAACAATAGTATCAATATAAAACCATTACAAAATTCGAAATGGAAATAGAAATACTAGAATCTTGTGCAACATGCCCTAAATGAGCCAAATACTATAATGATAGGAGTCAAGGAAATGAAAGCGTTTAATCGAAATATGCATCTCCGGAAACTCATTAAAATAACCATCCTCTAAGTCGGGCGTCCCTAATGCTGGGCACCTGGTAATATAGATATAGTGGAGAAGAGAATATGCAAGTAAACGGGTTAGCACCCGATTATAAAAGATTTTAAAAATAGCAAGTGTTTAACAAGTGCAATTAAGGAGGTATTATGTACATGTTAGTTCTCAATTGTCACATGAGAATCTCACATCTCATATAGTGTGCACGCCTAACGTACCTAAGGTTCTCAATTATCATCCTATCTTTTCTCATTATCCCGTATATCCCACGCAATACTTTATTTAATTAAACATGTTCATTTCTCTTTAAGATGAACTAGGCCTTTAAGTATTAAGTATTCACTTACATAACTTAATTCAAATTTTATTATTCACTTTTTATCTACTAAATCACACAATAAATCATATCATAGTATATATATATTCATCACACTATTATATATACTAATACGGCACCTCCCAAACCTAGTTGCAGTGAATGCATACTGTGATATCATGTCCTGTTACACCTCTCTCTATAAAAATGACTATTGGTTCAGCGTCTCTCCCAAACCATAAATAACATAACACACATATTTGGAGGCGAGCATACTCCCCAGCCGAATGGGTCACAATCATACCTACGCTCCCATTCAACCGTCGAAACTATCATAAATACCGATAGAACGTATCCAAGGTCCTATGCTCAAGGTACGAATAAAAAATCCCCCCGAATGGGCCCAATCAGGATAAGATTGTACACAACGCGAAACCTCCATTCCGATAACAATCAGCGTAGGTATGTCATACAAATAATAATATAGGTATTCACTCTACCTATGTACATATAATGTCAATAAGGTATTCGCACAAACCATGTCATAATTCCATACATAGAATATTTTATTCTCTCTAATATCCTACGTATTTAATAGATTATATTATTACTTACTAACATATACTTCCCGAGAATTATCATCACAAGAAAATTATCATTTATTCCCGAATTAACTTTAATAGGTAATTATTTATACCCTACTGATACATGTTATCCCAAATCCCGAATTTTCACAAATTCATATTATCCTCAAATGGTTTTATTCTTCGATAAATCTAATTAAATTTAAATCCATTATTTCATTTTAAGGATTAATCGTACACCTAAATACTCCCCGGGTCTCAATCACCACCCTACTGACCTCCCCTAAGTCTCGTTATGCTATAATTAATTTACACTAAGCATTATTGGAAGTGGGGAAAATAATCAAGCCTTAAACAAAATCAACATATGAAATCTGGGAGAGTTGATCGATGGACAGAATGGGATGGATAGATCGTTCAAGTCGATCGATAGACATTCAAGGTCGATCGATCGATCGATTGATGAGGCGTAAGTCTATTGTTTCTGCATATGGCCTATGGGTTTACCCAATTTTCATCCTTAAATCCTCTATATTAAAATCCTAAACTCCTTATAATTCATTCCACATGATATAACAATTCGTATAAATGATTTCAATCATTAAACAACCTAAAACACCAATAGATTTGGATTAAACGTGATATTTCTCATAATTTCTAGAAAATCCATCTTTCATTATTTCTCCAAGAATAATATATGACTCGTATTTTCCTTATCAATTGATTCCAAATTCATGGATTAATATATAATCATAAGAGATTTTATTCTACATAATTCTCATATCAATAATTCCATTAACATCATCATGGTTTATCTCTAAATCATGCAATTTTCTCAGAATTATATAACTGTCCTAACATGGGCATTATTCATGCTAATTTTGTAAAGATTAAGTTGCTTTCCTTTAAATTTAAGGTCTTAACCATTGGGTATGTTCGTATACAGGTGGTCCTCTCACTTTTTCAGCCAACTTCCGGTGGCGGTTATGGTGTAAGATGGCCTTTGACTCTTGGCTTCCTAGGGTGGCTCTTCCTTTCTTAGAAAACCCTCTCCTCTACTCACAGACTTGGATTTTTATTTTTAATCAATGCACCTCACTTAGATAAACTCTTCATATAAATAAGATAACTCAAAATTTCGTAGGTACTATTCACCTCCCATGTAAAATGACTAAAATACCCCTCCGGGGTGTCTATTCAGCTCTAAAGTTCCCTGAGACCCAAATCAAACACCCAAGTAGACTTTTTTGACTATTTAAATGATTCCAGACACTTTGGTGTAGTCAAAACGACCATTTGGATGACATACAAATATTTTACTTTTAATTCCTTTAAATTTAGTCCCGATACGACTCACACGCGCATCCCGACTTAATTCCCGTAATTGTCGTATTCATCACTCGCGACAATTTTTATTAAATCATATAAGTCATAAGAAGATATTACTTTTAATCGCTATGTATTATTAAACATACATCACATATTACTTTACGCTCGAGTAATATTTAAATCCGAATTAATTTTAAATCTCTCACAATTAATTCTAATAAATCCCATTTTAAAATCATTAAAATTATGGGGTATTACAATATGGTGATTTACTCCCACCACTACACCATTTCTCCTGCGAGCCAAGCAAAATCTTACCCCTATTTACTTTCGAGCGTATATATGTGACACCCCGCCTAATTAAATACTGGGCGATCAATCCTTTATTAAATTAAAATCAAGGTGAACAGTTGGTTCATTCTTAGCATCACTGTCGCAAATTTAAAATTTCAAATTAAACACCCTAAATAATTAAGCTAAGTGCCAAAATCCTTTAAAACCTTATTTCCATTCTTATTGAATCCAATTATAAAACGTTTGACAATTAACAGTTTAAGAGACACACAATAATAGTAAGAATGTAAATGAACGTTCAAGAATTTAACAATCAAATAACAAATCCCAACTTTAAAATACCAAAGGAAAACATTCGGACAGTAATAAATCCCGCAGTAAAAATACTGAAAGTAAATGAATTACAATCTCTGACAAAATCCAACGGGATAAGGAAAAAGGGCGACACATGCCCCACTTGATAAAACTGAACTAGAAGTGGAGTCAACAATGAAGTCGTCTAAACAATGGCTTGCAACTCCCACAAAGCTACAGCACGTTCCATCCAAAGAATACTAAACATGACGCCCCTGTGGCTAGGCACCTATAATAGATATATATATATATATATATATACACAAGAGAGAAGAAATAACAGCAAACGGGTCATAGCCCGATTGTAAAACAGTTTTAAAATAGTTTAGCAACCTGTGACACCCCGCTTAATTAAATATCGGGTGATCAATCCTTTATTAATTTAAAATCAAGGTGAACAGTTGGTTCATTCTTAGCATCACTGTCGCAAATTTAAATTTTCAAATTAAACACCCTAAATAATTAAGCTAAGTGCCAAAATCATTTAAAACCTTATTTCCATTTTTATTGAATCCAATTATAAAACGTTTGACAATTAACAGTTTAAGAGACACACAATAATAGTAAGAATGTAAATGAACGTTCAAGAATTTAACAATCAAATAACAAATCCCAGCTTTAAAATACCAAAGGGAAACATCCTGATAGTAATAAATCCCGAAATAAAAATACTGAAAGTAAATGAATTATAATCTCTGACAAAATCCAATTGGATAAGGAAAAAGGGCGACATATGCCCCACTGGATAAAACTGAACTAGAAGTGTAGTCAACAATGAAGTCGTCTAAACAATGGCCTGCAACTCTCACAAAGCTACAACACGTTCCATCCAAAGAATACTAAGCATGACGCCCCTGTGGATGGGCACCTGTAATACATATATATATATATATATACAAGAGAGAAGAAATAACAGCAAATGGGTCATAGCCCAATTGTAAAACAGTTTTAAAATAGTTTAGCAAGTATTTAAAATGCTTACCGGCTAATGCAACAATCATATTAGTATGCGACACTCTCTTGAGAAATCTCACCTCTCATCTAGTGTGCACGTCTACCGTACTAATGATTCTCATATATCTCTCTAACTTATTCTCCATAAGGCTTATCATGTGAAATTAAGGTTATGTTATTCACTTTTAGAAAATCTATCTTTTCAAGATTTCTTACGTTAATTAGAATAATTTCGTATCGTTATAACGTTTCCGAATACTTATAGTGAAATTGAAAATTTATACATTGCTTAACTTCTTTCACGCACAGTAGAAAGTTCTCATATAGGTATACATATATATATTAATTACTCGTATAATATATATACAAACAGCACCCCACATAAAATCTATGGTGCTAGGCTTCCATATATACTAATCACTCATATAATATATATATATATATATATATATATATATATCTATATCTATATAATAAAGTAGGAAATTTAAGTATGTCATAAGATGAAAAAATGATGTCATGAACGATCCAAGGGTCTACATTTTGCCACGCAGGATCCAAGGGTACTCATCCACGCATTAGACTTCACACTCTTTCTTTTGGACAAAATTTGGGCAATGCTGAACGGGTGTGAAATAAAGAGAACACCCCTCTCTCTCCTCCTCCCAACACAAACCCTACTCCCTCTCTCCGCCGTCACCCCTACCAATGCCCCTTTTTCGTTTTCTTCGCACTCCTACAGGTGATTTCTTTCACATACACGCATCTAAGATGCGATTGTTTTCACACACATGCATCTCAGCTGTGATTTTTGGTGGGCTTTTGGTCTGATAGTTTCGTTTTTTCCTCACACACGAATCTGAGATTCGATTGTTTTCATACGCGTACACACATCTCTTCCAACAACATATTTTTGTTACATCTCTAGATTTTTGTTAGATTTGTGTTAGATCTATAATATTTTGAATCTTACTTTGTCATATTTAGGTTTCAAATCGCAAGCCATGATCGACACCACCAGGTATCTTATTTCGATTTTATTTTGAATCTTCTTATTTCGATTTTATTTTGAATCTTCTTATTTCGATTTTATTAGGGATTTTGGTTATTTGTTGCATTTTCATTAGGGATTTTGGGTATTTTATACTCTCGAATGGTTTCGATTTTAGGGTTTTATGGTTTCGATATTAGGTTTCAATTTGGTTTCACAGGTAACATATATGTTTGTGTCGATATTTATTTTTTTTCAATTTTTTCCTTTACTGTGATAGATGCTCTAATATGAATAGAGTTGGATTCCTTTACTTTAAAACAGAGTTAGATTCCTTGAGTAATTTAATTGTTCCATCATTTATTTTTGGATCTCATTAATGATCGATTTTATTCATGTTTGCACTATGTTTACCTACTCGATTCATGTTTAATTCAGCGTTTTTTGTTCGCTTAGTAATCTATTTTTGTTCACATTTGCGGTTTGCTGTTTCGATTCATGGTCGATTTATACGACCATCGTTTGCTGTTTCAATTCATGGTCCATTAATACATTTGATGTTTACTGTTCGATTCACGTTTGTTGTTCTATTCACTTATATTGTTGTTTGCTATTCTATTCACTTATATTGCTATTTAAGTTATTTGGAGTTTGAGAACATTTTAGTTTGTTATCATTTATAGCCACTTATATGTTTGATATATTCATAAGCTAATTGTGCACTTCAAATATATTTTCTTAGGTAATTGCTTTGTTGGTGTTGCATGAAGTGGGTCGAAATTCAAAACAATAAGGTCATCGCTCTCAAACTTCTCTTCCACGCACTCAAGTAACTCCATCCTATGTGCTCGATATATTGTCTATTTGGATTTTAGGTTTGATTGAGTTTCACAACCTTTTTGTTATAATATTTTCTTCATTTTAAATAAATTTGTATGGAGTATAAATTTTGTTATATGTTGTTTTCAACTCTTCAACTGGTAATGTTGCAGTGGGTGGAGATGATCGTACCGTAACCATTTACGATGGGTGCACTATTCAAGATGGGTGCGCTGTTCAAAATATGAGATAATTTGGCTTTCTTTCTCATCAACTGACCCTGATTATATCTGCATTCAAGGTGGTTATGCTACTACAATTCAGCAAGTAAAACAACATTACCAACGTTGTCCTTGATGAAGAAGTCGAAGCAATCCTTCCCAATCCTTTCCATTGAGGTGAGGGCTCTTCCTTTCTAATTTTATATATGGAGTATTTACATTTTATTTTATGGCCCTTGGTGAGATTTTTTACGTTTTAGTTTTGGTATGTAGATATGGACTATTTTCCTTCCCGGTAAAAGTGTAAGATATTATTAAAAATAGTAAGAAAAGTGTTGATCTTGAAATGGGATTGTTTGGGTTAAGTTAGAGTGAGGGGTGATTGGGACTCTTATTTATAATGCAAGTTCTTGAGATAATTGGTACATTGATGGTATGTGCGAGTAAATTTTCAAAGGATATAAAGTGTATTTTTGGCGCCTCTTAGATGTTTGAGAAAAGACCAATATGTTTGTTTTACTTTTACTTTTTTTCCCGACTTCTCTTATTTGCATATGTTTTGGCAATGTGTTTTTATAAGTATATGTCAACTGATTAGTTAAAAATTAATTGTCAATCTCCTTGATTTTATGTTGGCTTTAGGTCTTTACATTATGTTTCTTTGTTTTTGATTTTGGGTTACTTTCTGCGAGCATCTTTGCCATGTTTGAAATGATGCTAAACCCGACTCTATCCTTTTCTGATGGTAAGAAACTCCACTTTACGTACTTATGTTATTTTTTCTTTTAATAAGCTGCATTTTAGGTGTATGGCGAAAGGACCGGGTGATTCTTATATGAAAAAATAACATAAGTACGTAAAGTGGAGTTTTCTTTCTTTTAATAAGTTGCATTCTAGGTAACATTTTGGCTTCAATGGATGATCTAACAGCAGCTCTCCGTAGCGATTTTGGGTTGGAGTGGGCATCAAATGAAACGAGATTCCAGCGATGCGGAGAATCCTTCGATGCCCACTCCATCGATGAAATTAACAGTAGCTCTCAACGAACTTTTATTTGATGAAAAAAGTTTATTTATTTGATGGCGTCGTTGTTTATTTTTTTCACCTGGAGTTTGTTTTTTCATCAAATGCAGTTTGATGAAAATAAACTATTTTTTTTTCATCAAATAAACTATATGGCATAACATATAATTTCCCCACTGTTTGTTTTTTCATCAAATAAACTGTATGGCATAACACGTAAATAAAAAATTAACAGCAGCTCTCAACGAACTTTTTCATCAAATATAGTTTATTTTTTATTTCTCTTTTGGAATCACACAGCGGAGAATCCTCATAACACATAATTTCCCCACGTTCCTTGCTTCATTAGTTTATGTAATTGTTGATATCTGCATAAGTTCACTACCATTCACTACATATTGGGCTTCTTTTGTCCTAATTTGCTTTAAATTTATTTAGGGCCAGCAGAAAAAGAATCATATCATGTAAAATAAATAAAAGAAAGATCAATGCCTGATTCAAGAGAATATATTGACGACCCCATTTGTACTTTCCCAGATTTTTTTGTATCATGTTGACATTGCTTTCTGATTGAACATAATATATTGACGACCCAATCTTCAATTCCTTCAATCCATGTAAAGGCAATGCTTTTGTTGAGCATGAGTATGTTGCGTCCGCATCATCCATTGTTCAAGCTCTGGTTGTGTTCCAACATTCATATCCAGGATACCGGGAGAAAGAAATAAAAACCTTGGTGGCAAGAGCAATATATGACTGTACAGAGATGTGATTAATATACAATTTCTCTAATGGTCATACTTTAATTGGCAACGAGCTTGGGGGAAACCTGTTCTTGGCCATGTCGGTCTCATAATAGAAACATTCAATGCTCATGCCCAAACAAAGAAGGAAAGCTCCAGGTACCCTGTTGTATCATTACATTTTTTATATCAATTTGTTATAAAGCGACACCCTATGCATTCGTTGTAAAGACCCACTACCTACGTCTTTCTAAAAAACTATCACAAGGGTGTAGCTGCAACAAATGCAGATGTCACTTTTCCTTTTTTAAAGTCTTTTTTGGCATTAGAATAGGTCTGCAGGGCTTTCTTCTTAACTATAATGCACTGTTCTTCTTAACTATAATGCACTGTTATTATTTGTTTGTGTTATTCCAACCGAGTAGTATTTATTGCGTTGATACTTTTCAATAGTATTAACTTTTGTTGTCCACTCAGGTATCAGCTCCACCCCTCTACACACTAGGCATAATAAGCTCCCTGGTTTGCAAAAAAAATCCATTTTATTTACTTTAAACCGAAATATAATGGATTCATCTTCCTTTTTGTACATCGATTTACTTTAAACATGAGCTACACACCAGTTTGCAAAGTACTCAAACTGAAACGTGAGGATGAATATGGTGATGTATGCTCTAAATCAATAATCCCGTCACTATCGCTGCCTCTTATGCTCCATTATGAATGCGCACCAAGGCACTACTTTATGCGTTTATTTTGATCCTTATATCTGTTCATGGCAGGATCTTGAAATGAGAATCTTCTAATCGAGGCTGGGGCACAGTTGGTTGAATCATTGATGATGTATTCAATTAATAAAGCTGAGCACCGTGGGTTGAATTTTCTTTTCGTTCGATTGAATCACTGATGATGTTTTTTTCTTTGTCGTTGTCGAAATCTCACCAACCATCGTTTTGTAGGTTCGTCATTTCATAGATCTAGCATTTATATGATTTGAATGTTTGTATTTTATAGTTTATAGATCTAACAAAGCTATATGTTATATATAACGTTTTACAGGCTCATCATCGATCGAGGCTGAGGATGCCTTCGTCGTGGCATTTTAATGCAGCGCGGACGTGAGTGACGACGAAGCCGTCGACACCGGTCATGAGTACGGATATGTCGTTGTAGGAGCGGATCCAGGCAGAGCTTCTGACCCATTTTTTCCAAGCTGATACGCCCCATGAGTAGGTACGAATGGATCTCCATTTTGGGATTCTCCATACAGTTATTGATGTTTGATTTTGCACCCAAAGAACCATTATGGTGTTCAGAATTTGGGTTCCCAATATGATGGGTATTCTTGCGGTGATTTTTTGGTATTGGTGTTGAATCTTCAATCATTATAACACTTTGATTGTGCTATTTCATAGTTTAATATTTGAAAGTGAGAAAAATAGGGAGCAAATTGAGAAAAGCAAAGTTAGCAAAATTTTATTACACGTTAATAAAATTTTGGAAAACATTATTTAAACTTTTTTTTAATTAGAACAACTTTTTGAAACAGTTTTTTAATTGAAACTTTTAAATCAACTTTATATCTGAAATGAAAAAATAAAAAGTAAAAAAATGTTATTTAAAACGTTTTTATTAAAGAAAGTTACTTAAAACTATCAGTTTTTCACCAAATTTTTTTTATTAATTAAATAGTTTTTTAAGTAAAACTTTCTTTTATTATAATGTTTTTACTATTTTTTTAATTAATACTGTTTTTTTACTGTTATAACAAATGATCCAATAGCTCGAGAACAACATCAAAAAGTGATAATTTTTTGAGGGAAAGATGCCCCCGGGGGCCAGTTAGGGACAACAATAGCGTCGTTGGAACTTGGATTTACCCGTGAGTAATATGTTGACATTGGATCAATCTTCTCTAACGAAAAGGGTGAAAAGGCAACTGAAGTGTTGGGACCAAAGACCATCTCAAGACTCTGCACCTAATCTAGCACCTGCTCGTGTGGGGGAAATTTTACCCTCACAATTAGGGCATCAACACCCGGTGCAACTAGAGCTTCTGAATCCCGAAAGCCCTCGAGAGCTAAAACAAATGCCAGTGGAGAAGTTTACTCTAATAACAAATCAATGCTCAAAACTTCGTAGTCTTCAAACGAAAAACACATCACAACAGCTGGAGCTGCAAAAGAGACCAGAGCTTTCAACAGAACTTTAGGTCACATTCTCTATTTAAATTTCAATTTTATCTTTGTTTTGTTTACTTTAATCTTGGTTTTGTTTTGATATTGTGTATGAAGATATTTGATCAGCTTATCAGATTGTGTATGGACATGTGTGAAAATGTTTGATCAGATCGTGAAAATTGTAATTTTCCAGTATATATAATTAGTATAATACTATAAATCTTGGGGATTTTTTTTCAATGAAATGAATTAATATTTTTTGCTTACAATTTTATATTTTATATTCCCACAGATGAGATCAAGAAAAAATTGATATCTGCTGTATTATCAGATGAGGCTATTGAGGAGCTATTACAAGTTCTTTCTTTGATGTTTGGAAAAGAAACTTGGAGATGCAGGGGAAGCAGTTAGTGAACTGAAAAAACTGTTTTCACTTGCTGAAAAGTTTGGTTTTTTAGACTGGATTCAATTTGATGCTTCTATTGCCCGTGGCCTCGCCTATTATAATGGAATCATATTTGAGGGATTTGATACACAGGGGAAACTGCGAGCCATTTGTGGTGGTGGGCGGTACAATCAGTTACATTCTACTTTTGGAGATGATGACATTACATCTGTGATAGTAGAACTGCTCAAGGAGTTTAGCCTTGGTACCCTTTAAAGTATAAAAAAACTGCATAAGGAGTTTAGCCTTGATGTTGCTTGAAGGTTTCATGATCTCTCTTAAGACGCCATACATGCCTGACCGCCATCATCATACGAACGCGATTAGCATCATTTTCTCATTGCATTGCATTTCGAAGGAGCGAGGTTTGAGTTCTACATATTTTAATCCAACGCAAAAAAATGCCAATGGAAATCTATATTGTATTTGGCTCGCTTTTTTATTTATCTCCAAGAATTTTTTAAGTGGCCTTGGCCCTCTGTTTTTTATCCACAACTTAAATTGATGTCTTTTTTTAAAGGTCTTATTTTATTAGATTTACCACCATCATTATCTGTACATATACTTTGTGTGGATGAGTCCTAGACCTGACTTTTATCGTGCGACTTTGATTACATATGTGAGAAGTGTAATTGGTAGGTAAATATATATTGCAACATGTGTTCACGTGAGTGTTACTTTTTAGTTGATATTATTCAACTAATATTAGCTGTAGTGTTGAAATTATTCACATGTATAGTTACTTTTTAGTTTCAGTATTTTCTCTATTTATTATTTATTTGCATTAACATCGGTTGGTACAGATATATGGTACCACCACCTGTTTGACGATGAGCATGACACATTTGATTGCAGTTTGAATGAGGAGGAATACAATTGAAGTAGGCAAACATGGGAGTATGATGTTCAGGGCTTTCCAGACCATGTAACGAGATGGCGGTGATGAAAGATGGTGTCAAATGGTGTATTTCTAGGGCGATTCAAATGAGTGAATCATCGATGCTTCCTTGCTTTATGAGTTTGTCTTTAGTACATAATTCATTTCTAATGAAATATTTGTTTGAGATTTCATTTCTAATGCAATATACTTCAATTCAATTCATTAATAGAGTAATTTTTGTTTTGTTTTTAGGTTACTTGCATTCAATTCAATCCATCTTGAGATCCATCTGTTGGTTAATATTAGTATGAAAGTAACAACATTCTTGATCGTTGGCTTTTGTTAATAAGTTATATTATTTTTACCGAGGTTTGTTGAATGATAATGGGGGTAGTTATGTAGGTACGGAATTCGGTATTTTATATATCATTATTCATAAAATTGGATAGCATAAGATATTCACGAGGTCCATGACGGACTATTAATATTGTTTTGTTGTATTTTTTATTTCTTAAACATGGTGGGTAGTCTTATAAATAGAGGACATTATGTCAAACTTTTCTAAATTATTTGATGGGGAACGGAATTTTTGTCATTTCGCGATTACGTACTTCGAAAATTTTTGCTGTTTCGCGATTATGTACTTAGGAAACGGCACGTCATGTAGAATTTTATGGTTATAAAAATGTGAATTCATGTCATGTAGACCTTTTTTAAAATTACATTTTTTTTGGGGGAACGAAATTTGTGTCCTTTTGCAATTACGTATTTTGAAATGTTTTACCATTTGGCGATTGTCAGCGTGCCTTCAGGCACGGGCATACCCTAGTATGTATATATATATATATATATATATATATATACTAACGGCACTCCAAATAAAAACTATGGTGCTGGCATACTCTGCTATCAAGTCCCCGTATCACACAAATTAAGGGAAATACTAGTTCGGAATCACTCTCGAACTGTATTATCAAAAAACACAAACAAATGGAGGCGAAGCATAGTTCCAAGTCACTAAGAGGATAGCACATACCCTCATGTCTCTTAGGACCATCTGACTATCAATCAAATAGCCTGTAGTAAGGAATCCTATGTTCTAGCGTACGAGTCAATATCACCCATAAAGGTCCCATCGAGATAAGACCATCCTGGCGCGAAAACCCCCGTGATAGCAAGTAGCCCGAGTATTATTTTTACACAGAAATAATATATGCACAATCACACAGTCATATATATATATATATATATATATATATATATATATATATATATATATATATATATATACACACACACATCCCCATTGTTGAATTAGGTGCGCTGATGACCCATAATTATAATTATCCGTTATTACACAATTTACTAGATTATTTCGTACAACGGACTCGTTCATTTTATTCTCGTAATTAAGTTATTTTAAAATCTCTTCTCTCCTCTCGAAGTATTATCTTGACCTAAGTACAATTTTAGTAGGCCCTCACTCACCTTCTAATCCAACTTCCTAGACATTTCGATTAATTAATCAACGCACGTATGATTTCCTAAGTATGAATATCTCCCATTTACCATTCCTTTCCCTTTAACATTAAAGTCCCACATAATGGGGTTTATCTTGACCCTACTGGTCCTTTTAACGTTTCATTATGTTCAAGCAATTCTAATCAAAATTTACTGCACATCAAATAGGATTAAGATAACACGAGCAAAAATGCAATTTTCCAGGAGGGTTCGATCGATCGATGCGCTGGGCTCGATCGATCGATCAAGCAGTTATGGCGAAACTGCAGAAAACCCAGCTACGGAAATCTTACCCCAAACTCATCTAAATCATCATGTTTCAGTCCCAAACTCCCAACCCCTTATACTACAAGTATTGTATACTCATATAAACAATATCCTACATAAAACATGTGAGTTTTCATCAATCTATAACAAAATAAAAGGATAAATCTATATAAATCTCAAGAACCCTAATATTTTTCTTTAACTTAGTTTCTCCCATTATTTGTCTAGATTTTCTATCATTAACACTATGGAAATTCATGATTCAACCTCTACATGTGAAATGGATTTCCAGAATATGATCTTTACCTCTACAACATGAAATTTTTGTCTCCAATTAATGTTTTCTTTCAAGAACACTAATTCTAATCAACCCTAGACTAATGTAAAAGGATGCATTAACTTGACTAAAGCAAGATAGATACTTTCCTGAAATTCAAGGTTCTGATTTGTGGAAGAATTTGGTGTGGCTGAGATCCTCGTTGCGCGATCTACCATTTGGCGGTGACGGCGGTGCAACCGGAGGAGTTTTTGGCCTAGAACTCTTGGAAAACTTCTCCTCTTCCTCTCCAATGGCCGTCATTAGTTTTTGGTCATGATAACCCTAGAAGACAACACTTACCATCTGATATAACCCTAGAAAATTCGTGGGTTTAATTACCCATAATTACGAAATGTCCAAAACGCCCTCCCGGGGTACTAATTAAGCCTAAAAACACTCCGAGACCCAAACTAAACCCCCGGGTACATTATTTTGACTATCTCGACCCTTCCGAACACTTTGGCTCACTTTAAATGACCATACGGGCAACTTATAATTTATTCACTTTATATAATAATAATTTAGTCCTGACACGACACAGGCACATCCCAACTTAATTTACATAATTGTCATTTTATTCACACGTGACAATTTTTATAAAATAAATCTCATATATTACTATACTCATCCAGTAACATTCAACAATTTCCAATAATTACTAACTCTCGTCACGCTAGTAAATATTTAAAACAATTTTTTGGATTAAAATTAAATTAATTTATCTCAATTAAATTTAATAAATCCCTAAATTTAAAAGTAATAAAAATATGGGGTATTACAATATATTACTTCCTGCTACATGCCAAAGTCTCTAGGTATCCTACATCCATTATCTAGATTCACAATCTCCACATTTAACAAAATTCCAACACGCGGTCCTCTTCAAAGACCCCTCCGACTCTCTCCCATCGTAACCGCACTAGGTGAGTCTAATTTAGCACCAATCCCTACTATAATGGTACAAAAATATATATGTTTCACTCTAGCAGTCCTTACAGCTCCATCATCCCGAGCAACAATAGGGGTGGCCTCTGCCATGGTCATCGCCCCAAAATATTCTTCAACTCCAACTGAGCCCCGCCTCCTGTTTCCTTTCCAATGGCCCTCACTGGTCATCCTCTTCGTAATCGTCATACGAAGTACACCCATCCTCATAAAACATTCCTTAATATTTATACACCATAGCAGGAGAAGGTAAGCCACATACGTAGAGGAATACAACAAACCTATGATAGGGCTCTCTATCAATCAAATGATACGCTGAAAATATTAATCCGTTCAGATCCTGGGGAAACTAGAACCTGATGCTCTGATACCATCTGTTACACCCCACCTAATAAAATACTGGGTGATCAATCCTAGATCAAATAAAATGGGAATCTCATCTGGTTCATTCTTAGCGTCACTGTTGAAAACTTTTTAAAACTTACTAACCACCTAGTATTCAAAAGACACGGTACCAATTTTTTTATCTTTCAATTAAACAAGATAAAAAACTAGTTTGAAAACTAAACAACACTCACAATATACTAGAGTACAAACCAATATGAAATATAAATGAAACAAAGTCATGCCTAATATACCACCGAAAAAGAAAAAAAACCAAAACCAAGTAATACACCAGGTCTAAACTGCAAGGAAAAACTGATACAAAACTGAAACCATAATACCGACAATCGACCACATGTCCAAACATAGTATACAAGAGTGAGATCCTATGTTAGATTTGAATGAAAGAATCGGCTACTCAAAATCCTATTAGCATCCACAGTGCTACAACTCGAAGTCCCTGGAATGAAACCATCAAGCATGGCGTCCTTATGGATGGACACCTAAAAGGTTTTGAAAGTTTTTTATAGCAAGAGTTATTACTCAAAACATTTGAAAACATTTAACAAGTAATTTATCGCAATAAAAATCGGTTATTGCTTACACATGTTAGGTTTACGCACACTCCCCTTGAGTTTCCTCACCTTTCATCTAGTGTGCACACCTAACGTTCTTATACCAATCCCACATAGATATCATACCCAAGCTATCTATAATAAAGTATATACCCAATCTTATCAAGTCTACACTCTCGTACCGCCCATACAACATGCTTCATTATTAACATTTATCGCATGTTATTCAGTTTTTATATAACATTCACATATGTTATGTTTAATCATCATAATTAAGTCTCACTACTTAATTCATATAACATTTCATGTCTAATCATCATTTAACTTCCATAATTAAGTTTCACTACTTAATTCATAAATCATTTCAAGGTTACCATTCAACTTTCAAAATTAAGTTTCACTACTTAACTTATTATAGATATTCCTAATCTATTTTAAATCTTGAAATTAAGTTTCTCTCTGCTTAATTTATCAATTAGATGTATCTATCTATCTATATATATATATATATATATATATATATATATATATATATATATATATATATATATATACACATATAATCTACATGTCTACTCTCGCACATAAGTAGAATATCATGAAGTATATATTTCACACACAATATATACTATGAGGATATTGGTCCGGATAGTCATCGACCCCAATCATCCTATCATTTACATTGGTCCGGATATCCCTCGACCCCAAGGTAAATGTTATGCATATGTATATTGGTCCGGAAACTCCTCAACCCCGATATCTTTCATCTTCGATTTTGTCCGGATATTCATCGACCCGAAATCGATCTTTCATGTATTGGTTTGGATAATCGTCGACCCCAATACAAAATTAAGCACACTTTATGTATATGTATTTCGCACTGAATATATATACTATAAACATATACTATATAATCACCTCCCTGTATCAAATTTTAGGGGTTATTGGCTCGGAATCCTACCTCAATCACCAATAGAGATTTATATTTCTTATCTCGGAATCATACTTTGATTACCAATTTCTATATATAGTATACTTTAGGTATTCGCACAACCCAATAATATATGTTAGTATGCTGTATATATCTCTCGCATACTCGTCGTACTACTTGCTTTACGATTTATCTCTTTAACGTATATATAGGTGTGTTTACACAACTCTAAGGGTCCAAGTTACCCCTTTACCAATGTCAGTAGTTAAGACTAACTCACCCTACTGGTTTACTTCATCAATTTAATTCTCAAACTCCCCGTAATTTATTATCTGTATCTCAGATAATTTAGGACACAAAATCAACCCAATTTCGTTCTCGTATTAATCCTATTAATAAGAATAAATTATGAATCAAAGACAGGCCTACCGTAATATATTAGTCTCTCAATATTACTCGATCAAGGTCCTCAAAAATCTCACAAAAATGATTTAGTAAGTTAATGCAAAAAGGGGAATTTTTATATTTTCTACGATTCAGACCAGTTTGCCCTGGACCAGTGTAACACCCCGTACTTTTGGGTATAATTAAATTCATAAATGGGGTGTAAATTGGAAATTTGAGGATTTTCTCTGAATAATAATTTTTGGAAATTATGAGGGTTAGATGATTTCAGAGGTGTGCTTCATTTACTTTTGAGACTTAGTAAATGAGTTGGATTATTTTAATTACATGTTGCAGTGGGTAAAGCAACAAAGGATAATATTTTAATTGTAAAACTCGTATCGAGAGGTGTTGGGTTTAATTAGTAAATTACAGTTACATGACTTGGATGGAGATTTCGAGTGCGCGGTTGTTTTTATAATGGCCGAGATAGTCAGGATAGAGCTGGGAGTAGTGTTTAGGTTTCGAGAATTTTTGGGCTAATAGGGACTCGTAATTGAGTAAACGAGTTATTTTTGGGTTTTAAAGGGATAAACCCTTATTCTCCCCTATATAAGGAAAGTGAGGGTGGGAGAAAGGAGAAAAAAGATAGAAGATAAGAGAGGAAGGAATAGATGGAGAAGGAAAGGGAGATTCTGGCCAAACTCAGCGGGATTCGACTCGAGGTCGTCGAATTTTATTCACGAGGAAAGTGTTTACTTGCTTTATTTATTTTTGAGAATAAATCTCATATCATAATTTGGTAATAACAAATTAGAAGACTTTGGGGATGGGTTTTTGTGAATCAAAACGGGTTTTTGAAAGTTAAACGAGTAAACCCCCAAATAAATTCTAATTCGAGAAACTTAGGAAATTATTGAAATTGATTGTTGATTCTTGGTTCTAGGATGATTATAACCTGTTTTCTTTGAGAATATATAGTTGGTTGTGATTAAATAAGGGTGGGAGAAGAAACAAAAATCTTGGAGGTATGTTAATGGCCGAAACAGTCTCAGAGAAGACGATGAACAGTAACAAGCGTCATTTTCAAATCGATTCGGCCTAGAGGCGAATCGATTGGGCTCTTGATCAAAAATTGAATTTTGTAGAAATTTTTGATAAGGTTGCGTGGACGCCAAACGCCTATTTTTATGATTTTTTTATTTTTTATAATGATTTTTCTTAGGAAGGTTTGTCCGAGATCGAAATCGTTAGTTAGAAATCAAACCTAATATTGGGAGAATTAAGGCTAGAATTGTTTGGAGATAAATATTAGGGGTTCCTAAATATAGAGTGGGGACCTCTATATTATTATTTAAGCAAAACGTAGACCTTGGGTTTGTGGAAAAATGGAATCCACGACTTATCTAAATTAAGGGTGTTTGGGAATGAATATTTCTTGGGTTCGTTTCAGTGGGCAATTAGGCATATATAATTGTGCGCGTAGAAAACATAATTATATCGATTATGGGTGATAATATAATATGAGGAGAATGGGATGAAATTTGGGATATGGGCTAAAGAGGATTTAGCGGTTGCCCGACACGTCTATTGACAACGGTTATTATAGATGGTGCGATATTTATGGAAATTAAGATAAGTCAATGGTACATTTGTCTAATTGGTATGAATTGGTACATTTGGGGTTTATGTACTAGTCCTTATAAGTGATTTATGGTGGGATTTATAATCAAGAGAGAGAGAATATTTACGGGATTAGCATTTTGGTATGAAAATACTAAAATATTATTATGAGATTGGCAATTTTAGCCATGTATACATTTGAGGAATGATGTCGATTATATATATACGATGTGATTACAGTATATATATATATATATATATATATATATATATATATATATATATATATATATATATATATATATATATATATGATACGAATATGTATATATATCTATGTGTGAATGGTATATATATATTTATGTGAAGCATGCCCCCTCTATGCTATCATGGGAAGTTGCGCGATATGGGTGAGGCCCCTGACTTGAGGAGCAGGGAGCGTATAGTCCCCAGGTCATAGCGCCCATTTTATATTGTGTGATTTTTATTAGGGGTGAGACGTGGTGGGTATGTTTCGTCTCACTTTTGGGGAGGAACTATGACCGCTTCCCATACGTTTTGATTTATTTTTACCATGACGGTGTGATGATAGTCCGATATATGGTAACCAAGGATGATACATGAGAGATTCCCTTGTAGATGATAGCATAGAGACCGCATCCTCGAGTTATAGCTCATTGGGATGGTTATTGTATTTTTGTGTATAGTATATTACTTGTGTATGAGAATAATATGTTATATCTCTACTAGAGTAAAGAGATAAATGGAATATGAAAGAAATTCTCATTCCGGGAGATTTTATTCGGACTTAAAATGTGATATATATATATATATATATATACGTTATGTACTGAGGGCCTAATGGATCTCGACGTTCGACACTGCCAAGTAGTAGTGTATCAGGGGGGTTCCTTGTTTGGATTTCTCTTTGCGAGACACCCCACGCACGAACATGGCACATTGTTGAGACTGGGGATAAGTTTAACCCTTCGTACTCGGGTTAACTGGGATTGTTAGAGATGGGGATAAACGGATTAGTTAGGTAGGATAGCTTAACTGGGGTATTTGTTAGGTATGCGATAGGTGTGCACTATTAGAAGAGAGGTGAGGGGTATCTCATGGGAGTGTAAAACCAAATTTAAATATGAGGTAAAACACATTTTTTTAAAATAAACCATTTATGCACTTGCTAAATATTTTTACAACTCAGGATCTGACCCGTTTTTCTACTTTTTCCTTCTCTTGCCATATATGTATATATTATATAGGTGTCCAAACACAAGGACACCTGGATGATGATTCCTTTAAGTCAGAAGTCTACTACATCAGCTGTGGATACATGCAGGTTTACTGTAGATGCTTATATCCTTATAATCTAGATAGGAGGCACTGTATAAACATTGAAGCCGAAAGCCCAATTGCATTTATTTATTCTTTTACCGCCTTTTACTGAGGCTTTCGATTTGGTTGAATTATGTTAACCGAGTGTCCGGTTATTTTATTTCATTTCATTTTTAATATATAAACTGTATGGATGTTTTAATTATTTGGTTTGTTTAAAAAGATTAGTTAAATAAAATTTTGACGCCAGCCTAATAGGTTATTAGTAATTAATTTGGTTTTCGACAGTGATGATAAGAATGAACCATATGAGACTCTTGTTTTAATTTGGTACAGGATTGATTGCCCGGTATTTTATTAGGCAGGCTGTCACAACCTATTCTTTTCTATCCGGACCAGTTTTCCCCGGACTGATTCTCTTCACCGCACCTCATCTTTTTCGTTTTAGAGGTGTGTTTTCACCATTAATACACCTCCAACTTCCATGTTTCTCGACGAAACTTCAAACCAATTGTACCAAACCTTTATCACATGAATTACGACTATTTTTAACTTAATTTTTGAATCAAAACATTACCAATAACATTGAATAATAGATTTAAATCTCTAATCCTCAAAAGTTCCAGGTTTTCAAGTTCTTCCTCTAATAACAATCAAAACCTGTATTTAATTTATATTACTGATCAATTCTACTCTATTGTTGATCCTCTACATATGTTAAATCATTCTACATGCATATCCTCTCCCAACATGCATAAAAATCATTCTTTTTCTCCAAAGAACATTGATTTATCAAAAACAAATCTTAAAGCCCTACATATGGGTATTATAACTTGATATTAAATGAAATAAACAACTTTCCTTAGATTGACTTACCTGATTTATTGGTTCTTTATTGATTATTGATTGTTTCCTTCTCCAATCTTCCTATCCAATTACCTTGGGGTACTAGATTTCTTCACCATCTTTAAAATCCCACTTTGAGCTTTGCAAATAGGTTCTCTCTCTCCTCTCTAATGGACTCTCTAACCTTTTTGTTTTATGAGCTCTAAACCCAATCTCTAAATATCAGATATATGGCTCCAAATTTCTAAGGTAACTTCACCTCTTTTTGAAAAATGACCAAAATGCCCTTAATAGGTGCCAGTTTGGTCCAAAATTGACCCGGGACCCAAACTATACCCCTCGGCTACCCTATTTCGAGTATTTCATCCCATCCTGAATCATTTGCGACCTCTAAATTATCATCCGGGTAACTTAAAATAATTTTCTCATTTCTGACCTCAAAATAGTCTTCAAGCGACACCCGTTGAGGTAAAATAAAATATGCACATATCACTCGTTATGGCATATAACCACTATTAATAAAATACACACATATCACTCACTATTTCATATAACCACAGTTAATAAAATACGCACATATCACTCTGTATGCCGTATAACCAAAATTATCAATTATTTACTATTCACACTTTGTAAATACCATTATGCAATATTAACCCATATCTATCTCATGATTAATATTCAATAGTCACAATTATCATCTAATATTCACTTAATTGAATTAAAACGTGTTTTTCCTAATTAATTCTTCAAACTAATTAAAGAAAAATACATAGAAATACGATGTATTACATTAGAATTTCCAAAATTTAATACCAATATAAATTCCACTTAAAATCATATTTTATATATAAATACCAACCTTTTTGCATACCAAAGTTAAATAGGTTCCAAAAATTAATTTTTTTGAAAATTTTAATTTGATAAAGATTTTTACGGCTCAAAAATCACAGCCTTTTGTGTGAGAAAACCCTTCCCAAATATATTTTTCTACACCTACTATGATATGAACACGTATTCGACATATAAAATTTTCAGCAAGATAACCACTTGCCTTATACGGTTCATAGGGTCTGAAATTCCATTGAAGAATTGAATTGTTCCTCGAATTGGCTCCCCAAAATGTCTTTTTCTTCTTACTTCTTCACTTTCCCCTCTTCCTTCACTTAGTTAGGGTTTATAATTGTGTTTCGGTTACCTACAAACCTTAGACCTAGATTAAATAGTTTAAATACTGAAATTACTCTAATGGGCCATGCCCAATGACCTAAACACCCCCATGTGAGCCCGACCTAGTCTAAAAAGCCCCTTGATCCCAATTACTCCCAAGAGAAATCAATTCAGCCTATTTCGAACTATTCGGGACCAAACTCGAGCTCGAAATTACCATCTGAGTTGTCTAACATAAATTTCTGATTATATCCATTAAAATAGTCTACTGTCATTCCCACCCATGACGACATTTTTTTTACTATACACACTTAGTAAATTTACCACATAAATATTAATATTTTCTCACCAATTAAAATCTCTTAAATAAGCAACATTTCATTTTAATTAAATTACTACACATGTGTAATTTAAAATATCATAAATGATTAAATTCATAATTATTCAAAATTACGGGGTGTTACATACTTCCACCTTGCAAAGGAATTTCGTCTGCACACTGAATGCATCCGAACGTATTGAAAGTTAACTTGTAATAATAATTCGGTGTTTCCACCATATACATGTCAAGGGTACCATGTTGACTGAAGTTCTTCTCACTACAAGACGAGTTCACTTAAACTTTTATATATTGATATATTCCCTCATTCTTAAGGTCTAACTTCAACCATGACATGAAAGCTATCGTGAATCCTCTAACAACACTAAAAAAATGAGTCTATACTCCACTAGCTCAATCATATCAATGTTGGAAAAGGCCCCACTTCAATAGGTGTCAATATCCCTTATTTCCAAAACACATAACTCCCATTATGGGAGACAAACTTCGGTTCAAGGAAATGTAACTCACACTACGTTCCTGAAATATGCGAAAATGATGTAAATTAACTCAATCCTTATCAATGGACCATGAATCACTTTGGGTCCGAGAATATTTTTATTTTCCACCTCTAACCAACCTAAGGGTGGATGATAAGATCATCCTATGTAGCCTCAGAAGGAGTCACACAGTTAATAAACTGCTGCAAGGTATGATACATAACTCTACCAGTGGTAAATAATACTCTCAAATACCCAAAAATCTAGAATACATATTTCTCGCATTCTCCATCATCCTAATCACCTACCGTCTACCCATTGGCCTATGGGTGACATGTCTAGCTCAAAATGCAAATCCGTCCTCATTGCATCCTAACACTTCCTATCAGAGGTGGGACTCAAGGGTCTCATCTTGATTCATAAAAAAATTGCGTTCATTTCTTCTCTTAGAATGAAATTTTGGGCATACTTCCCTATAGTATAACTATCCCCAAATGAATAACAATTATTTAATTTCGATCGACTCATTTCATAAACTCAAACTAAATCCCGACCTCTCCATGATTTTGATAACCTAATAATGAACTTTTTCTAGAATTATCAATCTATTATAAAATTCTGGTTGATAATCTTGGACCAACCTTTCACATCTATGAGTAGTACACCTGAAGAGAAATTCACTATCTCACTTAATACCGATCCATATACCCAACATTTCACATCACTTGGCACATCTTACTCCACTTTTTATGGGATATACCAAAACCATGACCCATGCGTCTGTTCCAAAACTGTGCACTTCCTGGGCTATTTTCGTCTTATAGAAATCAACATCTTATCTATGCACAAGCCATTATGTGCATATGACTAGGTAAGACTGCACTATACTTTCCAAATTTATGCGGTCCTCCCTTGTCAATGGATATCTTTCACACGTGTCTCCATCGTCTTCCAAATTACCTTAGTTGTGATAGTTCTCCTTCATATAAACATAGTCAGACTATCTCCGTTTCTCAAACAAAGTTCAGTACATCATACCATTTTACTTTTGTTTCCAACTGTCCCACGGGCATATACTCAACGCATTTATTTCCACACCCCCTTATACTAGTGTAACACCCCATGATTTTTTAGTCGTAAAAATCTTTCTTAAATTAAAAATTTTGGAATAATAATTTTTGGAATCTATTTAACTTTGGTATGCAAAAAGGTTGGTATTTATATATAAAAATAAGGTTTTAAGTGGAATTTAAATTGTGATAAAAATTAGGAAATTGTAACTTTTTATATAACAGTCGGGGGAGGATCCGACCTAAGAAGCAAAACAAATAAATAAAAATATTCGACCTTTCGATCAAGTTGATTTTTTTTGTGCAGTTCATCTGGCCTTCAACTACAACTTACAAATTTTTTTGCCAATTTCAACGGTCCGATCGTCCATTATAAATTTTTCAATGATTATATTTGATTAGGATTCAAATTCTTTTTGGTATATAAATATAAAGTTAGGGGTTTAGGAATTTTAAAACACATTTTGGCCTTCTCAAAAATCAGTAGCCTCATCTATTTTGATCTCTTCTATCTACTAAACCTTAACCCATTTAAAAGCAACATTCAACCTAAGTTTTGAAGGTTCAAACAGAGTTTTCTCAGGACCGTCAAATAACATATTTTTGAAGATCCTTTTGGCTCAAATGAAGAGAAAATTATATGATGCCAAAAGTAACTTGATTAATGAATTACAGAGTGAAATTTGGGCGTATAACACTACATAGGCCATATCCGAATTTTGAGAATGAAATTCCTTTACAAGGGGGAAGTATGTAATATCTCGTAATTCTGAATAATTATGTATTTAATTATTTCTAGTATTTTAAATTACACATGTGCAGTAATTGAATGAAAATGAAATATTACATATTTAATAGATTTTAATTGGTGGGAAAGGATTAATATTTATGTGCTAAATTATTAAGTGTGTATAGTAAATAAAATGTCGTCATGGGTGGGAATGACAGTAGACTTTTTAAAGGATAAAATCAAAAATTTATGTTAGACAACTCAGATTTTAATTTCTAGCTCATGATTGGTCCCGAATAAGTTGAAATAGGCAGAATGGATTTTTCATGGTAGTAATTAGGTTCTAGGGGATTTTTAGACTAGGTCGGGCTCACATGAGGGTGTTTAGGTCATTGGGCTTGGCCCATTAGAGTAATTTCGGTATTTAAACTATTTAATCTAGGGTTAAGGTTTAGAGGCAGCCGAAACACAATTATAAACCCTAACCAAGTGAAGGAAGAGGGGAAAATGAAGAAGTAAGAAGAAAAAAGAGTTTAGGGAGCCAATTTGAGGAACAGTTCATCTTCTCCAACAGAGTTGAAGACCCTACGAACTACATAAGGCAAGTGGTTATCTTGTTGTAAATTTTATATGTGGAGTATGTGTTCATATCATAGTAGGAGTAGGAAAATATTTTTGGGAAGGTTTTCTCACACAAAAGGCCATGATTTTTTAGCCGTAAAAATCTTTATTAAATTAAAAATTTCAAAAAATTAATTTTTGGAATCTATTTAAGTTTGGTAGGAAAAAAGTTGGTATTTATATATAAAAATAAAGTTTTAAGTGGAATTTTAATTGGAATTAAAATTTTGAAATTGTAACTTTTTATATAAAATTTGGGAGAGGACCTGACCAAAGGAGAAAAAACATAATAATAATAATAATAATAATAATAATAATAATAATAATAATAATAATAATAATAATATTCAATCGCCCGATCGAGCTATATTTTTGTACCCGCCTTTAGCTACAATATACTAAAATTTCAGCCAATTCCAACGGTCTGATCGTCCGTAATAAATTTTTGAGTGATTGTATTTGATTATGACTCAAATTCTTTTTGGTATATAAACACAAAGTGATGGATTTAGGACTTTTAGAACACATTTTAGCCTTCTCAAAAATCAGTAGCCTTCTCTATTTCATCTTCTTACATCTACAAAACCCCAGCCCTATTTAAAAGGAAGATTAAACCCAAGTTTTGAAGGTTAAAATTGAGTTTTCACAAGATCGTCAAAGAACATATTTTTTTCGTCTTCTCGAGTGGAACATAACCATCTATTCAGAAACATCTCATGATTTTTCTAAGGCATGAATACTTATATTCTATCTTTTTAGTATTATGCGTTTTAAATATCGCCTAAACATAAATTTACATGTTATTCTTAAAATAAATTAGCAACCTTAATTAGGGAAATAGAAATCTAATTTGGAACTGTTTTTGTGAAAAATCTTAATTTTAATTTAAAAATCATAATCCTTGTGTGCTTAAGGTAGAGATTTGGTTTTGTGATTATGGGGGTAAGTTTGCATGTAGAAAATTATAGTTACGTTATTTAAATGAAAAAGGGACTTGTGAAATCATATGAAATTATGTAGGTATGATCAAAGTAAATTATTGTGGTGTTCTCCTCAAACTCGCATGATGTTGAAAATAAAATAGTTGGATAAAATAAATTGCACTAATTATGACGATTGATTGAACGAATTAAATTAAGTTTAATTGTGATTATATGAGAAATGATATATTTGTTGATAAATTGGATTGTTCAACTTATTGTGTTAATTATATTCATCACCGCAAGTACAACGGGATTTTTGGTCATATGATCTCACCTTAATTTTAGGAATACTTGATAGGTATGGGACTAGTGTATATGCCACATTAGCGGTTAATACTTTCTAGATATGGGACTAGTTAGTGTAGATTTTCACGGATGGGATATTCCGGGGTAGGTTTGATTTTGGTGCCATTTCGTTGTTTTAGATAGCCTAGACGCGAGACTAGGAAGAGATAATTGGTAAAAATTCATCCTATAACATAGGGTAGGAGGTGTTTGTATTTTGGAGACCTCTACGTATAGGACTTGGGGTAGGTTTGAGGATTTATTCTCCATAATAGGATGGGATTAATTTTAAAATAATGAAAAATTGAGAATTAATGCCTAAGATAATAAACGGGTAGTAAAATGAATTGGTGTCATTAATAAATATAGGACTGACAGAATACAAATTGATTGACTATTACGATGTATGGGTGTGTGGCGTTGTAATAAGTGCAGGGTTGACGAATTATGGCATGGCTGGTTATTATGACGTGTTGTGCGTGTAATCTCGCCAATAAGTGCAGTGCTGGCAAAATACGGGTCGGCTCGGTATAACAAGGGGAATGTGTGTGGTGTAAAACTTGAGATTGGCTCAAATAAGTGCAGGACATACAATAGGGTCAGATGGCTATGAAGACACCACAATAAAAGTATTAATAATTTGATAAATCAATTTAAATAAAGATGGTGACCTTATAGAAATTACCAAATTTTGAGAATATGCGCTGGACTTAAATTTTTGGGGTGGCTTAATTACATGAATTGATGTTAGCAATTCATTTTTACTCTCATGTTCATAATTATCACGTTTAATTTATAATACTCTATTATGGGGTTTATTATGTATAATGATATTCTCTAGGTTCACGGAACCTAATTTGGGAGAGTGGCTAGTATTCATGCGGTGGCCTTTGACCGATTGAGTTTACTAACATTTCAGGTATAACGTTGGAATAGTCGTATAGAAGTGTTTGGAGATATTTTTTGGGATGCAACTGGAGTTTTATTTATCTGTTCTTATTGTTTAGGATTTATCTTCTATTCCAACGCATTTATTATGAGACTTTATCTATGGATTTTAGTGCGCTAATCGGTTCCACAGTTTCTTACGATTTTATTCATATATTTATATTTGGAGCATTTATCTGAGACCGTATTACTTGGAGCTGGATTTAATTTGGAGATTAGAACGGTGTTGGATTATAATATTGCATGAATGGTTTTACTTATTTGGTGAATTTAATTATTATCTTATGGAATGAATGTTTATATGTCTCATATCTATCACATGCTATGAATTATTATTTATTTAGTGATGCCTGGTGTAGTTTGGCAGCAGCAGCGGCTGACCACCTTGCTTGCTGGATTGGGTGGGGTGTTACAGCTAGTATCAAAGCATAGTCTTAGGTCTTGCAGGTTGTGAGTCCATTTAGCTTCCCCATTATCTATCTTTTATCCCCTTTTTTGATTTGTAATCCTTAAGGTATTGGGTCCAGCATACGTTTTAGCTATGTTTCTTGGAGATAGGGAGTTTTATATTGAGGACATTGTATGCATTGAGGTTAGAAATAGTAATCTTGATTTGGGGATATTTAGAGTTGATTTTGAAAACGATATTTATTTGGCATCTCGTTAGTATAAATTTTGGGTATATCTGCTATCGATGCATTTATGTGATTTTATTTGAGGATTTAAGCTTGCGACGCATTTTGGAGACAGAATCGAGAGGTTATTCGTGAGAATGTGTGGTACACCATAATTTGTATATTTATGCGTATATATATGGTTAATATATATGTTGTATTTTACTCATGGGTAGGTACATATGGAATTGGGTGTATGGGCACCCAATCGTGGCATTCTACAAGTTGGCGTATGTGAGCCTTATTTTATTTTGCGCATTTACACTTTGTCGAATTTCGAGGACGAAATTTCTATTCTAGTTGGGAAGTATGTAACATTTTTCAACTTTTTGAGTTCTCTTTATGATCAAACGCTTCAATAATCATTCCAAACTCCTTGGAATCATAAAGATCATTTTACAAAATAAGGAAGGAGATTTCTTCCACAACATTTGTAGAGAGAAATATCTACTGCTAAATTGTAGAATCGAGATTTCACTGTTGAAGAAGAAAAGGCTCATCGGTGTGGACTGCTCTGGATTGGGTTATTTTCTATAAAAGAAATTGAAGACTCTTCACATCATACTTAGTATGTTTAAGTAGTTTGTAAGTCAATTGTCGGTCAATTATTTTGCAATGGTAAATATATGTTTTTCCCACTTAAGGGATTTTTCCTCAGTTATTTGTTTGTCTACATGCTTGGTTTATTGATTTAAAATTAGATCACATTTTTCTATGCACACCTAATTTCATTAGAGATAAAATTTAGTAAAAATTTGAATTTATGTGTGTAAAACTAATATACAAATCATTCAATTGAATCCACGCATTCTCATAAATGGAAAACATCATATGTCGGTATGGGATGTCATACGCCTTCATCACAAATCATGCCACGTAGTTTGATAACAATATGTTTGAGGACTACTGCATTCGATTAGGATTTAAAAAAACTACTCCATACATGACATCCTCATTCCAACGGTAAAATATATCAAAAACAAGGTCCTTTTGGATGGAATGAAGAGAAAATTATATGATGTCAAAAGTAACTGGATTGATGAACTACAGAGTGAAATTTGGCCATATAAGACTACATAGAGGATAGCAACTGGCGAGACCCCTTTTATGTTGGCATTCAGAATAGTTGCAGTGGTGTCTACTATGATCGGATTGCCTAACCACATGGTCCTCAACTTTAACTCACCTCGAAAGTGATTTAATGGGAATACTTGATTTATATATGGTGGAGTAAGTCAAATAGCAAGCAACACTTCGGGTGGCAGCATACCAACAACGAACAACGAAGTTCTATAGTAAAAGAGTAAAGTTTAGCAATTTTAAGGAGGGGGATAATGTGTAGAATATGATTATCTATATAGGGAACTAAGTTGGAACCTAATTGGCATGGACTGCACAAGATTTTCGTAGTTGTACAACCTAGGATTTTCCTAATTGAGGCTTTAGTGGGTGAGCCATTCAAGAATCCACGGAATGCAAACATTTAAGGAAGTATTATCCTTCATGTTGGGTTTAATTTAGTTTATAATAACATCATACCATATAAAAAGTTTTCATTTATTTGTAATCAATATTTAATGATGAATAATAATCATCAATTCTTCCTCTACATATGTTTTCATTTCAAATTTCTATCATTCATTCAATGCATATTTCATTAGTATGAGAGATGTTTGGGAATACCAAGATGAATACATCTCAAAGATGAGTATATCATAATCAAAATGATGACATTCTAACCACACTTCATGAATGGCCTCATCTTAGATGGGTCACGATTAATAAGTTTAACTAAATCCAAAAAATCAAATGCAGCCAAATGGTTAGGTCCACAAGATTCGATAACAACTGATTGATGGATGGATAGATCATAGTGCATTTGACTGATGCTAGAAACTAATGTTGACATATGGTCAGGATGACAAGATCCTTCCATACGACCAGTATGCTACCACAAGCAACAGTAGCTAATAAATTAGGTTAGGTTATAAGATTCAGCCTTTAAACTATACAATTAAACCACTAGCGGGCCCTATAATTTCAAGGTGGTGAATTAGATCAAGTAGACAATATCTAACTATATGACCAGAAACATTGACTGGTCGACTAGCTCTGACCGCATCACCTTGTTAAAATAATTTTCAAAAGTACTTTATTGCAGGTTAAGGCTAATATCGTAGTCAAGAAAAATGACTTGCAGAAAATGAAATACAATGAACAAATACATGAATGCAAACAAGAAGTTCAATAATATTATGGCTTCAAATTATTTAAATAGCATAAATTATTAAATATTTTTTTACAAACATTGTTCAAAATGATATATAAGAGCAGTTACAAGTAAAAAAATAGCTTCACAAAAATTAACAACTGCAGTCTCTTATTCAACAAGAGAGTATGAACATTTGATATATTATTGTCAGTATCCTCATACATATGAATGCCTTGGGAATCTCCTCAATATTCACCTCAGCAGCCTCAGGAGTAATAATAGTTCGATCAATAGTAGTATCTTGATCAGTCTCACTAGTGGGTTAGTCTTCATTAACTGGCTCACCCTCCTTCATTCCTTATCACTCAACTACTAAGGCCTTAGCCTCATAATTATCACCCTCCCATTTATTGATGACATTTGCAATTTTTGGGTGATGTTTGATTATCCTCTTCATTATCTTGTCAAAACCATCCACGAAGAAGGTTAAATTTTGATGTTATAGTCAGCATAGGCTTTATAATTTTCAGCCCCATTATCATCAACTTTGTTAAGGGACTTATTAGCTTTGGCAAACTCTTTATTGACCTTTTTTAGGGCATCCCCAAAGCTTTGAAGATTTATAACGTTAGTGTTGACCCGTGCCTTTTTTTTCTTGTTTTTCTCTTAAGTCGCGGTTAAAGCTAAAGTCTTCGTGACCAGCTACGCATCTCTCCCACGAAGCTCATTGCTAGTCTTTTGTAACTCATTGACAGATGGTTGAAATCATCCTCCAACTTCGTGTTCTACCAATAGAGATCAATAGTAGCCTCTTTTTCTTCTCATAAACAAGACCAATAGTAATAGCCTTTTCTTGAAGAATAGTATTGAAAAATAGTAAAATAGCTCAATAAGGGAAACAAAGGCATAACATATAAAGAACACACATTTAAAGTTTGTGGTGAAGAAGAGTCTACAGAGTGCCAACAATAGACTCTTGAAAACCTCAAAATATGGATTGTGTCTGTGGTAACGGAGTACATCCATGGTGTTACCCATGCGTTGAATGAAATATGCCTTATCTCTCTTAGTTTTCTCAAAGGTCACAACGTGCTCGATATGAAATAAAAATGGATCCACTCAAGGATAAAGATTAGGGACCCAACTTCTTTGGTCAACCTATAAGCAAGTTTCCCATCAATCCTTATGCGGTCGATAGTAGGACATGGTGTCCTTAACTATTTCGTTCTTTGGCATGTGATATCACCTTAAACAGTGGATGTTGCTAAAGGTCTCTTCTTACCAGTAGATGGGCGATCATTATTGGAAATAGATTGCCCTTTTCCCTTGGCCTTAGAAGCAACAGCATCAACTTCAGCCTTTTTCCTAAACTCGGCCTCACCTCTCACTACCATCATCTTTATTTTTTGTCTTAGCCTTAACATCCACTTTCCTCTTGGAGTTTGTTTTAAGATTCTTCTAACGAGCAGTCTCTACAACATTGTGGTCAACGTGAAGAGGGAGTATACCGTAAGAAGGCTCAACACAAAACACTGAGGATATGGGAATAGAAGTTGCAAAAATCTTTTAAAATTATGTAATACCCCGTATTTTTACGTTATATTAATTTGGGGATTTATTAAATTTAATGTGAGTTAATTATTTAATAAAAATCAAGAAATTAATTATGTTATAATTATTAACGTGACGAGAGTTAGTAATTATGGGAAATTTGTTGAATATTACTAATGAGCAAAGTAATATATGATATTGATTATATTGAATGTCACGAGTGAATAAAATGACAATTTTGGAAATTTGAATCGGGACACGCTCGTGTCGCGTCGGGACTAAATTTTGATAAATAAAAAGTGAATATTTTATAAGTTGCCCGTATGGTCATTTTGAGTGCCCCAACGCGTCCGGAAGGGTCGAGATAGTCAAAAAAGTGTACCCGGGGGTGTAGTTTGGGTCTCGGGGCATTTTTAGCCCTAATTAATAACCCGGGAGGGCATTTTAGTCATTTTATATTTATGGGTAATTAAACCCACCAAAATTAGAGGGACTATATCTGATATTGAGGTTGTCACTTAGGGTTAGAATATTCAGAACCCTAGAACGACCATTGGAGAAGAGAGGAGAGAGCTCTCAAGCCAGTTCAAGGCCAAAAAGCCACCCATTTGCACCGCCATCACCGCCAACGCGTAGATCGCGTGACGAGGAACGCAACCACACCAATATCAGCCGTAAACCAGACTTCTGAAAATCCCAGGCAAGTGTTTATCTTGCTATTTTCGTTGGTGCAATTTCCATATTATTTTAGGAATGATTAGGGATGAAATACATGGAAGAAAACCCAAATTTTGATAGGAATTTGCATGTAGTAAAGACTTAAACCTTATTCTGGAAATATTTTGTGATGTAGACGAATCATCCACGAAATTTTGATGATGTATTAGAAGGAAATTATGGTAAAAACAGATTAGAACCATAATTAAGAAAACTCTAGGGTTCTTGATGATTAGATAATATTTTGGGTTGATTATCCATGTTTAATGATAGGAATACACATGCTTTACGTTAAAAACATCTGGTATAATGTTATAATGTTAGTAGTAGAATTTTTGGGACGTTTGGAGTTGAAAAATATGGATTTGGATGAAGATAGATGGTAGAACCCGTAACTCCAATTCTGCAGAAATCAAAATACCTGCTTGATCGATCGAAGGTTCGATTGATCAAGTCCCAAACCTCGATTGATCGACCCCTCCTGGCAGACTCCTATTTCCCTTGTTTAATTAGTTAAATTAAATTCATCATGAAATAATTCTTGGGTATTCTTAATAAAATGTTTTAGGAGATAGGAAAGACCAGTATGACATATGAATAAGTGTTTGGAACTTTATCATAAGACGAGAATTTTGCTTTTCGGATAATTACATAATGAACGATGAAACTAGGTATTTCAAGTGAGAGATTACGGCGAATAGCTACGACAGTGAATAGTGGTATACCTACTGAATTTTCTACTTGGAAGGATAGAGTCCTCGAGTGTCACGTAATAAGTGAGAAAACCCTTTGAGTTAAGGTTAGAGATGAAACCTTATACGTAATACTAATAATGTGAAATTAAGGATAAATGTTGTAATTATGGTTGACGAGAGGAACCTATATTAATATGATAAAAGTGGTATATTTATATGATTGTGTGTACATATATTATATACATGTTGAAAACATACCGCGCTACTTGCTATCCTTGAGGTTACCGCGCTGGGACAGTCTTACCTCGATGGGACCTTTATGGGGGATATTGACTTGTACCCTAGAAGATAGATATCCTTGGTACAGGCTATCGAATTGATAGTTCAGACGGTCCTAAGAGACGCGAGTATGTGCCATCCTCTTAGAGACTTGGAATCTATGCTTCGCCTCGATATTGTTTGTGTATGCGTTAATACAGTTCGAGAGTGATTCCGAATTTGTATTCCCCTTGATATGAGTGGTATGGGGTTTGGATAGTAGAAGTATGCACGCACCATAGTTTTATTTGCGGTGCTGTTATTTTATATATATTATACGAGTAGTTAATATATATATGAGATAAGGAAATTTGAAACTGCCTACTGTGATTTGATAAGTAGGACATGGTTGATGACTCAAATAGTAAATACTTGTTTTGTGAAAGTATAATATGACACTGGGAAACTTTATAAATTAATAAAGCTAAAACGAGAGTTGTGCTGCTAATCGGAAGTATCCTTTTTATACAATGATATTGTTCGGTTTTGAAATCTTATGAGTAAGTTAAGATAAGCTAAATTATTGGGAAGGTTAGTATGATAAAATGATAAGATAAACCGTTGGGAAGGTTAGTACGATAGGCGTTCACATTAGAAGGGAGGTGAGAATTTCTCAAGAGAGGGTCGCTCTAATATGTTGTTGCATTGGCCTGTATCAATTTAAATACTTGCTAAACAAATTTTAAATCATACACACTATCGGGCTCTGACCCGTTTCTTTTTCTCCCTCTCTCTTGTATATATATGTATATATTTTCGGTGCCCAGCCACAGGGGCGTCTTGCTTAGGATCTCTTGAAAGGAACGTGCTGCAGCTTAGGTGGGAGTTGCAGGTCACTTGCATAGACGACTTCCTTTATTGACTCCACTTCTAGCATTCTCATTTATTGGGCATGTGTCGCCCTTTCCATTATTTCATTGTTATTGGGACGTTTGTATTTCAGTTATTTCTAGTATTGTCACTATGTGATTTATTCAGTTTGAATTGTGTTACTTTATATTTCGCATGTTGACATTCGATTGACGAATGTTTTAAATTAATTGGATATTGTTCCAGGTTTATTGTGGTGTGATCCTTAATTGTTGAAATGTTGTTAATAAATAAATAAATCATTTTCTTTAAATAAAAATTTTTGGAAAGTAATGTTTAAATATGGTTTTGACACTTAGCTTAATTATTTAGGGTGTTAAATTGGAAAGTTTATTTTTACGACAGTGATGTTAAGAATGAACCAAACTGTTCACCTTGATTTAATTTAATAAAGGAGTGATCGCCCGGTATTTAATTAGGCGGGGTGTCACAGGTGGTATCAGAGCATCAGGTTCTAGTGTCCTTTAGGATCTGTGCGGCTTATTATGCTTTCAGCGTTGCTTTCCTTGATATAGAGCCCTAATACTAGGAATGTTGTGTTCATCTCTATACATTGGAAATTCGTGCTTCTGCGATTTGTTTATTTGAATGATGAACTCATCCAAATTTATTTAAATTTTGAGATGGACCGTCAAGAAGAACTCGCTAGAACGGTTAAGGGAGTCAACGATCAGGACCGACTCACACCTCAGGTACCCCTAGAGAGACTAACAACCGTCGAGTTAGCAGGTATTGTGGCACAGGCAGTTACCACTGCAGTTTTACAGTATCAAGAACGCAACACACAGCTCATGGGGGGCAAAAGATCTAGAGAGTACAGTCAGTCTGTCATGAATGGTAATAACAAGTGCGTGAAGATATAAAAATCGCGACAACAAGCTCCTCAGGCCAGTAAAAGCCACGAAGGTAACCAATTGTGCGGAGAAGCCCAAAAGCGTCAGGGTCAACAAAACCGAGGGCCGAGTGAAGTCACGAAGAGGTGTTTTAAATGCGGTATGGACGGTCATGAACGTCGAACTTTCCCGGATCAGTCTGGAAAGGAACTTCAACCCAACCAGAGAGAACTTTCAGGACTCTGCTATAAATGTGTACAACCGGGTCACATGTGGAGGGATTGTCCTCACCCTGACAAAGTTTTTTCACAAGTTTCCCATCAAGGCCAGCAAGACCAGGGAAAAAGAGAGACTAGTCAACAAAGTAATGAAGTGAAGAAGTTTCAAGGGAGGTGCTTCCAATGTGGCAGAAATGTCCATAGGCGTCAGGATTGCCCAGAGAAGAATAGGGCCCCACGACAGGAATGTGCTAGTAATAAACCACATAAACCAGCTTCACCACCTTCTCCAACAGCCTCAGTTCAACAGAGACAGCTATGGTATGGACGTGTCTATAACGTCCACTAGGCAACGGCTCCGCAGGCACCACCCGCAATTTAGGGTATGTTTTCTATCCATGGAACTTTGGGTCGAATTATGTTTGTTACTGGGGCAACGCATTGTTTTATATCTACATGTTATGCGAAGATCTTAGGGTTATTAACCACAGTAGAGAGCATTGTAACGTATGTAGGCTCACCACTGGGGAAGGCTTCACTTTTCTTTATATGCCGGGGAGTGGGGGTAGAGATCGGTAGTTTGGTATTACCTGCGGACATGTTAGTCTTAGATATGCCTGGGCATGATGTTATTATTGGTATGGATTGGCTCGCAACTTATAGAGCCATGATTGATTTCTTCGGTGGGAGCATTGTTCTTGCCATTCCGGGGCAAGAGATGTTTGTAGTGGCGATGCCTCGCCCAGAGAGAGGTTCGACCGCTCATTTATATTAAATAGAGGAGGATACCTCTAATAAGGTTGAAATCCCGTTAGACTCGATTCCAGTTGTTCGTGAGTATTCCGATGTGTTTCAGGAAATACCAGGCCTACCCCCCAGTTGAGAGATAGAATTTGTCATAGACTTATTGCCAGATATGAGACCTATAGCACGCGCACCGTACCGTATGGCTCCGACAGAGATACGAGAGCTACGAGATTAGATAGAGCAGCTGTTAGGTCAGGGATTCATTCGTAGGAGTACCTCACCTTGGGGCGCTCCAGTCTTGTTTGTGAAGAAGAGAGATGGTTCACTGAGATTGTGTGTGGACTACCGGGAGATGAACAAGGTCACAATACGGAATAAGTATCCGTTGCCTCGAATCGATGATCTGTTCGACCAGTTAAGGGGAGCAACTTTCTTTTCGAAGATAGATCTGAGGTCGGGGTACCATTAGTTACGTATTAGAGAGCAGGATGTTTCAAAGACTGCCTTCTTGAGGAGATATGGGTCCTATGAGTTCAGGGTGATGCCGTTCGGACTCACAAATGCTCCAGCCATTTTCATGGACTTAATGAACCGAATATTCAGAGAGTTCTTGGATCAGTTTGACATCGTCTTCATAGATGACATCTTAATATATTTACACTCCGAGGAGGAGCATGCCGAGAACTTGAGTCAGGTTCTTCAGACTCTACGAGAGCATCAGTTGTATGCTAAGTATGAGAAGTGTGGATTCTGGTTGAGAGAGGTACAGTTCTTGGGACATGTTGTTTCTGAGCAGGGGATAGCAGTTGACCCGAGTAAAGTATCAGCGGTGAGGGAGTGGGGATAGCCCACGACACCGACGAAAGTGCGTAGTTTCTTGGGGTTAGCTAGTTACTACAGGAGATTCATTCAGGGATTCTCCAAAATAGCGGGTCCATTGACGAATCTGACTCGCAAGGGAGTACCATATGTGTGGGATGACGCTTGTCAATTGGCTTTCGATGAGCTAAAAGACAAGCTTAATTCAGCGCCAGCCCTTACGTTACCGAAGCCGTGTGTGGAGTACATGGTTTACACCGATGCGTCCTTACGGGGACTTGGGGCAGTACTTCAGCAGGAAGAGAAGGCTATAGCTTTTGCCTCCCGTAAGCTTAAGCCGCATGAGAAGAATTACCCCACCCACGACCTGGAGTTAGCAGCGGTCGTCTTTGCATTGAGGATATGGAGGAACTATTTGTTAGGAGAGAAATTCCATTTGTTCACAGACCACAAGTCGTTGCAGTACCTATTCACTCAGCGAGAGCTGAATATGCGTCAGCGCAGATGGTTAGAGTTTGTGAAGGACTACCAGTTCGATATATAGTATCATCCGGGAAAGGCCAACGTAGTTGCTGATGCGTTGAGTCGTAGACCGGTAGACGAGGTAGCAGACGTCTGGAAAACAAAGTGGAAGGAGTTAGGTCATCAGGACGCAGTAGCACGTTCTTTCATGTCCGTGATGTCAGTCACACCCGAGATTGTTACGAGGGTGATACAGGCATAGACCACAGACCCGTTCTGCCAAGAGCAGATTGTGCGACTTCTAGCCGAGGGCGCTGAGTCCTATTCTGTTAGTTCCGATGGAGGTTTGCGGTTTAATGGGATATTGGTGGTTCCAGAAGGAGCAGAATTACATCATGCAGTGATAAATCATTATCATGGGTCCCGATTTGCAGTACATTCGGGAGGCGATAAGATGTACCAGGATATGAGGCGACAATACTGGTGGAGTGGGATGAAGAAGGACATCGCCGAGTTCGTGTCAAAGTGTTCTACCTGCCAACTGGTAAAGGTGGACCACCTGAAACCGTCAGGATTGCTTCAGCCATTAGAAGTACCCGCGTGGAAGTGGGAGAGTATTTCCATGGATTTTATTGCAGGGTTGCCTACATCACAGCGGGGCCACGATTCTATCTGGGTGATTGTAGACCGTTTGACAAAGGTGGCTCATTTTCTTTCGGTGCGGACAGATTATACCACGGGTCAGTATGCTCAGTTGTTCATCGCTGAGATTGTCAGATTACACGGGGTGCCCCTGAATATTATGTCAGATAGGGACAAGATTTTCGTGTCACGTTTTTGGTAAAGCTTTCAGGAGGCTATGGGTGCTGAGTTGAGGTTGAGTTCAGATTACCATCCACAGACAGATGGATAGACAGAGAGTACTAATCAGATGTTAGAGGATATGCTACGCATGTGTGTTCTCAATTTTGGAGGAGGTTGGGAGCCACATCTTCCACTGGTAGAGTTTGCTTATAATAACTCTTATCAGTTCACGATTGGCATGGCTCCATTTGAGGCTTTGTATGGCAGGCCTTGTCGTTCCCCAGCTTGTTGGATCGAAGTGGGGGATAACAAGTTTCTAGGACCAGAGGTAATACAGGAGACCTCCGCGAGGATTGAGATGATCAGGAGTCACATTCGGATAGCCCAAGACAAGCAGAAGAGCTACGTCGATGCGAAACGGTTCTTCCGGGAGTTTAGTGTGGGGGACCAAGTGTTATTGCGTGTATCTCCTATGAAGGGAGTGATGAGGTTCAGGAAGAAGGGGAAGTTGGCTCCGAGGTACGTGGGACCATTTCCCATCATCGAGAGGATTGGGACGGTTGCATACAGGTTGGGACTGCCAGAGCATTTACATCGCATTCACGATGTATTCCACATCTCGTCATTGAGACGGTATCTTCGGGATGATATGGCCCATACTCACATTGTGATAGATGAGATAGACTTACAACCTGAAAGCTCTTACGAGGAGAGACAGGTGACTATCCTAGACTATAGTGAGAGGAGATTGAGGTCGAAGATAGTTCCACTTGTGCGGGTCTAGTGGGAGCATCATAATGTGGAGGAATCCACTTGGGAGCGCGAGAGATATCCAGAGTTGTTTTTACCAGGTATGCCTTATTTTCTGAATTTCGGGATGAAATTCCGTTATTAGGGGGGAAGTATGTAATACCCCGTATTTTTATGCTATATTAATTTGGGGATTTATTAAATTTAATGTGAGTTAATTATTTAATAAAATTCCATAAATTAATTATGTTATAATTATTAACGTGACGAGAGTTAGTAATTATGGGAAATTTATTGAATATTACTAATGAGAAAAGTAATATATGATATTGATTATATTGAATGTCACGAGTGAATAAAATGACAAGTTTGGAAATTTAAATCGGGACGCACTCGTGTCGCGTCGGGACTAAATTTTGATAAATAAAAAGTGAATATTTTATAAGTTGCCCGTACGGTCGTTTTGCGTGCGCCAACGCGTCCAGAAGGGTCAAGATAGTCATAAAAGTGTACTCGGGGGTGTATTTTGGGTCTCTGGGTGTTTTTAGGCCTAATTAGTAACCCGGGAGGGCATTTTAGTCATTTTACATTTATGGGTAATTAAACCCACCAAAATTAGAGGGACTATATCTGATATTGAGGTTGTCACTTAGGGTTAGAATATTCAGAACCCTCAAACGGCCATTGGAGAAGAGAGGAGAGAGCTCTCAAGGCAGTTCAAGGCCAAAAAGCCACCCGTTTGCACCGCCATCACCGCCAACGCGTAGATCGCGTGATGAGGATCGCAACCACACCAATATCAGCCATAAACCAGACTTCTGAAAATCCCAGGCAAGTGTTTATCTTACTATTTTCGTTGGTGCAATTTCCATATTAGTTTAGGAATGATTAGGGATGAAATATATGGAAGAAAACCCAAATTTTGATAGGAATTTGCATGTAGTAAAGACTTAAACCTTATTCTGGAAATCTTTTGTGATGTAGACGAATCACCCACGAAATTTTGATGATGTATTAGAAGGAAATTCTGGTACAAACAGATTAGAATCATAATTAAGAAAACTCTAGGGTTCTTGATGATTAGATAAGATTTTGGGTTGATTATCCATGTTTAATGATAAGAATACACATGCTTTACGTTAAAAACATCTGGTATAATGTTATAATGTTAGTAGTAGAATTTTTGGGACGTTTGGAGTTGAAAAATATGGATTTGGATGAAGATAGATGGTAGAACCCGTAACTGCAATTCTGCAGAAATCAAAATACCTGCTTGATCGATCGATCGAGCATCGAGCTTCGATCGATCGAAGGTTCGATCGATCAAGTCCCAAACCTCGATCGATCGACCCCTCCTGGAAGACTCCTATTTCCCTTGTTTAATTAGTTAAATTAAATTCATCGTGAAATAATTCTTGGGTATTCTTAATAAAATGTTTTGGGAGATAGGAAAGACCAGTATGACATATGAATAAGTGTTTGGAACTTTATCATAAGACGAGAATTTTGCTTTTGGGATAATTATATAATGAACGATGAAACTAGGTATTTCAAGTGAGAGATTACGACGAATAGCTACGATAGTGAATAGTGGTATACCTACTGAATTTTCTACTTGGAAGGATAGAGTCCACGAGTGTCACGTAATAAGTGAGAAAACCCTTCGAGTTAAGGTTAGAGATGAAACCTTATACGTAATACTAATAATGTGAAATTAAGGATAAATGTTGTAATTATGGGTGACGAGAGGAACCTATATTAATATGATAAAAGTGGTATATTTATATGATTGTGTGTACATATATTATATACATGTGAAAAACATACCGCGCTACTTGCTATCCTTGAGGTTACCGCGCTGGGACAGTCTTATCTCGATGGGACCTTTATGGGGGATATTGACTTGTACCCTAGAAGATAGATATCCTTGGTACAGGCTATCGAATTGATAGTTCAGACGGTCCTAAGAGACGCGAGTATGTGCCATCCTCTTAGAGACTTGGAATCTATGCTTCGCCTCGATATTGTTTGTGTATGCGTTAATACAGTTCGAGAGTGATTCCGAATTTGTATTCCCCTTGATATGAGTGGTATGGGGTTTGGATAGTAGAAGTATGCACGCACCATAGTTTTATTTGGGGTGCTGTTATTTTATATATATTATACGAGTAGTTAATATATATATGAGATAAGGAAATGTGAAACTGCCTACTGTGATTTGATAAGTAGGACATGGTTGATGACTTAAATAGTAAATACTTGTTTTGTGAAAGTATAATATGACACTGGGAAACTTTATAAATTAATAAAGCTAAAATGAGAGTTGTGCTGCTAATCGGAAGTATCCTTTTTATACAATGATATTGTTCGGTTTTGAAATCTTATGAGTAAGTTAATATAAGATAAATTATTGGGAAGGTTAGTATGATAAAATGATAAGATAAACCGTTGGGAAGGTTAGTACGATAGGCGTGCACATTAGAAGAAAGGTGAGAATTTCTCAAGAGAGGGTCGCTCTAATATGTTGTTGCATTGGCCTGTATCAATTTAAATACTTGCTAAACAAATTTTAAATCATACACACTATCGGGATTTGACCCGTTTCTTTTTCTCCCTCTCTCTTGTATATATATGTACATATTTGAGGTACCCAGCCACAAGGGCGTCTTGCTTAGGATCTCATGAAAGGAACGTACTGCAGCTTAGGTGGGAGTTGCAGGTCACTTGCGTAGACGGCTTCCTTTATTTACTCCACTTCTAGCATTCTCATTTATTGGGCATGTGTCGCCCTTTCCATTATTTCATTGTTATTGGGACATTTGTATTTCAGTTATTTCTAGTATTGTCACTATGGGATTTATTCAGTTTGAATTGTGTTACTTTATATTTCGCATGTTGACATTCGATTGACGAATGTTTTAAATTAATTGTATTGTGTTCCAGGTTTATTGTGGTGTGATCCTTAATTGTTGAAATGTTGTTAATAAATAAATAAATAAATCATTTTCTTTAAATAAAAATTTTTGGAAAGTAATGTTTAAATATGGTTTTGACACTTAGCTTAATTATTTAGGGTGTTAAATTGGAAAGTTTATTTTTATGACAGTGATGCTAAGAATGAGCCAGACTGTTCACCTTGATTTAATTTAATAAAGGAGTGATCGTCCGGTATTTAATTAGGCAGGGTGTCACAAATTATCCGCAATAAAATGAAAAGAAAATGGAGGATGACATAATACAATTGGTAAGATTTTATTACCTTCTTCAACCTCAACCTCAACCTCAACCTCAACCTCACCTTGACCATAATGCTACCCTCAATCATAAGTGTTACCAAAATATCTCGAGGGGGAACACCTCCTCTAAGAGTTCAGTATCATGGAATTATGAAATTTTTAATTGAAACGAGTTCCTCAAATTATAAGGGTCGATTTTACAAGTTCCTTCAACCAAGGTCTTAAATATCAAAGGTAGTCTAGGACACTTCTTCTCTAAAAAGGGTTTGATAAAAGTGTTATAAAAATAAAATCAAAATGGATCTAGCAAGCAAATAGATAAAAATTATATAACAATCTTGTTAGTCCCACACCAATCACAAGGGATATGGTCGTTTTAAGCCCTCTTTCAGAAAACTTTGCCATCTTTAAATGTATTTTATAGGGATAAAATATTAATAACTTGGGGTCTTGGCTTTATTATTTTTTTGCCATAGACAAACCAAAAAACATCCTCTATAAGGGCAAAACTACTATGAGATTTACAGTGTTCCATTTACTCCGATATTGTTCGATAGGAATTTGGGAGAAGTTGGGTCAAATCCACCTCGCAACCCCCTAAGATCAACCTTATAATTAAGTGGAGTGTTAGACGAACTCCGACCTGAAGAGACCATGGAGGAAAATAAATCTCGTTGCCATCACGTGGACCCCAAACCCATTCATCCCAATCCGACAATGTTATCGTGATACTAATGGTAATGGCATACTAATCTCTCAGGTCATCCAACTCATCCTTAGTGGTGTCACAGTCATGGTATTGGGCCTCGCTATTAAATGTATTATAGTAAATCAGAAGAACTCAAAAAATTACTCTCCTTTATAGGAGATAGAATGGAAATTAGGTATAAAGACTTGGTCTATCACACATGAACCTCTTGGCCAAACCTTTTTAAGTTTATAATTGATATATCGGAAACTATGTCTCCTAAATTTCTACCACTAAGTTGTTGGTTGAATGTTAGGAGGCCCTGCAAACTCAAGACTATTATACTCCACGTCTGAGGGCTATGGAGCATAATCAATTGAAGATTGATCTTGAGGGGTAAAACTAGAATGATAAGGACGATCCTAAGGATTGGTAAATCATAATGTAGCCGGACTCAAAGCCTTGTAAAAACAAGGACACAATTTGTTAAGTATTTAAATCCATCTCAACACTTTATCATCCCAGGAGCTTTCACTCATGAAGGTTAGAACTTTGGGAGAATCAAAGGCTTAGGGGCTATTTGGTTTTAAAATAAACAATTATTTTGACCTAAGGGAAGCATAAGAAATAAAAATTTCAGAAAATCCCTAAATGTAAAAACCCTTGCCCAGCCAACTTGATGGTCGCCTAAATTAAATCTCTAACAAAATAATATGTATAGGGAAAAACCTAGTAAGATTAAATTTTTGAATGGGCATACCTACAACCGTAGACACTGAAAACCCTCACCAAGAAAGAGTTTTCGATCAAAGAATCATTCGAAAATGGCAGAAAGTGGGAAAGGTTAGCCGAATAAGAAAAAAATGAATAATAAGAACTTTTGCCTTTCTAACAGATGTTGGGGATATGAAATGATTTTGAAAATGATGAAATAACTTTTGGGGTGAGTTTTATACCTTTTAAGGAGGTAATGATTACTTTTTTAAAAATAGACTGACGTCGGGCATTAAAAGTATAACAGGTGCCTTGGAACAGAACGCGCACTACCCCAGGCACAAACACCTTAAATTCGCATGTTATCACTCCCAGCATCTGCTATGTGTAAATACCAAGACCAAGCAAAAAAATTTGAAAATTTTGCAAGTAAATGTGTTCGGCCCCAACTGAGCTAGAGATATACAAGTCTAAAATATCCTTAGAATCTGACCAAGACACAAACGGGTGACATCTCAGTTAACACTTCACTGAGTTAATGTGATTGACACATACTTAAATACATAATACTTTAGATAATCGTCCATGAGACACAATTATGAGCAAAGTCTTGGGGGATTTTTCTAGACAATAATATGGTATAGCTCATGGACCAGTCAGAAGAAGACATATAGACTCGTTGACTACATATATGAGGTCAGATCAGTTTTTCATCAAGTCAGCATTGGTAATATGGTGGGACCTAGTATTCCAAAAAGTTTTATATACTTTATTATCTCACAGTAAGCTAACACCATTAAGTAATCCCACAGTTTTATTTTTGACATAATAATAGACCACAGTATATTATTTCCTCGCTCCTTGTATAAAAAAATGAGATCTCAACCCTTGTTCACCTGAATCCAGCAACACTATGTTCAATTCCGACCCTTAGAAGATATTACCAAAGAAATAAAAGGAAAAAATAAAGTACCTTCCATATACGATTGAATATAAATAAAATAATTGCATCAGAAAATTTCATACATATGTCAGTCCTTATCCCCTTTGTTTAATGCTTCTATTGATTCTTCTGCTTGTAAAATCCTAAATGAAAGTTCTCTGAATTTTTCTCTAGTTAGTATTATCAAATTAAATTCACACTAAGTTCTTACCCTGGAAATTCGAGTTCGTGTTCCATGAGATCGTCTAGTTTTCATCTGCGAGATCCCTACCCGTAAGTGTAAAAGTTTTATTTGTAGTATGTTCTATGTCTACTGAAGAAGACTGGGATCCATCCATAATGGATCAAGTTTTTAGACAACTAGAAATCATGATCACCTCTCGAAACATCATGCAGTCAGAATTAGGGCACTAGGTTGATCACAAGTCTTCCTACAAGAGGCTACTTTTACACTCAGAATTAGAGAGAACATACTCCTTACCCTATGCCAAGCATTGGTATCACTCACACAATAACGGTTGAAATAACTTTGATTAACCCATAATTTCTTCTTTCTTCAGTACATGTACCACTTATCCCCACTAATATAGGTGCCCCCAACTTCCAAGTACCATTTTACCCTCAGATTTACATCAAGCCCTACAATAAGTAGCCCGAGTACCCACACCATGCCTATAAATCCCCCTATGAGCTAATTATGTAGATCATCCACCAGATGACGAGTATGTTTCTCTCACTTAGAACAAAGAGATAATGTAGGTCCAACCTGAATTACATCTCCTATAAGAAGCCATATGCGTAATTCAAACCACAAATTGGAGTATGAACATCAAGAATATGTCCCTTTACCTAAAATCTCAAATATCAAACAAATTTAAGATGTTTGTCTTTAAAACATTCAAAGGATTAGGCTCCCAATCCTCCCATTTTTCCCGTCACCACCTTCAAATGCAAGTTTTGAACTTATTCCTCGGGGTACTAAAGAGAATGTTCTCTGCCACTCTACCAGAAGGATCCTTGCCTGGTATATCGGCCTAAAACATTAGGGAACTTCTAAAACCTAGGATGATGTATTTCATGCTTTTATCAAGAAATATAATGAGGATTTTGGCATCACACGTAAGTACTTAGATATCCTAAAACAAGAAAATGGAGAAGTGATTTGAACTTTCATCGCTTAATGGAGGAGAAAGTAGTCAAATTGTCCATTGTCCTACAGAAACGATCAGATTGAGATCATGATCAAAAACCTCTAAAATAAAGTATAAAACGAACTAGGGATCACCTGGATCCCCAAACTCAAGGCCCTCAACCACATAGGGTGCAAGATCAAAGGAGAGTTTATATGACAATGCTACCAAATCTATAAAAGAGTCCTGTTAAAAATTTAATTTTGTAATTAATATTAGTTACCTTATTATCATGTCAAAACAATTGATTGGTTGAGTCTTTCAAGTCACATAGCCTTGATTCAATGAGTAATGTGCGGTCGCTTGAATTAGAATGGACCTTTGAAGATTGAAAATTTTGTAAGCCGCTCATTGAATACTTTTGTTTCCATGCATTCACATTGTAGTGAAGACTATATCATTTTAGCTTCATTTGTACGGCCTTAGTTTGTGTCTGCGCCACGATTTCCATACTAGATGAAATCATGCCTATGTCTAGATCAAATTTTTTGCACGACCAACCCAATATTTAGAAAATAACTATTTAAAATCCAAGTTCCCTAGCATTTTCAAGAACTAAAAACCTCGTAAATCATATACATTTCTGAGATAAGTTTTTAGGTTGAGATTATTTTGTATTTGCTTCTCCTTATAAATTTCACTTCTTCCCTCCAAAAGTATTAAAAATTATATCTAAACTTGATCAATGATTTAGATAGAGAATCGAGAATGTTTTGTTTCAAACTTCATATAGCCTATTCAGTTCAAATAAATCTATAATTGAATTCTATGATCAAATACTTGTATGCACACATTTAATCACACGCATCATTTAGATCAAAATTAAATCTACTGAATTGAAAAAAATTAGCATGGGTGTGTTAGATCTAGTTTTTCTCCTATAGATTCACCTAATTGCATTGTGATGTGAGTTAATCAAATTGGTCTTGTGAAGTTTGTGTTGATTAACTTGAATCTACAAAAATAATCATTTGAAATTAAAAATTGGCCATAATATGTCAACATACCTATTCACCACCACCCCTCAAGGTTTGTTATAGGATTTTTACCGATGCATACAGCATTCCTTTCATTGGTATCAGAATCAGGTTCCTATTCGAATATAATAAACGTGATTGAGTTGATTCTTGTCTGGCTTTGTTTTTATTACGGAGTTTCTCATTGCCCTATTTTGATTTCTCTTATGTTTTTCTTTAAGTGAATAGTTGTTATTTGTTTTTATTGTGTGACTATGGATTCTATAATATTGGCTTTTGAACTTCCTTCTAGAATTGGTCTGAGTGTGGATCATCCTATGCTTTTGAGTCATAAGGACATTATAAAACATTTGATGTCCAAAATAGAAAAGAATAAAAAGAAGTGTTCTCAATATCTAACAAAATATTAATCGATTGATGTTGATTTAGATGAATGTGGTGAAATTAGAAATGGAAAATCATTAAGTCAAAATGGTTATTTCGTAAATGATCAGCTTCTCAAAATGAAATTTTTTCACATTATAATCAAATATAGTTCATAATTTTCTTCCTAGGGTTTCTCCTCTAGTGGCTAATCCTCCACATGTTCCTATTCCACCAGTTATTGATGATGATGAGGAGGATATTGATAATGGTGGTAACTCTAAGGAGACGAGTGATGGAGATAATTATAATGTGGAGTATGATGATATGTTCGACTGTATTTTCTAGTTTTTATTTAGTTCATGTTTTTCATTTTTGTAGTACCGCATGTCATACTTTACACATTATGGTCTGTATATGGTATTAGTATAATTTGTTCTTGGTACTTGATAAATTTTAGGGTTCTTTTGGATACTTGGAAGTTTATTGGTTGTATGGATTTTATCTTTTTTGTATGGGTATTATGTTGTTATCCATATTTCTTATGATATTTTGTCATATGCTTGATTAGTCCATGTTATCTATCTATGGATATATTACGTGATCTCATGTTTTACTAGTTTGATTCTATGATTATCTCATATCCTTCTTTTATGATTACTTTTTTGGATATCAATCATCTTCTAGAGTATTCTCTTGAACTTCATGTTTTTATATCGTGATTCACATGTATATATGCTCATTTTGTTAATTGCCATGATATAGCTTGGTAATTCACATGTTTATTTTCTATATTTTGTTTTTTTATTTTCTCTTGCTTATGTGACTCTACATTCCTTATTATACCCATTATACTTTTGGTTCACTTTCATACTAAGGGGGAGTAAAAACTCATTTCCTTATTTTTCTAGAGTGTTAGAAAAGGGGGAATAAATCCTACTTTCACTTCCTAAAGGGGGAGAGAGTAACGTCTATGATATGGGAAGTTTTTGTTACATTGGGATTTTCTATGTTCTGAGAGAATTTCCTTATTACATTATGCTATTACCTTATTATATCTCTTAGTTGATATTCAATTGGTATCCCGGTATTAGATGTTGTTTCTATGATTTACATGTTTCTATCTCACGTGCTCGCCTGCTATATCACAAGTTTTATCTTATTTATATAAGTTTATATTTTTTGGAGGATTCCTAAGCAGGGGATATCTCTTTGTGAATGTTATTTCCTGCATGATACATTTGATTGTTTTATGTGGTTTTTGGCTTATCATTGATGATTCTGACTCCGGCCCATATTCATACCCAATGTTTCAGTGTTGTTTGGTTTTGTGGATATTATACATTACTTACTACTACATTCACCATATGGCTAGTGGCGTGTATCTCTTATAGAGGTAACAATATACTTTTGGGTTAGGGGAAGTTTTTCTATGAAATAGCCAAAGAGGATATTCAAAATGTAAATTTTGTAATATATTAAAATTGGATAGATTCCCGTGATAAAATATTTGAGTCATTGAGGGCATTAAATTCAAATAGACTTTATTCGTTAGGAGTGAGGTGCAATCTAGTTTAGGTTATAGGAACTTGAAGGTGGTTAATTATGTATCGCTGTCCATTGAAGAATTTTGGATCCATACATCCATTCGAAATAATAAAGAAGATGTATCATTTTATATTGCTATAATATGTACAAGGTAAACATACATGTACACATTTTTCTAAAAAGTTAAATTTTATTTAAAAATGTGTTAAGATTTTTCAAAAGGGAATTAAATGGTTTTCAAAAGGGAATTAAATGGTTTCTCAGAATAGTTTCAAAAACTTGTTGTCGAGATGACGTTAGTAGGGAATAGCAGATTGTGTGTGTGTGTGGGGGGGGGGGGTATATTAAAGAATGCGTGTGGCACACAAGTGTCCGTTGCCGCTGCCGCGGACCAAATACAACATAGTAATTACAATTAATTGGGTTGTTTTTTAATGTCTTAATAGGTTCGTTAAAAAGTTCGCTCTTTTGGTTCGCCTTTGAACCTCTCTCTCTCTCTCTATATATATATATATACTTGATCTAATGTCTTTGAGACAAAATTCGGAGTGCCTTGGATCAGATACTACATTTTTTGTCAATTCAAACTATTTTTGTATAATTGCTATGATCTATTACTCCATTATCTAAAATCGGAGGCCTATCATTTTATTGGTGGTATTGAGGTGTGGCATGACTACAATGAACACCGAAGTTCTTCATTTATCTCATGGAGCTTGGGGTGGATTTTTATTAGCTACGGGGTAGAGTTTAAAGGTTCATAGGTGAATACAAAGTAGTATTTGTGTGAGAGTTACCTTTTTAACTTTTATTAAAATACTTTTCAAGTAGGAACAAAAGTTATGAGTGGATTGAGGTTTTTACTCCTAGGTGGGTGCTTTCGCTTATTATCCATGTCTCACGTTAAATTGTCTATGTTTATGTTTTTTCTACACAATTATTCACATACACCTTACATAAACTTGTTTGTATCTTGTGATTTGTTTCAAAATTGATTAACTGTTGTATATCTATAATTTCTTAATTGGATTCTCCTTAATACAACATGTGTTTGTGTATAAAATCAATTTGAGAAGGTCTTGTTTACACAAAATGTTAAGGATTTGAAATTGAGAACAATTTGAATCCCAAATAATTGACCAAGTATGATTTCTAAGTTATTCACCGCTCTCTAGGTTAGTGCACAATTAATTGAGTAATTAGCACATCACATTTTCCTCAATTAGTATCAGAATATATTACACACTCATTCAAAGTTCATAATCATCAGTTTGCACTACACATTACCATCAAGTCTTGTGGATAAATTTTTCCCTTAGTATTAATAGATAATGGGTCCAACATTGATGTATGTCCTCTCCACATAACCACCAACTTAGGATACATTACCTATGAGATTTTACCATCTTTAATGTCCATTAGATCATATGGTAATGATTATTAAGAGGTCCTAGGAGTTATCACTCTCATAATCATAGTGGCTCCTATCAAATAATGTAGAGTTCCAAGTACACAATGTCCCTGCTAGCATTAACCTCTTTCTAGGAAGAACTTGAATAAACCCCCTTGGGGCATTGCGCTCATCATTGTACATGAAAGTCCAATTACCATTAGATAAAGCGATCATGACGATCTAAATGGATGATGGACTGACCACAATTGTCAAGACTAGTACCATTCCCCTTTCTAGATAATCATCATGATAGTAAGGAAATTTATCTCGTCGAACTACGACTAGTCCCACTCCCTCACATGATCAAAGAGGAGACATTTGTCCATACTGTAGCTGCCTGAATCATATGCAAAATAGGCTACATTTTGGGATTCGAACATGGAAGTAATCAACAAGGAACTCTAGAAGTTGTCTCTTCCACATAACATAATGGAAAAGTTAGTTTGGGTTACGTCCCTAGAAACTAAACCCGAACCCCCATCCCAAAGAACAAAATTGTGGATGGAAGGATCACTTCCTTCTTCAAGGGGAGGACTTACCCTATAACGGGCTCCTAGAACCATGGTGGGATGAAGAAAGGAATTCCGTATAGACTAGGATGGAAATCCTCTATGAAGAGGTACTTCATGTGGATTACGAAAAAAATCCCCAATACCAGCCACAATGAGCTGAACATATCATGGGCTACTAAGGAAGACATAAAAATCCCTCATCAAGAACTTTAATGGAGATTACCCACCTTCTTTTCTTATGAAACTTGCTTAATGTACATGTTAGGGTCATTATACTCAAGCCCCGCATAATCCATCCTCACTGGATGGAAAGTCGAATGTGAATATTCCTTGCCCCTCCCCCAACTTCTTGAAGCTCCTGCCTCCTAATCGTTTTGACCCTCCTTCTTTGTAAGGGAAATTATGGATTCTCTATCCAAAAACCCTAAACCTCATGATCCTCCCTTTATCCCTCCATCCTAACCTACCTTTTTTTATATAATCTTTTGCTTCCATACTTAGTAGTAAGCCATCTCACAATGTTCCTTTAAAACCTCCATGCATGCACAAAGGTGAACCAACAATGTTATTCACCAATGAAAACATTTGAATCCTTATTGAACCTTTTAAATTTTTATTGGTGGGAAAATTCACTCTTAGACGCCCCCTATGGAAGCGATCAGGAAAATCTTCCATCCATTCTCCCTCAAAGATGATTTTTTAATAGGCTTATTGGATGACAAACATATCCTCATTAAACTTAACTTTGAAGATAACTACCTAAGGTTATGGCTTATAAACCAAGAGTACATCTTTAAATTCCTTATGCAGGTCCTAAAATCGACACCATAATTCGAGGCCCATGAAGATTGTTAGATGTCCCCTATATGGATCTCCCTTCCTTACCTACCATTACACTTATTCTCTAAAAGTTACTTATTCTCTATACCCAACTAATTGGCTCTCCATTAAGAATGTATGATTCCATTACTAGATTATCTAGACCTAGTATGGATCGAATATGTGTAGAAGTTGACCTCCTCAAGTATTTACCTCAAAAGGTATGCATTGGCAATGGTGATACTATGTTTTGGCAAGGCATGGACTATGAGAATATGCCTCTTTTCTGTAAACACTGTAGGCATTAAGGTCGCATTGAGAGGGATTTTAAGAAGGTTGATCAAGCTTTTAATCATGTTCCTAAGTTGATGAAGGATGCCACGAAGAGTAATGCTCCAAAACATAGCGGTGTTGTGACCTCTATTAAAAATCCAAACTAAGTATGGGCTAAAACACAAACTAATTTTCACCAAGGTGAATCCAGAAAATAGAATCCAAAACCAAATGACCATTTGACCAATACATCCATAAATCAAGTATGGGTAGAGGAAAATTTAAACTTGAACTTAATAGTGGGTGATGTCCAACATGATAATGTTAACTTAAATGCTAAGTAACCCATTCTACAACTGAAGAGGGTGAAATTCCTTTTATAACCAATCCCACTGAGAATCTTGTTCACCCCCCCCCCCCCCCCACCACACACAATTGTGCCAAATCTTCATAAGAAAAATACGATGATGCCTTCTAAACACTAGTTGAATATTAATAATCTATCACCCAGTACTAGTTTAATCAAGACCTTTAAACACGCTCTTGATTGGAGGAGCTGTAGTCTTTCTGATGGTGAGATGAAAGGTGAAGTCCCTACTTCTTATGGAGTTTCTGAAGAGTTCAAAAAAATCTAAATTGCTTTATCCAAAAATCACGAAGAAAAATCACTCTAAATAGATCTTTGAACATTCTCAATCACATCTAGGTTTAGAGGTAAAATTGTTCCTCCCTACACTCCTCTTCCCTCCTAGTCTCAATGATTAAAATCCTTTTCTGGAATGTTATATGTATATGCAATAAGCCTACTATAAGAAGGCTTAAGGGATTAATAAATCTCCATAATATTTCTGTGGTTGACATCATAGAACCAAAAATTGATGAGATTCACCTTAATAATTTAATTTTGATGTTAAATTTCTCCTATGGATTCTTCAATACCAAAAGTTCCATTTGTATTTTATGGAAGCCTGCTTGGAACAATAATCTCACACACAACTCAGCTAAATCATTAACTTGGGAAGTCTATGATCCAACTTTTCCCTCTCCCGTTAATTTCATAGAAGTTAATCTTAAATGCAACAGATATGAGAAGGAAATTTTATGGGAGGACATCATTTCTCAATGCACCAACCCTCTCCCTATCATTATTGCAGGAAATTTCAACTTTGTTTCCTCTCCTATAGAAAATATTGGTATTAATAAAATTGATCTAGATGTATCCTCACAATTCATTGGGAATACTTGGCCTATCTAAAGTTCATTATAGTGGATCAAAATTTACATGGTGAAACCATAGAGAGGGAATGAGCAGAATTTGGTCTAGTTTTGATAGGGTGGTATGCAATTTTCAATGGAGTCAAACTTTAATTATGTCTTTTGTAGCTCACTTGAACAGGGTCAATTCTAACCACAATCCTCTCTTTCTCAATATTACTCAGTAGTGTGATTCTTTCAAAAGAAGTTTTAGGTTCCAAAACTTCTAGATAAAGCTTAAAGACTTCCAATCAGCAGTGGAAAAAACTTGGAATATGAACTCTATTGGTAATACCATTATGATATTTGCCCAAAAACATAAAGGCACAAAACAAGACTTATGCATATGGAATAATATTGACTTCACAAATATTTTCCAATATACAAGATGGTGAGGATTATTTTCTTTAAAAGGATGTTGCCTTAGGGACTAACTTCACCGAGGAAGCAAATGTGGAATATAAAGAGGTAGTAAAAAAGCTCACATTCCATTTAGCTCTTGAAGGTGATTACTGGAGGAAAAAGGCAAGGATTAAATGGCTTAATAAAGGAGATGAAAATTCAAAATTATTAATGCCATGGTAAATAATAATAGGAACAAACTACATATCTCTAGAATCATGGACTCAACAGGTAATTGGACTTCTAATCGAGTGGAAATTTGCAACATCTTCATTGATCACTTCCAAGGCATTCTTGCCTCTACTTCTACTTTCTCTACTAATCTTATTCTTCTAAACTACATTCCAAAGATTATCATTGATGATGAAAATTATTTCCTTTCATCTCCACCTACTCTTGAGGAAATCAAAGAAGTTGTAAGTCCAATGGACTCATCTAGCACTATAGGACCTGATGGTTTTAATGTATCATTTTACAAAACAAAAATGTTAGCATATAATTAAGGAAGTCCTGTTCAATAATGTTTCAAGTTGTTTGCTAAAATGTTGGGCCTCCACTCTCCTCACACTTATTCTTAAAACTAAAAACCCCTCCTCCCGTAACGAATATAGTCCTATAAGTCTATGTAACACTTCCAAAAAATTCATTTCTAAATTACTTTCCAATATATTGGGGTTATTGCTTAATAGTATTATTTGTCCTAACCTAGCTCATTTTATCAAAGGGACGGCCATTACGGAACAAGTCTTATTTTCTCAGGAGAATATATCTAATTTTAATAAGAAGCTTAGCGGAGTTAACCTTCTTTGTAAGCTTGACATGTCAAAGGCATATGACAGACTTTATTAAATGTTACTAATTCAAGTTCTTAAACATTTTGGCTTCAATGAATCCTTTATTAACATAATATGGAGATTGATCTCTGATTATTGGTAATCTATCCATCTCAATGGTTCTCCTCACTTATTTTTCAAATTAACCTGTGGTGTGAGGCAAGGGGACCTTTTATCCTTTGCCTTATTTATTATTATAGTCGAGGTACTTAATAGAGGGCTTCACCAACTATTTTTAGAAGAGCAAATTGAACCTTTCTCTATGCGACCTAGTAGTCCTATGGTATATTGTCTCTCTTTGGCAGATGATGTTCTCATTTTCACTTCTGGAGGTCAAAATCATTGAAGAATCTTATGGCATTCATCAAATATTATGAGACTATCTATGGACAAATGATAAAAGATTCCAAATGTTATTTGATGGCTCTTGCTCAATTCCCTTCTTCCAGAAGAATAATAATTAAAAGAGTGACTCATTTCTCCTTTAAAACCTCTCATATGATTTATTTTAGAGTTCTTTTTTATGCAGATATAAAGAAGAAAGATCTTTTCAATATCACCCTGTATAAAATAAAAAGTAAAATGGAAGTAATGTCTTAAAAACTCCTATCTCTAGGTGGACTATCATTAATCACGTTACTCAATCAATGTACTACCACTTATTTCAGCTCTAAACCCTCCTGAAATAATCATCAAAACCTTGAAATCAATTTTCTCTAATTTCTTTTGGGGCTCAACAAAAGGGATTTCCAATAGACACTAGAATAATTAAAATTCAATTTATCTTCCTTATGAAGAGGGGGATTAGGACTTAAGATGATTTCTTGTGGAAGTTTCTTCTTGCAAACTATGGTGGAGATTATTGATAGTTGATTCCACATGAGCCCTATATATGAGGTTTAAATATTGTAAATGATGTCTTCCTTTAGATTCCTCCCGCTGAATCTACTCTTCTCATGTTTGGAAAAAGATGCAAAATTACCTTGATGTGGTTAGAGGGTGGATTGATACTTCTTCAAGCAACAAATGGAAGGGTAATGCTAATGGACTTTTTCTTTAGGTTCTTCTTGGAACATTATTAGACATAATATTTGTGCTCAATTTTCATTTACATCCATATGGAATAGAAGACTTCCCAAAAAATCTCCATTTTCATGTGGAAATACCTTACTAACATTGTTCCCACAGATGACGCTATGCCCATGGTAACATAACCTAGAAAAGAATATTAGTCAGCATATCTGAACTCAATCTTTACCTTTGCATACCAGATTCAATGGCCCCAAGATTTAAGACACCACCGTCGGTCGAACTTCAAGATGCGACCTGCTAGCTCTCGTAAGACTACCAGCATAATGAAGCAAGTCACCCGTACATATTAAAATCCATTTCCAAGGCCTCATCTACACATATCCAGTGATAGACCCAAGTGGGGACCCGTTTGAACCCTCCGAGGAAGTAATAGCCCCATTCAAAGAACACCTCATCCCTTGCCCGTAGTCCATGCCAATGTTTTAGAGAACTTAAAGACCACTCCAACGGTCTACAAGAAGAATATGACCCACCTCATCACCAATATGATGGTAACATCGGTACTTAATAATGGGACCTCTATCAAATTCATCTCGACACCCATTATAAGGAGGCTTTTGTTGTTTGTCCTCTTAACAAATGATTATACGCTTATCCCCTCTCCTGATGTATCCCCCTATAAAAAAAAAATTTCTTCTATTATCAATGTTATCCTTCCTCCCATGTAAATTCATAATAAATGGTGATTTATAGTATTTACCCGCCTGTTATCGCTTAAAATTGGTATATTGATTTGGTTTAGTAAGAGCAAATGGGTCACAAACAATTTTAAATAAAGAGATGTAAATCATAATAATGCTTATCTAAAGTATTTTAAAGGAAAGGATGAGAGAAAAATAATGAATCTATATTTACATGGTTCGGACCCAGGTGGTGCCAGCACCACAAGTGCAAGTGATGATTGTATTTATTCAATCGGTGAAAACCATAAGTCTCAGCTAGTTTCTCCTTTCTTATTTTCTCCCTACTCCTTAAATATGGATGTTGGTATATTTATATGTGGTATATTATATATAGTCCACTATAATGTGTCAAGGGTCTTTTCTTTATAGATTAAACAAGTACCCACTTTAATGGTCGCAAAGGAATAACTATAGTATGGGCACACATGGAGGGAGGGATTCTATATTTTTTTCACATGTTGGTGCACTGCTGCCAGCATCCCATTGTCTTATCCATGCCTTTTATAACAACTATATTTTGACAACATTAATCTAAATGTTAATTCAATAAGTTGAATATGATGTCTTAAATACTAAGGCCGACCAAAATTCTTGGGACTATATCAATATTATATGAGCCGACCTCATTATGGTAGGTAATGAGTCCAAATGTGCTCTTCTGATTAGTCAATTAATCATACCATTTTAGTGGTATAACAAAACCCATAAGACTTTGCTCATGATTGATGTTTGCAGCAGATTCTCTAAAGTATTAGTTATTTTAGGTATATACTGAGCAAATTGAGTGAGTCGAGTATTAATTGTGGAATGTTATCGACTTTCTTGACTCTAGTCGTGTTTGAATCTTCTCGGCAGGACCTGAGCAAATTGATTTTTTTAAAATCTTCCCCGGGATTTAAACTTGGCACGTGTCAAACGCAACGAGCATTTTATGGTGCAATCACGACACGCGTGTCTAAGTTAGTGTGTGAACAGTATCTGAATCACTAATTGATTTTCCTAGGTGTGACACCATGCTTAGCTTTAACAGGGGTAACAATTACCAACTATAAAGTGTAAAATTCAGATTTAAAAACCATTTCAATAGTTCCAAAGCTTCCTCTATGCAATAGATTTTAAGATAGAGAAATTCCTTCCCCGCTCAAGAGTTTGTCTTTTCAATTGTCCTTCCTTAATTTTTAACCTTTTCGGCTAGTATCAATCATGTAGACTCTTTATTCGATGGATTTTCTTTCCTTTTGGAGGTATAGGCGTGAGAATCTATATTGCTCTTCAGTATTTTAGGGTTATAAGTATGCAACTTTACTTTCTATGCCATCCCTAGAGTTTTTGCCTGAAATATCTTTTATTACTATTGTGAATTTGTTTTTTTATTGATTGATGTTTGTTATATTTAACCTCTCATTGGCGTAGCTAGTAGTCTTAGGTGGCCATTGAGTCGCTTAGCCTAGTATTTTCCAATTTTAGAGCTTTTTAGTCTTTTCATCCCCCAAATATGCTTTGTCCCCCAATAGAATAATTATTACATCCAAGTTTTATTCCTTGATGAGTCACGAACATTGGGTTCAGAGATGGCTAAACCATTTAATTGAGTTAGAGAAATCTTAGCAATGTATTTTTTTCATAAGCTTTATAAACGTTCTCGAGGTCATTCATTCAAAGGAAAAGCCTGGTCACCCCAGGTATACTCTTTAAATAGCTTCCTCTGTTGGTTCCGCACCATTGCCCATAGTTATGGGGAATAGTTCCATTTAGTTCAGAGATACAACAAATGTTACAGAAGTGGACCACCCCATGGGTGGTGGAAATTTTGTAAACATGGTGTTCAATATATCCATTGTCGATTCAGACGCATCATCGAAGAGAACCATGCCTATGAGGCCTAGGGCTTCTACCTCTCCTCTATGTTCACCACCCACTAAGGAAAGCACCTCCGGGATCTCCGATTTTTAGGATGCGACCAACACGAACACTGGAAATCATACTTATGACATCACTGAGGATGAATTAGAACAACTGATAGATAAGTATGAGATCCCGATTGGCATATCATTGATATGCGAGAGAGTTTATGATCGGCCCAATGCTTATGATATATGCTTCCTCGATTGGTCTCTCCATGTTGTAGTCCATAATCCTCTCCACCCCATTATAAGGTCTATCACAAAGGGTTATGGGATAGCTTTGACCCAGATTCCACCAAATGCATATAGGTCCATTATAGGGTCAATGGTATATGATGGAAAACTTTTTGGCATGTTGTTGTTGTGAAAGCTATTCAATAAAAACCTTTATCACCTACACAAAAATAATATAACAAACTAGAATAGAGGTAAGTAAGGATATCAATCCTAATTTAATGTGTGAACATGCTAAAATGAGAAAATAATGAATATAATTCACTTGATTATTTTATTTAGACTTTTTGGTTTTTTTATTTTTTTATGTTTTTCAAATATTAAAACAATTAGGGTTAGGATGTGAAATAACACTAAACTAAAATGAAAGATCAAATTACAAACTAAAAAGTGACTAAAATGAAAAATAAAGTCTAACACAAAAATATGAGATAAATGAGGTAAATAAATGTGAGAACAATCAAGGAGTGGGATTACACACAAATATTAGCTATTCTAACTAATTAATTTAATTAATTGAATTCTCCCAAATTAATATCAAAATTACAACCCAACTCTCGTTGCAAAAATAATTTGAATAGTAACCTTTTAGAAAATTAAGTTTAACCCCCCACAAATCTAAAAAATAGACCTACACTCCTTTTGATTAATCACCCGCTAGGATCGATCGATTAAAATTTATGTAAATCTTAGAAAATAAATTTAGAGTTGAAATTCAAGTAATAATACCCCACTTAAGAAACCCCTATCTCTAGTTCGAATAAAAAAAGGGTATTATAACTAGAATTTAGATTTTCTCTCGAAAATCATTTACCCTCTCTCGAGGCGTAAATTTAAGGGTGAGGGATCAAAATTAACATTCAAAGGGAATTTTCAATTAATCAAACTAATTAAATCAAAATAACATCAAATAGGGGTTCACCCCACCCCACCCCTTGAAAGGGAATTTAGTCTAGCATGGTATGAAATTTGAAAAATTAATAATCAAAGGCATAAAATAAATGAGAAGAGAAAAGAACAATAAAACCCAATCTCTTGATGCTTAATTGAACTTGAATCCATGAGTTGAAATTAATATCCCTCAATTTGAATGATTCAAACAAAATTACATCAAAATTTCACTCAAATTAATCCTCACAATAATTTATTTTTCCCTCACTATCCAAAAAAAAAATTAATCTAAAAAACTACACTAAAATGGTATTTCTTTCTCTAAAACCCTAGATGGGGTTTCTAGCTTCCCTTTAAAAATGGTCTTTATCCCCTTTTTATAATAGGCATGGAGCTAAGGGTAAATTGGGTAGGAATTAAATGGACATGAGGGGTGTGAGGATAAGTTGGGGTTAAAATAGGAAAATGCACAAATGCGCATGGGTTGTGAGGTCTTGAGGGAAGTGGGGTGGTGAGGATAAAAAACAAATCAGATTTGGTAAAAAGGGTTTGGGGGTATTTTTGGAATTGGGGTTAAAATAGGTTTAATTAACATGTGGGGATTTATTGGTTTGGCTTTGGTCTTTTGGTATTGTTTTATGTAGGTGAAGAAAAACGTTTTGGTTCATGGCTTAAGAAATGGAATATGTGTCGGATCAAGTCGGTCGGAGGCAGGGGAGGTGTTGGGGTCGGCGCCGGGCTAGAGTTGATGTCTGTCCGACGTAGGCGCGCTGGAGCGAGGACGCCGGTGGGAAAGGGATTTAGAGGGGAAGGGCGGCGACGGGTCGGGGGTATGCGGTTGATGGGTTAAGGCAGTGGGTTGTTCTGATTGGGTAAGGGGGGTCGTCGGCGGTGCTATGGGGTGGAGGTGGTGGTTGATGTGGTGTTGGAAGGTTGAGTTTTGGTGTGTTATTGGTGGGTTTGTGATGAGGAGAGAGAATGAGTGGTATGGTGGGAAAGATGAAGGAGAGGGTAATTGTGTGTTGTGACGGTGTAGGAAATTTGGTGAGGTTGAGTGAGTATTTGGGTGTAGGAAGGGTATAGGGTATTTGTGTGTGAGTATGGGGTTTATGTGTGTGTTTAATTTGGACCCTAATAAAATAAAACTAACTAATAAAAATAAAATTACTAAAACTAAAAATTTAAAAATTAAATTCATACTCCAAAAATAAAATAAAGACTCAATTAAATATGAAACTAAAAAGAAATAAAAAAAATCTATTAGACTATAAACTAAAATCCTGGAAAAAAATCTAATAAAACTAAAAAAATAAATGAAATCCTAAAAATTCTAATCCTAATAAAATAAAATAAAAAGTAATCAAAATAAAATAAAATTACACTAATAAAATCAAAATAGAAAATAAACCCTAGAAATTCCAAATAATTCTAAAATAAATACTAAAAATAAAACGACTCAAACTCAAAATCTAAAAAAAAAATAAAAAGGCACAAACTAAACACACACAGGCTTCGGGGAAGGTTTAGGGACAGGTTTAGGCTCGGGTGAGGTTACGGGACAGGGAATTAGCTCCATTCTTGATGCAATTTGCCATGAAATAACGCTTTTTGAACCGTAAACGCAATCAAGCCTGCACATTGAACATTTACGCATATAAGACCATTATTGTCGAGAATTAGCAACTAAAATATGTCTATTGGGGGTATAAAAGGTACACTTTTGGGTGCTTATCAATATATTAGCAAGTTCACATTAATTTTGACCTTACGAAGGATATTTTTAGATTTGGGTATGGCATAAAGGGCAATGCTAAAGACAACAGGTAGTACTACGTTTCCTCTCGAAATTCTGACCTAAAAATGGTCCAATCTTTTAATAAGAGCAACCATATATGGAAGAATAAATTTATACACCTGAAGGGCAACTAGAGTTCACTCAAATGAGAAGTGCCGATGTTGTAATGTTCCTTGCAATTGGTGCCAGCCAAATAGTATTAGTATACATCTTTCAATTGTAGTTTATAATTTTCTCTAACTTATTCTGTGATGGCACATTGGTTTTTTTTACCTTTTTTGGATAAAAGAGCTCCCAAATTGTCATAAATTCTGAAAACATTATTGTTGAACAAGTGCACACCAAATATTACTGAGTTTGAGAAACATTTCTCTGCTAAAACATTTATATAGCTTAAGAATTATATTCCTCCTGTAGGTGTTTAACCTCAAGAAGATTAGGAAACCTTGATTGTTTAGGGTTATATTTTCACCAAGTAGAAAGGGCGAGTTGCGCAAGAGGTCGAATAAGGCATAAAGGTTTTTCACTTTTATTAGTTCTTCTTTGACTTACCACTTTAATTTTCCTAACTGATGTGTTGTAGTGCAACTTTCACTCCCACTTTATTACCCTTTTGAATTGAACCATCGTTTTCCATGCCCCCTCAGCAAATTGATTATGTTGCTATGGACATTTCTAGAAATAAGAAACCCAAATCTGAGTCCAAAAAGAATAATTTTGATGCCAAGTCTAGGTCCAAGAAGAAATATGATGCCGAAAAGAGGGCCAATGCCTAGGCTCAGAACAATGTTAAGTATGCCGCAAGGTAATGCAAAGTTGATATTATTAAAGATATAAAATTTAAAGGCAAAGGGAAAGTAGTTGCCTTAGATAATGGACCACCAGCATGTAATAAGAGGCCTTTGGAGGTCCCTATAACCAAATATAGAACTAAACACCAACGGACCAACATCCATAGGGAAAGGGTTCTAACTTGGCATTTGATCCTAGGTGGGGGGGGGGGGGGGGTCATCTTCCCCCTGTGGCGATATAGATGCATTCAATTTTTTACCTGAGCATACGGTTACTTCGGAGCAGCTGAAAAAGATATATAAATGCCATTTTTTTCCATTCAAACAATGTTATTGAGGTGGTCGGTTAGGACGGGTATAACCCTGATTCTAAGTTCCTCATGAGTTTTGATCCTGTGGAATCTGGTTCAACACTGAGCGCTTATGGTAAACTTTAAGCCATAAATTTTGTTTTGCTAAATATTTTTGCACAGTGTTGATTTCGTTATCCTCCTTTAGGGTGCGATGGGTGCCACCATCTTAAAGAGGAAGTATTATTTTATCAAACCTCTTATAAGGATGTGAAAGTGGACAATGATGTGGTCCTGACACATTAATTAACTATGTTATAGTAATTAAAGATGCAAAAAATTAACTATAATAAGGTCTACAGTAAGCCCGAAGAGAAGAAGGATGATCTATAGAGAACGTTGAATATCTAAGACAGGTCAAGGTAGAGAATAAAAACCTCAAGGAGAACATTAGTACTGATGTTGTGAGGTTATGATATCGAAAGAATCTCTCAAGAAGGGGTTTGAGGAGTTTGATTAGGATAATAAAGCCCTTAAAAAGGCTGTTGAGGACCTTGAAAAGGTTGAGAACCAATACCATGCTAAGGAGGAAGGTGTTAGGAAGTACAAGGATTGTACTGACTATAATATCAATCTTGTGACCATTTTCATGGAAGGATATGAAGAGTTGAAGAAGAGGATCAACAAGCATTATCCTAACATTACTAAAGTCCTTAAAACATGGGAAGGGGATGTAACACCCCGCCTAATTAAATACCGAGTGGTCAGTCCCATACCAAATTAAAACACAATATACAGTTGGCCCATTCTTAGCATCACTATCGAAAACATTTACAACTCACCCAATACTCAATTAAGTTGGTGTTAAAAAAACTTTCCAAATTTTAATTTAACAAAATCCATTTCCAGTTTAAGAATAACACAACACATTTTATTCTACAACACTGATAACCCAATAAATAAACACAAAGAATTTAAATGCAATTGGAATAAACATTCCCAAATAATATAAATCCATTACAATAATCCCAACAACGTCAAATGTATTAAAAAGACACGAATACAATAGTATTTAACCCCGATAGAAAAGATAACTGAATCTTTTGGGCGACATGCCCTAACTAAGAATACTGTGAATCAAAAAGATGATAAGCGTCTAAGCAATACTCCATAGCTCCATAGCTCGTCGTAATCCGCTAAGGTTGGCGTCCCTGTTGCTGGACACGTGATATAGAAGATACAATAGAAAAGAAAATATGCAAGGAAACGGGTCAGAGCCCGATTGTGAAAATGATTTTTAAAACAGCAAGTATTTAACAAGTGCAATAAAGCATTTATTATGTACATGTTAGATTCAACTCTCACTTTCTATTCTAACCTCTCAACTAGAGTACACACTTAACGTTTCCTATTAACTTCCTAGTTAATGGTTCCTCTACCAATTCCATAATATAATTCCATTCCCATATCATAATCCCCATATGTCCCATACCATACGTTACATTATTATTCATTTACATTTCTCATTTATATGATTAGTTTCTCATTAACATGAATCACTTCTAATTAATATGAATTAAGCTTTTCAATTCTTTAAGAATAAACATTCATTAACTTATTTCCATTTTCTTTCTCTATTCACCGTTATCTACAATTATCACCGTAGATAGGTTTAACTACAATATAAATCCATTCATTCAATTAATCCATTATATATATATATTCATATATAATACGGCACCCCGAGTCACAGTTGCGGTGCAATGCATTACTCTGCTATGATGTCCCATCATCACAGGTCGCCGAATAGGGGACTAAAGGTTCGGCAAGGATTCCTCGAACCACAAACAACAACAAACAAATTGGAGACGAACATAGTTCTCGTATCCATGGGTCACGCACATACCTACGTACCCACAGTCAGCGGACTTATCAACTCCCCCATAAGTCTTTCATAGACCTATGTTCTCGAGCGACAAATCAAAGATCCCATGGATTCATCAGGATATGACTGCCCTCACGCGCAAACCTCCCACCGATAGCAAGTAAGCTATGTATGTTATACACATAAATCATCAATCAATCAAATAGGTATTATCATACCTATAATATAATATCAATAAGGTAATTATCATTACCCTAAGATAATTCCCATACGTAGCATTATATCTCTTTAAATTACACGTATTAAAATATTATATCTTTACTTCATAATTTAATTATCCTCGCATCCTATAACATCTCTCCACTCCCAACGTCATTAAGGTTCATGCGCGGAGCGTCTCGCAAAGCGAAATCCAAACAAGGAACCCCTCCAATACACTACTACTTAACTTTGTCGATCGAGGAGGTCCGACAACTTCAACTATGTGATCGGGATAACCTCATACCTTCTTTCAACCAAATGTGTTCTAAACTCCCATCTCTATCCAGGAGTCATACCACTACGCTCTTGTACTACACTCAGTCCATGCGAAATCAATAATGAGCTTAAACTCAGTCCTTGATGTTCAAATTGTATCCCTAAGGCTACCCTCACTCAATACACAAGATTCAAATAGGTTTTTCCTCGACATATATTCAGTAAGAAGTCACTAATATCCTACTGGTCCATAACATTATTTCTCCCAAACTACTACGAGTTTAGTTCTCCTTTTAATTAATGTTAAAACCAATAGTTTCAAATCTCTTATAAACACATCTTCTTTCACTTAGGATTAAACCCTCTTGTAAACTTAAGGATACCCAGGTGTTATATTAAATCATACCTACTGGTCCTATCTTTAATCCTCATACATCCGCATTTGGAATTTAACAAATTAATCTAGCAACCGAAATTCCATTCAATATAATTTTCATCATTTTAATCACTTGAATCCAAATCAAATTAATTCAAATCTTATCAAGGGTTTACTGATATTTTCTATGTCCCATAATATCCAAATAACAATCACCAAAGATCCACAAAAGGTTTGGGATAAAAATCATCATTTATAAAGAAACAACTTTACATATTCTGGGGAGGTCGATCGATCGATCGAAGGCCGGGGTCGATCGATCGATCCCTCAGGTCACAGCCTGGTTTTCGGCATTTTCTGCAACAACGGGTTTCACCATTTTTACGCATTAAAACCTTCATATTAACATCCCAAATGACTTACAATTATTACTACATGATATATCAACATATATGAACGATTTCCAATACTCTAAACATCTTAGAATCATCAAGGGATTGGATTAAAAAGCATGTTTATCTCCTCATTTTCCAGAAAATCAACAACATATTAACTTCAAGAACACTTCAATGGTTTTTCAGATTTTTCTTCAACATATTTATGATCATTTCGTGGATTATTATCATCCTATAATATAAGTTTACTTCCTATATTATTTCAGTTTCTATAAATCCATATAACAACTCCATTATGTCTTCCAAACAAGAAAATCATCTCTTTTCATAATTATTCTAACATGGACAATATACGAACTTATGTTGCAATTATCAAACACTTTCCTTCACTGAAGGTCTGATCCTTTGGTGTATTATATCTCAGTTGGTTGTCCCTTCTCCGGTCAAACTCCGGTGGTGGTTGGTGGTGGTGAACCTTGGTTCTTGTTCTTCTCCTTCCAAAGTAGGCTTTTCCCTTCCCAAGCACCCTTTTTCTCTCTCTAGGAAGATGACTTCTCTACTTTGTGAAGAGGAGATGTATAACCCACGTACACTTAATCTACCAATACTTATAATAGGAAAAAACCCGAAATCACTATTCATCCCCCCTAGTAAAATGACCAAAATGCCCTTTTGGGTTGTCTATTCATTTCCAAATGACCCGAGACTCAAAATTAACATCCAAATAAACTTTTCTGACTATTTCGAACCTTCCGGATGCAAAGACGCAGTCGAAATGACTATAAGATCGATAGAAAATAAATTTCCTTTTTAATTTAATAAATTAGTCCCGACACGTCCCATACCCCGTCTGACTAAAAATTCAAATTACCGATTTTATATCACACCGTCATATCAATGACATCACATTCATATATTACCTAAATATCTTTAAGTAATATTCAGAATCATCCATTTTAATATCCACAATTCGGATAAAACCCAAATTAATTAAATAATAATAAAATCCAATTAATCCATTAATTTAAAATATAACCCATTTTAAAAGTCATAAAAATTACGGGGTATTACATACTTCCCCCCTTATAACAGAATTTCGTCCCGAAATTCAGGAATATAAATCATATCGGTAAGGTCAACTCCGAGTATAAATCTCACATCGCAAGAAATCTAAGACGTACCGCCCATACAATACATTAACGAAAGTCCCTATCGATGTTATACGCCAAGCCTCACCATATAGTTCCAACTGAATCGAATATAAACTTTACCCAACCTTCCCTATACCGTCCTCGTGACAAATTTTGGGAAAAATAAATGATCCTCTCGTATTGAACAAATAAATCCTGAAGTCTCAAATACTTACCTTTTCACAATTATGAAAACTACTACCATTCAACCATCCAGGGCGCCCATACACCCTATCGTACCACTTTATTTATAATATTTGTCGCGAAGGTTATAAACTAATATCCCAAAGACCTAGCTTATTTCGACTCCCAACGATTATTAGTTTCATGCATGGGGTGTCTCGCAAGCGAAATCCAAACAAGGAACCACCCCGATACACTACTTCCTAAAGTAGTCGGTCATCGAAACTCCTAAGGTCCTTAGTCAATAGTATATAAAAATTTGGTTTATCGAAAAAAAATATCAGGTTTATTGATTTAAAACAAAAATTAGGTTTTATCGATTTCAAATAGAGTCTACGCATCTACTCTCTCATAGAAGACAAGATGCAGGATAGTAGTAGTACATACGCTCTCATATAGCACAAGTCAATGCACGCCGATAGTCAAATCACGCTCGGACATGCCCAAGGTAAGTAATCCCATGATAAAAATCAAACCCACGTGATAACATGTAATATAAAGGTGTCCCACACCCCTCAGTGAGTCTACGTAAATAACAGTGCTATAGGCTAAGTTTAGCAACCCTTTAGCCCACACAATATTAATCGTAACAAAATTCAATAGACGCCTCATAATTCCTTAGATAGAAAACATACCCTCATTCGCGGGCGGTGGTTGTTGATTAACTGCCAGATGGACATTATATACACGCCGGTACTGACCCTACTGCGCGGGTGCTGCTGGAATGGGAGGCAATGCTAGCACCGGAGCTGGAGCTGGAAGAGCAGCTGGTGGAAACACTGGTACCTGTGGCTCCTGTCGAGCATGTTGTTGCTGAGGGAATTTGTCTTTCTTAGGACAATCTTGACGTTTATTGCATACTTGACACACACGAAAAATTTTCCCATACACTTTCCACCACTTTGCCCTTGTTGACCCCGAACTTGCTAACCATTACCTCCCTTCCCTTGGCCCTGATGAGACTGTCTCCGGCCATGATGGCCCTGTTGTCCTTGACTAATACCTCTATCTTCAAATCGAGAATCTCCAGATCACAAACACTTAGTATATTCCCCTGTCTGGGAACCCTGATTACTCTGACGCTGATGACTCTGCCCTGATGGAGTCCCGCTAGAACTGCCCCCAGTAGTCTTGCCTTGCAGGCTTGACCCAAACCCCCGCTTGACACCCTGATTATGGAAGCGGTTATCCTGGTAGTGGAGCATTGCAGCATTAAGAACGTCTGCATACGTATGTAGTGAAAGATTCCCCAATAAATGTTGGCGAATCTTATAGTTCAACCCATCAGTGAACATTAGAATTCTCCTCTCCTGAGTGGGCACTTCTGCTGGTACCAAATTTGTTAATCTCGTAAATTCTTCCTCATATTCCGCCATAGTCTTCTCTCCCTGTTTCAAATCAAATAGTTTCCGCCTCATCTCTGTCTAGATGGCGGAAGGAAAATACTTCCCATCAAACCGTATCCAAAAGTCTTGGATAGTTATTATGTCCCTCTCCTCCATAGTGGTCGTAGCTTCCCACCATTGCAAATTTGCCCCTACTAGCTTGAATGTAGCTAGTATTTGACGTTGAACCTCAGTGCATTCGATCAATCTCAAGTGCCGTTGGATATCTTTCTTCCATTGGCTAGCAGTCACAACATTTGATACTCCCTCAAACTCAGGTGGGTGCGCTTTCTGAAAGGCATCCCTCGCTCGTTCCCATGCAGTAGGAAACACTTGCCCTTATGCGCGTGGCACAACCGGTGCCAGTGTGGGAGCCTGCTGAACATCATCTACAGCAGCATTGACGGCCTGAGCGACAATTGCAGCAACTTCGGCCGCAGTCATTGTACCCTGAGCTGGGGCGGGCTGAGGTGCATGTCGAGGAGGCATCTGAAATGAGAGAACACTATCAGTATTTGATATCTCAAAATAGCTTAAGATCGTAGGCGTAAATAGAAAATCAATAATCCTACTCATAGGGCTCTACATCAAAGAACGCTAAGCTAAAGACACAATAAGCCGTACAGATCCTAAAGGATACTAGAACATGATTCTCTGATACCACCTGTAACACCCCGCCTAATTAAATACCGGGTAGCCAGTCCCATACCAAATTAAAACACAATATACAGTTTGCTCATTCTTAGCATCACTGTCAAAAACATTTACAACTCACCCAATACTCAATTAAGCTGGTGTTAAAAAAACTTTCCAAATTTTAATTTAACAAAATCCATTTCTAGTTTAAGAATAACACAACACATTTTATTCTACAACACTGATAACCCAATAAATAAACACAAAAGAATTTAAATGCAATTGGAATAAACATTCCCAAATAATATAAATCCATTACAATAATCCCAACAATGTCAAATGTATTAAAAAGACACAAATACAATACTATTTAACCCCGATAGAAAAGATAACTGAATCCTTTGGGCGACATGCCCTAACTAAGAATACTGTGAATCAAAAAGATGATAAGCATCTAAGCAATACTCCATAGCTCCATAGCTCGTCGTAATCCGCTAAGGTTGGCGTCCCTGTTGCTGGACACCTGATATAGAAGATACAATAGAAAAGAAAATATGCAAGGAAACAGGTCAGAGACCGATTGTGAAAATGATTTTTAAAACAGCAAGTATTTAACAAGTGCAATAAAGCATTTATATGTACATGTTAGATTCAACTCTCACTTGCTATTCTCACCTCTCAACTAGAGTGCACACTTAACGTTTCCTATTAACTTACTAGTTAATGGTGGTTCTACCAATTCCATAATATAATTCCATTCCCATATCATAATCCCCGTATGTACCATACCATATGTCACATTATTATTCATTTACATTTCTCATTTATATGATTAGTTTCTCATTAACTAAATCACTTCTCATTAATATGAATTAAGCTTTTCAATTCTTTAAGAATAAACATTCATTAACTTAATTCCATTTTCTTTCTCTATTCACCGTTATCTACAATTATCACCGTAGATAGGTTTAACTACAATATAAATCCATTCATTCAATTAATCCATTATATATATATATTCATATATAATACGACACCCAGAGTCACAACTGTAACACCCCGCCAAATTAAATACCGGGTGGCCAGTCCCATACCAAATTAAAACAGAATATACAGTTGGCTCATTCTTAGCATCACTGTCGAAAACATTTACAACTCACCCAATATTCAATTAAGCTGGTGTTAAAAAAACTTTCCAAATTTAAAAACCATTTCTAGTTTAAGAATAACACTACACATTTTACACTACAACACTGACAACACAATAAATAACTCAAAAGAATTTAAATGCAATTGGAATAAACATTCCTAAATAATATAAATCCTTTACAATAATCCCAACAATGTTAAATGTATTAAAAAGTCCCGAATACAATAGTATTTGACCTCGATAGAAAAGATAACTGAATCCTTTGGGCGACATGCCCTAACTAAGAATACTGTGAATCAAATGAAGATAGGCGTCTAAGCAAAAACTCCATAGCTCCATAGTTCAACATAATCGGCTAAGGTTGGCGTCCCTGTTGCTGGACACCTGATATAGAGATAAAATAGAAGAGAAAATATCCAAGGAAACGGGTTAGATCCCGAATGTGTAGATGATTTTTAAAACAATAAGTATTTAAGAAGTGCAATAAAGCATTTATTATGTACATGTTAGATCCAACTCTCACTTGTAATTCTCACCTCTCAACTAGAGTGCACACTTAACGTTTCCTATTAACCTCCTAGTTAATGGTTCCTCTTTTCTAGTCTCCATATTATAATTCCATTCCCATATCATAATCCTCGTATGTCCCATACCATACGTCACATTATTATTCATTTACATTTCTCCTTTATATGATTAGTTTCTCATTAACATGAATCATTACTCATCAATATGAATCGTTTCTCATTAACATGAGTTAAGCTTTTCAATTATATAAGCATAAACATTCATTAACTTAATTCCATTATCTTTCTCTATTCACCGTTATCTACAATTATCACCATAGATAGATTTAACCACAATATATCCATTTAATCCTTTAATCCATTATATATACATATTAATATATAATACGGCACCCTGAGTCACAGCTGTGGTGCAATGCATTACTCAGCTATCATGGCCCATCATCGCAGGTCGCCGAATAGGGGACTACAGGTTCGGTAAGATTCCACGAACCACAATCAACAACAAACAAATTGGAGGCGAACATAGTTCTCGTATCCATGGGTCACGCACATACCTACGTACCCACAGTCACCGGACTTATCAACTCCCCGATAAGTCTTTCATAGACCTATGTTCTAGAGAGACAAATCAAAGATCCCATGGATTCATCAGGATATGACTACCCTCACGCACAAACATCCCACCGATAGCAAGTAAGCTAGGTATGTCATACACATAAATCATCAATCAATCAAATAGGTATTATCATACCTATAATATAATATCAATAAGGTAATTATCAGTACCCTAAGATATTTCCCATACAGAGTATTATATCTCTTTTAAATTCCACGTGTTAACATATCATATCTTTACTTCATAATTTAATTATCCTCGCATCCTATAACATCTGTCCACTCCCGACGTCATTAAGGTTCATGCGCGGAGCGTCTCGCAAAGCATAATCCAGACAAGGAACCCCTCCAATACACTACTACTTAACTTTGTCGATCGAGGAGGTCCGACAACTACAACTATGCGATCAGGATAACCTCATACCTCTTTCAACCAAAAGTGTTCTAAACTCCCATCTCTATCCAGGAGTCATACCACTACGCTCTTGTACTACACTCAGTCCTTGCGTAATCAATAATGAGTTTAAACTCAGTCCTTGATGTTCAAATTGTAACCCTAAGGCTACCCTCACTCAATACACAAGATTCAAATAGGCTTTTCCTCAACATGTATTCAGTAAGAAGCCTCTAATATCCTACTGGTCCATAACATCATTTCTCCAGAATTACTACGAGTTTAGTTCTCCTTTTTAATTAAGGTTAAAACCGATAGTTTCAAATCTCTTATAAACACATATTCTTTCACTTAGGATTAAACCCCCTTGTAAACTTAAGGATACCCAGGTGTTATATTAAATCACCCCTACTGGTCTTATCTTAAGTCCTCATACATCCCCATTTAGAATTTAACCAATGAATCTAGCAACCGAAATTACATTCGATATAATTTTCATCATTTTAATCACTTGAATCCAAATCAAATTAATTCAAATTTTATCAAGGGTTTACTGATATTTTCTAAGTCCCATTATATCCAAATAATAATCTCCAAAGATCCACAAAAGGTTTGGGATAAGAATCAACATTTAAAAAGAAACAACTTTACATATTCTGGGGAGGTCGATCGATCGAAGGCAGGGGTCGATCGATCGATCCCTCGGGTCACAGCCTGGTTTTTCTGCATTTCAGCAACTATGGGTTTCACCATTTTTACTCATTCAAACCTTGATATTAACCTCCAAAATGAGTTATAATTATTACTACATGATATGTCAACGTATATGAATGATTTCCAGTACTCTAAACATCTTAGAATCATCAAGGGATTGGATTAAAAAGCATGTTTATCTTCTTATTTCCAGAAAATTAACAACATATCATCTTCAAGAACACATCAATGGTTTTCATAATTTCTTCAACAGATTCATGACTATTTCGAGGATTAATATCAACCTAAAACATGAGTTTAATTCCTATATCATTTCAGTTTCCAGAAGTCCATTTAATACTCCATTATTTCTTCCAAACATAAATAATCTTCTCTTTTCATACTATTCTAACATGGACAATATACAAACTTAATTTGCCATTATCAAACACTTGCCTTTACTGTAGGTCTGATCCTTTGGTGTAGTATATCTCAGTTGGTTGTCCCTTCTCCGTTCAAACTCCGGTGGTGGTTGGTGGTGGTGAACCTTGGTTCTTGTTCTTCTCCTTCCCAAGTGGCTTTTCCCTTCCCAAGCACTCTTACACTCTCTCTAGGAAGATGACTTCTCTAATTTGTGAAGAGTAGATGAATAACCCCCATACACTTAATCTACCAATACTTATAATAGTACCAAATCCGAAATCAATATTCACCCCCCTAGAAAAATGACCAAAATGGCCTTTCGGGTTGTCTATTCATTTCCAAATGACCCGAGACTCAAAATTAACATCCAAGTAGACTTTTCTGACTATTTCGAACCTTCCGGATGCAACAACGCAGTCGAAATGACTATTAGATCGATAGAAAATAAATTTCCTTTTTAATTTAATAAACTAGTCCCGACACGTCCCATACCGTGTCTAACTAAAAATATAAATTACCGAATTTATATCATACAGTCATATCAATGACATCACATTCATATATTACCTAAATATCTTTAAGTAATATTCAGAATCATCCATTTTAATATCCACCGCCCGAAAACCCGAATGAATTAATTAATAATAAAATCCAATTAATCCATTAATTTAAAATATAACCCATTTTAAAAGTCATTTAAAATTACGGGGTATTACATACTTCCCCCCTTATAATAGAATTTCGTCCCGAAATTCAGGAATATAAATCATACCGGTAAGGTCAACTCCGAGTATAAATCTCACATCGCACTAAATCCAAGATGTACCGCCCATACAGTACATTAACAAAATCCCTATCGATGTTATACGCCAAGCCTCACCATATAGTTTCAACTGAATCAAATTTAGACTTTACCTAATCTTCCCTATACCGTCCTCGTGACAAACTTTGGGAAAAATGATCCTCTCGTAGTGAACAAATAAATCCTGAAATCTCAATTTACTTACCTTTTTCACAAGTTTAAAAAATACTACAATCCAATCATCCAGGGCACCCATACACCCTCTCGTACCGCTTTCAATATTAAAAGTTTTCGCAAAGGTTATAAACTTGTTTCCCAAAGACCTAACTTATTTCGACTCCCAACGGTTACTAGTTTCATGCGTGGGGTGTCTCGCAAGCGAAATCCAAACAAGGAACCAACCCGATACACTACTTCCTAAAGTAGTCGGTCATCGAAACTCCTAAGGTCCTTAGTCAATAATATAAAAATTTTGTTTATAAAAAAAAATATCAGGTTTATTGATTCAAACAAAAATTTGATTTTTTTTTCCGATTTCAAATAGAGTCTACGCATCTACTCTCTTATAGAAGACAAGATGCAGACATATGCTCTCAGGTACCACAAGTCAATGCATGCCGACAGTCACATCACGCTCGAACATGCCCAAGGTAAGTAATCCCATAAAAATCAAACCCACGTGATAACAAGTAATATATAGGTGTCCCACACCCCTCAGTGAGTCTACGTGAATAACGATGCCATAGGCTAAGTTTAACAACCCTTTTGCCCTCACAATATCAATCACTACAAAAATCAATACGCCTCATACTTCCTTAGATAGGAAACATACCCTCATTTGCGGGTGATGGTTGTTGAATCCAAATATTATAACTTTGCTCCGATGAGTCAAGAAAAAAATTTACCCCAAATTTTCAGTTCTAGTTAATCACACTCCACTATATACCCAAGCCTTTCAATATATTGCCTTCGCTAGGGAACATACACAATTCACGTATTTCAAGAACTTCTACTGATGACTCTCCTCAATTTTTCCATAATAGGGGTGACCTCGACTACGGTCATCATACTCAAACATGCTTCATAACCTCCTAAGTACGATCTCCGTTATCCGTCCAATGGCCCTCATCTGCCATACGTATGTAATGAAAAATTCCCCAATAAATGTTGTCGAATTTTATAGTTCAACCCATCAGTGAACATTAGGATTCTCCTCTCCTCAGTAGGTACTTCAGCTGGTACCAAATTAGTTAAGCTCGTAAACTCTTCCTCATATTCCGCCATAGTTTTCTCTCCCTGTTTCAAATCAAGTAGCTTCCGCTTCATCTCTATCTAGATGGCGGAAGGAAAATACTACCCATCAAACCATATCCAAAAGTCTTGGATAGTCATTGTGTCCCTCTCCTCCATAGTGGTCGTAGCTTCCCACCATTGCAAAGATACCCCTACTAGCTTGAATGTGGCAAGTATTTGACGTTGAACCTCAGTGCATTCGATCATTCTCAAGTGTCGTTGGATATCTTTCTTCCATTGGCTAGCAGTCACAACATCTGATCCTCCCTGAAACTCAGGTGGGTGTGCTTTCTGAAAGGCATCCCTCGCTCGTTCCCATGCAGTAGGAAACACTTGCCCTTGCGCGGGTGGCATAATCGGTGCCGGTGCGGGATCCTGCTGAATAGAAGCTAAAGCCGCATTGACTGCCTGAGCAACAAGTGCAGCAACTTCAGCCGCAGTCATCGTACCTTTGTAGGCAGAAATAGAAAAGAAATAATCCTACTCATAGGGCTCTACATCAAAGAACGCTAAGCTGAAAACACAGTAAGCCGTATAGATCCTAAAGGACACTAGAACCTGATGCTCTGATACCACCTGTAACACCCCGCCTAATTAAATATCTGGTGGCCAGTCCCATACCAAATTATAATAGAATATACAGTTGGCTCATTCTTAGCATCACTGTCGAAAACATTTACAACTCACCCAATACCCAATTAAGCTGGTGTTAAAAAAACTTTCCAAATTTCAAAACCATTTCTAGTTTAAGAATAACGCTACACATTTTATACTACAACAATGATAACACAATAAATAACTCAAAAGAATTTAAATGCAATTGGAATAAACATTCCCAAATAATATAAATCCTTTACAATAATCCCAACTATGTTAAATGTATTAAAAAGTCCCGAATACAATATTATTTGACCTCGATAGAAAAGATAACTTAATCCTTTGGGCGACATGCCCTAACTAAGAATACTGTGAATCAAATGAAGATAGGCGTCTAAGCAAAAACTCCATAGCTCCATAGTTCAACATAATCCGCTAACGTTGGCGTCCCTGTTGCTGGACACCTAATATAGAGAAGGTACAATAGAAGAGAAAATATGCAAGCAAACGGGTCAGAGCCCGAATGTGTAGATGATTTTTAAAACAGCAAGTATTTAACAAGTGCGAAAAAGCATTTATTATGTACATGTTAGATCCAACTCTCACTTGCAATTCTCACCTCTCAACTAGAGTGCACACTTAATGTTTCCTATTAACTTCCTAGTTAATGGTTCCTCTTTTCTAGTCTCCATATTATAATTCCATTACCATATCATAATCCCCGTATGTCCCATACCATACGTCACATTATTATTCATTTACATTTCTCCTTTATATGATTAGTTTCTCATTAACATGAATCATTACTCATCAATATGAATCGTTTCTCATTAACATGAGTTAAGCTTTTCAATTATATAAGCATAAACATTCATTAACTTAATTCAATTATCTTTCTCTATTCACCGTTATCTACAATTATCACCATAGATAGATTTAACCACAATATATCCATTTAATCATTTAATCCATTATATACACATATTCATATATAATACGACACCCCGAGTCACAGCTGTGGTGCAATGCATTACTCTGTTATCATGTCCCATCATCGCAGGTCGCCGAATAGGGGACTACAGGTTCGGTAAGATTCCACGAACCACAATCAACAACAAACAAATTGGAGGCGAACATAGTTCTCCTATCCATGGGTCACGCACATACCTACGTACCCACAGTCAGCGGACTTATCAACTCCTCGATGAGTCTTTCATAGACCTATGTTCTTGAGCGACAAATCAAAGATCCCATGGATTCATCAGGATATGACTGCCCTCACGCGCAAACCTCCCACCGATAGCAAGTAAGCTATGTATGTCATACACATAAATCATCAATCAATCAAATAGGTATTATCATACCTATAATATAATATCAATAAGGTAATTGTCACTACCCTAAGATATTCCCATACGTAGTATTATATCTCTTTTAAATTCCACGTATTAACATATCATATATTTACTTCATAATTTAATTATCCTCGCATCCTATAACATCTCTCCACTCCCTACATCGTTAAGGTTCATGCGCGGAGCGTCTCTCAAAGCGAAATCCAAACAAGGAACCCCTCCAATACACTACTACTTAACTTTGTCGATCGAGGAGGTCCGACAACTACAACTAAGCGATCGGGATAACCTCATACCTCTTTCAACCAAAAGTGTTCTAAACTCCTATCTCTATCCAGGAGTCATACCACTACGCTCTTGTACTACACTCAGTCCTTGCGTAATCAATAGTGAGTTTAAACTCAGTCCTTGATGTTCAAATTGTAACCCTAAGGCTACCCTCACTCAATACACAAGATTCAAATAGGTTTTTCCTCAACATATATTCAGTAAGAAGTCTATAATATCCAACTGGTCCATAACATCATTTCTCCCGAATTACTACGAGTTTAGTTCTCCTTTTTAATTAAGGTTAAAACCGATAGTTTCAAATCTCTTATAAACACATATTCTTTCACTTAGGATTAAACCCCCTTGTAAACTTAAGAATACCCAGGTGTTATATTAAATCACCCCTACTGGTACTATCTTAAATCCTCATACATCCCCATTTAGAATTTAACAAATGAATCTAGCAACCGAAATTCCATTCGATATAATTTTCACCATTTTAATCACTTGAATCCAAATCAAATTAATTCAAATTTTATCAAGGGTTTACTGATATTTTCTAAGTCCCATAATATCAAAATAATAATCTCCAAAGATCCACAAAAGGTTTGGGATAAGAATCAACATTTAAAAAGAAACAACTTTATATATTCTAGGGAGGTCGATCGATCGAAGGCAGGGGTCGATCGATCGATCCCTCAGGTCACAGCCTGGTTTTTCTGCATTTCAGCAACTACGGGTTTCACCATTTTTACTCATTCAAACCTTAATATTAACCTCCAAAATGAGTTATAAATATTACTACATGATATGTCAACATATATGAATGATTTCCTGTACTCTAAACATCTTAGGATCATCAAGGGATTGGATTAAAAAGCATGTTTATCTCCTTATTTCCAGAAAATTAACAACATATCATCTTCAAGAACACATCAATGGTTTTCATAATTTCTTCAACAGATTCATGACTATTTCAAGGATTAATATCAACCTAAAACATGAGTTTAATTCCTATATCATTTCAGTTTCCAGAAGTCCATTTAATACTCCATTATTTCTTCCAAACATAAATAATCTTCTCTTGTCATACTATTCTAACATGGACAATATACAAACTTAATTTGCCATTATCAAACACTTGCCTTTACTGTAGGTCTGATCCTTTGGTGTAGTATATCTCAGTTGGTTGTCCCTTCTCCGGTCAAACTCCGGTGGTGGTTGGTGGTGGTGAACCTTGGTTCTTGTTCTTCTCCTTCCCAAGTGGCTTTTCCCTTCCCAAGCACTCTTACACTCTCTCTAGGAAGATGACTTCCCTAATTTGTGAAGAGTAGATGAATAACCCCCATACACTTAATCTACCAATACTTATAATAGTACCAAATCCGAAATCAATATTCACGCCCCTAGAAAAATGACCAAAATGCCCTTTCGGGTTGTCTATTCATTTCCAAATGACCCGAGACTCAAAATTAACATCCAAATAGACTTTTCTGACTATTTTTAACCTTCCGGACGCAACGACGCAGTCGAAATGACTATTAGATCGATAGAAAATAAATTTCATTTTTAATTTAATAAACTAGTCCCGACACGTCCCATACCGTGTCTGACTAAAAATATAAATTACCGAATTTATATCATACAGTCATATCAATGACATCACATTCATATATTACCTAAATATCTTTAAGTTATATTCAGAATCATCCATTTTAATATCCACTGTCCGGATAAAACCCGAATGAATTAATTAATAATAAAATCCAATTAATCCATTAATTTAAAATATAACCCATTTCAAAAGTCATTTAAAATTACGGGGAATTACAACAGATGCGGTGCAATGCATTACTCTGCTATCATGTCCCATCATCGCAGGTCGCTGAATATGGGACAAAAGGTTCGGTAAGGATTCCTCGAACCACAAACAACAACAAATAAATTGAAGGCGAACATATTTCTCGTATCCATGGGTCACGCACCTACCTACGTACCCATAGTCAGCATACTTATCAACTCCCCGATAAGTCTTTCATAGACCTATGTTCTCGAGCGACAAATCAAAGATCCCATGGATTCATCAGGATATGACTGCCCTAACGCGCAAAAATCATCAATCAATCAAATAGGTATTATCATACCTATAATATAATATCAATAAGGTAATATCACTACCGTAAGATAATTCCCATACGTAGCATTATATCTCTTTTAAATTCCACGTATTAAAATATCATATCTTTACTTCATAATTTAATTATCCTCGCATCCTATAACATCTCTCCACTCCCGACGTCGCTAAGGTTCATGCGCGGAGCGTCTCGCAAAGCGAAATCCAAACAAGGAACCCCTCCAATACACTACTACTTAACTTTGTCGATCGAGGAGGTCCGACAACTTCAACTATGCGATCGGGATAACCTCATACCCTCTTTCAACCAAATGTGTTCTAAACTCCCATATCTATCGAGGAGACATACCACTACGCTCTTGTATTACACTCCGTCCTTGCGTAATCAATAATGAGCTTAAACTCAGTCCTTGATGTTCAAATTGTAACCCTAAGGCTACCCTCACTCAGTACACAAGATTCAAATAGGTTTTTCCTCAACATATATTCAGTAATAAGTCACTAATATCCTCCTGGTCCATAACATTATTTCTCCCGCACTACTACGAGTTTAGTTCTCCTTTTAATTAAGGTTAAAATCGATAGTTTCAAATCTCTTATAAACACATCTTCTTTCACTTAGGATTAAACCCTCTTGTAAACTTTAGGATACCCAGGTGTTATATTAAATCATACCTACTGGTCCTATCTTTAATCCTCATACATCCCCATTTGGAATTTAACAAATGAATCTAGCAACCGAAATTCCATTCAATATAATTTTCATCATTTTAATCACTTGAATCCAAATCAAATTAATTCAAATCTTATCAAGGGTTTACTGATATCTTCTATGTCCCATAATATCCAAATAGTAATCACCAAAGATCCACAAAATGTTTGGGATAAAAATCATCATTTATCAAGAAACAACCTTACATATTCTGGGGAGGTCAATCGATCGATCGAAGGCCGGGGTCCATCGATCGATCCCTCAGGTCACAGCCTGGTTTTCTGCATTTTCTGCAACTACGGGTTTCACTATTTTTACTCATTCAAACGTTCATATTAATATCCCAAATGACTTACAATTATTATTACATGATATATCAACATATATGAATGATTTCCAATACTCTAAACATCCTAGAATCATCAAGGGATTGGATTAAAAAGCATGTTTATCTCCTCATTTTCCAGAAAATCAACAACATATTAACTTCAAGAACACTTCAATGGTTTTTCAGATTTTTCTTTAACATATTCATGATCATTTCGTTGATTATTATCATCCTACAATATAAGTTTATTTCCTATATTATTTTAGTTTCTATAAATCCATATAACAACTCCATTATGTCTTCCAAACAAGAAAATCATCTATTTTCATAATTATTCTAACATGGACAATATACGAACTTAAGTTGAAATTATCAAACACTTGCCTTTACTGAAGGTCTGATCCTTTGGTGTAGTATATCTCAGTTGGTTGTCCCTTCTCCGGTCAAACTCCGGTGGTGGTTGGTGGTGTTGAACCTTTGTTCTTGTTCTTCTCCTTCCCAAGTAGGCTTTTCCCTTCCCAAGCACCATTTTTCTCTCTCTAGGAAGATGACTTCTCTACTTTGTGAAGAGGAGATGTATAACCCCCGTACACTTAATCTACCAATACTTATAATAGGATAAAACCCGAAATCACTATTCATCCCCCTAGAAAAATGACCAAAATGCCCTTTTGGGATGTCTATTCATTTCCAAATGACCCGAGACTCAAAATTAACATCCAAATAGACTTTTCTGACTATTTCGAACCTTCCGAACGTAACGACGCAGTCGAAATGACTATAAGGTCGATAGAAAATAAATTTCCTTTTTAATTTAATAAATTAGTCCTGACACGTCCCATACCGCGTCTGACTTAAAATTCAAAATACCGATTTTATATCACACCGTCATATCGATGACATCACATTCATATATTACCTAAATATCTTTAAGTAATATTCAGAATCATCCATTTTAATATCCATAATTTGGATAAAACCCGAATGAATTAATTAATAATAAAATCTTATTAATCCATTAATTTAAAATATAACCCATTATGAAAGTCATAAAAATTACGGGGTATTACATACTTCCCCTTTATAACAGAATTTCGTCCCGAAATTCAGGAATATAAATCATACCGGTAAGGTCAACTCCGAGTATAAATCTCACATCATAAGAAATCTAAGACGTACCGCCCATACAGTACATTAACGAAAGTCCCTATCGATGTTATACGCCAAGCCTCACCATATAGTTCCAACTGAATCGAATATAAACTTTACCCAACCTTCCCTATACCGTCCTCGAGACAAACTTTGGGAAAAATAAATGATCCTATCGTATTGAACAAATAAATCCTGAAGTCTCAACTACTTACCTTTTTCACAATTATGAAAACTACTACCATTCAACCATCTAGGGCGCCCATACACCCTATCGTACCACATTAATTATAATATTTGTCGCGAAGGTTATAAACTCATATCCCAAAGACCTAACTTATTTCGACTCCCAACAATTATTAGTTTCATGCATGGGGTGTCTCGCAAGCGAAATCCAAACAAGGAACCACCCCGATACACTACTTCCTAAAGTAGTCGGTCATCGAAACTCCTAACATCCTTAGTCAATACTATATAAAAATTTGGTTTATCGAAAAAAAATATCAGGTTTATCGATTTAAAACAAAAATTAGGTTTTATCGATTTCAATTAGAGTCTACGCATCTACTCTCTAATAGAAGACAAGATGCAGGATAGTAGTAGTACATACGCTCTCATATACCACAAGTCAATGCACGCCGATAGTCAAATCACGCTCGAACATGCCCAAGGTAAGTAATCCCATGATAAAAATCAAACCCACATGATAACATGTAATATAAAGGTTTCCCACACCCCTCAGTGAGTCTACGTAAATAACAGTGCTATAGGCTAAGTTTAGCAACCCTTTAGCCCACACAATATTAATCGTAACAAAATTCAATAGACGCCTCATAATTCCATAGATAGAAAACATACCCTCATTCGCGGGCGGTGGTTGTTGATTCACTGCCTGATGGACGTTATATACACGCCCGTACTGACCCTGCTGCGCGGGTGCTGCTGGAATGGGAGGCAATGCTAGCACCGGAGCTGGAGCTGGAAGAGCAGCTGGTGGAAACACTGGTACCTGTGGCTCCTGTCGAGCATGTTGTTGCTGAGGGAATTTGTCTTTCTCAGGACAATCTTGACGTTTATGGCCATACTTTCCACACACGAAACATTTTCCCATAAACTTTCTACCACTTTGCCCCTGTTGACCCCGAACTTGCTGACCATTACCTCCCTTCCCTTGGCCCTGATGAGCCTGTCTCCGGCCTTGATGGCCCTGTTGTCCTTACCCAATACCTCTATCCTCAAATAGAGAATCTCCAGATCACAAACGCTCAGTATAGTCCCCTGTCTGGGAACCCTGATTACTCTGACGCTGATGACTCTGCCCTGACGGAGTCCCACTAGAACTGCCCCCAATAGTCTTGCCATGCAGCCTTGACCCAAACCCCCGCTTGACACCCTGATTTTCGAAGCGATTATCCTGGAAGTGGAGCATTGCAGCATTAAGAACATCTGCATACGTACGTAGTGAAAGATTCCCCAATAAATGTTGGCAAATCTTATAGTTCAAACCATCAGTGAACATTAGAATTCTCCTCTCCTGAGTGGGTACTTCTGCTGGTACCAAATTTGTTAATCTCGTAAATTCTTGCTCATATTCCACCACAGTCTTCTCTCCCTGTTTCAAATCAAATAGTTTTCACCTCATCTCTGTCTAGATGGCGGAAGGAAAATACTTCCCATCAAACCGTATCCAAAAGTCTTGGATAGTCATTATGTCCCTCTCTTCCATAGTGGTCGTAGCTTCCCACCATTGCAAAGATGCCCCTACTAGCTTGAATGTAGCTAGTATTTGACGTTGAACCTCAGTGCATTCGATCATTCTCAAGTGCCGTTGGATATCTTTCTTCTATTGGCTAGCAGTAACCTCATCAGATCCTCCCTGAAACGCAGGTGGGTGCGCTTTCTGAAAGGCATCCCTCGCTCGTTCCCATGCAGTAGGAAACACTTGTCCTTGCGTGGGTGGCACAACCGGTGCCGGTGCGGGAGCCTGCTGAACAGCAGCTACAGTAGCATTGACTGCCTGAGCGACAATTGCAGCAACTTCGGCCGCAGTCATCGTACCCTGAGCTGGGGCGGGCTGAGGTGCACGTCGAGGAGGCATCTAAAATGAGAGAACACTATCAGTATTTGATATCTCAAAATAGCTGAAGATCGTAGGCATAAATAGAAAATCAATAATCCTACTCATAGGGCTCTACATCAAAGAACGCAAAGATGAAGACACAATAAGCCGTACAGATCCTAAAGGATACTAGAACTTGATGCTCTGATACCACCTATAACACCCCGCCTAATTAAATACCGGGTGACCAGTCCCATACCAAATTAAAACACAATATACAATTGGCTCATTCTTAGCATCACTGTCAAAAACATTTACAACTCACCCAATACTCAATTAAGCTGGTGTTAAAAAAACTTTCCAAATTTTAATTTAACAAAATCCATTTCTAGTTTAAGAATAACACAACACATTTTATTCTACAACACTGATAACCCAATAAATAAACACAAAAGAATTTAAATGCAATTGGAATAAACATTCCCAAATAATATAAATCCATTACAATAATCCCAACAATATCAAATGTATTAAAAAGACACGAATACAATAGTATTTAACCCCAATAGAAAAGATAACTGAATCCTTTGGGCGACATGCCCTAACTAAGAATACTGTGAATCAAAAAGATGATAAGCGTCTAAGCAATACTCCATAGCTCCATAGCTCGTCGTAATCCTCTAAGGTTGGCGTCCCTGTTGCTGGACACCCGATATAGAAGATACAATAGAAAAGAAAATATGCAAGGAAACAGGTCAGAGCCCGATTGTGAAAATGATTTTTAAAACAACAAGTATTTAACAAGTGCAATAAAGCATTTATTATGTACATGTTAGATTCAACTCTCACTTGCTATTCTCACCTCTCAACTAGAGTGCACACTTAACGTTTCCTATTAACTTCCTAGTTAATGGTTCCTCTACTAATTCCATAATATAATTCCATTCCCATATCATAATCCCCGTATGTCCCATACCATACGTCACATTATTATTCATTTACATTTCTCATTTATATGATTAGTTTCTCATTAACATGAATCACTTCTCATTAATATGAATTAAGCTTTTCAATTCTTTAAGAATAAACATTCATTAACTTAATTCCATTTTCTTTCTCTATTCACCGTTATCTACAATTATCACCGTAGATAGGTTTAACTAGAATATAAATCCATTCATTCAATTAATCCATTATATATATATATTCATATATAATACGGCACTCTGAGTCACAGCTACGGTGCAATACATTACTCTGCTATCATGTCCCATCATTGGAGGTCGCCGAATAGGGGACTAAAGGTTCGGAAGGATTCCTCGAACCACAAACAACAACACACAAATTGGAGGCGAACATAGTTCTCGTATCCATGGGTCACGCACATACCTACGTAACCATAGTCAGCGGACTTATCAACTCCCCGATAAGTCTTTCATAGACCTATGTTCTCGAGCGACAAATCAAAGATCCCATGGATTCATTAGGATATGACTACCCTCACGCGCAAAAATCATCAATCAATAAAATAGGTATTATTATACCTATAATATAATATTAATAAGGTAATATCACTACCCTAAGATAATTCCCATAGGTAGCATTATATCTCTTTTAAATTCCACGTATTAAAATATCATATCTTTACTTCATAATTTAATTATCCTCGCATCCTATAACATATCTCCACTCCCGACGTCATTAAGGTTCATGCGCGGAGCGTCTCGCAAAGAGAAATCCAAACAAGGAATCCCTCCAATACACTACTACTTAACTTTGTCATTCGAGGAGGTCCGACAACTTCAACTATGCGATCGGGATAACCTCATACCTTCTTTCAACCAAATGTGTTCTAAACTCCCATCTATATCCAGGAGACATACCACTACGCTCTTGTATTACACCCCGTCCTTGTGAAATCAATAATGAGATTAAACTCAGTCCTTGCTGTTTAAATTGTAACCCTAAGGCTACCCTCACTCAATACATAAGATTCAAATAGGTTTTTCCTCAACATATATTCAATAAGAAGTCACTAATATCCTACTGGTCCATAACATTATTTCTCCCGAACTACTACGAGTTTAGTTCTCCTTTTAATTAAGGTTAAAACCGATAGTTTCAAATATCTTATAAACACATCTTCGTTCACTTAGGATTAAACCCTCTTGTAAACTAAAGGATACCCAGGTGTTATATTAAATCATACCTACTGGTCCTATCTTTAATCCTCATACATACCCATTTGGAATTTAACAAATTAATCTAGCAACCGAAATTCCATTCAATATAATTTTCATCATTTTAATCACTTGAATCCAAATCAAATTAATTCAAATCTTATCAAGGGTTTACTGATATTTTCTATGTCCCATAATATCCAAATAATAATCACCAAAGATCCACAAAATGTTTGGGATAAAAATCATCATTTATAAAGAAACAACTTTACATATTCTGGGGAGGTCGATCGATCGATCCCTCAGGTCACAGCCTGGTTTTCTGCATTTTCTGCAACTACGGGTTTCACCATTTTTACTCATTCAAACCTTCATATTAACATCCCAAATGACTTACAATTATTACTACATGATATATCAACATATATGAACGATTTCCAATACTCTAAACATCCTAGAATCATCAAGGGATCGGATTAAAAAGCATGTTTATCTCCTCATTTTCCAGAAAATCAACAAAATATTAACTTCAAGAACACTTCAATGGTTTTTTAGATTTTTCTTCAACATATTCATGATCATTTTGTGGATTATTATCATCCTACAATATAAGTTTACTTCTTATATTATTTCAGTTTCTATAAATCCATATAACAACTCCATTATGTCCTCCAAACAAGAAAATCATCTCTTTTCATAATTATTCTAACATGGACAATATACGAACTTAAGTTGCAATTATCAAAAACTTGCCTTTACTGAAGGTCTGATCCTTTGGTTTAGTATATCTCAATTGGTTGTCCCTTCTCCGGTCAAACTCCGGTGGTGGTTGGTGGTGGTGAACCTTGGTTCTTGTTCTTCTCCTTCCCAAGTAGGCTTTTCCCTTCCCAAGCACCCTTTTTCTCTCTCTAGGAAGATGACTTCTCTACTTTGTGAAGAGGAGATGTATAACCCACGTACACTTAATCTACCAATACTTATAATAGGACAAAATCCGAAATCACTATTCATCCCCCCTAGAAAAATGACCAAAATGCCCTTTTGGGTTGTCTATTCATTTCCAAATGACTCGAGACTCAAAATTAACATCCAAATAGACTTTTCTGACTATTTCGAACCTTCCGAACGCAACGACGCAGTCGAAATGACTATAAGGTCGATAAAAAATAAATTTCCTTTTTAATTTAATAAATTAGTCCCGACACGTCCCATACCGCGTCTGACTAAAAATTCAAATTACCGATTTTATATCACAAAGTCATATCAATGACATCACATTCATATATTATCTAAATATCTTTAAGTCATATTCAGAATCATCCATTTTAATATCCACAATTCGAATAAAACCCAAATGAATTAATTAATAATAAAATCCAATTAATCCATTAATTTAAAATATAACCCATTTTAAAAGTCATAAAAATTACGGGGTATTACATACTTCCCCCTTATAAAAGAATTTCGTCCCGAAATTCAGGAATATAAATCTTACCGGTAAGGTCAACTCCGAGTATAAATCTCGTATCGCAAGAAATCTAAGACGTACCGCCCATGCAGTACATTAACGAAAGTCCCTATCGATGTTATACGCGAAGCCTCACCATATAGTTCCAACTGAATCGAATATAAACTTTACCCAACCTTCCCTATACCGTCCTCGTGACAAACTTTCGGAAAAATAAATGATCCTCTAGTACTGAACAAATAAATCCTGAAGTCTCAACTACTTACCTTTTTCACAATTATGAAAACTACTACCATTCAACCATCCAGGGCGCCCATACACGCTATCGTACCACTTTAATTATAATATTTGTCGCGAAGGTTATAAACTCATATCCCAAAGACCCAACTTATTTCGACTCCCAACGATTATTAGTTTCATGCGTGGGGTGTCTCGCAAGCGAAATCCAAACAAGGAACCACCCCGATACACTGCTTCCTAAAGTAGTCGGTCATCGAAACTCCTAAGGTCCTTAGTCAATAGTATATAAAAATTTGGTTTATCGAAAAAAAATATCAGGTTTATCGATTTAAAACAAAAATTAGGTTTTATCGATTTCAAATAGAGTCTACGCATCTACTCTCTTATAGAAGACAAGATGCAGGATAGTAGTAGTACATACGCTCTCATATACCACAAGTCAATGCACGCCGATAGTCAAATCACGCTCGGACATGCCCAAGGTAAGTAATCCCATGATAAAAATCAAACCCACGTGATAACATGTAATATAAAGGTGTCCCACACCCCTCAGTGAGTCTACATAAATAACAGTGCTATAGGCTAAGTTTAGCAACCCTTTAGCCCACACAATATTAATCGTAACAAAATTCAATAGATGCCTCACAATTCCTTAGATAGAAAACATACCCTCATTCGCGAGCGGTGGTTGTTGATTCACTGCCTGATGGACGTTATATACACGCCCGTACTGACCTTGCTGCGCGGGTGCTGCTGGAATGGGAGGTAATGCTAGCACCGGAGCTGGAGATGGAAGAGCAGCTGGTGGAAACACTGGTACCTGTGGCTCCTGTCGAGCATGTTGTTGCTGAGGGAATTTGTCTTTCTCAGGACAATCTTGACGCTTATGTCCATACTTGCCACACATGAAACATTTTCCCATAAACTTTCCACCACTTCTCCCCTGTTGACCCCGAACTTGCTGACCATTACCTCCCTTCCCTTAGCCCTGATGAGCCTGTCTCTGACCCTGATGGCCCTGTTGTCCTTGCCCAATACCTCTATCCTCAAATCGAGAATCTCCAGATCACAAACGCTTAGTATAGTCCCCTGTCTGGGAACCCTGATTACTCTGACGCTGATGACTCTACCCTGACGGAGTCCCACTAGAACTGCCCCCAATAGTCTTGCCTTACAGGCTTGACCCAAACCCCCGCTTGACACCCTAATTATGGAAGCGGTTATCCTGGCAGTGGAGCATTGCAGCATTAAGAACATCTGCATACGTATGTAGTGAAAGATTCCCCAATAAATGTTGGCGAATCTTATAGTTCAACCCATCAGTGAACATTAGAATTCTCCTCTCCTGAGTGGGTACTTCTGCTGGTAAAAAATTCGTTAATCTCGTAAATTCTTCCTCATATTCCGTCATAGTATTCTCTCCCTGTTTCAAATCAAATAGTTTCCGCCTCATCTCTGTCTGGATAGCGGAAGGAAAATACTTCCCATCAAACCGTATCCAAAAGTCTTGTATAGTCATTATGTCCCTCTCCTCCATAGTGGTCGTAGCTTCCAACCATTGCAAAGCTGCCCCTACTAGCTTGAATGTAGCTAGTATTTGACATTGAACCTCAGTGCACTCGATCATTCTGAAGTTCAGTTGGATATCTTTCTCCCATTGGCTAGCCGTCACAACATCTGATCCTCCCTGAAACTCAGGTGGGTGCGCTTTCTGAAAGGCATCCCTCGCTCGTTCCCATGCAGTAGGAAACACTTGCCCTTGTGCGGGTGGCATAACCGGTGCTGGTGCGGGAGCCTGCTGAATAGCAGCTACAGCAGCATTGACTGCTGAGCGATAATTGCAGCAACTTCGGCAGCAGTCATCGTACCCTGAGCTGGGGCGGGCTGAGGTGCACGTCGAGGAGGCATCTGAAATGAGAGAGCACTATCAGTATTTGATATCTCAAAATAGCTGAAGATCGTAGGTGTAAATAGAAAATCAATAATCCTACTCATAGGGCTCTACATCAAAGAACGCAAAGCTGAAGACACAATAAGCCGTACAGATCCTAAAGGTTACTAGAACCCGATGCTCTGATACCACCTGTAACACCCCGCCTAATTAAATACCGGGTGGCCAGTCCCATACCAAATTAAAACACAATATACAGTTGGCTCATTCTTAGCATCACTGTCGAAAACATTTACAACTCACCCAATACTCAATTAAGCTGGTGTTAAAAAAACATTCCAAATTTTAATTTAACAAAATCCATTTCCAGTTTAAGAATAACACAACACATTTTATTCTACAACACTGATAACCCAATATATAAACACAAAAGAATTTAAATGCAATTGGAATAAACATTCCCAAATAATATAAATCCATTACAATAATCCCACTAATGTCAAATGTATTAAAAAGACAAGAATACAATAGTATTTTACCCCGATAGAAAAGATAACTGAATCTTTTGGGCGAAATGCCCTAACTAATAAACTGTGGATTAAAAAGATGATAAGCGTCTAAGTAATACTCCATAGGTCCATAGCTCCATAGCTCGTCGTAATCCGCTAAGGTTGGCGTCCCTGTTGCTGGACACCTGATATAGAAGATACAATAGAAAAGAAAATATGCAAAGAAACGGGTCAGAGCCCGATCGTGAAAATGATTTTTAAAACATCAAGTATTTAACAAGTGTAATAAAGCATTTATTATGTACATGTTAGATTCAACTCTCACTTGCTATTCTCACCTCTCAACTAGAGTGCATACTTAACGTTTCCTATTAACTTCCAAGTTAATGGTTCCTCTACCAATTCCATAATATAATTCCATTCCCATATCATAAGCCCCGCATGTCCCATACCATACTTCACATTATTATTCATTTACATTTCTCATTTAAATGATTAGTTTCTCATTAACATGAATCACTTCTCATTAATATGAATTAAGCTTTTCAATTCTTTAAGAATAAACATTCATTAACTTAATTCCATTTTCTTTCTCTATTCACCGTTATAGACAATTATCACCGTAGATAGGTTTAAATACAATATAAATCCATTCATTCAATTAATCCATTATATATATATTCATATATAATACGGCACCCCGAGTCATAGCTGTGGTGCAATGCATTATCTGCTATCATGTCCCATCATCGCAGGTCGCCGAATAGGGGACTAAAGGTTCGGTAAGGATTCCTCGAACCACAAACAATAACAAACAAATTGTAGGCGAACATAGTTCTCGTATCCATGGGTCACGCACATACCTACGTACCCATAGTCAGCGGACTTATCAACTCCCCGATAGGTCTTTCACAGACCTATGTTCTCGAGTGACAAATGAAGATCCGATGGATTCATCAGGATATGACTGCCCTCACGCGTAAACCTCCCACCGATAGCAAGTAAGCTAGGTATGTCATACACATAAATCATCAATCAATCAAATAGGTATTATCATACCTATAATATAATATCAATAAGGTAATATCACTACCCTAAGATAATTCCCATACGTAGCATTATATCTCTTTTAAATTCCACGTATTATAATATCATATCTTTACTTCATAATTTAATTATCCTCGCATCCTATAACATCTCTCCACTCCCGACGTCGTTAAGGTTCATGCGCCGCAAAGAGAAATCCAAACAAGGAACTCCTCCAATACACTACTACTTAACTTTGTCGATCGAGGAGGTCCGACAACTTCAATTATGCGATCGGGATAACCTCGTACCTTCTTTAAACCAAATGTGTTCTAAATTCCCATCTCTATCCAGAAGACATACCACTACGCTCTTTTATTACACTCCATCCTAACGAAATCAATAATGAGCTTAAACTCAGTCCTTGATGTTCAAATTGTAACCCTAAGGCTACCCTCACTCAATACACAAGATTCAAATAGGTTTTTCCTCAACATATATTCAGTAAGAAGTCACTAATATCATACTGGTCCATAACATTATTTCTCCCGAACTACTACGAGTTTAGTTCTCCTTTTAATTAAGGTTAAAACCGATAGTTTCAAATCTCTTATAAACACATCTTCTTTCACTTAGGATTAAACCCTCTTGTAAACTTAAGGATACCCAGGTGTTATATTAAATCATCCCTAATGGTCCTATCATTAATCCTCATACATCCCCATTTGGAATTTAACAAATGAATCTAGCAACCGAAATTCCATTCAATATAATTTTCATCATTTTAATCACTTGAATCCAAATCAAATTAATTAAAATTTTATCAAGGGTTTACTGATATTTTCTATGTCCCATAATATCCAAATAATAATCACCAAAGAACCAAAAAAGGTTTGGGATAAAAATCATCATTTATAAAGAAACAACTTTACATATTCTGGGGAGGTCGATCGATCGAAGGCAGGGGTCGATCGATCGATCCCTCAGGTCACAGCCTGGTTTTCTGCATTTTCTACAACTACAGGTTTCACCATTTGTACTCATTCAAACCTTCATATTAACATCCCAAATGACTTACAATTATAACTACATGATATATCAACATATATGAACGATTTCCAATACTCTAAACATCCTAGAATCATCAAGGGATTGGATTAAAAATCATGTTTATCTCCTCATTTTCCAGAAAATCAACAATATGTTAACTTCAAGAACACTTCAATGGTTTTTCAGATTTTTCTTCAACATATTCATGATCATTTCGTGGATTATTATAATCCTACAATATAAGTTTACTTCCTATATTATTTCAGTTTCTATAAATCCATATAACAACTCCATTATGTCTTCCAAACAAGAAAATCATCTCTTTTCATAATTATTCTAACATGGACAATATACGAACTTAAGTTGCAATTATCAAACACTTGCCTTTACTGAAGGTCTGATCCTTTGGTTTAGTATATCTCAGTTGGTTGTCCCTTCTCCGGTCAAACTCCGGTGGTGGTTGGTGGTGGTGAACCTTGGTTCTTGTTGTTCTCCTTCCCAAGTAGGCTTTTCCCTTCCCAAGCACCCTTTTTCTCTCTCTAGGAAGATGAATTCTCTACTTTATGAAGAGGAGATGTATAACCCACGTACACTTAATCCACCAATACTTATAATAGGACACAATCCAAAATCACTATTCATCCCCCCTAGAAAAATGACCAAAATGCCCTTTTGGGTTGTCTATTCATTTCCAAATGACCCGAGACTCAAAATTAACATCCAAATAGACTTTTCTGACTATTTCGAATCTTCCTAACGTAACGACGCAGTCGAAATGACTATAAGGTCGATAGAAAATAAATTTCCTTTTTAATTTAATAAATTAGTCCCGACACGTCCCATACCGCGTCTGACTAAAAATTCAAATTACCGATTTTATATCACACCGTCATATCAATGACATCACATTCATATATTACCGAAATATCTTTAAGTAATATTCAGAATCATCCATTTTAATATCCACAATTCGGATAAAACCCAAATGAATTAATTAATAATAAAATTCAATTAATCCATTAATTTAAAATATAACCCATTTTAAAAGTCATAAAAATTACGGGGTATTAGAGGGGATCGATAACAATGATTTTGCGTGGAAGTCGTTGTTCAAGCCAAGTTAATCAAAACCTTCAATTACCTAGAAAAATATAATGAAACTAGAGTATAAAGGTAAGTAATGGAATCAATCCAAATCTAAGGGTGAAACATATAATAGATGAAATGTGTAATTAATTTTTTATTTAATTTCTTTTTGGATTTTTATGCTTCTTCTAATTTTTTTTGAGATTTTTCAATATTAAAATGATTTTGAGATTAAGGTGAAATAAGACTACAAAATCAAAGATGTAAAGAACTAACTAAAAAGTGACTAAATATGATGAACAAAGTCTAAACTAAAATAAGAGATAAAGTGAGGTAAATAAATTTGAGAACAATCAAAGAGTGGTACTACACCACAAATTCTAGCTATTCTAACCAATTAATTTAATTATTTCAATTCTCCCAAATTAATATCAAAATTACAAATCAACTCTCGTTGCAAATGTAATTTTAATAGTAATCTTTTATAAAATTAAGTTTAACCCCCCACAAGTCTAAAAAATAGATCTACACTCCTTTTAATTAATCACCCGCTAGGATCGATCCATAAAAAATTATGTAAATCTTAGAAAATAAAATTTAGAGTTGACATTCAAGGAATAATACCAAACTTAAGAAACCCCTATCTCTAGTTAGAATCTAAAATGGGTATTATAACTATAATTTCGATTTTCTCTAGAAAATCATTTACCCTCTCTCGAGGCGTAAATTTATCGGTGGAGGATCAAAATTAATATTCAAAGGGAATTTTCAAATAATTAAACTAATTAAATCAAAATAACATCAAATAAGGGTTCACCCCACCCCTTGAAAGGGTATTTAGACTAACATGTTCTGAAATTTGGCAAACTAATAATCATAGGCTTACAATAAGATGAGAAGAGAAGAGAATAATCAAACTGAATCTCTTGATGCTTAATTGAACTTCAATCCTTACGTTGAAATTTACCCCCTCAATTTGAATGATCAAACCAAAATTACACTCAAACTAATCCTCACAACAATTTATTTTTCCTCACTAAAAAAATAAAATAAAAATTCTAATCTAACCTAATTTATTTTTCTACTCTAAACTCTCTCTTTATTCTCCCTAAAACCCTAGATGGGTTTCTAGACGATCCCTCATATTGGGTATTTTTCTTCTTTAAATAATGTGGCACATGATGGATTAAAAGTGTGCATGGGGTGTGAGTGGTGATAAGGGTTTTTTTGGAAAAAGGTTAGAAGGCATGTGGGATTAATGAGGTGAGGAGTTAGGATGAGCTGGGGGTATTTTAGGTAATAAAGGGATAAAAGGGTATTGGGCAATTTTGGTGTTTGGTTGGGATTTATTTCGTAAATAGAATCGTGTAAGGCTTGAGTAGAAGTGGGTTTTTGGTTGGTTTTAGTTTTTGGCTGAATATGTAATTGAGTTTAGTAAAAATTGGAACATGGGTATTGGGTTTGTGCAGGTGGAATAGAGCTCGAGTTAAGGAAAAATGGGATCGGGTTCGAATGGTTCTGGCCTGTTGAGGATCCAGTTTGGGGGATGGAGGTCGGGTCGAAGATAGGGAGTGGCTAGTCGAAGTGGGTAAAAGGGTTGCTCACAGGTTTGGCTGGAGCTATAAGTTCGGCCGAACAACAAGGGGTCGGGTTGTTGGGATTTTATGAGTTGGATCGAAATGGGTGAGGTCGGTTTTGAGGTCGGCGGTAGGAGAGATAAGGGTTGAGGTTTAGGTGTTCTCGGGTTAAAGGCATATAGGTTAGATGTTAGGGAATGTGGGTTGTTAGGTATGGGATTGTTTAGAGAGAGAGTGACGTTGGTTGGAGTTTATTAATGGGGGATGAGAGATGAGAGAGAAAATGGGTGTGGAAGAGGATGAATAGTGATGGAGAGGTTTAGGTGTGGTAGAGTGTATGAGAGATAGGGTGTATAAGTTAGGGATGTGTTTGTGTGTGTGTGTAACGTGTGTGGTAATTGGGTATGAATGAGTGTGATGTTTGGGTCTAGGTGAGTGAAGGGGTTGTGTGGTGTGTGTGTTTAATTTGTACTTAATCTAAAAATAAAACAATCTAACTAAAAATAAAATTAACCAAACTAAAAAATTTGAAATATAAAAATAAAATCCTATTTTATATATAAAAAAAACTCAAATAATAAAATAAATAAAATAAAAATAAACACTAAAGTCATAAAAAAATATAAAATCTAATGAAACTGAAAATAAAATTCCTAAAAACTAATCCTAATAAAATAAAATAAAATTAAACTAAACTAAAGATTAAAATTAAAATTAAAAACTAATAAAAATCATAAATAGAAAGAAATAGAAAATAAATTCTAGAAAATTCTAAATAAATCAAAAATAAATCCTAAAAATAGAAATGACTCAAACTAAAAATCTAAAAAAAAATCTAAAAAGCACAAACTAAACACACACGGGCTCGGGTGAAGGTTTGGGCTAAATTTAGGCTCAATTTTGGTACGGAATTGGGGAATTAGCTTCATAAATGCCACATTTGCTTTGAAATAAGCGTCGAACTTCCGCAAACGGCGATCAAGCCTGTACATTAAACATTTATGCATATAAGACCCAAATTGCTGAGAATTAGAAACTAAAATACGTCTATTCAGGATATAAAATGTACACTTTTGGGTGCTTATCACACCACCCCCAAACAAAGCGTTGCTAGTCCTCGAGCAATAAGATAGAGCAAAAGAGAAAGATAAGAAACCAAATGTGTACCACTTTCGCAGGCACTTGCGATTACACTTAACTTACAGGACGAGTTGTGTCTCGTGTGGGTTTGCAGGGAATATACCAACAAAATTCTTTATTTAAATGACTTTTTGAAAGGCAGACAATCTCTTATTAGACATAGAATAATCGCACAATCCATCATTAGATAAATATTTTGTGAAACACAAGTTAGAAGTGCATAAAAAGTTAGCTAAGTAAATACACAAGGCACATCCTTCCTAGACTCAACTTGTGTAGTGTGAATAAGTCAAAGCGGGTCGAGTATCACAAGAGTAATTCCTAGATTACCTTTTCAGAATCAATGCTTCAACTTCAATATCTCATGGATATATCTCTCTCAAACGAACTCACGAGATTTGGATAAGTGTATCGCTCTTGTGTGTGAGGAGGTGAGTAAATGTAAAAAAGTTCAAATGTCTCACACACACATAAGAAAGAACTAACATTTAGAAATAAAAATGATCTCATGAAAGAATGCTAATCACTATAATGAGAACGTTGAGCTATTCACCATGTTGACTTTCATTTGCCTGAACTCCTAGGGAAAACATGGATTTTTATGGGTGAGAGGAAATGAAATGGGATGAGAAGGATATGCTAGGTAGGATGGATATATGATGGACGTATATGAAATGCGTCAGAAGAATGTTATATACATGAGGAACAATTGTCTTTATTTCAAAAAAACTAACTTCTAACTATAAACTCTCTTTTCTTTTCTCTCTTCTCTCTTCTCTCTTTTCTTTTTCTTTTTCTTTTTCTTTTTCTTTTTCTTTTTCTTTTTCTTTTTCTTTTTCTTTTTCTTTTTCTTTTTCTATTTCTATTTCTATTTTTTTTCTTTTATACTCTTAACACTGAAGACATTTTATATTTGAAGAACACATTCTTTTTCTTGAAAATGAAAGATGACATATGAATAGAGATGATAAATGGATTATGTGGGGAATATATGGGAATATGAAGAATAAGGGAAGGTAATGGGTGAAGTGAATGGGTGAAAATCTAGTGATCAGGAAAAATTTAAAGACACGTGTTTCTTACAACTCGAAAGTGATGTCGTTCTCAGTGATCAAGCCAAAAAAATTTAATGAAGGATAATGAGATCATACAATGATTTAAGTGCGGACCCAAAAGAAGTTGAATTAATCTGTGAATCGGAGATTGCGTAAGACTCTATAAAAGGGAGAAAGACATTAATCTCACAAGCTAAAGTCTCCACTAGTGATCCTTAAGGTTTGCTTAGGGATTGTAGAACTCTTCAACTCTAAATCGTAGTGATGTGATACGTGCACAAATTTTTGTTGAGTCTAGAAATTCATGGTACAACATGCCATGTTATGTACTACATAAGATATTTAGAAAAAAAATCCTCTAGCTTGATTCATAGACTTAAAAAAATGGATGATATAAAATTAACTTCAATAAATGAGATGAAAGAAACTGCACAAAAATTTTAAAAATCATGTTTTAAAAAATCAATTTTATTCAAAAGGGGTACGATTTTGATAAAATTCCCCATCCCCAAACAAAAAGCAACATCGTTCTAGATGTTAAATAAAATAATTTTTAAAATTGAGAGCATAAGGTAAGAAAGATAATACCAGAATTAACTTCTAATGAAGTGGACAGATGTAGCCAGGATAAAACCCGAATAAACAATAAGAGAAAAAAAATGTGTACAAGCCTGAAAACATGGTAAAGCATTGGGTGATGTGAAAAACAGCCCCCAAATAGGATGAGACTCATACAAGAATCAATGGACTACCTATCGGGAGCGCTAAGTTTAATGTCTTCAGCCAGACCAAACCATTCTCATAATAAAGATAAGATATATGAAAGCGTGGGGAGGCAATAATACAATTGGGTGATGAGAATCACCCCCAAATAAGGCTGAAGTGTCTGCCTTGTGGGATGAAGGCTAAAAATGGCCAATGAAATTGTATAGCAAAGTACTTCACACGTTGTAAGGCATCGGTGGACCAAGGGAGGGTGGGTATTAGGGTAAGGGTGAAGAGGTATCGGTCTCGGGCCTATTTGAGCCGAAAGGTGAGGGCAACAAGAGCCCCTATAAGCATGATGCTCAAGATGGATGGGGAGGCAATATGGTTTGGAAATTGGAATGGGGTGGGGTTCACAGATATTTCATGAATGTTCTATAAATGGACGATGATAATGGTCGCGACGTGACATACCAGGGATCTATCGATGGGAAAAATCAACACCACAAGAGAGTGTCGGGCATTGAGTAACAAGCTCGGTGTCACGAAAGTGGAGAGTAGAACTACAATTATTATCATGGGTGGGGGATGGTTTCAGGTGAGGATCTAAAAATGTAGATGGAAACATGAATGGTTTAAAATCAAGATCCAAACCAGGTGGTGGGGTGGAAGGGACAACGAGTGGGTCGGGTGGGATAAATGGTGTATCGGGTGGGATAAATGGTGGGGGAAGATGATCCAACTGAAGTGGAGGGGACACACACTTATCGGTAGGAGTAAAGGAATACTCACTAGAGAGTGGTATCTAAAGATGGAGTGGTCAACTTGTGGATAAGAATATCACCAAGTAGTGTGGTGGGTGGGTCAAAGGAGGCACCAAGATTGGAGATAGAGGAATCATTAAAAATATTAGGTTCAAAGGGATCCATGCATGGTGGAACATGATCCATATCCGGAGAGGTAAGAACCATCTCGGATTAAATCTTGAGAAAATGGTTACAACTCACAGCCGGAGCTAATCTAAAACGAAGTGGTTCCTTGGTAACACACGTAGTGAGGTCAATAAGTGTAGACTCGAGCCTTTTTTTAGATTCGGTGGGAAAGGAAAGGTTAACCTCGATGGTATGTTCATTTGGACATGGTGGGATTTGATCAGGCTCACTATCTTCAAATAAGTCAACACAAATGTCAAATTGAGGCCCAAAAAATGGAATGGTCTCAACTTTGAGATTCTGGGGAAGATAGGGTTGGTCACACTCAAAGTCATTGGCATAAGACAACACATCATCACTCCACATGGGGGAAACAGCGGGTTGACTTGGGGTGAAGTCTGACTCTCGCTCACTCTCAATTTCATTTAATCTTTGTTGAAGTTGCTGGAGGGCTTCATTTTGAATTTGAGTGGCTTGTACTTACTCGAAGATGAACTTTTGCAAGAGGCTTTCGAGAGTGGAGGTGGATGATGGTGGTGGAGTGACGGGTGGTGGTGGTGGTTGAGGTGGACACAACTCACTATGGAAACTAGGATGCGGAAAATACTCATATGAAATGTGGGGAATGGGGTCAAGTGTGTCATACATGGGAGAAGCATATCCATAAGAGAAAAATGTGAGGGAACTAATCGGGATAGGGTGAACAAGGTTACCACGATGACTGTTAGAATGTGTGAGGATCCACAACATCCGGTTGGGATTCGTATTGCATGGAATGGTGATCAGGCCTTAACGAATAGATGGGTACTCACACAACTAGGGATTAGATAAGTCATGATAATAGGCTAAGGTGGGTTCCGAAACAGTGTCATATGGATACACATGTTCCATGGTGGGTTCATAGGGATACGAAAAGTACGAGCACTCATGGGACAAGTGATCGGCATATGAACAATGGGTGCATGACAAAGTATGCGACACGTCAACACTTGACCCCGAGGGTGATGGAATAGGAGATGCGTGCATAGATGGGTCAAGAGTATCAACGGTACTCATAAGAGAGGTGAGACCACTAAGGAAATCATAAAGAATTAGGTAGGGATCACTCTCACACGTGTTGCGTGTCAAAGGAAAATCATCAAATTAATCCATAAGGGACTTCTTTGGCCATGATGGGAGAAATATATATATATTTATGAATTGAATTTTTTCAAAAGGAAAGAAAATATTTTTTGATTTTTTTAGAAAAAGAAAGGAAGAAAATATTTTTTGATTTTTTTGGAAGAAGAGGGGGGAAAATAGATGACAAAAGAACATTTTTCATTGCTGAGTGAGAACCTTACAAGCTGAGTGAAAAATAGATGAAGATGCCAAGACCTTACAAGAGGAGTGAGAGGCAATGGAAGTTAATGATTTGGAGGATAAGACTGCCTAAGACAAGCTTGGAATTGAGGTTAAAATGTTACACCGACGCTCCACCCGTCGTTCTTGAGATTTCTCAAGATACTTTTGAGGATACTCCCATAATTAAGTTTATGTTTCCCATACCCTTTAAGTCGCCCTAGGAACTAAAGATGCTCTTGTGGCTTGATATTTTCTCTTTGTTTGTATGACTTTTCTTTTATTAAGCATTGTTCATTAACACTTGGAATAATTATTAGTAATGATCGTTTAAATATTTTTCGTTGCTACCAGTTAGAATTCAAATTATTTGAATTATTTTCCTTGTACGTTCTAGTAGGCCCCACCTATAATTAAGTGTTTATGTAAAATATTTAACAAGTAAATGAAGTAGGATTGTGTTTCCCTCCCAGTTATTTCTAGTCTTATGGTCTCATGGTTCGATCTTCTCAACCTACCGTGTAGACTTACTAGTTGTTTAATTTGGAAATAGGCTTGCTAATAGATTAGTACATAGATTTAGAAGGAAGATCTTATAGAATTAATTTGACTTACTGGCTACAAGGTGGACGAACCTAAGTTTTCTTGAAATAGGATCTACCAATTCGTGTTCCATCTTATTGGTCCTACGGATGGATCTTATCGTCCAGACCATGTATCAGTATTGATTTCTATGGTCGTTTTCCTGAATTGAGATCTAATAATTCTTGTTCCATCTTATTGGTCCTATAGTCGGATCTTATCGTCTAGACCATGTATCAGCAATTATTTTTATGGTCAGCCAAATGTACTAGGATTTATCTTTGCATTAGCCATATAAATAACCGCACTGCATTTCTCAATTTTGGCTAAATGTACTTGGATTTATCCTTATGTTAGTCATCTATGTGATTGCACTGGATTTCTCAGTTTCAATTGGGCTTCTTTATTGTGACATGTTTAAGACAAGGTCATTCATCAAGTGTTTCTTGATTAGTTATTTCGATGTGTTCAACTTTGAGATGTCTTTAGCCTGATATTTTTTCACAACGAGATAAGTAATGAATAATGAAAAAAACTTTAAATGACATCACATGTTGAGGAAGAGTCTCTGGTTCAAATGGATTATTGGAAAAAGGGATGTTTATATATCTCATGTCGAGCGGATAGTTAAATTTCATTTAGATCTTCTGGTTTGTTTGCTCTTCATTCCACAGGTTATTAAATTATTCTCCTTCTAAGGTCTCGATTCTATAAGTTCCACGTCACAGGACTATAGATATTTTGTAGAGGCCATGTGATCTTAATTCCATCTTATTCCCTTTTTGGATGACCTTCTTCAGCATGTAATCTCCTTCCATAAAAAATCTAGACTTTACCTTTTAAAATGAGAATTATTTTAATGATAGGATGTTACTCAAAGTGTTATGTGTTCCCTGACTTCCTCTATCGGGTCCATATAGGTTCTTCTCATTAGGTCACTCTTGGGTGAGTCAAAGTTTAGTACCCTGTGGCTAGAAAAATTGGCGCAATGGGCAATATCAATTTTTTACCGAATGCTAACATGAAAGGAGTTTCACCCATCATCGTCCTTGGCATTGTTCTGTATGCCCAAAGTACATTGTGAAAGTCATTTATCCAATTTCCCTTGGCATCATTAATATTCTTCTCATTTCATTTAACAAGATTCTTTTTGTGATCTTTGATTGATAGTTGCACTGTGGATGAGCTGGTGTATAGTGTAACTTTTGATTCTCGATCGAATACAATAGCCTTCAAATTTTTCATTATCCAATTGTGTGTTGTGGTCAATAAGGGCTTCCCATCTGTACAGATGATATTCTTCCAAATAAAGTAGAAGACATTCTCATATGGAATTTTGACCAGCGGCTCAGCTTATACTAACTTGGTGAAATAATCAACTCCTACAACTAGGTTCATAAATATTCCCCTTATCTTCGATAATGGTCTGACCAGATCAATCCCCCATATTGCGAAAGGCCAAGGATATTTGATCAGTGTTAGGGAAGCTCCCAGTCTATTATGTATCATGACATATATTTGGATTTTATCACATTTTTGTTATAACTAGCACAATCCTCCTTCATAGTGGGCAAGTATTATCCTTGGGTGGTAACCCTCTTTACTAATGACTAGCTTACTAAATTGGCTCCACAAGATCCCTTATGTACTTCTTTTATCAGGCCATTATCCTTAGTGAGATGAGCACATCTAAGTAGCGGCATAAGGAATCCTCACCTAAATAAAAATCCTCCATCAAGCATATATCTTCTTGATTTATAGTGAAGCCTCCTTACTTCTTTTGGATCTACTTGTATGGCATCAGTCTCCAAATATTCTCAGATGGGATCCATTTAATATGGTCCTATATTTAAATCCAAAATAATGATGCATTTTTATTTTATGTTGCACTGTGATAAGATTTCCACTAACACTTCCCTGTCGAGTTCATCTTTTGTTGTTGATGCCAGACGAGCAAACACATCTACTCGGGCATTTTCAGCCCTTGGTATTTTAGCCATTTGTATAGACATGAACCTCTACAACAATATTTTCACTTTTATTAAGAACTTTACCATTAATTCGTCTCTATCCTCGTAAACTTATAGGATTTAATTCATACCTAGTTGTGAGTCACCATTCTCAGATAACTTCTTGGTGCTCATTGATGATGCAAATGCCAAGCTTTGTATGAGTACTTTATATTCTTTCGCGTTATTGGAAGCCTCAAAGTTGAGTTTGAGGGAATACTCGACATCTACACCATCGGGCTTATTAATGATCAAACTTGTTATACTGCTGATGGTACATGATGGACATTCTATAAATAGCTTCCACACAAGAAGATCTTCTGCAAAATTGCCTTCTCCTAAACATCTGGTCTTGAAAAAAAATTCAGCTGGGCCAAGTCACGAGCTCATACTTCTTACAAAGCTGAATAAATTGGTCTATCTCTGATCTAATTAATTGATTTTTCCATAGATGTCTACACCAATGCTTTTACCGGTGAGATATCTTCCATGAACTTATGCTCAAATGCTTTTACTATCTATATATCCTTTGTAGAATTCTTCTCAGATGATTTTACCACTAAACTATCTTCCATAGAAGTCTTCTTAACTTCTTTTGCTGTTGAGCTCTCTTTCAAAGAAGTTTACTCGGCTCTTTTCTACTCATAAGTAAAGTTTTTTACAAAATCTGGTAGGGCTTGACCCTTAATTTTCACTTTAGACTCATATGTGATGGTATACTCTCCTACTTCCATAGCTCAAGCCATCATCCTCCAAATTTATCAGGCTTATGAATATCTTATATTAGAGGAAGGTCTATACATAGCACAATTTCATCAGCTTGAAAGTAGGGTTTTATTATTTGAGAAGCTTCAATCAAATCCAACGCTAACATCTCCATCCTAGTGTATCATATTTTATTTCCACGGTATTCCTTGCTAATATAGTATATGGGATTTTGTACTCCATCTTCTTCTCATATCAATGTCGAGGTAACTCTAAATTCTGATACCATTAAGTGAAAGTCAATATTTTCACCTAGGATTAACCTCAATAATAGAGCCACTATCCATAGAAAAATTTTTAGTTACATAAAATCCTTTCCACATTCCTAGGTCCACTAAAATTTTTCTCAAAATACATTAAATAATGGAAGACATTTGTCGGATGCTATTGATACAAATCTATTAAATGCGCCTAGTCATCCAATCAATCTTTTAACTTCTCTTTTACTCGCTGCTGGTTTCATATTAATAAATGCTTGAATCTTGTTTGGGTTGTCCTCTGTGACCTTCAAATTGACAATGAAGCTAAGGAACTTTCCTTTGTTTAGTCTGAAGAGTCATTTTTCTAGGTTCAACTTCATATGATACTTCTCCAATTAATCAAATGTTTTATTAAGGTCGTTAATGTTATTAAATGCATTCTTAGTCTTTGTCAACATGTCGTCCATTTATACCTCCAAAGTTTTTCTAATATGCTCCTCAAAGACTTTGTTCACTAGCCTCTAGTTAGTAGCTCTAACATTTTTTATCTTGAATGGTATCATATTGTAGCAATATATATCTCGGCTAGTGATGAATGAGGATTTTTCCTTATCTTTCGACTTTGTCTTGATTTGGTTATACCCTGAATAAGCATCCACGAAGTTGAGTAGCTTATCCCTAGCAATGGTACTGACTAGCTAATCAAATATCGGTAGAGGAAAATGATCCTTGGGGCAAGCCTTATTAAGGTCGGTAAAGTCGGTGTATATGTGCCACTTATTGTTCTTTTTCTTTACATCGACAACGTTTAAGAGCCACTTTGAGTATATATGATCCTTAATTGATTATGCATTTACTAATTTGTTAACCTCCTCCTAAATGGAAAAATTCCTTTCTGGGATGAACACTCAGCTCTTGTATTTGACGGGCTTCCTATCCTTTTCAATAGTAAGCTCGTGGTAAAGAAATGTTGGATCTATAGTCGAAATGTCCTTATAACTCTAGTCGAATACACTTTTTCTAAATCTAAAAAATTCTATCAACTCCTTCTTATATGTTAGGTCAAGTAACAAACTAATATATGATGTTCTCTCTGAATGTTGTCATCTAGAATCACGGGTTTAATTTTTTTCAAAGAACTCACTTGTGACCAACTTTTCTTTATCTTGATCCATCTCAATATCATAAGTGTCAGTTATTTTCTTGTATTCCTCTTGCTTTGTTGAGGTGTAATAGTATTCACAAGCTTCAACTTGGTTTTCGTTTACCACACCAACCTCATAGTTTGTTGGTAACTTTAGGAATTGGTGAATAGTAGATAGTATAACCTAAAAGAAATTCAATACGATCCTGAAAAATATGATGTTGTCGGATGAGTGGATTGTGACACCCCGACTAATTAAATACTGGATAGCTACTCCTTTATTAAAATAAATACAAAATGCCAAGTTGGTTCAGTTAATAGCATCACTGTCGAAAACATTTAAATGATTACTAACCACCTAGTATTTAAAAAGTGAGTTGCCAAATTTTAAGTTAACTCTGATTAACACACAGTAAAATAATAATGAAAGAATAACAACCATATACCATAACGAAGCAATATAATAACCAACAACATAATAATAAGTCCAGAGGAAAACTCCTCACAACAATCCCACAACTGAACTAAATAAAACAAGGTAACCTGAATTAATTACATGCCAAAAGTCTGAAAATCTGAAATGGGAAATGTTTCTAATAGAAATGGGCGACATGACCTACAACTGATGGAAGCTGAATATAGAGTCAAGATAGATGAAGCATCTACTAGCAAAGTCCTGTAACTCCCACAAACAGCTACAGCTTGTCACCTGAATGAAAATCCTAAGCATGGTGTCCTTGTGGCTGGGCACCTAAAATGGTTTTTACAAAAATAGATTTGAAAGCAAACGGGTCAGAGCCCGAAAGTGGGGATTATTTTAAAAACAGCAAGTGTTTTAATAACATTAAAACAATGAATGAAAAATACATGTTAGGACGTGCACTCACATGAAGTACTCACCTCTCGACTAATTTGTGCACTCCTAACATATAGCACCCATCTAAGTGATAATTACCTCTTACTAAACCGACATGAGTCCTAACCTTTCTACTCGGTTCCCTTTATACATTCTAATGTTATCAATGAAATAGAGGCATTACCTACACTCAGATTCTCTATTAAGCAATACAATTCATTTCAGGTTATCCCTTTATATTTTCTCAAAGCGTTTCCATATTTATACACACAATTCCACATGAAAGTTCTCATTAATTAAGTGTATATTATTCCCGTCAAAAATATACGATACAAGCACCCGAGACTAAGCTGCGGTGCACACATACTCTTCTATCCATCCCGATACATCACGTACATAAGGATCACGCATTCCGAATCTCTCAGGAATCGTTCTCAGATAATAGCAAATCACAAACAATGGAGGCGAACACAATCACATCACATGGGTCACGCACATACCTACTCTCCCACATTCAGCAAACTTATTAACATCCTAATAAGTCCTTCTCTGACCTATGTTCTCGAGGTACCAATCTAAATCCGGGCAACACAAGGATTAGAGGGCCCTAAGCGGACATAAACCTCCCGTGATAGCAAGTATGGTAGGTATGTCATACACATAACATCATATACATATACTAAGTATACACACATCTTAGTAATCACCGTAATTTATTTGTGGTACACTTTCCATCCTCGTACCGACTTATAATGTTACACAATTTACATATTCCCGATTAATATAATTATTCAAGCCGTCAATTGTTCTCACGTCGTAATAGACACTCACGTCCTACTCCATAATTTTCGTTGGTTCAAATCACACTTCTATGTTTTACTCCTCACTATAGCCCAAATATCCCAAATATAACAATTTATCATCAAGGGAATGTTATCTCTTTAATTAACCAAGATTACGGGACACGCGAAAACAAAATAGGCCAAAAATCCTAAACTGTCAGCTCGTTAGAAGTCTCGTTCGAACGAGGCTGTTCGAACGAGAGTTCGTTCGAACGAACTGGGCATCTAACGAGATCTCGTTCGAACGAAAGACATCGAACGAACATCCCTCTCGTTAGAAGGCAAACTGTCAACTCGTTACAAGCTCGTTCGAACGACCTGGGTAGGTCTTCTAACGAGAAGCCAGTTTCGAGCCCAGATTTTCCCTTTTTCGTTTTTCCATCTTTTCTTCACATCTAATCCCACATAAAAATCATCCCAACATTATTTTAAGGTTTATAATCTATACCAAACAATCGTAGGTCATAATCAAACAATTATATAGGTCCAAATCTTCCTAAACATCATCAATTCATTAATTCCCTTCATTTATCCCCAAATCCCATGAACATGAACCCTAAAATTTTAAAGTCGCCAATGGGTATAATTAAATCCGTTTTTGTTTCATACCAGGTATATTATCATCAAAATAATCACCTAAATACAATTCTACATGCAATTCGTCATCAAAAAGTAAGTTCTAATTCCAATTTAAATGGGTTTTTATCAATCTCCCAACAACAATGAAATTTCATAAATGTCTAAGCATGGAGAAAACATTCAATGCTAGTAACGAGATTTAAACCACTTGCCTTATGTCTTTCTCTGATTTTGATGTTGATGATTGGATTATTCTCTCTCCATCTGCATAATTTCTCCTCTCTCTCTCTCTCTCTACAACTCTTCTTCTCCAAGGTGACAATGGTGGCTAGGGTTTTCCTTAGGAAACTCTTGGAACTAATTCTAATAACCCCCGTAGTCCATTAGGTCATAAGGTGTAGTTAGTGGGTTTAGTGGGTAATTACCAAAGCATATTTTTATTTCCTAATTTTCGTTGGTTTTAATTCCTAAAAATATAAAATTACCAAACTGCCCTTATACGTTGCCGGCATGACCTAAAAATGCTCCGGGACCTAAACTAAACCTTCGGCTAGTATTTTCTGACTATTTCGACCCTTCCGGACGCGTTGGCACACTCAAAATGACCATACGGTTAATATAATTAAAATTCACTTTTTAATTAAATAATAATATTCCTGACGCGACTATCACACGCGCCTCAACAAAATTCCAAATTGCCGTATCTAAATCTCACGACAAGTTTCATAGTTCAATATTCATATATAGTCATATATACACATTATAATCAAATACCAACTCACATCTTGTTAGTATTTTATCCGGATTAATTCCCAAATTAATTCACATTTACTTTAAATAATCCCAAAAATAAATATCACGAAAAATACGGGGTATTACATACTTCCCCCCTAATAACTGAATTTCGTCCCGAAATTCGGAACTAGAAAGTACCTGATAAGAACAACTCTGGATAACGTTCGCGCGTCTCATCCTCGCGCTCCCATGTGGACTCCTCGACATTATGATGTCGCCACTAAACACGAACTAACGAAACTATCTTTGACCGCAGTTTTCGCTCACTTCGATCCAAAATAGCAATCGGTCCCTCCTCGTAGGAGCTATCAGGCTGGAGATCGATGTCCTCAAAAGAAATGTGAGAATGAGCCAAATCGTCTCTAAGATATTTCCTTAGCGAGGAAATATGAAACACATCGTGAATCCGATGCAAATGCTCCGGTAACCCAAGTCTATACGCAACCGGTCCAATCCGCTCAATAATAGGGAATGGTCCCACAAATCTCGGTGCCAACTTCCCTTTCTTCCCGAAATGCATAATCCCCATTCATAGGAGATACTCTAAGCAAAATCTGGTCCCCCACTTCAAATTCCCTGAAGGACCTCTTCGCATCAGCATAGCTCTTCTTCCTGTCCTGAGCTACCCGAATGCGACTCCGAATCAATTATATCCTCGCCGAAGTATCCTGAATCACTTCTGGCCCAAGTAGTTTGTTGTCCCCCACCTATAACCAACATGCTGGGGAATGACAAGTTCTACCGTAAAATGCCTCAAATAGAGCCATGCTAATGGTGAACTGGTAGGAGTTGTTGTAAGCAAACTCCACCAGTGGAAGATACTGCTCCCATCCACCCCCGAAATCAATGAAGCATATACGCAACATGTCCTCCAACATCTGGTTTGTACGCTCGGTTTGCCCATCGGTCTGCGGGTGATACGCCGTACTTAATCGTAATTCGGTGCCTATGGCCTCCTGAAAACTCTCCCAAAACCGTGAAACAAATATCTTGTCTCTGTCAGACACGATATTTTGGGGCACACCGTGAAGTCTCACTATCTCTGCAATAAAGAGCTGGGCATACTGTCCCGTAGTGTAGTCTGTCCTTACGGGTAGAAAATGAGCGACTTTGGTCAACCTGTCCACAATTACCCAAATAGAGTCGTGACCTCTCTGTGAAGTAGGCAACCCCGTGATAAAATCCATGGATATGCTCTCCCACATCCACATCGGGACCTCCAAGGGTTGTAGAAGTCCTGCCGGTCTCTGATGATCCACGTTTACTAGCTGACAAGTGGCGCATTTAGAAACAAACACGATAATATCTTTCTTCATCCCGCTCCACCAATACTGTCGTCTCATGTCCTGGTACATTTTGTCCCCCCCGGGATGTACCGCGAACCGTGAGCCGTGCGACTCTGCCATCACCTCGTGTCGTAATTCCTCCCCTCCCGGAACTACCAATCTCCCATTGAAGCGTAATCCCCCGTCTGAGCTAGGACTCGGATCCCTCTGCTAGTAATCGAACTATCTGCTCCTGACAGAACGAGTCATCTGCTTGTGCCTTTACCACTCTCGTGACAATCTGTGGTGTAACAGTCATCACCGACATGAATGATCGGGCCACTGTATCCTGGTGTCCCAACTCCTTCCACTTGCCTTCCACACCCCTGCCACCTCATCTACTGGCCTACGGCTCAACGCGTCTGCTACCACGTTAGCCTTCCCCGGGTGATATTGGATATCGAATTGATAGTCCTTCACAAACTCAAGCCACCTACGCTGTCTCGTATTCAACTCCTTTTGCGTGAATAGGTACTGTAGGGACTTATGGTCCATGAACAATCGAAACTTCTCCCCCAAAAGGTAATGTCTCCAAATCCGAAGGGCAAATACAACTGCCGCCAACTCCAAGTCATGAGTGGGATAATTCTTCTCGTGAGGCTTAAGCTTACGGGAAGCATAAGTTATGGCCTGACTCTCCTGCTGCAATACACCTCCAAGTCCTTACAAGGATGCATCGGTGTAGACTAGATACTCAACTCTCGATCTCGGCAATGCTAACACCGGTGCTGAGGTCAACTTATCCTTCAACTCATCAAATGCCAACTGACAGGCATCACTCCATATGAATGGCACACCCTTACGAGTCAGATGTGTCAAAAGACCTGCTATCTTCGAAAATCCCTGAATAAACCTCCTGTAGTATCCTGCTAGTCCCAAGAAACTACGGATCTCAGTCGGTGTCGTGGGCTGTCCCCACTCCCTCACCGCGGATACCTTCCCCGGATCAATAGATATCCCCCGGTCGGAAATAATATGCCCCAAAAACTGAACCTCCTTCAGCCAAAACCCGCACTTCTCATATTTTGCATACAGCTCGTTCTGACGTAGCGTCTGCAAAACCTGCCTCAAATGCTCTGCGTGCTCCTCCTCTGTCTGGGAGTAAACCATAATATCATCAATGAAGACAATGACGAACTGATCAAGGAACTCTCTGAACACCCTATTCATCAAGTCCATAAACACTGCTGGAGCGTTGGTCAAGCCAAAAGGCATAACTCGAAACTCGTAGGAACCATATCTCGTTAAGAACGCAGTCTTCGAGACATCCTCTTCCCTGATACACAACTGATGGTATCCCGATCGCAAATTAATCTTTGAGAAGAAAGAAGCTCCCCTCAATTGGTCGAATAAGTCATCGATTCGGGGCAATGGATACTTATTCCGTATCGTGACCTTATTCAACTCTTGGTAATCCACACACAACCTCAACGATCCATCCCTCTTCTTTACGAACAACACAGGGGAACCCCACGGCGAAGTACTCCTTCGTATAAACCCCTGACCCAACAACTGCTCAATCTGATCTCGTAGCTCTCGCATCTCTACCGGATCCATACGGTACGGTGCGCGTGTTATAGGTCTCGTATCTGGTAATAAGTCTATGACAAAGTCTATCTCTCGACTGGGCGGTAGGCCTGGTATCCCCTGAAACACATCAGAATACTCCCTGAAAACTGGGATCGAATCTAAAGGAATCACAACCTCCTTAGAGGTATCCTCCTCTATGTAATACAAATGAGCGGTCGAGCCTCCCTCTGGGCGAGGCATCGCCACTACAAACATCTCTTACCCTGGAATGGCAAAAACAATGCTCCCACCGAAGCAATCAATCATGGCTCTATAAGCTGCTAGCCAATCCATACCAATAATCACATCGTGCTCATGCATATCTAATACCAACATGTCTGCAGGTAATACCAAACTACCAATCTCTACCCCCACTCCCCGGCATATAAAGAAAATAAGTGACCCACTCCCCAATGGTGAGTCTACACACGTCACTGTGCTCTCTTCTGTGGATAATAACCCTAAGGCTTTCGCAAAATGTGTAGCTATAAAATAATGCATTGCCCCCGTATCAAACAAAACCCGACCTCTAGTGCCATGGATAGGAAACATACCCTCAATCGCGGGTGGTTCCTGTGGAACTGTTGCCTGCTGAAGCTGGTATACTCTCCCATACTGCAGCTGCCCCTGCTGAACTGGGACCGTTGGAATGGGTGGTAATGCTGCCATCTGTGGTGGCGCCGGGAGGGCGGCGGGAAACACGGGTCTCTGCGACTCCTGTAGAGCACCCTGCTGCTGCGGCGGGGCCCTGCCCCTATCCGGACAGTCCTGGCATTAATGGCCAGTCTTGCCACAAATGTAACACTTCCCCGGGAAGTTTCCCCTCTCTGTCCCTGCTGCCCCCGGCCCTGGTGGCCGTTTCCATTCCTCCCCTGGCCCTGCTGGCCTTATTAGAACTGTTGTTGACTATTCTGACCCTGCTGGTTCTGATGACCGTTCGGACCCTGATGGCCCTGCCAGAAACCTCCCTGTCCGTGCCTAAAATTTCCCGATCTGAACCTCTTGTGATCCCCCTGTTGGGAACCCTGGTCACCCTGTCTCTGCCCCTGAACAGATTATGCCCCACTGGCACCATGTCCTCCAGTCCTGCCCTGATGGCTGGACTCTCCCGATCTCTTGCCCTCAGCCATGTGAAAGCGGTGATCCTGGCAGTGTAACAGTGCAGCGTTAACCACATCAGAGTAAGTGGCCAACGATTGGTTCCCCAACAAATGCTGACGGATCCTCCAAGTCAACTCGTCCGTAAATTTCTGTATCTTCTTCTCTTCTTTCGGTATCTCATCCGGGACAATATTCAACAGATTGGTGAATTCGGCCTCATACTCGGCCACAGTCTTGCCTTCCTGCCTAAGATTCATCAACTTCCTCTTCATTTTCGTGTGTACAGCTAACGGAAAGTACTTGCGGTCCAACCGCACCCAAAACTCATGTATAGTGAGAGTATCTCTATCCTCCACGGTGGTAATAGACTCCCACCACTGCAGTGCAGACCCCACTAGCTTAAAGGTAGCTAGTATTTTCTTCTGGACATCGGTGCACTCATACGTCCTCAGGTGCCGCTGAATGTCCTTCCTCCACTGACTCGAAACCACAACATTGGAGCTACCTGCGAACTCCGGTGGGTGTGCTTTCTGAAAAGCATCACGTACACGTTCCCAAGCAGACGGGAATGCATGTGCCTGAACTGGCGCGGTTACTGGCGCCTGAGGTAGTGCCTGCAGAACTACGGCTAGTGCGGCATTTACCGCCTGGGCCACAATGGCTGCAACCTCGGCGACATTCATCGTGCCCTGAACTGGTGCGGGCTGTGGTTCTGGCGTTGCATCCCTGGGAATCCGTTGTGCACGTCGTGGAGGCATCTGAAATAAGAATAAATTTTATAAGTTCGCAGTTATAAACTTGAAATAGATAAAGAACGTAGCGTATACAAAAGAATACAAAAGTCCTAAAATATAGGGCTCTACTTCAAAGAAAACTCAACGGAAACATAAATAGCCGTACAGATCCTACAGGACACTAGAACCTGATGCTCTGATACCACCCGTGACACCCCGACTAATTAAATACCGGGTAGCTACTCCTTTATTAAAATTAATACAAAATTCCAAGTTGGTTCAGTTAATAGCATCACTGTCGAAAACATTTTAATGATTACTAACCACCTATTATTTAAAAAGTGAGTTGCCAAATTTTAAGTTAACTCTGATTAACATACAGTAAAAGAATAATGAAAGAATAACAACCATTCACCATAACGAAGCAATAGAATAACCAACAAAATAATAATAAGTCCGGAGGAAAACTCCTCACAACAATCCCACAACTGAACTAAATAAAACAAGGTAACCTGAATTAATTACATGCCAAAAGTCTGAAAATCTGAAATATGAAATGTTTCTAATAGAAATGGGAGACATGCCTTACAACTGATGGAAGCTGAATATAGAGTCAAGATAGCTGAAGCATCTACTAGCAAAGTCCTATAACCCCCACAAACAGCTACAGCTCGTCACCTGAATGAAAATCCTAAGTATGGTGTCCTTGTGGCTGGGCACCTAAAATGGTTTTTACAAAAATAGATTTGAAAGCAAACGGGTCAGAGCCCGAAAGTGGGGATTATTTTAAAAATAGCAAGTGTTTTAATAACATTAAAACAATGAATGCAAAATACATGTTAGGACATGCACTCACATGAAGTACTCACCTCTCGACTAATTTGTGCACTCCTAATGTATAGCACCCATCTAAGTGATAATTACCTCTTACTAAACTGACATGAGTCCTAACCTTTCTACTCGGTTCCCGTTATACATTCTAATGTTATCAATGAAATAGAGGAATTACCTACACTCGGATTCTCAATTAAGCAATACAATTCATTTCAGGTTATCCCTTTATATTTTCTCAAAGCGTTTCCATATTTATGCACACAATACCACATGAAAGTTCTCATTAATTAAGTGTATATTATTCCCGTCATAAATATACGATACAAGCACCCCGAGACTAAGCTGAGGTGCACACATACTCTGCTATCCATCCCGGTACATCACGTAAATAAGGATCACGCATTCCGAAAAACTCAGGAATCGTTCTCAGATAATAGCAAATCACAAACAATGGAGGCGAACACAGTCACATCACATGGGTCACGCACATACCTACGCTCCCACGATCAGCAAACTTATTAACATCCCAATAAGTCCTTCTCTGACCTATGTTCTCGAGGTACCAATCTAAATACGGGCAACACAAGGATTAGAGGGCCCTAAGCGAACGTAAACCTCCCGTGATAGCAAGTATGGTAGGTATGTCATACACATAACATCATATACATATACTAAGTATACACACATCTTAGTAATCACCGTAATTTATTTGTGGTACACTTTCCATCCTCGTACCGACTTATAATGTTACACAATTTACATATTCCCGGTTAATATAATTATTCAAGCCGTCAATTGTTCTCACGTCGTAATAGACACTCACGTCCTACTCCATAATTTCCGTTGGTTCAAATCACACTTCTATGTTTTACTCCTCACTGTAGCCCAAATATCCCAAATATAACAATTTATCATCAAGGGAATGTTATCACTTCAATTAACCAAGATTACGGGACACGCGAAAACAAAACAGGCCAAAAAGCCTAAACTGTCAGCTCGTTAGAAGTCTCGTTCGAACGAGGCTGTTCGAACGAGAGTTCGTTCGAACGAACTGGGCATCTAACGAGATCTCGTTCGAACGAAAGACATCGAACGAACATCCCTCTCGTTAGAAGGCAAACTGTCAACTCGTTAGAAGCTCGTTCGAACGAGCTCGTTCGAACGACCTGGGCAGGTCTTCTAACGAGAGGCCAGTTTCAAGTCCAAATTTTCCCTTTTCGTTTTTCCATCTTTTCTTCACATCTAATCCCACATAAAAATCGTCCCAACATTATTTTAAGTTTTCTAATCTATACCAAACAATCGTAGGTCATAATTAAACAATTATATAGGGCCAAATCTTCCTAAACATCATCAATTCATTAAATCCCCTCATTTATCCCCAAATCCCATGAACATGAACCCTAAAATTTTAAAGTCACCAATGGGTATAATTAAATCCGTTTTTGTTTCATACCAGGTATATTATCATCAGAATAATCACCTAAATACAATTCTACATGCAATTCCTCATCAAAAAGTAAGTTTTAATTCCAATTTAAATGGATTTTTATCAATCTCCCAACAACAATGAAATTTCAGAAATGTCTAAGCATGGAGAAAACATTCAATGCTAGTAACGAGATTTAAACCACTTGCCTTATGTCTTTCTCTGATTTTGATGTTGAAGATTGGATTGTTCTCTCTCCCTCTGCATAATTTCTCCTCTCTCTCTCTCTCTCTACAACTCTTCTTCTCCAAGGTGACAATGGTGGCTAGGGTTTTCCTTAGGAAACTCTTGGAACTAATTCTAATAACCCCCATAGTCCCTTAGGTCATAAGGTGTAGTTAGTGGGTTTAGTGGGTAATTACCAAAGAAGATTTTTATTTCCTAATTTTCATTGGTTTTAATTCCTAAAAATCTAAAATTACCAAACTGCCCTTATACGTTGCCGGTATGACCTAAAAATGCCCCGGGACCTAAACTAAACCCCCGGCTAGTGTTTTCTGACTATTTCGACCCTTTCGGACGCGTTGGCGCACTCAAAACGACCATACAGTTAATTGAATTAAAATTCACTTTTTAATTAAATAATAATATTCCTGACATGACTGTCACACGCGTCTCAACAAAATTCCAAATTGCCGTATCTAAATCTCACGACAAGTTTCGTAGTTCAATATTCATATATAGTCATATATACACGTTATAATCAAATAACAACTCACATCTTGTTAGTATTTTATCCGGATTAATTCCCAAATTAATTCACATTTAATTTAATTAATCCCAAAAATAAATATCACGAAAAATACGGGGTATTACATGGATGTTCACGACAAGGACGAAGAAACATTTCATTTATGTTCAGAAGCTAGGCCATGTGTCGATGATAACCTCCAATATGATCATTCCCAACGGGTACACCTTCTCCCCTTGAAACTAATAAGAGGTTTATGATACATCTATAGTGTTTGGTTTGTCAACCTCAACTTCTTGAAGCAATTATGGAATAGTAAATCTATAAATATGTCATTATCAAGGAGAATTCTTGTTACTTTGTTCTCGTACACCATCCTTATGATAATTATAGGGATACCATGGGGATAGAGAACTCATAACAAATAATCTTTTGAAAATCCAATAAAACAGGATCTTTATTTACCTTCCGAGGATGATTATCCCTAGTAGCATCCAAATAGATATCTTTGATATGATCACAAGCCTTTGCCTTCTTGGGGAAGGATTTCCCCTTGGCAGGTCCATCTTAGCCACTAGCATCACCTCCAGCTATAAAGTGGAAACCGTATTAAATCATTGTGACATCATTTACTGGCTCCTAAATCTTATTGGGAAAATTTGGATCACTTGCATCATCCATCCCATCTCGACCACATTATTTCCCTCCCGCTTCGTTGCAAGGGGATTTAAATCACTGCCTAGGTTTGTGCTCCTTCCTTAATTTTTGTGGGCCACCTTTGTCCACATACTTCACAGTAATTATTAGTATTATGGTTGTGATCTTTGTGCAACTCGTAGTTCTCATCCTTATCCCTCTAATTTTTTGTGGCCTTTAATTTACATGGCCACCTTAGTTCATTACTTCACAGTATTTTTCCAATGATGTATTGTATGCCTATGGTATGTGGGGTGCATTCATCGAATCCCCTCAACTAGTCAGTTGTCTTTCCCTGGGGTGTTTCCTTCTAATTAAACTTTTTCTAGCCTCAAATTTGACATATTTGGATTATTTTGCAGCCATTGCCTCCTTGGGGTTCATAAGTTTTCCCGCCTTGGACAGTAGTTTGGCCATCATGCTCGATGGTTATTTAGGTAGCGCCCAATATAGCTTCCCAGTTACTAGACCGCTCATGATAGTGGTAATAAAAAATTTCTCATCATAATAAATCACCCCAAGATTCTTTTTATAGAAGAACCTGATGAATTCCCTTGTTGTTTCGTCCACCTTTCAACGAATGCTTAACAGGTGAGCCACTCTTTTCTCTAGATTCATACCAAAATAGAAATTATTGACAAAAAGGTCGGCCAACTACTGAAAAGTGGAGATTTTATCTTTTGGAAAGATGTTATACCAGAATTGAGCTGACCCTATGATAATGATAGAGATATCCCTATCTTATTCTAGTTTGAATAGATATCTGAAAGAGCCTGGTATTATTCAACCTGGAAGATTGGATCTATTTTCCCATTATACTTGGGAGTGACAATAGGAGGATTGAATCTAGAGGGTATTGTATAACCCACCACTATAGATGTGAATGGTGCAATGTCAAATAAAACCCCTTTAGAAAGAATTCTTGAGTTTTATGATTTCTCCCACCGATCTTTAAGGAATTGAATAGACCTTTCCTAGGGTTGTTCTTCTTTTTTGGCGTTCACTACGATGGTCTTCTCTACTCTGCATGGGCACTTGACTAAGATCTTGTTCTAAGAATTTTTCTCAGCTTTGGTTGACCCTCATATGCTCAGCCTTGACCTGTTCAAGATATCAACCTTTCTAATTTCAGACCTCCTTAGTTCCTATCTTTATTTTATAGTATCTTTGTAATGACATTCCCTTGCTTCTCTTAGACTAATTTGATCAAATGCAAAATTCATACGTAGCCTTCCTAGAATACAAGACGTTATAAAAATAGGTATATTTATCATCACATCCCCTCAATCTTATGGTGGAGGTTTATCTTGGATGATAGGATATGTCATATCATTCGGATTCAGAGTACTTGGATTTATTACCTTCGCCATTTTAGTCTAGATCCAATCTGGTATCGCCTAAAACGGGTATGCTAATTTATTTTTAGTGAAAGCATACGAGTCACAAATAATAACAGATAAAGAGATGAAAATCATAAGAATGCTTATCTAGAGTAAGCTAAAAATGATGATGAGAGAAAAAGGATGAATCCGCATTTACTGAGTTGACCCAAGGTGGTGCCTGCATACATAGGTGCAAGTGTAGATTGTATTGATTCAACATGCGAAAAACTTCAATCTGAGTTAGTTATTCTTTTCTTAGTTTCTCCTGCCTCTTTAAATATGGGTGCAATATGCCGGGGGTTTTATGTTTATAGATTAAACAAGTAACCCCTTTAAATAAGAGTGGAGGAATAATTGTAAAGTTAGTATGATAACACATGGATGGAAGGACTATTTTTTGTTTCCCCTGTGTGGGTGCACTGCTCATGTCATCCCATTATTTGACTCATGGTTGTTGTGACAAAGCTATTTGACAACGTTAATCTAAATATTAACTGACAGAGTTAAATATGTTAGGGCAGACCTTACTAGTATATAGGCATATCTCATTATTAAATTATCCGACCTCATTCTCATAGGTAATGAGTCTAAATGTCCTCTTCTTATTGGTTCATGAGTCATATCATTTTAATGGTATAATATATCCATCCTAGCAATCGTCATACAGAGTCTTTTGGAGCTTGACATTGTTCACAAATGAGTCCCAACTTATCTCCTCTTATAATGTATCCCTCTATAATAAAGATGTTTCATCTATTATCAATATTATCCTTCCTCCCTTTGATGGCATACTAAATGGTGATTTTGACTATTTTCCCTCATGTGTTGCATGTGATGATTATAAATCCAAGAATGGATTAGAACTCACAACTAATAATGATGCGTTTGTGGGTTTAAAATACTTAAACTAATTATAAAAACATAACCAATGTAAAAATAGGTGTATGTATCCCAACAAAGGGTTACATAATAACATTAAACTCGGGTACTCTTCAAAACCCCACATAGTTCTAAATAGGATCCTCTCTTAACAAGAATGAACAAAAGGAGTTCACCAACTTCGTAGACGTATTTGCTTGGTCTTACACCAACATGCCCAAAATTGACCTAACCATCATTATGCATAAGATACCTTGTCTACATATCACAAGGCTTATCAAATAGAGACTTTTTAAATTGATACCCGAATGGTCTTTAAAAGTTAAGGAGGAAGTTGAGAGATAACTCAATATAGGATTCATATGAGTGGTAGAATTCACTTGGCTAGACAACATCGTACATGTACCTAAAACCAATGAAAAAGTTTGAATGTGCATAAATTACATAGATCCCAGTTGATAATGTCCTGAGGATGGTTTATCTCCTCCATGTATCAATTTATTAACAGATAACATAGCTACCCATTCACTTAAGTCTTTTATAAACGGATTCGTAGGCTATAACCAAATAAATATGAATTATGATCACCAAGAAAATATAGATTCATTACCCCATGGGGAACGTAATGTTATAAAGCTATGTTATTCGGTTGTAATACCCCGTATTTCTGAATATTCTGAATAATTCTATTTAATTAGATTGGAGAATTAAATGAGAAAATTACAGCTTAATTTAAATTACGTAAGAGTAGTAATTTAAAGAGTTTTATTTAAAAAATTTAATTATGGAATATTAATCGAGAGATAGATACTGGTTTATATTGCCTCATTTTATTTACTTAGTGCGAGTGGTAAATAGTTACTTAACGCGTGTAGACCGTGTTGGGGTGAGAACGAGTAATATTTTTTAAGTGACTCAAATGATAATTTAGAGGTCACCGATGAGTCCGGAAGGGTCAAATTAGTCAAAATAGTATACCCGGGGGTATTAGTTGAGTCCCGGTGTAATTTTGGACTAAACCGAGACCGTTCGGGGGCGTTTTGGTCTTTTAACATAAGAGGGTATGGAGACCTACGAAATTGAGAGTTTTATATCAGTCTTATAATAGAGGAATTAGGGTTAGAACACCCATGACAACACCAATACCATTAGAGAGAAGAGAGGCACAACTTTCTAAGGCAAAAGAAAGAATTGGGAAAGATTCAAAGGAGATTGTCATTATTAACTTATTGGGGAAGAAGGATTGAAGGATGAAGATCATCAATCATCAATAACAACCACGAAATCAGACCCTACTGATCATAAGGCAAGTTTTTTATTGCAAAAATTATAAAGTTATAATACCCATGTGTAGGGTTTTTGAATAGTTTTGTTTAAATCATTATCTTGATTGGAGAAAGATGATATTTATACATGTTGGGATAGGAATCGCATGTAGAATGATTTACCTTATGTAGAGGATTAAGATTCAGATTAGACTTGAAGATTTTTGGGATTAAAATCTGGATTTTGAATGATAAAATGGGAAGAACACCATAACTAGGGATTCAAGAAATTCTGGGTTTAATTAATTATTTATTTAAAGGAATTGGAGTTTTGATGTATTTGGCACGTTAGAAACTGTCCTAGTATATGTGGAAACATGTTAGGATCATTGGGTCGAAGTTTGGTGGACAATAATGGAGTTTGGAGATTTGTTAATGGAGGAAAGGATTAACGAAGAAGACAAACTGCGTTTGTCCCTGTTCGATCGATCGATCGATCTCGAACTATCGATCGATCGACTATGTCGATCGATCGAACCCAGCCGTCGATCGATCGACACAAGCTGTTTCTCGAATTTTTTTTTTTTGTTTAATTCTTCGTTGAGTTCGGGAATGAATGAGTATTCTAGGATTTACATCATACTTATATGGGAGTGAGAATAAGACCAATAGGTATATTGTTGAGGTCCGATAAGGCCATTGGGTGTAGGGCTTGGATTACGGACCGAGGAGAATAATCCGATTTATTAGAGTATCGGGGACTTCGGAAATTGAATTACGGGGCGAAGTAAATTCAATTTAAGTAATAAACCAGTAGGGTAAGCAATAACTACTGAAAATATATGTAATGGGTAACTAGGACCCTTAGAGTTGTGTGAATACTCAAATAAATGAGATTTATGAGATAAATCGTAAAGCGAATATTGTACGGTAGATATATGAGATTAAAATATTACGTACGTATATAATTAATTGGTCGTGCGTGTACCTACTGAATTATGTGATCTTTTAGGTCGAGAGATTTGTACCTAAATTAATTATGTTAGGGTCGATGAGACATTCTGAACTAACATAAAGTTATTATATGTTTGGGGTCGATGAGAAATGCCGAACCAAACATTGAACTGGTGTCACGATGAAAGAGTCCTGAACCAGAATATGTGTATATATATATTTTTAAAAAAAATAGTTGGGGTCGATGGATAATTCCGAACCAACTCTCACTTGGGGTCGATGTATCATTCCGAACCAAGAATCATTTACGTGTGTATATAAATAATTGGGGTCGATGTATCATTCCCAACCAACTCTCACTTGGGGTCGATGAATCATTCCTAACCAAGAGTCCTTTACGTTTATAAAACGGACAAAATAGTAATGACTGATATTTAGTATGTATTGTGTGTGAAATATATACACTTGATGATATTCTACTTCTGTGTATTAGTAGATTTCTATATATTATGTATTTAAAGATACATACTGAATTGGTAAGTTAAGTAGTGAAACTTAATTACGAAATGCACCTTTAGATACAGAAAATCAATTTAGTAATTCAAGTAGCGAAACTTAATTACACAAGTGGGAAGTCAACAGTTGTGAGAATTGTAGTGATTTTAGTAGTGGAACTAAATGAGAAGTCTTGAAAAATAACATAGATGAAATGTTACTTGATAATTAATTAACATACGCGAGATGTTAGTGAAACGGTTGTACTGTATGGGCGGTACTAGAACTTGGGTACAGATAAGTTCAGTTGACTACTTTGGTTTTAGTTAGCTTGGGAGGTATGGCTAGATAAACTAAGTGTAGAACGTTAGGTATGCACAAAAGATGAGGGGTGAGTTAACTCAAGAGAGTGTACGAGGACCTAACATGTGTAATCAATAATCGCATTTTATATTGTGATAAACGCTTGTTAAATATTTTCAAAATGTTTTCAGTATTAACTCTTGTTATAAAATATTTTCAAAACCTTTTAGGTGTCCAGCCACAGGGATGCCATGTATGATGATTCCATTCCAGAGACTCGGAGCTGTAGCAGAGTGGATGCTTACAGGATTTTGACTAGACGATATCTCTCATTCAGATCTAGTACAGGATCTCACACTCTTCTATGTATGGACTTGTGGTCCGGTATTAGTCTCAGATGTTAGTTTCAGACTAGTGATTATTCTATTGTTGTTTGGGATTTTTGCCGATGGTTTATTCGGTAATACTTTTGTTCTGTTGTACTTTTACTTTGTTGTTTGAATTATAGTACATGATTATTTGTACTTTGTTTCACATGGTTGATTTATCTGTTTTAAGAAAGATAAAATTTGGCACCGGTCTAATTTTACTTAGGGGATTAGTAATTAAAAAGTTTTCGACAGTGATGCTAAGAATGAACCATTTGAGAAACCTGTTTTAATTTAATAAAGGCCTGATCACCCGATGTTTAATTAGGAGGGGTGTCACATCGGTCTCACGACTGTTGGTCCATAACCATCCTTCACGATCTCATACATAATTAAGTAGAGTCAAGTCTTAATATTTGGTTCTTTATTCTAGAAAAGGAGATCTTACTTTTACAAGTTTTATTTATATCCTTTGTAAGCCATTGTGATGGGGCTATTCCATCTCTAATATAGTAAAAGTTATTGGGGATTCTATCCCTCTTTTATAAAAAAATTAGAGTTCTATGTAACGACATGATCATTTAATTTAAGGACTGTGAAGGACATATCTCGGCACTAGGGAAGTTCTTATAGAGACTATGCATCTTCAAAATGAGAATAAACCCTCATAAATGTGTCTTAAGATTCCCCAGGTTCATTATCAATAAAAATGGAATCGAGGTAGATCCCGCCAATGTCAACGATATACAAGAGATGCCACCCCGAAAATGGAAAAAGGGGTCAGCGTATTCTTGGGTCAAATATAATAACTTGGTTAATTAACCACCTTACAACCATTTTCGACACCATCTTCTAAATTCTAAAGAAAGACTAGTCCAAAGAGTAAAACAATCAATGCCAGAAATCATTCTACAAAATATAAGAGTACCTCACTCACTCATCTATACTAATACGTCCCCAACCTCTCCTACTATACATGACCATAATTGACACATTCATAGGAGCCATGTTCGCTGAATATGTAGAAAGTTTTTGAAAGGAATATCCCATCAACAATGTCAGCAAAAATCTATTATCCTACAATCTCAAATCCATCGCCTTGCAAAAGGCTGGTGAATCTCTCATATGGATTAATCGAGTGGGTGATATGTAAAGACACTATCTTTGGTTGGTTTACCACCTCAATGCAAAAACGTAAACAATTAATACACTTATTTTATAAGTATAGTGTTGCGTAGGTTATCGAATCCACAAAGAAAGTTACTTAGAATTTAATTGATTTATTACTTTTACAAAAATGTAAAATATTATTTTTTTTGGTTTTGAAATGTTTTATACTGCAATTAATCTAGGCAAATGCTAAAACATTGTAAGAGAAAGTTTTATTATTGCTCAACATTTTACATATTTTGGCATATCACGTTACAAACTGCATCCTCGTGTACTTCTTAATAATTTGAAAGAGAAGTTATTGATGGAGAGATAAACTGAAGATCAAATGACTTGGAATCAAAGCTACATTATCGAGGAGGTATTCGGTGTAAGGTTTTGATTTAAATTTATACATTTTATTTTGGGATTCCTTCTAAAATTATTAGAGGAAAATGTTTTAATAATTTTCCAAAATAACTTTTTTTTGTTTTCGATCATCGAAACTAGTATTTAGGATTCGTTTGAATGACACCTGCTTTTTATTCAAACGAGGTCTACTATTTGTTTGAATGAGATTGAGAGTTTGTTAGAAAAGACTTCAAATGAACATCCAAGGGGTTTCTCTACCTAGAAGAGGTCCATCCATTAAAAGCTCGTCTGAAGCTCGTTTGAACGAGAACTCTAGTTCGTTCAAACGATACTAGAGTTCATTTTAAAAAAAATGGTTTTTCATTTTAACGAACTCTGTCTCCTTCAATTTTGTATTTTTTTATAAATAGGGTTATTGTGCACTAATTTACTTCAAATGTTTGACGAAAATCATCTCCCTATATTATACCCAAAATTTATACAACCCTTGTTTGTGAAAAACACCTTTTGTTTTACAAATCAATCCTTGAATGATTTGTTGACTTTACTTTAAACCCTACATACACCATCCATATTAAAAAACTTGTAAAGAACTCTTCTATTGTTAAATAAGAAATGAACTCCAATTCTTAAGGCTAATCACTGGATACAGAGGCAATAGCTGCCTGCTATGGACAATGGTATACTATGCCCTTTTTGTGGAAGACTCGAAGATGCTAATGCATTAAATTTAATGGGGATCTAAGTTGTCTATAACTCGTACTATTCTGTTGTGTCTAAAAAATATTGAATATATCTTTTCCCTGAAAGAGATCTTTCCTTAAATCTTCTTCTTGTTTTGGTTTGAATGATTTGTTGTGATTTTTAGCTTTGAAATTATCTTGCATGTTCACCTATAATAAATCAAGATAAAATTTTGCTAAAAAAAGAATTTTATGTGTGTGACCTACTATGTTAACTATCCATATAACCCATATTTTTAAATTGGTATCAGAGAAGGATACACTATTTATTATGCGATTTAATTTTGTACTTATGTGGGTAACTTGTACAATAGGGGACCTATTTTTTAAGGAACAAATTATGCCTACTAGAAATCTTGAATGAGGTCAGTAATAAAATCGATTGATGAGAAAGTTTGGTTTATTGTTGAAAAAGGGTGGACACCACCCATTGTGACTAATAATGATGTTATTATTCTCAAACTAGTCACTTCTGGGAGTGAGGATGATTTTAAATGGAGTAATTTCAACTTTTGAGGTTTGATTGCAATTTTTGGTGGAGTCACTCCCGATGAGTTTTGTCGTATTATGATGTGTACCACATCTAATGAAACGTGGGATATCCTCCTACTCAATCATAAGGGTATCAATGGTGTGAAATCCTCAAAGCTTCAAAATCTCACCACACAATTTGATACTATACACATGAATGAATTTGACATTTTTTATGATTCTACGCATGTTTGTCCGATATTATGAATGCATGTTATAATCTGGGTGAGCCAATTCCTGATACGAGAATGGTTAGGGAAATTTTGAGATCTCTCCCATCCCGTTTTAATTCTAAGCTTATTGACCTTAATTCTTTGACAATGTTATATACTCGTAGGTTAGAAGAACTCATATGAGACCTTCAAACTTATGAACTAGATATGTTCCCCAAATCTAAAAATAAAGAAGGAAGGAATAGTCTTTAAAGTTAAAATACATAAAAAAAAGGAAAGGTTTTTTTTACCTAACTCCGAGTTTGATTTTACATTAGATGATCTTGCTTTGTTTTCAAAACAATTCAAAATTTTCTCAAATTTAACAAAGAAAATTCTTCCAAAGAAAATAAAAGTTTTGAGGAAAATAAAAATACGGGAAAGAATGTTTTTTAAAATGATCAATGAAGAGAAACAGGAGAGCACCCTATCAAAGATTAATTGTATAGATGTTATGAATGTGAGGGGGAAGTACATAAATCTCATGAATACCCCACTGGACTTAGGATACACGGTAAAGTCAAAGTTGCATACAATGCCACTCTTAGTGATATTGGTATCGAGTCTATGAATTTCGGAGATGAATCACCACATGAACCTAATTTTTATGCATTCATGGACATTCTTGTTAGTACTTCTAGTTATTCCCATCCTAGTGATGACACTTTAAAACTTCATAGCCTTTGACAATATACCGAACCATTCTGAAGAGTGAGAGTGATGAAAGGAATTTGAGTGAGGGAGAAAATGACATCCAATGCGCTTGCGCTGATATTTACAAAGAGTCTTCGAAACTCAAAACAAAAAATAGAAATTTGACTCTTTAGTAGGTAAAGGATTTAAATGTTTCGATGGATTGTGAGGCGTCAGTGAGTAAACTCAATAAGTTAGAAGTTTCTTTGTGTGAGCACCTTATTGTGGTTGGTAGGAAAAATACCGATTTCACTAACAAAGTGGATAGTCTTATGAGTGATCTTTATGAGAAACTTAAAGTCCGTGTTTCCCAACTTGAGAAAGATCTTAGACGTGCCCGAGAAGTAAAGGCCACTTTAGACGACACATGTAAGAAGGTTGGACAGATGTTCCTTGGTTTTGCAATAGGTTTTAAGGAGATGAAAGGAATAGGTTACAATGGTTTATCCATTTATCAACCTGCACCCGAATGGTTCCCATGTTTGTAATGGATCCTTATGGTCCTCAAACTAAACCACCAACGAGATCTCGTCCTAGGAATTTTAACCAAGGTAGACCCAAACCCCTAGATGTTCGTTATCATTGCAAACAAAGAGGTCACCTAAGGGAGTTTTATTTTAAGCTATGGAAAGTCTTTCATATATGCATTCCCACACATCTCCCACATACCGTCATAAAGATTTTGATAATTTTTTAGAGCAAGTAGAATTTTTCGTCAAGACTTCTCAATGTTTGATGGAGGAATGTCTACTCCTTTTGAGAACACCTCCGAGAATAATCCTTGAGGTTATGACTTGTTTCTAATATAGGGTGATTATATGTTGACTCAATTACTACATTGTATTTTTATTTTTATATTATTTGAAAAATCTCAAAAAAAATCTTTTCTTTTAAAAAACTTTAAAAAAAATATTTTTTATAAAAATTTTGAAAAATTCAAAAAGATGTTTGTATTTTATTTTTCACCATATTCAAATGTGGATTTAAGATGTACAAATCATAATTACATTCCATCCATTCATATGAATTTTTCATGGTGTTTTGATACATGGCTTCATTTTTTAGTGTGCTTAATAATCTACGGCTACCATTCCGTTTTTCATTGATGACTATTTCTTAAGGCTAGACATTTTTATCACATTTATTGCACGCGTTCATGGACCTTTTGAACATTGTACTTACTTGTCAAATGTAAAATACGTTGTTCTCATCTTAATAGTGTTTAATAATAAACAAAATGTACTAGGAATAATTGTTCTTCTAAGAACCATTGTTAGGATTTCTTTTTCAGAAAAATTTTTCTTTAATTTAAGAAATGGAAAGGGGTTATAAAAGATAAAATTCTCTTTGCATTAGAGGGAACCATTTTCAAGAGCCTAAAAACTATTTCGACACACAAAAATAAAAGTGTCAAGACTAACTTTTAATTTCATTAATGATTCACCTTCATGAGCATTATGATTACTTCAAAAATTCGAGAGTGTATGCTGAAAAATGTGAGATTTTTAGGGTGTTATAAGTACAAGATCAATGGGTTTTCACAATGGACTTTCTTGAAAAATATTTAATAGTTTGGGGTTATTGTTTTGATAAGCATTAACATTCATGACATTTTTCATAAGTAAAGTTAGTTTCCATTAGTTCAACACTCTGACACCTTTAGTTGAAATTAAGCTCTTTCTTTATATATATCTCTTTGACATCGTGCACCTTTGTTTCATATTCTTATGTTTATTTTCACATGGATTAAGTTCACAAAATTTCTTTCCTCTTTCACGATTCGGATTTTACGTGCTATTCAATGGTGTGCTTTATTTATATGTAATCTTTATACTCATGTACGTATTATAGCATTGTATATTTATGTACTCAAAATGTTAAAAATCTTCAAATTTAGTATCTTTTTTGGAATCCCATGACATGTGCTTTATTTTTTATCTTTGCGATGATATTTCTTTTGTATTCGGGTGGTACTAACATTCCAGGATTTGTTTCTAACCCTTAGTCAATTACAAACAAAAGGGGGAGAATAAGTTGAGGGGGAGTTTTTATGTTTTTTTAAATATCTTGTATGCATCAAGGTATTTATTTTTCTTCATGTGTGTAGGTCATTCCGTCTTGATGATATCTTGGACTGCACAATGAAGACTCTGGAATATAAGTCTTGAGTGTCATTTCTTTTTTGGGTTTGGGGGGGCATTAGTAGAACATGTCTTAGGGGTTTTATTACCTGTTTATGTTTTGTATTGGAATAGCCAAAGTGGGAGATTTATATGAGAAAATTTTATGATTTATCAAAATTTTATTTATTTTGGTGTATCCTATTATAAGCCACATCCCCATGTACTTCCAACGTACTTTGAAGACAAGTTAGTGGCCAAGTAATAAAGTGAAGATCGAATAAGTTGGAATATTAACTACATTATCGAGGAGGTTTGTTTTGATTTACTATTACAAATTTTATTCTAGATTTCTTCTAATGTTTATACGAGGCTAATTTTCAAAATGGTTTTTTAAAATAAAAATATTTGTTCTTTCGACCGTTTTAACGAGTTTTTAAGCTTCATTTAAATGAGACCTATTTTTCATTTGAATGAGGTCATCTATTTGTTTAAACGATATTAACAGTTCATTGGAATGGACTTTAAATGCACATCAACCAGTCTTTTTATGCCTAGTAGAGGTCCATATATTAGAATCTCATTTCATCAAGAATTTTGGTTCATTCGAATGTGACTATAGTTCATTTTAACGAAATTGGGTTTTTCGTTAGAACAAACTCCGCCACATCAAATTTCATAATTTTTATAAATATGATTCTTGTGGATTATTTTTGTTATAATTTTCGGCAAAAATCAATTACCCATATCATTCCCAAAAGGCTCATTACCCTTGTTTGTGAAAAACTCTTTTTGTTCTCTAAATTAATCCCATTGAATGGCCTATTGAGTTTACTTCAAACCCTAAATGAACCATATATATTCAAACCCTTATAGAATTCTCCTCTATGACTGACCTTGTGAAGATTTATCTCTATTACTAAAGAAGAAAGGAGCTCCACTTCTTTAGGATGATGAGTGGATACCAAGGCAAGAACCTTGCTATGGATGGTGCTGGACTGTGTTATTTTATGTCAAAAACTCAAAGACGCTACTACATTAAACTTCATGGAGCTCTAAGTTGTTTGTAAGTTTGTATTGGTCTGTCATGTCTAAAACAGTGTTAAATATAGGTTCTACCCAAAAGGGATTTTTCCTCAAATCTTTTTCTTATTTTGGTTTGAATGTTTGTTTGTGACTTTGAAATTATCTTGAATGTTCACCCAAACTTAATCAAGATAAAATTTATGTAAAAAATGAATTTTCTATGTGCGTGACATACTATACGAACTATCCATATAACCCGCATTTTCAAACAAAACTAATATACAAATATGAAAATTATGGGTTGATAATTAAATCTCTCACCTAGGAATATATAAAATTAATGGTTACATGGTTAGACCAATTTCACTTTGATTAGTAATCATCAAAACAATTATTTAAACTCACATTGTCATTCTCAAAATTTTCATAAAAGTCTAAATATGAGTTTGGCATCAACAATATTCCCAAAATTACATATGCAATGTAGAAAATATGATGCATACATGATATACCCCCATTAAGGTTCCTAGGTGTAAAAACGGAAACAAGTAACCCGTCAAAATAAGTTTATTTCATCATACTATAGCGAAGCAACTATATACCCAATGTGAATTCATTCATCTCAACCTAATTTAATTATCTAAAACGCATGATTAAATAATTATATAAAAGTATAGGAGAGAAAGCATTAAAAATAATAACACTTACTTGAACAAAAATGAGAAGAATTTAGATTGAATATTTGAATGTGTCACTCAATCTTCATATTACAACCTTGTAAACATCTCAAAAAATAATAAACTAATAAAGCTTTATAAAACTAATAAAATTAAGAGAGAATTTTCTATTCTAAAATTATTGGTTGCCTACTCTAAAATTAGTTGTGCCCTAAAAATATACCCAAGTGCCCTTTTTATAGGTGAGGAGATTTGGTTTGGGGTAAAAGTGGGAATCAATGTTTTATGGGCTAGTTTATTAATTAATGAGTTAATTGACCAGTTGAAAGATGTGGAAGAAAATTGATCCCCAAATTATGAGAGATAGTCTCACTTTGGTTTAAATAAATGGGTTTTTTCCTTATTTAAATCCTTGTAGGTGAATAAAATGGGCAAAGCATTAGTTTAATCACACACATGGGAATGATGGACAGAATAGTTGTGGGGAGGAATAAATAAATTGGTTGCTTTTTAAAAGGAAAAATAGATGAGAATAAAGTTCGGGGAGGTTTGTAGATTAGTCCTCCTTGAAATGTTCTCAGGGCTTACTTATAAATGCGAACTCTTAAAGAGAGAACGAATGTACTAGTCATATCATGATCCTGACAGTTCTGAGGTCTAACGGTGCTAGCAGTGAGGTGGAGTGTTGGTCAAAGTATTTGTAAGTGAGTACAGTTTTTGGTGATTGCATTAAATATTGATGGGAGTCAGATGGTGGATGTAGGTGAAACAGTGTTGCGCTTTTCATTTACTCGATAAACTCGAAGCACCTGAGGTCTGAGAGATCGAGAATGGATGTAAGACTGCCATAGGTTATACTCAATGTGACATATGATTACTTACCTTAGTTTTTAGGGTGGGACAACCTGGGGTGGTTATCATTCTTCAGTCTAAGGTCTATTTTGGGCATCAATCGTTACAGAACCTTGGTGCCCAGGCTTCAAAGTTTGCTTCAAAAGATGTGTTGGAAGGATTGATCCTTATAGGAGGAAGGAGGCATGATTGAGGCCTTATATAGTACCATTGATTAGTAGTGAAGGTTTTTTAAAACAAGCATCACTCTGTTTGAGTTTGAAGTCAGGTGAAGAGACTTTATCCTTACCTAATAGTGATTTAAGGATTTTAAGAGTCTTTGGAAGGTCCACTATACCAAAACAGGTAAATTGTAATGGTCAAAACCCATTACAAAAAATATTTGTAACGAATTAAATCCGTTAGAAAATTGGCGTTATTTTTTTACCAATAAAATTTGTAACGGATAAAATCGGTTACAAATTTAATATTTGTAATAGGCTGAATTCGTTAAAAAGTACTTTGTAACAGATTTGGCATTCGTACACATCTCATATATTAGTAACGAATATACTAACTTGTAACAATTTTCATCCATTACAATTATAAAATTTGTAATGGATAAAAACCGTTACAGAATACATTGCAACGGATTAAAAGTGTCATGTATTCGTAACATATGTTTTTATTTGAAACGATCAAAGTCCATTAGCAATATTTTTTTATTTTTAAAAAAATATTAATTTTTCATTAAACAAGTAGATATAAATACACTAGTAAAAACCTGTGCTCAACCAATGGCAATGCAAAAACAATGCCCATAAATTTCACTTAAACAATAATTTCAAAACACACGTGACAAAATGAATGACGCTACATTTCGATGATATTAAATTGATCAAAAACTATATTCCATTCATAACCATTAAAGTTCCTAAAACAAAATGTACTACAAGATCAACCATTTAGATTTTAACCATAAACTTGAAACAAAGTCTAATACCATTAAAGTTCTAAACATATTATTCTCCCAAAAGTAGTGTTCATGATATTCCTTGTAAAAGTAGACTTCATTGTTGAATCTTCATATTTCCTGATAAGAACTTGTTAAACAAACTCAATCTTAGTAAATGTGTTAGCATAAATATGTAAATAACATAAAAGACTAGTACATTCATGTGCCATTGGCACACATGTATTTTTATTTAGGAGTAATCGATACACAACAAATAGCCATACCTGATGAGAACGAGGTTAGTTTAGATAAGTTACTTTTGTATCACTTGATATGTTTGTACCTATGTTTAGGCCGTTAGGTTGTTTTAATTTTTTGCCCTCAAACACCCATTTTTAACCCCAAAAGAAGCGTATTGAGTTCCGAGTAATTTTAGAGTTAAACGACCTCGTAATCGAGTAAACGAGTCGTTTTTGGGTTTTAAAGATTAAAACCCTTCTCTCCTTATAAAAGGAGGAAGAGAGGGATAAAAAGAGAAAGAAAGAAGAGAGAATATAGGGAAGAGAGAGAGGAGGAAGAAAAGAGGATAAAAGGGGGAGATTCCGGCCAGCCTCCACGGGATTCGGCTCGAGGACGTCGGATTTTATCCACGAGGAAAGTGTTTACTTGTTTTATTTAATTTTTGCATAAATATCTCATACCGTAGTTTGGTATAAACAAACCCTAAAGATTTTGGGTTGGGTTTTCACGGATAAAATGGGTTTTTGGGAAATAAAATGATTAAACACCTAAAATTGAATAATTGGAGAAACTTAGGTTTTCACTAAAATTAATTGGTTTTTCGGGTTCTAGGACGTTTATAACCCGTATTATAAGTGTATTTGTTGCTGGTTGGAGTTGTAGGTCGTTGGGTGAGGAGATGGCATGTTGGGAGAAGCTTCCATGGCTGAAACAGCCTCTCAGAAAAGAAGCTACCCGCCATGATCGATCGATCGATTATGGGGGTTCGATCGATTGAAGCCATCGATTGATCGACAGCCATGGGTCGATCGATCGACCCCTGCTGAAAAATTTGAAAATCTATTAAGGGTGAGTTGGATGGGATAGATTCCAATTCATATTTCTTGAGGTCATTTATGTGATAACATAAGGGATTTTTTGGGACTATATGGTCCACTTATTAAGGGAAATTAGGAGGCTTAAGTGAGGGTTTTAAATATATAACCCTTAAATTATATTTTCGAGGAAAATAGTATAATTCTAGAACTTGATGGTTTAGGGTTCCTAAATTATAGTGGGGACCTTTAAATGATTATATGGACAAGAGGTAGTCCTTGGGTTCATGTAAATGAAATCCATAACCAATTAAATTTAAGGTTGTTCGGGAGAGATGAATCCCGAGGATATTTCTAGTAGGCATATAGGCCTATATAATTATGCAAATAGAAAGCATAATTATTTCTATTATTGTTGAGTGTACCCTAGGAGATAACTAGGATAATTTGGGGATATAGATATGTACATTCACTTAGAGTGAATTGGTAATTGGAGACATCCGATAAATCCTTAGAGGGGATTACATTATGTATTGATTATCAAAGTATGGAAATAATTTGGGTATAGTATCATGCTTATTTGAATGCATGATTATGATTCTTTGAGAGAATTATTGGTCATCGCTAGATGAGATTGGCAAATATGGCCATTTATATATATTCGGGAAGGAATATATAGTATGTGTATATACTATGTGAATAAAGTATATATGATATGATGTAAATGATTTTGGAAATATATAAACGAATGTTTTCAAAATGGAAAAGAAAAGATTTTCATAATTAATAAAATTATGGTTACAAACCTCCCTAAATAGCTATCATAAGGGATGTTGCGGGCATATGGTGATGCCCCCTGGCTAATGAATGCAGGGTGGATACAGACCTAGGCCATATGGCGATTATATTTTACGGCGCTGGTTAGGAGATTCTGGGTGTGGTCTTGACTATCCCGCAGGCATATGGTCGCTTCCCGACGTTGTTAGGTTCCCAGGTTGTCTTGTTTGATGGGACCTGGAAGATGATAGCCATTTAGGGGCGCGTACATTGGGTAAACCCGGAGGGGCAGTCTTAGATTTGTTAAAGAAATTTATGATAATAAAATGGCTTTAAACACATTTTCTGGATGGAAGAAGGGAAATGGGATAAAGGATTGGCTTCGGATACATTTCCCAGATGGAAGAAGGGAAATGGAATCATATGATATGGTAAAAGCATTTTTATGATAATAGAAATGGCTTTTAAATACATTTCCTGGATATAAAAAGGGAAATGGGATGTGTTAAAATGGAAAAGCACTTTTATGATAATAAAATTGGCTTTTAAAAAGTTACATGATGTGTTAAAGAAATTCATGATAATGAATTGGCTTTTAAATATATTTCCTGCATATAAGAAGGGAAATAGAAAGTTTTGATATGAGTATAGAATACACCTCAATCCGGGAGATAGATCCGGATGTGTATTGAAATATGAATATATATATAAATATGGATAAATTGGGTGCCGAGGGTATAATGGATCCCGATGATCGACCTTGTCGCATAGTAGTGTATCGGGGGGTTCCTTATTTGAATTTCGCTCTGCAAGACACCCCACGCACAAATATGGCATTGTGTTGAGACTAGGGAGAAATTTAATCCTTAGTGCTCTAATATTAATATTTCTTATATGATGTATATATATATATATATATATATATATATATATATATATATATATATATATATACACGTTACGTACTGAGCGTCTGATGGATCTCGACGATCGACCTTGTCGCATAGTAGTGTATCGGGGGGGTTCCATGTTTGGATTTCTCTTTCTGAGGCACCCCACTCACGAACATGGCATAGCATTGAGACTGGGGTGAAATTTAGCCCTTAGTACTTGGACTATCTAGGGTTGATAGTGGTTGGGCGATAGACTAGTTTAGTAGGGTAGCTTGACTAGGATGTTTACATGTTTAGAGGGATGCGCTAGGAGTTCACTATTAGAATAGAGGTGAGGGGTATCTCATGGTAGTGCGATACCAAACTTAAATATGAGATAAAATCTTTTTCTAAAAATAAGGCATTTATGCACTTGCTAAATATTTTCAACACTCAAGCTCTGACCCGTTTATCTACTTTTCCTCTCTTGCTATATATATATATATATATATATATATATTAATTATATAGGTGTCCAGACATAGGGACTCCGGGATGGCACTTCTTTCGAGTCAGATGTCAGCTGCAGCAGCTGTGGATGCGTGCAGGTTTTTGATAGTCGCTTCCATTCTTATACTCTAGATTGGAGGTACTGTATAAATATTCGGGCCAATGGACCAATTGCATTTATTTATTCTTTTAGCACATCATTCGATATGGTTGTATGTTTTGACCGAGTGTTCGGTTATTTTATTTCATTTCAGTTTCATTTACGCAAAAACTGTGTGGATGTTTTAATTATCTTCGTTTAAAAAAGACTAGTTAAGTAAAATTTTGACATCGGGCTAATAGGTTATTAGTAATTAAATGGACTTTCGACAGTGATGCTAAGAATGATCCATATGAGACTCCTGTCATAATTTGATATAGGAGTGATCGCCCGTTATTTTATTAGGCTGGGTGTCACAGATGGTATCAGAGTATCAGGTTCTAGTTCCCTTAGGAATCTGTGCGGACATACTACGCTTTCAGCGTTGCTCTCGATTTGTTATAGAGGCTCAGGATTAGGATTGTTGATTTCTCTTATGAGATTTCGTTCTCCTGCCATATTATAAGATTATAGTAATCTTTTGGGCGCTCGTTTGAGATTCGTGTGCGAGGCTTGGATGGCAGCAGGAGGTGAGGGTTAGATGGAGCAGCTAGTAGAAGTCGGGAATGTGGACCGTAGTAGAGGTCACTTCATTTGAAGTGTTTGCTAAGGATTGTCTCAACGACTACTAAAGTATAGTAGTTATGAGTACCGTAGTACCACCATAGTAGAGTGTTGTACTAAAGTTGAATTTCCCAGTGATGTAAGGATTCGAAAGGGATCTTACGGATAGTTTTAACCATGAGTCCCCGTGGTTCAGCAAGAATGAAAAGAATGTTGTTTTGGGAATTATTCACTTAAGGGTCGGCGTGAGGCCAAAAGTGAATAAAGAGTGATATGGAGAAGCGAACCCTGTGCCAAGGTGAGGTAGGTACAACGAAGAGAGAGTCCTTTAGTGAAATGATGGGCTCATTAGAAAAGTGTTGTTAACACTTATGAAGAATGTGTGTATTCGTGGACCCCGTTGGTGGAAATCCACCCAGGAAATTTGTTGAAATAAGGAATTTCCTTTTGACAAAGAAGTTAAGAGGATTAGTAAGGTGATTATGAGGAACGAGGTTATAGAGTCAGGTGGTGTTGACAACTTTATCATGGTCAGGAAGGCCAGTGATGAAAATAGAAATTTGAGAGTGCAGCTACAGCGGAAATATTGCGACTTCTCAAATAAAAACCAATTTTAATTAATCCCAAATTTTAGTTAAAACCCTAAGACATGCATCTAGATGATTTATCAAATAAAATATAGCATGCAGGATAAAAACAACCAATTTCAGGAAAAATCCCCCAAAGGGGCAAAACCTTTTATTTCACTATAATTTGTAAGAGAACGGCTTACAATCGGATTACAATGAAATACAGTTTGACTAAGAATTACCCTCAGGTATCGGATTCTGTAGTCGCGGCTGGAATATCCCTTTCCAGTAGGGTTGGCGGCTAGAACTATCCCTGTCCAGTAGGGCTGCAATGGAGAAGAAGAAAGGTCTCCTCCACAAGGTTTGAACTGCAAAACTGCGTTCCTGGGTTACCAAAAGGATTCACAAATGTATGGAATTTGTGTGAATCAAAATACCTAGAGTATTGGTACTCAATAGGTGAAGACTTAGGGCTTTCTCTGCTCTGGAAATCGGGTATCGAAGTCTTAAAAAATAACTCTCCCGAAGTTGGTATAAATAAGAAAACCAAGGAAAGAGTTTTCAAACACTGGGACTGCTCGTAATTATCCCAGGCGGACCGGTCCGGTTGATGGGCGGATCGGTCCGGTATACCGGATCGGTTCTTTTAATTGCAGGCGGATCGGTCTGGTTGACATCGGATCAGTTCGGCTTTTTATCTTCATCGGTTCGCTATGGATCCGGGGTATACTGGCCTCACTTTAGCAGTCGGATCGGTCCGGTCTCTTTAGGCGGATCGGTCCGATCCTCAGGAACCAGATTCCTTCGAGGAATTCTCTCCATCTTCAAAGGGCCATATCTTCTTCACCGTAGCTCGGAATGAGATGTCGTTTCTTCCAGTATCTTTGTTGTGGCAAGCTCTTAAACTTTCCAGTTGACCTATCCTCCGTACGGTGGATGTAAAATTACCAAATGGCCCTTGAACTTCCATATCGTGACTTCTTTCATTGATTTGACTTCTCTTGCATACCACTAGCATATAGACCCTAAAAGCATGGTATGTGAAGTTGTTGAGGACGATGTGGGACACATGATGGAGATGTTGGATGCTTGATTCCTGAAATTAGGATAGAGGCCGTCATGTGAGATCGTGAGGTGACGTGCCAAATGTAGCGGCGTACGACAAACATAAATGTAAAATGTTGGACATGAGAAAAATGTCCTTACAAATCTCCCCCTATGTCTATGACGGTACATACATAGAAATCCGAATTATCAAGTATGAAATTTCCTATACAAATCTACCCTTCCATGAACCCAAAACTGAAAGAGTACCAGTGAATAAGACTGCATCGTTTGATCTTCAAATCTTCAGGAATCTCAACGCTTTTCTCATCAGGGTGTGCAATTCAGTGATCATCAAAGTAGTACCTACACACATGAGATAAAGCAAAATACCAAGTGACATATCGAGTTTGAAATGAGATAAATATAGATATAGACACCAATTTATGAGCAAACTCAAAACTCAAAACTCCCCCAAAATAAGATAATTCTTTCTCCCCCTTTTTATGATGTCCCCAAATAGACAAATAGGAAGAATGAATCAAACAAGCAAAATCGGGGTCTCACGGTATTCAAAAGCAAAGCATCAATTAATATGGTAAACTTTCTCTAGCAAGGAGATGCCAAAAAAAACTTTCACAAACTATTTTTGATTTTTCAATTTTGTCGAACAAAAAAAAATTGATACCATTTGAAAAAAAATGATACAAAAATCACACCATGGATTTAGACTCAAACAACCAAGTCATCAAAATGGAATGAATGGGTGTGAACACATTCGATAGGTAAATCAACTCAATCAATCATATGTGCATGATGCATACGTGTACTCCTAACGAATGAACATCAAAGGTATCCTTAGGTGTAAAAATTTGTTGAATTTAGATGACATCGTCTTATGCAAATCAACAAATCAAAGTCAAATGATTTTTACACCAATAATGTCCAAAACTATATAGCACATTTTCAAGAATTTTAAGGACGTGCAAACTCGTTTTATTTCTCCAACCAAACTCCCTCATATATATTTTCTTTTAGAGGTAATCTAAATTCTCAAACTTTGGAGAATTGGAGCAAAAACCTAAATGGCCCATAATTGGCATGAATTTCTTTTTATTGCCTTTCAATTTTTGGGGGCTCTTTTAACCTCTTTGGACCTCGGATAATAAAATTCCTCCATTTTTTAGGTCCAATTTAACGGTGGCTTAGTATTCGCAAAGGCAAAATGAACCTTTCGCAGCCCTTCCCTGTTTTAAAATAAAGCACACAAACTCACAAAACGGTTTTTAAATGCACAATTTCCTTATCAAAATTTATCGCGCTTGGTTCGTTTTAAGGACAGGATTGAAGTGAAAACACCCAACCAACATGTGATAAGACAAGCACAATAATCAAACAAATCCGTGCATGTGTGCAATAAAGGAAACATGAGTCAAACATGTAGGAAGTAACACTTAATTACATCTTAATGACTCCAAACATTATAAAGCACAAGGATGAATTGACCTATTGTCTCAAAACACTATCAAATAGTCACATGAAAATAATGGAATGATCTTGTGACTCGGCCATCCAAAGAGTTCATCCATAAACGGTGCAACAAAAAAAATCTTTTTGAATTTTTCAAAATTTTATCAAAATAAAATCTTTTTGTATTTTTTTTAAAAAAAAATTCAAAAACAAGAATTTATACAAAAAGTACAAGTCATCACACTAGTAAAAATATAACATGAAACCACAACTACTGTATGACAAACATGCAATCACAATCAACCAAAATATTTCACATGGGGTGAATCACGTGCAAGCAAACGGGAATCGTGGACAAATAAACCATAAGCCTCTAAATCCGATTTTCTAACCCAAATTGATGTGTAACGAAGTGTGGGGGTTTTGGGAATCGAATTTATTCTTTCATTAACCTTCCTAGGTCCATTTAAAAGCTTGTAACAAAATCGCCTAAGATGACCTTGCCTACCGCAATGTGTGCAAGTGTAAATCGGGCGGTGTGTGTTACCTAAAGGTGGCCCTCTCCTCAAATTCCTAGGTGGCGCTTTCTGAATTTGCTTAGATGGATCTCTCCTAATGATCCTAGGAGGCACTCTCACGATGTTCCTAGGGGGCTCTTTCCTAACACCCATAGGTGTCTCTTTCTTAACAAACCTAGGAGGATCTCTCACACGTGTGGGAATGGGTGCAACATATTTTTCAAGACCAATCCCACCCCTATCAGTTTTGATCTCGACTGTGCCTAAAATCTTATCAAGTTTTTAAGACCTAGACTCCAAATCAAATTTCACTTTACTTGAATCTTTCAATTTCACCTCAAGTTCACCTATCCTAGATTCAAGTACTCATTTAGAATCCTCAAACTCTAAAAGCTCCTTTTTCATAGTCTCCATCAACCCTTTAAGACTATCTCTCTCACCCTCGACGTACTCAAGCTTCTCTTTCAAGATTTTCACATGAGCCCTAAGTTCTTCAACTAAAAAATCATTATTTTTTATGGCACACTCTTTCAACTGAGCTTTTAATTTCAAATTTTCTTTCTTTTTTTTCAAAGTTTCAGCATAAATTTCATTGAAAGCAGTTTGCAAGTCATGCTCATCTACACTTTCCTCCTCACTTTCATCCACACTCCCATCACCTTCACTATCACTAATCACATGGATGGGAAACTCTCGACTAGAAGCATAAAAAACTTCTTCTTCCGAATCACAATCACTAAGGGTAGAAACATGAGAAATCGGTTTATTCAATTTCTTCTTTAAATTTGTGTTACACTCATGTAATGTGTGACCAACACCCTCACAACAAGGACACCTCTCAGATTCGTTTTCAACAGAAGATTTAAAACAAGAGTTGGTGTGAATTTTCCAATTAATTTTTTCAAAAATTTGACATCGAAGATCATCAAAACCATCAAAAGCCATTTTTGCAAAATCAGGATCAAAACACAATAACTTAGTGCAACCCGCTCTGATACCAATTTGAGAGTGAGTAGACAAATTGTATCAGAAAGTATATGTCCTTGAAAAATCAGGATCACGCGATAAATTAGCGTAACCCGCTCTGATACCAATTTCAGAACGTGAGTAGACAAATTGTATCAGAAAGTAAATCCTCGAAAAATCAGGATCACGCAATAAATTAGCGTAACCCGCTCTGATACCAATTTGAGAGTGTAGCTACAGCGGAAATATTGCGACTTCTCAAATAAAAACCAATTTTATTCAATCCCAAATTTTAGTTAAAACCCTAAGACATGCATTTAGATGATTTATCAAATAAAATATAGCATGCAGGATAAAAACAACCAATTTCAGGAAAAATCCCCCAAAGGGGCAAAACCTTTTATTTCACTATAATTTGTAAGAGAACGGCTTACAATCGGATTACAATGAAATACAGTTTGACTACGAATTACCCTCAGGTATCGAATTCTGTAGTCGCGGCTGGAATATCCCTTTCCAGTAGGGTTGGCGGCTGGAACTATCCCTGTCCAGTAGGGTTGCAATGGAGAAGAAGAACGGTCTCCTCCATAAGGTTTGAACTGCAAAACTGCGTTCCTGGGTTACCAAAAGGATTCACAAATGTATGGAATTTGTGTGAATCAAAATACCTAGAGTATTGGTACTCAATAGGTGAAGACTTAGGTCTTTCTCTGCTCTGGAAATCGTGTATCGAAGTCTTAAAAAATAACTCTCCCGAAGTTGGTATAAATAAGAAAACCAAGGAAAGAGTTTTCAAACACTGGGACTGCTCGTAATTATCCCAGGCGGACCGGTCCGGTTGATGGGCGGATCGGTCCGGTATACCGGATCGGTTCTTTTAATTGCAGGCGGATCGGTCCGGTTGACATCGGATCGGTTCGTCTTTTTATCTTCATCGGTTCTCTATGGATCCGGGGTATACTGGCCTCACTTTAGCAGTCGGATCGGTTCGGTCTCTTTAGGCGGATCGGTCCGATCCTCAGGAACCAGATTCCTTCGAGGAATTCTCTCCATCTTCAAAGGGCCATATCTTCTTCACCGTAGCTCGGAATGAGATGCCGTTTCTTCCAGTATCTTTATTGTGGTAAGCTCTTCAACTTTCCAGTTGACCTATCCTCCGGACGGTGGATGTACAATTACCAAATTTCCCTTGAACTTCCATATCATGACTTCTTTCATTGATTTGACTTCTCTTGCATACCACTAGCATATAGACCCTAAAAGCATGGTATGTGAAGTTGTTGAGGACGATGTGGGACACATGATGGAGATGTTGGATGCTTGATTCCTGAAATTCGAATAGAGGTCGTCATGTGAGATCGTGAGGTGACGTGCCAAATGTAGCGGCGTACGACATACATAAATGTAAAATGTTGGACATGAGAAAAATGTCCTTACAAATGAGGAGTGTGGAGCCATAGGATTAGTCCTTTCCCGGTAGGAATAAAGGACAAGATTAGGATGCCTGGATGGGGCATAGAGTTAAGAAATGTTAGTAAGAGTTGTGGCTAGATGAAGTTGTGGTGTTAGATAGCCCTAGACTCGTGTGTGTAATTTGAGCTTTGTGGCGGTATCGATAACATTATATAATGTATGCCTATGTGTTTTTCGTGGTAGCGGAATTTTATTTTCTCTCACTCGTCATAGGGGGTTATTTATATTTTGTATATATGTACGATATAATGTTATTATTGGAGCGATAGCAGACTAAGGATGGAAAGACTATCGTGTCCGCAGTTCCTGGAGGGAACAAGTTGTTGTTGCGATATCTCACCTGGATACAGGTTGAGTTCGCCTTTATTGATATGGGTAAATGGAACCTCGTGAGCAGAGGCTCTATTATTATGATGTGAGTGCTTGGCGACCCTATAGATATAATTTAAGGCCCACAGGATTCTTGTTGAGCTGCAAGATTAAGATCATTGTTGGTTTGCGCGAAGACTGAATATTAGTACTAGCGCTAGGTGGGGTGACTCTTAGTTAGAGATAGGAGTCCAGACCACCTTTTGTTGAGAAGGGATAGGATTATCCCAGTTGTATGTTCGAAATAACGGACCTCCATGACCGATAAAGTTAAGTAGGAATGTGTGGAGGGGTTCCTTGTTTGGATTTCGCTTTGCGAGACGCTCGAAACATGAATCTTAGCGGCGTGGGGAGTGGAGAGATGTTATAGGATGCAAGGATGTTGGTTTCGTTGAAAGGACTTATAGTGTGGATGAACCACTATAGACTATGATCCATATGATAATGGTATGCTTATGGAAATATTGTGCTATAAAAAGGTACTAAAGTGGTCCTCTCACCACAAGTAGGTGGGTGAAGTAGGACTTAGAGAAATTGATTTGAGGATAATGGACACGCCTTAATGAAAAGGCAAACTTTGAGGAAATATGATTCGGTATGATGTTTGTAGTTCTCCTACAGAGATTGGGCACTTCGGTTTATTAGATTTCCTTTCGTATGGGCGGAAGGATAGAATAGTAGAAATGCGTTCGTAGGTTAGCGTGGTAGGATTTAGGACGTCCCGCTGGTGTGCCTTAGGTCTCTATATCTCGATGATCGACAACGCGAGGGAGTAGTGTAATGGGAGGGTTCCTTGTTTGGATTTCTCTTTGGCGAGACGTCCCACGCATGAAACCAAGAAAATGTTGGAAGTTGAGAGAGGCCTTGGGCACTAGGGACATATTTATACTATCATTTCGCGTAGGTAGGGTAACGCTTAGACCGTAGCATTAGTAGGATGTAGGTTTGATAGAGTTAGTGGCACCGAGGTTAAGAGAATCTCATTTTGCGGGTTGGGAGAACCCATATGTGAGTATTACACCTAGGAAAGGAGACCCTTATTGGGAGAGTGTTACGTGTCGGACGTTCACAATGTTTGTGCAAATGTGCGCAAGTTAGAAAGGTGTATGGGCACCTTGGTGCGATGGTTTTATATACCGCTTGAAATAAAAGGGGCGTAGTATATAAAGTTGAAGTTTATGCCGTGAAGCACTAGAGATTATGGGTGCAATGTGATGTTATTAGAGTCACTTTACGATCGTGGCAGTCGTATAGCATATGGTTGGGAACCATTGGGTTAGTGTAGTTTCCCTTCGAGGTATTATGATTCGGAGTGATCCTAGTTTGGTGGTGTAGGTTGTACCTGAATTTCAAGGACGAAATTCTGTTGTAAGGGGGGGAGTATGTAACAACCCCCCCTTTTTGGAGACGATTAAATTCCATAATCAAGTATAAATTGGAATTTGGGGAATTTCCCTAAATAGTATTTTTTGGGATTTTCGATGGATGTTGTGATTATTTTTGGGACTATATAGGTCAAAATATTTTAATTATATGTCGCCGTTGAGTAAAGCGACACGAGGTGAGATTTAAATTGGAAAAAAACCCATTAAATCGTGTGGGGTTAAAATAGTGAGTTGCGGTCAAGTACCTCGGATGGAAATTTTGACTGCGCCATGAGTCTCAGAATGACCGAGATAGTCGAAAAAGAGTGTTTGATTGTCAAAATTGAGTTCCTGGTAATTTTAGAGTTAAACGGGCTCGTAATTGAGTAAACGAGTCGTTTTTGGGTTTTAAGGGTTAAAACCCTTTTCTCCTTATAAAAGGAGGAAGATAGGGAGAAAAAGAGAAAGAAAGAAGAGATAAGAGAGGTAAGAGAGAGAGGAGGAAGAAAAGAGGAGAAAATGAGGAGATTCCGGCCAACCTCCGCGGGATTCGGCTCGAGGACGTTAGATTTTATCCACGAGGCAAATGTTTACTTGCTTTATTTAATTTTTGCATAAATATCTCATACCGTAGTTTGATATAAACAAACCCTAAAGATTTTGGGTTGGGTTTTCATGGATAAAATGGGTTTTCGGGAAAAATAAAATGAATAAACCGCTAAAATTGAATAATTGGAGAAACTTAGGTTTTAACTGAAATTAATTGGTGATTTTGCATTCTAGGACGTTTAGAACCCGTATTATAAGTGTATTTGTTGTTGGTTGGAGTTGTAGGCCGTTGGGTCAGGAGATGGAAGCTTGGGAGAAGCTTCCATGGCTGAAACAGCATCTCGGAGAAGAAGATGCCCGCCATGTTCGATCGGTCGATCATGGGGGTTCGATCGATCAAAGCCATCGATCGATCGACAGCCATGGGTCGATCGATCGACCCCTGCTGACAAATTGGCAATTTATTAAGGGTGAGTTGGATGGGATAGATTCCAATTCATATTTCTCGAGGTCATTTATGTGATAACATAAGGGATCTTTGGGGACTATATGGTCCACTTATTAAGGGAAATTAGGAGGCTTAAGTGAGGGTTTTAAATATATAACCCTTAAATTATATTTTCAAGGAAAACAGTATAATTGTAGAACTTGATGGTTTAGGGTTCCTAAATTATAGTGGGGACCTTTAAATGATTATATGGACAAGAGGTAGTCCTTGGGTTCATGGAAATGAAATCCATAACCCATTAAATTTAAGGTTGTTCGGGAGAGATGAATCCCGAGGATATTTCTACTAGGCATATAGGCCTATATAATTATGCATATAGAAAGCATAATAATATCGATTACTGTTGAGTGTACCCTAGGAGATAACTAGGATAATTTGGGGATATAGATATGTACATTCACTTAAAGTGAATTGGTAATTGGATACATTCGATAAATCCTTAGAGGGGATTACATTATGTATTGATTATCAAAGTAAGGAAATACTTTGGGTATAGTATCATTCTTATATGAATGCATGATTATGATTCTTTGAGAGAATATTTGGGATTATTGGTCATCGCAAGATCAGATTGGCAAAAATGACCATTTATATATATTCGGGGAGGAATATATAGTATGTGTATATACTATGTGAATAAAGTATATGTGATATGATGTAAATTATTTTGGAAATATATAAATGAATGTTTTTAAAATGGAAAAGAAAAGATTTTCATAATTAACAAAATTATGGTTACACACCTCCCTAAATCGCTATCATAAGGGAAGTTGCGGGTGTATGTTGATGCCCCCTGGCTAATGAATGCAGGGTGGATATAGTCCTAGGCCATATGGAGATTATATTTTATTGCACTGGTTTGAAGATTCTGGGTGTGGTCTTGACTATCCCGCAGGCATATGGCCGCTTCCCAACGTTGTTAGATTCCCAGGTTGTCTTGTTTGATGGGCCCTGGAAGATGATAGCCATTTAGGGGTGCGTACAGTGGGGAAACCCGGAGGGGTGGTCTTAGAGTTGTTAAAGCATTTTTTGATAATAAAATGGCTTTGAATACATTGCCTGGATGGAAGAAGGGAAGTGGGATAAATGATTGGCTTCGGATACATTTCCCGGATGGAAGAAGGGAAATGGAAGCATATGATATGGTAAAAGCATTATTATGATAATAGAAATGGATTTTAAATACATTTCCTGGATATAAGAAGGGAAATGGGATGTTTTAAAATGGAAAAGAATTTTTATGATAATAAAACTGGCTTTTAAAAAGTTACATGATGTGTTAAAGCAATTCATGATAATGAATTGGCTTTTAAATATATTTCTTGTATATAAGAAGGGAAATAGAAAGTTTTGATATGAGTATAGAATACACCTCAGTCCGGGAGATAGATCCGGATGTGTATTGAAATATGAATATATATATGGATAAATTGGGTGTCGAGGGTCTAATGGATCCCGATGATCGACGTTGCCGCATAGTAGTGTATCGGGGGGTTCCTTGTTTGGATTTCACTCTGCGAGACACCCCACGCACGAATATGGCATTGTGTTGAGACTAGGGACAAGTTTAATCCTTAATGCTCTAATATTAATATTTCTTATATGATGTATATATATATATATATATATACGTTACGTACTGAGGGTCTGATGGATCTCGACGATCAACCTTGCCGTGTAGTAGTGTATTGGGGGGGGTTCCTTGTTTGGATTTCGCTTTGTGATACACCCCACGCATGAACATGGCATAGCGTTGAGACTAGGGTGAAGTTTAGCGCTTAGTACTTGGACTATCTAGGGTTGATAGTGGATGGGCGATTGACTAGTTTAGCATGGTAGCTTGACTAAGATGTCTAGATGTTTAGAGGGATGTACTGTTAGAAGAGAGGTGAGGGGTATCTCATGGGAGTACGATACCAAATTAAATATGAGATAAAATCTTTTTCTAAAAATAAGGCATTTATGCACTTGCTAAATATTTTTAAAACTAGGGCTCTGACCCGTTTATTTACTTTTCCTCTCTTGCTATATATATATATATATATATATATATATATTATAGGTGTCCAGACACAGGGAGGCCTGGATGGCACTTCTTTCGAGTCAGGCGTCAAGTGCAACAGTTGTGGATGCATGCCGGTTTTTGATAGTTGCATCCATTATTGTACTCTAAATAGGAGGTACTGTATAAATATTCGGACCAATGGACCAATTTCATTTATTTATTCTTTTAGCGTATCATTCGATATGGTTGTACATTTTGATCAAGTGTTCGGTTATTTTATTTCATTTCAGTTTCATTTACGCAAAAACTGTGTGGATGTTTTAATTATCTTCGTTTAAAAAAGTGTAGTTAAGTAAAATTTTGACACCGGACTAATAGGTTATTAGTAATTAAATGGACGTTCGATAGTGATGCTTAGAATGATCCATTTGAGACTCCTGTCATAATTATATATAGGAGTGATCTCCCGGTACTAGGTTTTTGTTTTAAGTTTTAACCCCCCCAACGCCATATTAACCCCAAAAAGAAGCATATACTTGTTAATTAGGTCAATCGAGACTCCGATGAGGACACGATTAGTTTGGACAAGTTAATTTGGTGTCTCTTGATGTGTTTGTACATAAATTTAGGTCGTTAGGTTGTTATTTTCATTTTTTGCACCACTCCCTGCCCAACACCCATTTTTGACACCCAAAAGAAGCGTATACTAGTCAATTAGGCCAGCCAAAATTTCAATGAGGACCCGACTAGTTCTTCACTCTCAGCCACTCATTTATAAAGTTTATCCGAAACAAAATAAAAAAAGTATGGGATGGAAAGGGAGATAGGAGAGGGAGCATTGAGAAGGAAGAACCTACATGTCTGTATATAATAAGATTAATGCAATCACACAAACAAATATCATGAACGCAATCACAAATCATATATTTTTTATATAAAAAAGGTTGCTTACAAGACATCGTATATCGACTGGAATAGAATAGGAAACAACTTCAAGATCACTGTCACTCTCAGCATTCTCTGTGGTAGTTCCACCCCTAGCACAACAACGAATTCGAGCAAGAGCATTGTAAAATAGATCATCGTCAGACTCCTTGGGAATCAGATTCATTATCTACACATACAAATTTAAAAAAATGAATCACTCAGATCCCAAAAAGAGTCATGCAAAATGTTCCTGTAGCAACCACAGATAACCCCTATCCTCTAACCACATTAGCTCAAAGATGTGAAGTTAAATGAATTTGTATACTACTAATAGCTTTCAAGTCAGATATTGTTAGGTGATATACATAAATATGATCATTAATTACAGATTAAAAGTACATAAAAAATACAAATATAATGAGGATCATAAAGGTGGAAAGTCTCACTTAAACATGGTTATAATAATGGGTCAGTTTGTAAATTTAGTGAATACATCATGTCATAGTAAGTTCCAACAATGCTAAAACATAGTGTGAACTTTTAAGGAATTTATATGCATATTTTATTTTTGAATACCAAAAAGATGCTGAAGCATATCATGTTAACAATATATGGAAAGATAAATTGGCTTCCCTCTTCGTTCTACAGATTACTCCACCGATTTAGTCTTTCGCAAACCAAACCTATAAATGCTTGAAAAAACCTTATCAAACTGAAGTGAATAAAATGGCTAACCCTAAATCTGCAAATGCTAGTATGAACAAGCAAATTAGTACTGAGGATGTTGGAAAATCTAAAGACCTTAATTTGACCAACAATTGAAATGGTATTGATGTACTGAAGCTAGTGTCCAAGGTGGTTAACACGAAGGAGATATTAACTCTTCCAATGGGTACTATAAACATTCTGGGAAAGCTTGATAGTATCCCACAACCAGCAGCAGACTCAAGTACTCTCACTAATAGAGCAGGGAAGCTATGTAAAATTGACCAAAGTCATACTCTACCAGTGGTTGTTGAAGATACCTCTCATTATGCAGTCATATGTGAGCTCTCTTCATATGTCATTCTTTCTATATATCGGCTTCAACACCGTTTATAACTACTTGGAAGCACTTTTAGCTGACAGTACAAGGAATAATGTTCAAAATAATGGCCTATATAGAGAACAAAATTATCACCAATGCCTAAACTAAACTTCCACGAAACAACGTTTGCAACTTAAAATATTTAAAAGAAAAGTTGTTAGTTTAGAGTATCTATAAACTATGGTTTACTTATAATGTCTATCTCATTATTGGTCATGTACACTGCAACATTGAATTCCTCGACTATTTTTATTAACTAGTAGAGTATCTAAGCCAGCTTTTACTGCAGATAACAATGACTAATAATGTCATTTGTCTAAAACAAACATATAACAAGAGGAGGACTAGATCTTCTCTGGTAATTAAGGCATTTATTAAGGTATTTGTGTGGTTAACCTAGCGATCTGCAAGTTCTCCTCTTCCTGTGAAATCCACTCGAAACAGAGCGATTACCGAATCAACAATCTGAAAAGAAAATTTGAGACATGCTTTAGAAAACCATAAATAACTTAGTCTTTGGACTTGTGTATAGTTCTTCCATTTTTTCAATACCGTTGTGGCTCAAGTATAGTTATTCACTCAATTGGCCACACCTGTCATCATCCATTAATTGTTTAAGAGGCAATAATCCTACCCATAATCTGTTAGAGACAACATCAGGAATTTTTTTAAGTTGATTATCTCTGAGCTCTAGTTCCTATAAAAATAACACAATTAACTACATTTAACCACAAATGTCGAATAAGTTAATACCTTACATTGAAAGTTTACCCCCAACCCACCCACACACCACCAAGAAGGTGTAGTCCTCTTCTATGTGCAGAACATTGGCGTCACACACACATTTAAAAGAAAAAAAGCTTAACCCTTAGTGTGGTGAAGATGTGATTTAATCTCAATTACTCCTATACATGTATAGTAGATTTCACCCAAAAATTACACAAACATGCATATGTTGCTGAAGCAAGCTTCCACAACGGAAGACTTGAACAACACTCGTAATCAACTCAAATTAATTTCTCAACAGTCAACTCATTTAATTTCAATTAGTTAAATATGAGAGAATAGAAGAATATATATCCAGTTCCCAAGGAACTTGGCCACCATGTTAGCTAATTGAATAAGAACTATCCCTAAACAAATTGTGGGAATATTCCTTATTCTTTTCATATATATATAATTAAAATCAAAATAAAAATTACAACAAAATTGTTCTTTAATGCAGAGTAGCCAGAAATCACACCCCTAGTGATTTGCGAATTGGATCGCCTAACACATATCATGGACCATTTGTGATCTATAACAAAAGTTAGGTACTTTTATAATAAAAAGCACAGGGAAGAAAAAGGGGTTCATGCAAATAGAGTCTGTTTCAAGGATTATTAAGGGTTCTTTTGGGACCATGTCTTGGAATTGGAATATGATTTTTTTCAGTTCAATAATCTAAAAGATATCAGGGAGAGTAAAATAACTTGTACAAGAACTTTTTCACCATAGTTCTGCTTGCAACAGTCATGAATTCATGTAGAAAGTGAGCGTATTCCTGAAAAAATTGAACTACCTCATCGATGCAGGCAATACATAATTCATTCAAGAATAAGATGGTAAACTATGCACACTGATAAATACTAAATTTGACCTTAGCAGTGGCCCTTTGTTGTCTTAGTCCAATGTAGAACTCATCCTTCAATAATTGTTCATTGTTTGTTCCCACATCAATAGTTATAGGCAAGCACCGCACAGGCCAAAATTCATTCAAAATCCAAATAAAGCATAGCAATATCCTAAAAATCAAACAGGTCCATGTTGCTTTGAATTTAAAATTAAAGCATATTTCATTCAAAAATATTTAGTTAAATTAAAAATTCAAAGCTTGAAATAAAAGTTTTCAAATAGATCTTTAGGACTTAATTTCATATAAAAGAAAATTTTAAAAAAAAGATAAGTAATTCCCACCTCTAAAACATGTTGTCTTGAGATTTTCTATTCCCCTGCACACAATAAATTGGTCAAGAGATTTTTAATTCAATCAAAAGAGGATTAAAATATAGAGCGATGCTTGTACATTAATAAGTTGTTAATAGTAAGTTGCATACTGTAAATGCTAAAGAAAAACACAGATGAATACTTGGATAGTTAACATTACTATATGCATTTTATGAAGAATTTCATATACACAGCTGACTGCACTGCTTTAAAGAACATGTTAATAAGGTGAGATAGAGTAAGATTCAACTTCAAAATATCTAAGATCATTCAAACAAACAAACCAATTCTAAACTTGAAGCCAAGAATACCCCCAAAAATGAACCATGGTTAATAAAAGAGATATTTGTAAAGAGAGAATAGATGGTGTAACCAATTTGAACCAAGGAGCGCAATTTTCTCGCTTCTTCGTTATTAAAAATGAAGAATATGAAATTCATTACAAATCCAAATTCATTCAAAATTCATATAACCAAATCCAAATTCATTCAAAATCCAAATTCATTCAAAATTAATATAACCAAATCCAAATTCATTCAAATTTCAAATAGATCTTTAGGACCAAAATTCATTCAAAATCCAAATTCATTCCCACATCAATAGTTATAGAAAAGACTTCCACGTGTACCAAATAAATGATTGTTGTACTTACGTACTACTTATGTAAGACACAGACATATAACCAAATAAAATGAGGGTTGCATATATTGAGACCCTTGCCGCTAAAGGTTTAACTCTTCCAAGTGCAGTATACAAAGCCAGCTTTCCTCCAGGTATGCACATCCCTAGTTTTCCTACAGGTATGCCCATCCCCTGTAACAATTCGTAGATTGACCCTTAATATTAATCCAATATTCCAATCTCCTACTTAAATTTTTGGATTCACAGTATTAATAAAATAAGGGGTAAAATGAAATAAGCTTAAAAACCCCAGTGTTGAAACTAGCCCTATAAACTATGAATGAGTACCTAGAGGAAGAATTAGTAGTAGTATGAAGCTTCTCACTATCCAGTATTTAATCCTTAAACACAATACAATCTTAACTAAAGGAGGATAGAAACATGGCAACCTGAAACTCCTGATGTTGACGAAGTTGAATCTCTAAATCAGTACTCATAAGAGTCTGAGCTCTTCACATAGTCCTTTGAAAAGTCCATAGTGATCTATTTTGACTTTTCACCTTATTTTGTGTTGAACATTCAACTAAAAATCTCAAGTACCTTATTGACATTATGCTCATGGTTACATCTCTATGATGGAGTTCTAAATTTTCTTTGTATTAAGAAGCCGAACATTAGAAGCAATACTAGATTCCATACTATGCCACAACCAAGTTTAAATCCCCAATTATGATTCCAATATAAAAATTGGTAATTCAAAGTCTCCATATTTTTCACAATAGTAAATTTTCAAAAATCAATGACACATTTTCAACACTACACATGAAGTCGAAAAAATCATTGTGTTTATATGGAGATAATTATTATATGCACACTAAATGGGAAGTTCAAAAATCTGAGGGGAAGCTATCTTAATTCCAATTACAAATGAAAGGAAGAGAAGTCAAACTTCTCTTAAAGTGTAAATTATATATAAAACTTCACTTTCTTGCTTAGATATCATGCAAACTCACCATGAAGTGCATAACCTAGTAAATTTGAGTTGGCCTTAATGGCTTTAATAAAATTAGTATCCCTGACAAACCTAAAAAAAACACATACAAAAAGTTAACAAACTCAATATATACATCGTAAAACATACAATTTTAATATGATACAATTTTAATACATCGTAAAACATACAAAAAGTTAAAAAACATACGGTTGTCAACATGCAAAACATTAACTTTCTTCTTCTTAATCATCAATCTGCAAATACAATTTTAATATGATAGTATGCAATGTATCATATATGAGTTTAAAAACGTAACATGAGCAAATTGAACCCAAATTGAATTAGACATACTGTCATCAACCCAATCATACAGCATATGCAATGTATAAACCAAAAGTTCATATACCACGATCATTGCATAGTCTATATGCTATATACTTGCTACATTACATTGAATATCCTATATGGAATACAAGGAGACTCGTTTCAGTGAGTCGGATCATTATCCTGTTTATGTAAAAAAAATGAATCCAAATTGAATTAGACATAATTTTATGTTTTTGATTAATATTTCCTACGGATATATAAGCCTTTAGCCCGACATCAGTCACTCGGTCACTGGGATGGCCATTTCCAGGAACACACTGCGTCTAGTCCATGCCTAGTCCACGAGATGCTCGAAAACTAATACATGAGCCGATAAAATTTTAAAGTGAACCCCAAATAGGTGCAATATCATAATATATGAAAATCAATAAATTAATAGGATGGTCTTGCATACCTGCCTTGGGATTTGTTCCTTTATGGAACCAATGAAGAATGATATCTTCAGCAAGCACATCCTTATCATATAAAGACCTTTACGGAACCAATGACCTCTCCCCTCCTCCTTTATCCGGGCTTGGGATCGGCGATGTAAAGATAAAATATTGCATTGGCGGAGTTAAAAATGTTTTGCCTAACATAGAAAGCAAGATTAATGAGCAAAACAAGCATATATAAAATTTAATAACTGTCATCCAAATCATTAACCCAAAAATATCTTTTGCCTAACATAGAGAGCGAGATAAATGAGTAAAACAAGCATATATAAAATTTAATAACTTTCACCCAAATCTCCAAAAGTATATTTCCTACACTAAAATTTAAAAACTATCATACAAAACATTAATCCTAAAGTATCTTTCCTACACTAAAATGTGCCAAACTAAGATAAACATTCTGAACATACTTCAACCAACTTTCCATCCAAATAACAAATCCTCCATCTGAAAAGAAAAGTTTCAAAACCATTTTGAGGAGCATTATATAGAGTAGCATCAGGTTGAAGCATTGCCTCAACCCAAACAGCCTTCCCCAAGTCCTAGCTGTTTGAAGTGACACATGTCACCATTATGTATCCCAACGTGCCCTTTTGCTAATTTTGCACCAAAATTATCAAGTATAATGAGAGGGGGATTTTTTTAAATAAGGGTGAGGTGGAGGGGGGGGAGTATGAGTGGGATTGAGAGTGGGAGATGGAGTGTTGACAAGATTACTCAAATTCTGAGATTAAGTGATTGGACGATGATTTGAAGTGGAACCAAACTCTCTCTGTGAAGTCACCCCTATAGGGGAGCTCTCCTTTACATTTTCTAATTTTGACATATACATATGTAACATTCTAGTAACATCTTTCAACAATAAATGAACATTAGAGATCTTATTCTTCATTTGCTTTCAAATGTTGTAAAAAAAATTCCCTCGCCACCCTCGTGTGAATTAATTATTTCTTACAGATGTACGACCCCACTCCACGCATGTTTTTTAACATCCTTTCCAAACACTTGTGTTAACACATCGTTGTCATAATTCAAAAAAGTATCTCTACTACCCTCTCCAATCATACTTATGGCTTTTCTATTCTCTTTTGCAACCTTCACTTCCTCCTATATTATTATAAATAAATTTGTTAATCATTTGATAAAAGTTCAACTAAAAATTGAAAGAATCAACAATAAAAATATTATACTCACATAGAAACTTTTGGTACTCTCCAACACAGTTTTTTCACCATGTATATGTCTTGAGAACCAATTGTCTACCCTCCCAATTTGTACTTCAGGCTTAGTTTTTTTGTTGTACATTGTTAAAATTAACAAATTAGCTGTAATACCCCGTATTTTCATGCTATATTAATTTGGGGATTTATTAAATTTAACGTGAATGATTTATTTAATAAAAATCCGGAAATTAATTATGTTATAATTATTAACGTGACGAGAGTTAGTGTTTATGGGAAATTTGTTGAATATTACTAATGAGCAAAGTAATCTATATTATATTGGTTATATTGAATGTCATGAGTGAATTAAATGACAATTTCGAAAATTTAAGTCGGAACGTGCCTGTGTCACGTCGGGACTAATTTTGTTAAATAAAAAGTGAATATATTATAAGTTGTTTGTATGGTCATTTTGAGTACGCCAACGCGTCCGAAAGGGTCGAGATAGTCAGAAAAGTGTACCCGGGGGTTTAATTTGGGTCTCGGGGCATTTTTAGGCCTAATTGGTACCCCGGGAGGGCAATTTAGTCATTTCACCTTTTTGGGTAATTAAACCCAAGAAATTTAGCAACCTATATCATCCATTTAGGTTAGTCTTTTAGGGTTAGAATATTCAGAACACAAGTGACGGCCATTGGAGAATAGAGGAGAGAGCTCCAAGGCAATTCAAGGCCAAAAAGTCACCGGTTTGCACCGCCGCCACCATCAACGCGTAGATCGCGAGAAGGGGAACGCAACCACACCGGATTCATCTGCAATTAGACTTCTGAAAATCCCAGGCAAGTATATAAATTGTGTATTTTCGTTAGTGCAATCTCATATTAATTTAGGATTGATTAGAGATGAAAACTATGGAAGAAAACCCAATTTGTGTTAGGAAAATGCATGTAGTATTGATTATATGGAAATTCTGGAACCATTGCCATGTAGAGGAATATAACCCACGAAATTTTGATGATATATGACAAGGAATTTATGGTAAAAACAGATTAGAACCTTGATTAAGAAAAACTCTAGGGTTCTTGATGATTAGATGGGATTTTGGGTTAATTATCCATGTTGAATGTTAGATATACACATGCTTTACGTTGAAAACATCTGGTATTTTGTTATAATGATAGTAGTAGGATTTTGGGATGCTTAGAATGGAAAAACATGGTTTTGGATGAAGAAATTTGGTAGAACCCGTAACTGCAAATTCTGCAGATTTTCGCAGACTTGCTTGATCGATCGATCGAGCCTAGAGCTTCGATCGATCGAAGGTTCGATCGATCGAGCCCCAAACCTCGATCGATCGACCCCTCTTGGAAGAATCCTATTTCCCTTTGTAAATGATTTAAAAATTAAATTGTCGTGATATAATTCTTGGGCATTCTTAGTATAATGATTTGGGAGACATAGAGGACCAGTAGGGCGTATAAATAAATGTTGGGATCATTAATATTCGACGAGAATGGTATTTATGGGAAGTTTACTTTAGGGTTAGAAAATTGATGCGTTAAAGTGTGAGGCGCGTAAGAGAGTTACGATGAAACGTAAATGTGACACCTACTGAATTTTCTACTTGGAAGAATATAGCCCATGAGTGTCACGAAATAAGTGAGAAAACCCTTCGAGTTAAGGTTAGAGATGAAACCTTATACGTAATACTAATAATGTGAAATTAAGGATAAATGTTGCAATTATGTGTAATGAGAGGAACCTATATTAATATGATAAAAGTGGTATATTTATATGATTGTGTGTACATATATTATATACATGTGAAAAACATACCGCGCTACTTGCTATCCTTGAGGTTACCGCACTGGGACAGTCTTATCTCGATGGGACCTTTATGGGGGATATTGACTTGTACCCTAGAAGATAGATATCCTTGGTACAGGCTATCTAATTGATAGTTCAGACGGTCCTAAGAGACTCAAGTATGTGCCATCCTCTTAGAGACTTGGAATCTATGCTTCGCCTCGAAATTGTTTGTATATGTGTTAATACAGTTCGAGAGTGATTCCGAACTTGTATTCCCCTTGATATGAGTGGTATGGGGTTTGGATAGTAGAAGTATGCAAGCACTATAGTTTTATGTGGGGTGCTGTTATTTTATATATATTATGAGAGTAGGTAATATATGTATAAGATTTGGAAATTTGAAACTGCCTACTGTGATTTGATAAGTAGGACATGGTTGATGACTCGTATAGTAAATACTTGTTTTGTGAAAGTATAAAATGTCACTGGAAAACTTTATAAATTAATAAAAGTTAAAACGAGAGTTGTGCTGCTAATTGGAAGTATTCTTTCTAAACAATAATAGTATTCGGTTTTGAAATCTTATGAGTAAGTTAAGATACGCTAAATTATTGGGAAGGTTAGTATGATAAAATGATAAGATAAACCCTTGGGAAGGTTAGTGCGATAGGTGTGCACATTAGAAGAGAGGTGAGTATTTCTCAAGAGAGCGACGCTCTAATATGTTGTTGCATTGGCCTGTATCAATTTAAATACTTGCTAAACTTATTTTAAAATCAAACACTTTCGGGCTCTGACCCGTTTCTTTTTCTCTCTCTCTCTTGTATATATATGTACATATTTCAGGTGCCCAGCCACAGGGGCGTCTTGCTTAGGATCCCTTGAGAGGAATGTGCTGCAGCTTAGGTGGGAGTTGCAGGTCACTTGCGTAGACGGCTTCCTTTATTGACTCCACTTCTAGCATTCTCATTTATTGGGCATGTGTCGCCCTTTCCATTATTTCATTATTGTTGGGATAGTTGTATTTCAGTTATTTCGAGTATTGTTACTATGGGTTTTATTCAGTTTGGACTTGTGACTTTAGTTTTCGTATGTGGACATTCGATTGACGAATGTATTATATTCATTGGATTTTGTGTTCCAGGTTTTTGTGATGTGATTCTTAATTGTTGGAATGTTGTTAATAAAATAAATAAATCTTTTTCTTTAAATAAAACTTGGAAAGTTATGTATGAAAATGTTTTAACACTTAGCTTAATTATTTAGGGTGTTAAATTGGAAAATTATTTTTATCGACAGTGATGCTGAGAATGAACCAACTGTTTACCTTGATTTAATTTAATAAAGGAGTGATCGCCCGGTATTTAATTAGGCGGGGTGTCACAGGTGGTATCAAAGCATCAGGTTCTAGTGTCCATAGAATCTGTACGGCTTATTTCGCTTTGAGCTTAACGTTATTGCTATAGAGCCCTATTTTTAAGATTGTTGTATTCTTGTTTTTACGTTTAAGTCTTCAGCTATTGAGATTTGATAATAACTGTAGACTAATAAACTTGTTCACATTTCAGATGCCTCCGAGACGTGCTTCGAAAGATAGGCGTGCCCAAGCCGAGCAGCCAGCAGCTCCGGCACCAGGCACAATGAATGCAAACGAAGTAGCCTCCATTATTGCTCAGGTGGTGAATGCCGCGATAGTGGTGATTCAGCAGGATCCACCCCAGGTTCAGGCAGTAGCGCCAGTACCATCACAGCTTCCATCTGCATGGGAGAGGGTTTGAGATGCTTTTCAGAAAGCGCATCCCCCTGAGTTTTCTGGTAGCTCCGATATTGTTACAGTTAGCCAATGAAAGAAGTACATCCAGCGGCATCTCCGTATGTATGAGTGCACTAATGTGCAAAAGAAGTTATTGTCTTCCTTTAAGCTGGTGGGAGCTGCCTTACAGTGGTGGGAGTCCACTACTACTTTGGAGGAGAGGGACACGATCCCTATTCAGTTATTCTGGGAGCGGTTTGACCGCAAATATTTTCCACCCGCAGTTGAGACTGAGATGAGGCTGAAATTACTAAATCTGAAGCAGGAGAACCTTACTGTAGCTGAGTATGAGGAGGAATTCATGAGACTTATCACCATTGTGCCAGATGAGGCACCTACTGAGAGCAAGAAGATTATGCTATTTGTCGACGGGTTAGCTTGGAGGATCCGTCAACACCTTATTAGGAACCTATCCCTGAGTACGTTCACTGATGTACTCAATGCCGCATTGTTACATTGCCAGGATCACCGCTTCCATCTTCAGGGAAGCAAGAGAGCAGGAGAGTCCAGCCAGTAGGGCAGGGCCGGGGGTAATAGTGCCGGTGGGGCACCATCTCAAGGACAGACTCGTCAGCACGAGCAGAGTTCCCATCAGGGGGACCCTGCTAAGCGATTCCGTTCAGGTGATTCTAGGCAGGGATTCGGGGGTTTCAGGCAGGGCCATCAGGTCCAGCCTAATCAGTAGGGCCAGCAAGGCCAACACCGATCGCAGGGATAGCAGCAGGGCCAGCAGGGCCAACAGCGTGCACATCAGGGCCAACAGGGCCAGTGGCGTGGAGGTAACGGCCAACAGGGCCGTGGATAGCAGGGTCAGAGGGGAGGTAACTTCAAAGGCCGATGCTTTGGGTGCGGTAAACATGGCAATAGGCTCCAGGATTTCCTAGAGGGCGATAGGGCCCCACAGTAGCAGGGAGCCCGTAATGAGCCGCGGATACCACTTTTTCCACCTGCCCTCCCAGCTCTAGCCCAGGAGCCAGCCCTACCAGCCATTCCAGCAGCTCCAGTGCAGCATGGGCAATTACAGTATGGACGTGTCTATAACGTCCACCAGGCAGCAGCTCCACAGGCACCGCCCGCGATTGAGGGTATGTTTCCTATCCATGGTACTATGGGTCGGGTTTTGTTTGATACGGGGGCAACACATTGTTTTATAGCTACACATTTTGCGAAGTCCTTAGGGTTGTTAGACACATCAGAGAGCACCATGACATGTGTAGACTCACCACTGGGGAATGGGTCCCTTATTTTCTTTATATGCCGAGGAGTGGGGGTAGAGATTGATAGCTTGGTATTACCTGCAGACATGTTAGTCTTAGACATGCACGAGCATGATGTGATTATTGGTATGGATTGGCTCGCAGCTTACAGAGCCATGATTGATTGCTTCGGTGGGAGCATTGTTTTTGCCATTCCGGGCCAAGAGATGTTTGTAGTGGCGATGCCTCGCCCAGAGGGTGGTTCGACCGCTCATTTGTATTACATAGAGGAGGATACCTCTAAGGAGGTTGTGATTTCCATAGATTCGATCCGAGTTATCAGGGAGTATTCTGATGTGTTTCAGGAGATACCAGGCCTACCCCCCAGTCGAGAGATAGACTTTGTTATAGATTTATTGCCAGATACGAGACCTATAGCACGCGCACCATACCGTATGGCTCCAGTAGAGATGCGAGAGCTACGGGATCAAATAGAGCAGCTGTTAGGTCAGGGCTTCATTCGCAGGAGTACCTCACCTTTGGGTGGTCCAGTTTTGTTTGTGAAGAAGAGAGATGGTTCACTGAGATTGTGTGTGGACTACCGGGAGCTGAACAAGGTCACGATACGGAATAAGTATCCGTTGCCTCGAATCGATGACCTGTTCGACCAGTTGAGGGGAGCAACTTTCTTTTCGAAGATAAATCTGAGGTCGGGGTACCATCAGTTACGAATTAGAGAGCAGGATGTCTCAAAGACTGCCTTCTTGTCGAGATATGGGTCCTATGAGTTCAGGGTGATGCCGTTCGGACTCACAAATGCTCCAGCCGTTTTCATGGACTTGATGAACCGAGTATTCAGAGAGTTGTTGGATCAGTTTGTCATCGTCTTCATAGATGACATCTTGATATATTCACACTCCAAGGAGGAGCATGCCGAGCACTTGAGGCAGGTTCTTCAGACTCTACGTGAGCATCAATTGTATGCTAAGTACGAGAAGTGTGGATTCTGGTTGTGAGAAGTATAGTTCTTGGGCCATGTTGTTTCTGAGCAGGGGATAGCAGTTGACCCGAGAAAAGTGTCAGCGGTGAGGGAGTGGGGACATCCCACGACAGCGACGGAAGTGCGTAGTTTCTTGGGGTTAGTTGGTTACTACAGGAGATTCATTCGGGGATTCTCCAAAATAGCGGGTCCATTAACCAATCTGACTCACAAGGGGGTACCATATGTTTGGGATGACGCTTGTCAGTTGGCTTTCGATGAGCTAAAAAACAAGCTTACTTCAGTGCCAGTCCTTGCGTTACCGAATCCGGGTATGGAGTACCTGGTTTACACCGATGCGTCCTTACGGGAACTTGGGGGAGTACTTCAGCAGGAAGAGAAGGCTATAGCTTTTTCCTCCTGCAAGCTTAAGCCGCATGAGAAGAATTACCCCACCCATGACCTGGAGTTAGCAGCGGTCGTCTTTGCATTGAGGATATGGAGGCACTACTTATTGGGTGAGAAATTCCGTTTGTTCACAGACCACAAGTCATTGCAGTACCTGTTCACTCAGCGAGAGCTGAATATGCATCAGCGCAGATGGCTAGAGTTTGTGAAGGACTACCAGTTCGATATACAGTATCATCCGGGAAAGGCCAACGTAGTTGCTGATGCGTTGAGTCGTAGACCGATAGACGAGGAAGCGGATGTCTGGAAAGCAAAGTGGAAGGAGTTGGGTCACCAGGACGCAGTAGCACATTCTTTCATATCCGTGATGTCAGTCACACCCGAGATTGTTACGAGGGTGATACAGGCACAGACCACAGACCCATTTTGTCAGGAGAAGATTGTACGACTTTTAGCCGAGGGTGTTGAGTCTTATTCTGTTAGTTCTGATGGGGGTTTGAGGTTTAATGGGAGATTGGTGGTTCCAGAAGGAGCAGAATTACGTCATGCAATGGTGACTCATTCTCACGGGTCCCGATTTGCAGTACATCCTGGAGGAGACAAGATGTACCAGGTGACAGTACTGGTGGAGTGGGATGAAGAAGGACATCGCCGAGTTCGTGTCCAAGTGTTCTACCTGCCAACTGGTGAAGGTGAACCACCAGAAACCGTCAGGGTTACTTCAGCCATTGGAAGTACCTGTGTGGAAGTGGGAGAGCATTTCCATGGATTTTATTATAGGGTTGCCTACCTCACAGTGGGGCCATGACTCTATCTGGGTAATTGTAGACCGTTTGACCAAGGTAGCCCATTTTCTACCGGTGCGGACAGATTATACATCGGGTCAGTATGCTCAGTTGTTCATCGCTGAGATTGTCAGATTACATGGGGTGCCCCTGAATATTGTGTCAGATAGGGACAAGATTTTCGTGTCACGTTTCTGGGAAAGCTTTCAGGTGGCTATGGGTACTGAGTTGAGGTTGAGTTCAGCTTACCACCCACAGACAGATGGACAGACAGAGCGTACTAATCAGATGTTAGAGGATATGTAATGCATGTGTGTTCTCAATTTTGGAGGAGGTTGGGAGCCACACCTTCCACTGGTAGAGTTTGCTTATAATAACTCGTATCAGTTCACGATTGGCATGGCTCCATTTGAGGCTTTGTATGGCAGGCCTTGTCGTTCTCCAACTTGTTGGCTTGAGGTGGGGGATAACAAGTTTCTAGGACCAGAGGTGATTCAGGAGACCTCCGCGAGGATTGAGATGATCAGGAGTCGCATTCGGGTAGCCCAGGATAGGCAAAAGAGCTACGCCGATGCGAAACGATTCTTCCGAGAGTTTAGTGTGGGGGACCAAGTGTTATTGCACGTATCCCCTATGAAGGGAGTGATGAGGATCAGGAAGAAGGGGAAGTTGGCTCCGAGGTACGTGGGACCATTTCCCATCATCGAGAGGATTGGGCCGGTTGCATACAAGTTGGGACAGCCAGAACATTTACATCGCATCCACGATGTATTCCACATCTCGTCGTTGAGACGATATCTTCAGGATGATATGGCCCATACTCACATTGCGATAGATGAGATCGACTTACATCCTGATAGCTCTTACGAGGAGAGACCAGTGGCTATTCTAGACTATAGTGAGAGGAGATTGAGGTCGAAGATAGTTCTACTTGTGCGAGTCCAGTGGGAGCATCATAATGTGGAGTAATCCACTTGGGAGCATGAGGCGGATATGCGCGAGAGATATCCAGAGTTGTTTTTACCAGGTATGCCTTATTTTCCAAATTTCGGGACGAAATTCCGTTATTAGTGGGGAAGTATGTAATACCCCGTATTTTCATGCTATATTAATTTGGGGATTTATTAAATTTAACGTGAATAATTTATTTAATAAAAATTCGGAAATTAATTATGTTATAATTATTAACGTGACGAGAGTTAGTAATTATGGAAAATTTGTTGAATATTACTAATGAGCAAAGTAATATATATTATATTGGTTATATTGAATGTCATGAGTGAATTAAATGACAATTTCGAAAATTTAAATCGGAACGTGCCCGTGTCACGTCGGGACTAATTTTGTTAAATAAAAAGTGAATATTTTATAAGTTGTTCGTATGGTCGTTTTGAGTGCGCCAACGCGTCCGAAAGGGTCGAGATAGTCAGAAAAGTGTACCCGGGGGTTTAATTTGGGTCTCGGGGCATTTTTAGGCCTAATTGGTACCCCGGGAGGGCAATTTAGTCATTTCACCTTTTTGGGTAATTAAACCCACGAAATTTAGCAACCTATATCAGCCATTTAGGTTAGTCTTTTAGGGTTAGAATATTCAGAACACAAGTGACGGCCATTGGAAGAGAGGAGAGAGCTCCTAGGCAATTCAAGGCCAAAAAGTCACCGGTTTGCACCGCCGCCACCACCAACGCGTAGATCGCGAGAAGGGGAACGCAACCACACCGGATTCATCTGCAAACCAGACTTCTGAAAATCCCAGACAAGTATTTAACTTGCATATTTTCGTTAGTACAATCTCATATTAATTTAGGATTGATTATAGATGAAAACTATGGAAGAAAACCCAATTTGTGTTAGGAAAATGCATGTAGTATTGATTATATGGAAATTCTGGAACCCTTGCCATGTAGAGGAATATAATCCACGAAATTTTGATGATATATGAGAAGGAATTTCTGGTAAAAATATATTAGAACCTTGATTAAGAAAAACTCTTGGGTTCCTGATGATTAGATGGGATTTTGGGTTAATTATCCATGTTGAATGTTATATATACACATGCTTTACGTTGAAAACATCTGGTATTTTGTTATAATGATAGTAGTAGTATTTTGGGACATTTAGAATGGAAAAACATGGTTTTGGATGAAGAAATTTGGTAGAACCCGTAACTGCATTTCTGCAGAATTTTCGCAGACCTGCTTGATCGATCGATCGATCGAGCCTAGAGCTTCGATCGATCGAAGGTTCGATCGATCAAGCCCCAAACCTCGATCGATCGACCCCTCCTGGCAGACTACTATTCCCCTTTGTAAATGATTTAAAAATTAAATTATTGTGATATAACTCTTGGGCATTCTTAGTATAATGATTTGGGAGACATAGAGGACCAGTAGGGCGTATAAATAAATGTTGGGATCATTAATATTCGACGAGAATGGTATTTATGGGAAGTTTACTTTAGGGTTAGTAAATTGATGTGTTAAAGTGTGAGGCGCGTAAGAGAGTTACGATGAAACGTAAATGTGACACCTACTGAATTTTCTACTTGGAAGAATATAGCCCACGAGTGTCACGAAATAAGTGATAAAACCCTTCGAGTTAAGGTTAGAGATGAAACCTTATACGTAATACTAATAATGTGAAATTAAGGATAAATGTTGCAATTATGGGTAACGAGAGGAACCTATATTAATATGATAAAAGTGGTATATTTATATGATTGTGTGTACATATATTATATACATGTGAAAAACATACCGCGCTACTTGCTATCCTTGAGGTTACCGCGCTGGGACAGTCTTATCTCGATGGGACCTTTATGGTGGATATTGACTTGTACCCTAGAAGATAGATATCCTTGGTACAGGCTATCGAATTGATAGTTCAGACGGTCCTAAGAGACGCGAGTATGTGCCATCCTCTTAGAGACTTGGAATCTATGCTTCGCCTCGATATTGTTTGTGTATGTGTTAATACAGTTCGAGAGTGATTCCGAACTTGTATTCCCCTTGATATGAGTGGTATGGGGTTTGGATAGTAGAAGTATGCACGCACCATAGTTTTATGTGGGGTGCTGTTATTTTATATATATTATGCGAGTAGGTAATATATATATAAGATTTGGAAAATTGAAACTTCCTACTGTGATTTGATAAGTAGGACATGGTTGATGACTCGTATAGTAAATACTTGTTTTGTGAAAGTATAAAATGTCACTGGAAAACTTTATAAATTAATAAAAGTTAAAACGATAGTTGGGCTGCTAATTGGAAGTATTCTTTCTAAACAATAATATTGTTTGGTTTTGAAATCTTATGAGTAAGTTAAGATACGCTAAATTATTGGGAAGGTTAGTATGATAAAATGATAAGATAAACCCTTGGGAAGGTTAGTTCGATAGGTGTGCACATTAGAAGAGAGGTGAGTATTTCTCAAGAGAGTGACGCTTTAATATGTTGTTGCATTGGCCTGTATCAATTTAAATACTTGCTAAACGTATTTTAAAATCAAACACTTTCGGGCTCTGACCCTTTTCTTTTTCTCTCTCTCTCTCTCTTGTATATATATGTATATATTACAGGTGCCCAGCCACAGGGGCGTCTTGCTTAGGATCCCTTGAGAGGAACGTGCTGCATCTTAGGTGGGAGTTGCAGGTCACTTGTGTAGATGGCTTCTTTTATTGACTCCACTTCTAGCATTCTCATTTATTGGGCATGTGTCGCCCTTTCCATTATTTCATTATTGTTGGGATAGTTGTATTTTAGTTATTTCGAGTATTGTTACTATGGGTTTTATTCAGTTTGGACTTGTGACTTTAGTTTTCGTATGTGGACATTCGATTGACGAATGTATTATATTCATTGGATTTTGCGTTCCAAGTTTTTGTGATGTGATTCTTAATTGTTGGAATGTTGTTAATAAAATAAATAAATCTTTTTCTTTAAATAAAATTTGGAAAGTTATGTATGAAAATGTTTTGACACTTAGCTTAATTATTTAGGGTGTTAAATTGGAAAATTATTTTTATCGACAGTGATGCTGAGAATGAACCAACTGTTTACCTTGATTTAATTTAATAAAGGAGTGATCGCCCAGTATTTAATTATGTGGGGTATCACATTAGCTAAGAACATTTTTAATGCTAAAAGGAAAACAAAATGATACACACCAATAAGTATTTCTGTTGGGCATGGATACGACTCCCGATACAATGGGTATACTTCAACTTTGAGCACTTCTCAATATTTTTTAGTTTTTGTTGCCTCTTTTTCTCACCATTTTCCATTTCTATAAATTTCTTACATATTTTAGGATCAACACCTTCGGGCCCTTAGCGCCATCATCCTGCAAATGAGATCACAATGTATTTTTGAAAGTCCTGAATTTTTGGGACCATGTCTTCTCCACTAATGGGCGAGCCACTTCCTGGGGAACGTTAAGATCAAATTATCTATGTTGTCATTAAGCAAAACAAAAAAAATTAACAGAATAATAAACAACAAAAGAATAAAAATAGAAAAAGAAGAATAAAAAATGAAGAAATGAAGTATAAGATCATATTTACCAACAAAGCATTCCAAACATCATCTTTACATTTTTTTGGCATGTGTCTCTAGTACGAGAAGTGAATCGGGCAATTAGCTCTCACAAAAACACCGGTACGAGAACTTCACAGCTTTGTATTATCACCGACTATTGACCTGTCATCTTCAATAATGACATTGATTTTATCCATTTGGGTTTTGGCCAATGAGGAGGAAGGTTGTGCTGAACCTGTACCTGATGATACTTTCTTAAATTTCAAAACAAAACAGTATACTTATTTAATTAAAAGCATATAACAACTAATGCATCATTTCTCCTTATTAACATATTACTAATCATGATATAAAGATAACAATTATGACAAAAACAATTAAATTTAAAGGATCAGTCTTAGACAAATAAAAACATGTCAACAACTTATGCGAAAATTCCACCTGATTGAATTAAAAGTGCTACAATTCACCAACAAAAACACATTAACAACTAGTGAAAAAATAATAGTTAGACTTTGTCATATTTCTTTAGCAGGTTCTCCAAGTGAAGTTCATCTTCAAGAGTAGATTGGGACACAGTTGGTATCTTTTGCTCGTCTACTCGACTGGTTAATCTCTTCGGGAATGTATAACAACCCACCAATTAGGAGTGTTAAGATCTTTTGACTAGAAGACTTGACTGGCATCAGAAGAGAGAATTGTAGGCTCATCAAACTCATTATTGTTGCCTTTGAACTTATCAAAATTAACCATCACCGAATTGGAGTTTGGACAATGTTTACAACCATTGATCTTGTCCTCCACCCTCACCCAATCACAATAAAACACTACCTCCTTAAATAGCGTATAGTCCAACTTAATTATTTGTCTGACAAATCCGCAATACATTGTCCAAGAATATTTAAGAATTTTATCACTTTTCCTTGCCCTAAATTGAATCCAAGCCTTTAAGAAAACACCACTGTCTTGTGTCACAACAGTATCGTCATGATACTTAGGAGAGAATACAAAGACATTAGTGTGGTATTTTTTTTATGTTTTAACCTTGTGTTTTGGCCCTTGTACAAACCGACACAACATAGTATTTGTCTTTGTCTCTCTGAAAGTGACTAGCTGCGCAATTGAAATAAAATAATAGCTATAAAGTGAGTCTAGATAATAAAGAATATAACTTAATATACTAATAAAATCAATAGCACCTTATCATATAATCACGGAATGAAAGAAGTTTGCATCTCTACTTCTGTTAATTACCTCCCATTTCCTTTACCACGCCAAGTGGATTTTACTAACATTTTATACTCACTACAGTTTATTCACATAAGTTCGTGTATTAGTATTTAAATGTGAATTTCAATAAATACTTATTAAATTGCTCAAACTTGTATAATTCTTCAAGACCATCAACGTCAAGTCAAAATAGGACCAATCGACGTATTTATTGAAACTGTTTAGGTTCAAACATCATAATCTTATCATCTAACAACGGTCCTTCATTAGAAAACTCTCTATCTTCTTCTTGAAACACTTCACGAGTACATTTATGGGTTCCATCAAGAGAATTAGGCATGTACTCCATCTAATACCTATCAGATTCAGCAACAACATAGGACTCCGCAATTGAACCTTCAACGTATCGCTTATTACTGGGTATATCTTTAAAATCTTGCATCTTCCTATTCATGTGAATAGGAAAAAAGTATATGTGATATATTTAATAACAATAATCTATACGTATATGCTTGTGTTTGTGTTTGTGTTTGTGTTTGTGTAAAATAAAAATTAATATAAAGAGTTTACCGTTCAAGCGGATACATCCAATGTCTTCCTATAGGACCACAAGCCAATGCTTCATCGGCTAAATGAACAGTAAGGTGGATACTAATATAAAAAACAGTCGGCGAAAAGTGTTTCTCCAACACACATAATGCCTCTACAACTATAAACTTGGCCCTTTGTATATCCACGTGAATTAAGATTATTGAGCACAATATTTTGAAAAATAATCTCAACTGCTGAATAGCTCTTCGCAAATCTTTGTATTTCGAAAATGCATGCTAAAGTAATATAGGCAACAAATACTCCATAGTAACATGATAGTCATGTGACTTCATTGATAGAAACCAGGTGGGTTAAGGGTGACGATATTGCTCAGGTTGGACGAAAAGCTGGAAGGTAGCTTTAAGTCTTTCAAAATTTGACAAAACTGTGGTTTCTCTTCTTTATCCAATATAAATGATACTTTCAGTTTCATCCCTTTCTCGATTTGCTCATCTTCCCACATCCATTGACCACTATGTATGCCTAAGTCTTTCATATCCTTCCTTACATTTATTGTATCTTTAGTTGTCATTTTATCATCGAGGATTGTACTTATTAAATGCTCTGCAACATTCTTCTAGATGTGCATCAAATCAAGAACATGTCGAATTTTATGAGTACTCCAATATTCCAAGTCAAATAAAATTGACCTTTTATAACATTCCTCCTTAACTTAAACATTACAATTCTCATTTGCATCACCCACCTTTCACTTCTTACTTGAAACTTTTGGATACTTTCCCGATGTATACTCGATGCAACGTATCTTCTTTAAAAGTGCATCCTCATTCAACCAACATGGAGCAGGTGTATACTCTGTTGACCTAAGCCCAAAACTCCCACCTTTTTGAAAAGGGTGATCCATCAATGAAAATATGATAGTTTGTATAAACTATCTTACTACTGTGCGTCAGTCAGATGGATGGAGTATCGTCCTCATAATAGGGCAATCTTTATAACCATGTGTAACACACCTAGATAAATTCCCATATGTAGGGAAATCCTGAATCCCCCTCATTAACATAGATTTAATGTAAAAGGTTGCATCTCATACATGTCATAAGACATAACACCTACATCCCACAGTTCATTCAACTTATCAACTAATGGCTGAAGAAAAACATAGATGTCTTGACCCGGTGCCTTCGAACCAGGTATTAACAAAGATAACATTTGAAACTCACTCTTTATGCACAATGAAGGTGAAAGATTATTTGTCACCGTGATAATGGGTCAATAGCTATAACTGGCAGACTGGATTTTGCTATTGAGAGCCAAACATTGCGTCCTTCTTTAGCAAATTCAGTCCATTTTAATTTGAAACTCCTCCATTGGGACAAATCACATGGATGTCGTTGGTAATCCCATGAAGTGGTTGGCCAATGGTGCCATGTCATTTCTCTAGCTATCCACGGAATAGTATAAAATCTCACCAGGCTTGGAACCAGAGGGAAATGTCTCAACACCTTTTTAGGTTCTTTGGAAATTCTTCCCACTTTCCTCATAGTAACTGAATACCTTGATTCTCCACATTGGGGACATTCATCCATATATTCATTATCTTTCCAATATAAGACATCGTTATTGACGCATGCATGAATGTAATTAGCCTTTATCCCCAAGTCTTTCATCATACTATTCATCTTTGGATATTTTTCTGGTAGTGTATTACCTTTTGGGAGCCACCTTTTTAAGATAGACAAGAGTGTCGTGACACAATTTCCTGACCAACCAAATTTTTTCTTTAAGTTATGAAGTTCTACAATTGAAGAAAGAGTTGTTTCAGGACCCTCGCATAAAGGATATAATTTCTCAACTGATAATCTCTTATATTTATTGCACTTATCATTTTCGATATGATATTCTTTGGAAATTCCCGGATGACCGCATTTAACATCTACATAAGGTTCCCCATGCACTCCGTAACATACATCAACAAGATTTTCTATCCCAACACCTTGTTCCTAGATGTTTTCTTCTACTATGTTATCCTCAACTTGTTCTATCGGTGGGGGATCAATAGTGTTCACGGATGTATTTTCCGCATAAAAAACCATACAGTATACAATTGATGCATACCATTCCTCCACAGATGTCTCTTTACTTCTTTAAATTTCATACGTAATTTATTGCGACACTTTGAACATGGATAATGTATCGTTGTCAACCCCTGGTCATTGTTCTCTTCCGCAAATTTAATAAACTATTCAATGCCCTTTAAATACAATAAGTTGCATTTGTTCTCTTCGGTCATCCAGCCTTTGTTAATCGACCGTGACATTCTATAAAATGAGATAAAATACACATTAACAATAATTTGCAACTGTAATCTTCGGTAATGGTTGGTGTTTATTTATAACAACTAATTATACCACGACTTATGCTAAATTCATAATTTCTAAATTCTAAACACACTTTTGATGAATAAAAAGAAAATTTGAGCATACTCATCATATCAAGTAACTAAAATACATAATTCTTCATGAATTCTATTTGCAACTAACGTGATCATTCATGGCGTTCCTTTTAATTTACGAGAAAACTTAAGATGTATATCACAATAACTATATTGAGCAAAACTAAAAACTAATCAACTTAAGATACAAAGATAAGAAAATGACCTTCCTCATAATGCCTCAACTTAAAATGGATACTTATACTAAAGCCCATATTTTTAACACCAAATATGTATCAACAACTTTGGTTAATAAATACATACATGGTATAACTATTTGCACTTGTAGACAAGTATAATTCAAATAAAACAATCTCGAATAAAATAGAACAAATGCATATACTACGTTAATAACAAAGTCCTAAAATAAATCATACGAAATAGGAGGTTTTAAACTAGGATAGGAAGGAATTAGTCCAAATTAGCAAAATCATAAACAACAACGAAATTAAATTAACTCAAACCATTAAATATGTTATACCCTTAAAATAAATAGCAACAAATTAATTCAAACCACAATCCAAAATAAATAACAACACATTGATACAAACCCTAAACAACAACAAAATAATCCAAGTAACTAAAGTGGTCAAGTGGATGAAAGTGTGTAATATTTTTTTAAGGAAATATTACAGCTTTTTTTCTTCAATTTTAAAAATTAAACTTTATACCCATATACTAATTTATTTATTTTTTAAATTCCTGGGGTGGGCACTTGATCCCCCCAGCTACCAAATAGCTCCACCCCTGCTGACACGATTCAATGGCAATTGAATCACAACAGTTTAATGGTGTTTGTTCATGAACAAAAATGAACCTGGATATAGAAGAAAATGTATATTAAAAGAAGTCTAGAAATGTCTTTATAGCCACAATTTTTACTGTGTTCTCTCCTCCTCTATCTATTGAGTGTTACCGAGTTAAATTCGAGCACACTTTGAACTAAAAAATTGATATTGTTGTATTATGTCCCGAGAGAAAATTTCTATTTAATCAGTTGTGTACTTATGGTTGAAATTAGAAGGGCAGAAATATTGATAAAAAAAAAGTTACGTAGAATTTGCTTTGTAACATTTGGATCGATTGCAATTTCTAGTCCTATTATTTGTAACATTTGAATCACTATGGTAATAGAAGCTAGAGAAAATTACTTGATTGAGACATGAGAGAACCCGAGGTGAAACACAGAGAGAGACGAGATAAACGAGAGAGATAGAGGCAGGTGTGGAGCGGTATCTTTTCTTTTTTTTAAATGACTTTTGCATATAATTCTAATAAATTTCTAATGGCTTTTTCTATTAGCAACGGATTTTGTTCATTACAAATGTGTAATGGATAAAATCCGTTAAAAATAAGGGGAAAAAATCCGTTACAATTTTTCTCTTTTGGTGTAGTGGTCAAGGGTTGTATAAGGTATCATCACACTAAAAACATAGTCAGATATGAGGCTTGCATAACGGGTCTCAAAATCACCCTGGAAATGGGGATAACCAAACTGAAACCATACAGAGACTCAATCATATTCATCAATCGGATATTAGCTAAATAGAGAATCCAAGAGGATAAACTACAACCTTACCCTGCCTATTTATAAGAGGCATCTTTGTGATTTGAGTGTCTCAAATTCGTCTTTCTCTCGTGGACTATAAAAAACTTTGCAGACGCACTTGACACCCTAGTCACTGTGATATATATATATATATATATCACATTTACTGTAACTAGTCAGAGAACCACTTGAAACTTATTTGAGATCAATGTTGTCGAGGAAATGACAACTGGAGCCACTATATAGTATTATGACATATGGAACTTGCTGAGAAAGACTCACTACTCTCCAAACTTAGATTCTCCTCATATGATTATTGACCCAGTCTATCGTTTGTGAGGGGGGATTCTATAAAAGAGCGTTCAATGGAGAACACTTAAAATGCATCACAAAGGACGAGACCCTTGAGATAATGGACAAAATCCATAACGCAGAATGTGGCCAACATATGAGTGGTCACACCGTCTCGAGAAAACTACTCTGATAGTCATACTATTGGACTACTATGCAAAAGGATTTCACAGATTACGTCAGGAAGTGCCAATTTTATGCTCTGAGGAAACATCAACCTCCATGAGAACTCTATTGCATGACTTCCCCTTGGCCTTTATCCACTTGGGGAATAGAAATCATAAGCTAAGTAACCCCTAAATCCTACATTGAACAGGATTTCATCCTAATCGACATCGACTACTTCACAAAGTGGGCAAAAGCTAAGTTTTACTCGGTTCTCTATGCTAAGAAGGTAGACAAATTTCTATGTAGAAACATAATCAACAACTTCAACGTACCCCAAGAATTAGTGTTTCACAATGGTTCTCACTTTGAGAAAGATTTCTCAACCTTGTTACTTAAGTAAGGAATTACTCGAAATAGCTCTTCCCTATGCAAACCTCAAAATTATAGAGTGATCGAGGTTACTAACAAGAACATCAAAAATTCTATTAGTAAGATGATAGAGTTATACAACGATTGGTAAGACAAACCCATGTATGCCCTCTTGGGTTATTGCACTATGGAATGAAAATGATAAAGGTCACCGCTACTCATTAGTTTATGGTGTAAAATAATTCCTACCCAGAGAACTCGAGATACCCTCATTCTGGTTCATGATCAAAAGACAAATGGATGAAACCACTAAATCCAATCCCACCGTGATGGAATAGATCTCCTCGATGAGATGGGACTAAAGGTCGCTTATCACAATCAGGGTTACCAATAATGAATAGCCTGTGAATTTAATAACATGGTCAAAAAGTAAATCTCAAACATGCCCAAACTCGCAAAGGAAAATTTGCACCCAATTGGGAGGACCCTATCTCATCACCAATATAAAATCTGAAGTGGTGGCTATCTTACCTGATCTTAAAAAAGTCACATTTTCCCAAGCATTCAATCTCGACTGATTGAAGAAAATCTTTCCTTAAACCTACCTGTCGCAAAAAGGAAGAAATTGATTTAATTCGAAAAATCTAGTCGCAATGAGATGGGAAAACCATACAAGCCCATACACATTATTTGCCTTATATAAAAAAACTCTCACTTGAGACACTAACCAATCATTTGAAATCAACTAAATAACTTCGGTCCCATATCTTTTTCATTGATAGAACTACCGACACCTGATTATCACCTATATTATTATAGCATACATTTAAATATAGAAATGCCATTGTATTTGAATCGTAGATATGTAGGCAACTCAAGAAATTACTTTAGGCCTGGTCTAAACGAATATTAAAAAACCTTTTTACAAGGAAAATCATGTTTTTTTCATTGTTTCACTCCTAAAAAGTCGATGTAATCTAAACAAACCAAACGTCAAGTAATGAAACGGTGCCTTACAAAATTTTATAACTTCGCAAATTTTCCAATTTCTAAGAAAGAAAACATAAAGGATGATACTACAAAAGAAAATGTCAAAAGAAACCTAGAGGGAAATTAAACGACCCCATACCCTATTCCCAAATGAAAGAATGCCAAAAAAACCTCCTTAAAACACCTTGCATCACGGGACAAAAAAGTTAAACAGATAGACTTAAACAGTGTCCTAAAAATGGTACCCTTTCTTAGATAAGGTATGACACTCCTATTTTGAAACAACATCCTAATCCTCTCGACAATGCATAAAAAATATAGGGAACTTCCTTCCCTCATACTTGATGTGACAAATATAGCACCCTGCCACGAAGTGGGTGCAATGGGCATGTGTCGAAGCCTTGAACCATAGCCTATCACTTATAGACTGCAGACTTACCTTTAATATACCTCATTGGTCTATTTCCGCAACCTCTTATATACAGGGTACGACCCTAGTCTGACATATTGACTGGCCGCAGCCCCTGTCAAACACCACAGCAATACAACATCTACACCTATAAATAGAGGTCCACACCTGATCCAAGAGCCATATTTTATTCATCATTCGGCTCCGAGTTTACTTCTTCCACAAACACTTGGCTCAGAGCTGATTATTCTCTCTACGATGCTTAGCATATCTTAGGGGCTACTCTCCGGCATCACAATTATTGTCCTGACATCCCCGAAATCACCATATTCATGTATTCTCTTCTATTCTCATGTGTGTACGCCTCTTTAGGCCTGATTACTATGTACCAAACAACACATATAATGAGAATGAGGCACCAAAGTAGACGTAGGCTCATTTTAATAGCCGAACCACTCTATATCATGTCTTTTGTCTCTCTTTACTTACTTTATCTATTCGTAACATATCGTACACTCGACTTGCTGGTACGACAACGACAAGTGGACAACTTCTCGTATCATCAATCTAGTGCCATCTGTGGGAAACGAGGTATTTCAATCTTATTTCTCTCTATTTTGGGTTCTCAAACACCTTATTTTATTTATGGGGATCCTTTGGATCATTATCTCATGGGTGAATTTCGGTTATTGAACTCGTATTTTGTATACAAGCCCTCAAATGGGTATCACACATATTCGTATCTCTTAATGGGTCTCATTTTTTATGACCTTGGATCTATTTTACATACCCCTATGATATCACCCCACCTAGATAATGCTGGAAAGTGTGATGGTCTTTAGCCCCGTAAAGGTGGGTGATTAGGGAAGAGTTATATTTGATTATTTTTTACGTTCTTTGCTCATGATCTAGGGTTTATTACTAGAACTGTGCCATTTTATGCACCGAGAGGTTGTTTTCCCTAGATAGGCCCTAGTAGGTATGCTATCCACGAAGACGAGTTTCGTGAGAACTCAGTTTCTAGGACAGTTCCCTTCACTGCCTAAGATGGGGTGCGGCTAGGTAGTTCAATTACCCTTCTTGCCGCGGCCCCTACTAGTGCAGTCTGGTTACAGCATCTTCAAATCATTGAGGGGTGGACTCTAGTGGTTTCAGGCTCAACCTGGGTAAAATTCATTCTAGGGCCACGATAATACACATATGTGCCTAACGGGTTGCGGCCTCAAAAGTAAAACCCTGGAGCAATTCAAATGCTACATCCTAACTTTATACTAGGTTTATTCTATATTCTGTGATTGCTCACTTCTGCTAGTTTTGTCTCAAATTATATATATTTTTAAAGACTAACAAAGCATAAAATGGAGGGAAAGTCTAGTCAAAACTCATAAATGAAGAATGAGATTACTCATCTATATAACCACCTCAATCATCTATTTTACAGTCACACTTCACTCCAGACTCAAGTCAACTTCTTGACTCAGAGAGTTCTTATGCTGGAGGCTGCGACACCTAAAGTTATTGGCCAAGCCTTTGCTGCCGCAGCCACTAAAGCTATTATCCTAGGGGCCACATCCCTGGACCAAAAGAGTCAAGAGAGGAAAGTTAATAAAGCAGAAAAAGGTTTTGAAGCCCACACTCCATTGATTTGTGAGATTGAATAGGTGCTTGAACTTATCAAAGAAGAAAAATTTATTTGCTAGCCCGAGAAATTGAATTCCCCTCCTCATAAGAGGGACAGAACCATATATTGTCGCTTCCATGGGGACCATGGGCATAACACTGGCAAATGTTTTGTTCTAAGAGATGATATTGAAAGGCTTGTGAAGTAGGGAACGCTGCAACAATTCCTGAAAGACGCATAAGGGATGCTGCCTAACATGATAGGCCACAGGCTCCTCATATGCCTTAGGTTTATTCCCTATTTCCATCTTATGTTTTGTGAATGATCAGTATAGACCTAACATTCAAAGGCTTTATATTTTATGAAGTCAAATGTTGAAACATACATATCATGAATATATAAAATTAAGCTTTCTTTTTATTGTCCTAACAAAATCATATCTATGTATATGAAGAACGGATTTACACATGTTCAATCTCCTTATTTCCCATTTATAGAAATCTTATGAATCACCTTCATCTTGAACAGATTTTAAGGGAAAGATGACCAGTTATCTCGGAAGACTATTTATTTCGGGAATGATCCTTATTCAGAGTACAACCTTGATGGGCTTACAACGCCACTCATGGAGCAAGGACATATTCTTATATTCACAAGGCCGACCATATCTTGGTATACTTATATCTGCATCATTATCCACGGCGGCTTACAATGCCCGTTATATTATCCACGGGGGCTTATAATACTCGTTCTCATCTATCGGCATGCATCACATAGCTGCGGGTGGCTTAATAACATAACTCAGCCTGAGGAGGCTTAAAAGTGTCCTGCACATTAGCTTAAGGAAGCTTCATAATACCTAGATCGGGGAGGCTTGATAATAACCCACAAGGTCCAAAGACTTAATTATCTATGGATAATCCTATATTTGAAGGGGCCAAAGAATTAATTATCTATGGATAATCCTAAATTTGAAGGGGATAAAGACTTAATTTTCTGCGAATAATCCTATCATAGCCTGGGAAGTCTTTATATATATCCAAACATAGCTTAGGGAGGCTTCATAATACTTAACCCGGGGGGCTCGATAATAACCCAATCAAAGAAACTAAAAGAAATCCATGGAAGGTAGTTAAAGCGACTAAAGGATGTTGTGACACTGGCATCATGAAGCATGCCAATGCTACAGAAAGAGTAAGGCCTCAGCCCAACATGCCGACATCAATTTCTTGGAAAGATATTGAAAGGGGTCGTAACCCTATTAATATGGCCGCGGACATTAAAGATCATTCGTTCATTTAGAAGATGCATTAAAGACCAAGTGGAAGCATAAACATTCAGGGAATATAGTTGCGACCTATCGATATTTACAAATATTTAAAGAAGTTCCATACAATCAAAACGACCAAAGGTGCTAAGGAATTAGCATCCTGAAGCATGTAATGGGTCGCAGCTTATTATGAGGTGCCCATTTAAAGGGATTGTCGTGGGCTTATATCAGAATCAGGTATTAAAGTATTTTTTTCAAGTTCATTCAAGTAGGCAACAATTCAAATATGGGAGTGGCACTCATTCAAATATAAATGCAAACAGCAAAGAAATAAGCAAACCAAGAAGCTAAAAAAACTGGTATTGATTGAGGCTGTAGCCCTATGCTGAAGGATTCGGCATTATCTGAGTTTAGTAATTAGAGTCCATATAGAAACAAAAAGTGCAAAGAAATTACGCAGATGCAACCTTTATTCAGGAAAGTTTACAAAAAGGGATGCAACCCAAATGAATCAACAGTTCAGAGGTTGGAAGATTGTTCATAAAAAGTACATATCATAGAGCAAGCAAAAGAACAGAAAGGATGATTTAAGACGACGCATCATCTTCTTCCTCGACTTTATCATCATCAACCGTTTTCTCTGTGATATCACCCTCTGTAGCCTCTTCAGTCATTTTTCTGGCTCTTTCTTTCGCGACAGCCCTTATTTTAGCCATACATTGGTCATGCTCAGCATCACCCAATTTCTAGGACATGATCCACTCTTTGGAGTTTAAGAAATTTTTTATGACCCTATTCCGCAGTTCCTGGAAGCCACGGAGGTAGGCTTTGTTATTCGTGAGGAATTATTATTTTAAAGTTTTATATGTTACAACAGCCTTGTCCGCAGCCTCAATTAAGGCTGCGGCATGATCCTCGTCTTTCTTCGCGATGGCCGCGGCATGATCCAAGACCTCATGTATTCTCTATTTCTCTAGCTCATTATATTTTTTCTAGATGACCTTGTTTCTCTAGCTCATTTATTTGACGCCACAGTAACCCGAGCAACTTCAGCAGCCTGTGCCTTAGCAATTTTTAAGTCCTTTGCAGTCATTATAAAGTTATTCTCTGCAGTCTTTTGAGCTTCAGCTACAACATTAATTTGGGCATTGGCAGTCATTGTATACTCCTCTAAGGCCACGGCACTTGATTTCTTACTAGCTTCAAATGAAGAACTTCTGGAAGTTTCAAGGTTAGTTTTATGAACAGACTCCGTAACTTATTTGAGCTTGTAGAGGGCTTCATATTTGGCAGTTTGTGACAAGATAACCTCTACGGCCTAAAAGATATGTAAACGTGATTAGTACGAAGAAATATAACCAGAATTTAAGTTCAATTAAGTGTTACCCTCAGCAAGTTGTGGAGACCATACTCTTGGAGATGTTCATGGTCTTCCTCTACAAGACGATCTAGATCAAATTTATCTGTGACTTTCTTTATCTTATGGCTTACTCTGGAAGTCGTATCCCAGGAGGATTGAGGATTTGTGACCCTCAACTAAGGCCAAGGATGGCCATCAGGGCCCACACTCGATCGGTTTAATGGAGGCGGCAGATTGGTATTGACATCCATTATTCTCCGTAGAGGAGGAGATGAAAGAGAAACTTGAATAAGATTATGCTCACCCTGATGGACTATCTTTGTGGGAAGTAGATTCGCTGCATCTAGTTAAGGGGAAATGTCATCATCAAAGACTTTCCTTGTGTTGTCATTAATATTGGCCACGGTGTCACCAATATTATCATCTCTTGTTGTATCCTCCAGTGATGGATTGGCCACAGCACCCCTAGAAGTAATATTTGCCTCGAGAATGCCAACATTGGGATCCTCTGTAGCAACATTTTTAGCTTTGGACTTTTTTCTTTTTCTCCCTTTCTTGGCAGCAATGTTGAGGAGGTCAGCGTCCAAATCCATTTCAGCAAGTTGGACAGCCAAGAGTGCCCGATCAATCTCTTCACCTTAGAAAGAGAGTTCAATAGAGACCGTAGATGACACAAACATTAAAAATAAAAGAGTGGATTATAGTTACCTTCCGCGGCCATGGGAATGTGATTTTTAGGGAAATATCCAAATCTTTGGAAATTTTATGAGGTGGCTAAGATGGAAAACCTCTTTGAATCATCGCTAAGGTTGGCCACGTCCTCAACTTTCTTTTTTTCTCTGCTATTAAGTTTCAAATTATCAAGGGCTGCAGCATAAGATAGGTATCATTACATGTCGTGGCATAAAAATGGTAAGTGGCAAAGTATATGAAATATTTTCAAAAAATAGGTACAAGTATAAAATACGTAGTATGCCGTAACCAGAGCAACTACTTGATGTTGAAGGCTACCCCCATTGTCACGGCATCCTGTATATACTCTCTCTCTCTCTCTCTCTCTCTCTCTCTCTCAGACTCCTCTAGATGGATTTCCCATTCCCCTCTAGAGATGTAAAAATATTTTCCCTTCCAATTTTACATACTGGTGGGTCTATCAGTGTAAAAATACTCTTCATTGTTACGAAGACCAAAGTACTAATACCAAGAAAACTTGACGGAGTTATCCTTTGGTCTATAAAAGTTCAAGAACTCCGCAGGGGTTATATCTCTGCTGAACTTTTTCTGCCAAAGTATCAGCGCGGCAAGTATATCCCTCCAGCCATTTGGGTCAAGTTGGGCTGGTGCCAAGTTCATAGCACTAAAGATTCTCCTGGAAGGAACTATCACTGGTAGTCGCAACCCAGAGATGAAGGCATACAAAGGAAAGCAAATTCCATCATTAGAGACTGCGGAACACGGTCTCTGCTCCGTGAAAGGAGATGATCAAATAACCCCATCTGGAAATTCGAATGCCACGGCCACCTGATTTACCCATTCTTCAGTCAAAATACTCCGAACATTTAATGCTTCAGGAGCTCTTTCAGCATGGTTTGATGGACCCGCTAGCTCATCTTTGGTCATAGAGGTACCAACAACTGCACCCCTAAGTTCAATAGGGTGGGTTCTAAAATTTGTATCCTCCATTGATGTAGCCTCACAAGAGTCCCTACAATTCGTGGAGTTCGAGGAGTCAAAATCTAGAACAACACAATTTGGAAAATCTTTGAGCTGGCAAGATCCTATAGTCTTTAAAGGGAGCACAGAAGGAAGTTCAGGGGGTGATATTCCAAAGTGTTTATTCCAAAAGTCTTTGAGAAATTCATCAGGATCAAAACTCATATGGCTGTAGCAAGACCTGAAAATAGAAAGAGTCCGCAGTTAGGTGCCACAACCAATATATAAATACAATCCTCTTACAGGTCGCGACAAGAATAATAAAGTATCAAGTTCGAAAGCTAAAGAATAAATGCTAGCAAATTTGGCTAACTACACCAAGTGTTGGGCTCTAGAATCCTATAAATCAACGTCTATCGCGGCGTATTATTTTGGTTATGGTATATTCTTACATGCCGCTGCCATTTTTGTTATTACTAAAGTGCTGCAGACACTAACCTAAGAGGATTTTATACATAAGCATTTTTTAATGATGCCGCAGCCAGATAGGCCATAAGCTGCATCCAGACATGACACATGCCGTGGCTAAATTCTTAAATGGATGAGTATTTAATGTTACCTAACTTAAAGATCGAAGCCCTAGAATTTAAGGGGTTTGCTCAAGAATGTCAAAATCAGAGATATGTTTTCAACTCCAAAATCAGTGAATTTGATCCCACACAAGTGCATCATCATGGGTATGTTTTATATATTTATCCTATGAACTGGGAACATAATAAAGCCCTAAGAGTCTAACCCAAGCTAGAAAATTTGAATTATTGGTTTAACATGGATGTTAACAACCTATTTTATCAATTGAGGATTGATTCAAATACAAGATCAATTATCTATTACAACTCGAGAAATTATATTCAAATGATTCAAATTCGTGGTGAAAGTGTTAAGATACGAATTATAATGACGGATCATTCAATCACAATAGTTATTTGGCAAAAGTCGGGAGTTCAAATGAGCCATTTACAATCAGAGATCACGAATAGTTGGAGGAATTGAATTATAAAGACAGTTGTTGATTGAAAAAATTACAATCACAGTAGTTTTGAATGAAAAAATTACCTAAAAATGGATGAAAACTAGTTGCTCAGCTTTAAACCGCGTCAGCGCCACCACGCACTGCCTTGAAAGGTCACCGAAAAAATCAAGACAACGAACTAACAGAGGTTGTCTTTCGATTTTCTCTTAAGAGTTTGGAAATGTAATGAAGGCCACGGCCAATGTCGATTTATATAAAAGGCCATGGGAAGATGAAGCTTCGCATTTAGATGGTCGCAGTTCAGCCGCAGCCCCAATCGTTATCTCTTGGCACTACGACTTGGGGGCTTATTGATATGACAAATATGGCACCCTGCCATGGAGTGGGTGCAATGGGAATGCATTGAAGCCTTGCCACCGTATCCTATCACTTACAGGCTAAGGACTTACCTTTTATATACGTCATTGGTCTACTTTTGCAGCCTCTCATATACAAGGTGCAGTCACTACTTACTATAGGGTGCGGCCCCAGTCTGATCAAATTGAATGGTCGTAGACCCTGTTAACCACCACAGCAATACAGCATCTACACCTGTAAATAGAGGTCCAGACCCCAAGACAAGGGGCATATTTTATTCCTCATCCGGCTCCGAGTTTACTTCTTACACAAACACTTGGCTCATAGATGATTATTCTTTCTACGACGCTTGGCATACCTTAGGGGCTACTCTCCGGCATCACAGTTGTTGTACTGGCATCCCCGTAATCACCATATTCATGTATTCTCTTATATTCTCATGATTGTACGCCTTTTTAGGCCTAATTACTATGTACCAAATAATGCATATAATGATAATGAGGCACCAAAGTGGACGTAGGCTCATTTTAATAGCCAAACCACTCTATATTCTATATTTTGTCTCTCTTTACTTGATTTATCTGTTCATAACATATCTTACACTCAACTTGCTGGTACGATAACAACAAGTGGACAATTTCTCGTATCATCCATACTCAAATGTCAATACAATAGACGGCTCACCAGCAAATGAATGACAACACCTCTCTCCAAAAAAAAGGTCTCTAAAAATATAGGGAACTTTTTATTTTATATGCATACCTCCCCCTTTATGTTTAAAATCTATATGGCACCACCATTATAATAAAATAGCTTAAGTACACTATGTTCATGCACATATTTTTATGTTCTCATGATATATAAATCTATTGTAGATCAAATAAAAGAAGAAAGCATGTTAAGTACTAACAAACCTTCATCAAAGGAAAACTACATTTATTTTCAAATATAGGACACTTTGCGAGAATACCCTTACATGAAAAAATGTAAACGGGGATTACTCGTGTTCCTCTCAATGGAACATATTACATATATGGGGTCTTACCTTCGACAACCCGACGAAAATCACAAAAAATGCCTTTTGGGGGAGTATATCAAATTCACCCCAAACGACAATCCAAAAATATGATCATATTATCTCATCACATATGTGGACTCTTTCCTGTATGGGGTATAACCACCAACTTAATCTCCATCCGTATTCATCAGACTCATCATTTTTCCCTCGTACCCATCATATAAGAGCATCTCCAACACAGGCTGCTAAGAGGAGGGTATAAGGTGACATGTGAGATTCACACACATGAGGATAAAAAATCACTCTCCAATGAAGTAGTGGAAACAAACCTTGTATCTGGCGTGGGCAAAAAAAATACACACTTGAAGGTGAACCTCTACATATAGAGGGTATGTTCCACTACTAAAACATCGGCCATCTCATTAAAATAAGTTAGTTTCCGACATCTTTTCAAAGAAAAACACCATAATTGCCGAGAAGCCATAACTGACTTTTATTGACATGTAGGATCCATGTATTTTTTACACGTCTGGATTGGATATGTATTTTTAAGTTTCTCTTTTCTTTGGCCACATCTGAACCAAGATGCAAAAATATGCTCACATGTATACCAATATGGGACATCCAATTCACTTTGGAATTGGAGATGCTCTAAGAAGGACACATAATGCCCTTGCTCAAACCTGTCAACATCCTTACATAATCAGTAGTCCGGTCAGTAGAAACCTAGGTGAACAATTGGTGTGGAACTAAGTCTATAGAAGACTAATGGATCAAGATCTCTCGGAGTTGATCCACATCAACCAACACCTGCTGAAAATAAGACATAAGAAATCGTTATTTTTAAAAATACATAATTCACAAAAAAGGTAAGTGATCCAAAAGAAAACTCACGTCATTTGAGTAGGAGTAATTCTACAGTAATCAAATTTTTTATCGAACTTTCCTAGACACGCTGACGTGGCGTCTTGTTATTGGTTGGTTTGTAGGTCCCACTGGCGTGGACCCCAAAAACTAACCAATAATAAGCCGCCACGCCAGTGTGTCTAGGAAAAAAATTGTCTAAAATTCGGTCACAATAGAATTTTTCTTTGAGTAGGAGGAGTCGAAAGTCGACGCCAACATTTTAACCACTTGACCATCCCCATGATGAAGGCTAATGGGAGTGAAAAAAGAATGCAATGATAAAGTTATTTGGTTGGTGGGGTTGGATAGGAATGACTGAGGGACAAAGAAGTATCCTCCACCACGATCACCGGGATAAGAGGTATATAAGTGGAGGCTTGACCACCAATAGGGACAGTTCTCGAAAAACACAAGACAGAAGGAGCATTTGGAATTCTGAAAATCATTCCACTGGCCATATCCATTTTGTGTGACGAAAGTGAGGTAACGTGAATAAACAAAACACGAGAGTCACCGGTTTCGATTGTTGAAAACTTTCCAAAAAATGAAAGCTTGATCGGATCAGATCAGACAAATCCAAATCTATATCCTCTTATTTTAAACGGATTCAGATTCGATCCGATTATCCGTCTATGTCAAACTTGATTTGCAACATTTTTATTTTCAACTTTTATTTCATAAATTTATTTTGCAAATGTTCCAAAAAACAGATAATGAAATATAGAACTATTATAATAAATATTTAAAACATATATATAAATTATTCTTAAATACAATATATGTTAATTAAAAAAATTATTCAATATATATATATATATATATATATATATATATATATATATATTAAAATTAATAATCAGATTAGATAATTAACGAATTGGAATATATGAATACAAATCCGCTCCATTTAATAAACGGATAATCGGGTAATCGGATAATCGTATTTTAGGCAAGATCCATATCTACTTAAATGGATCGGATTCGGATTTGGATAAAATTTGATCCATTTACAGGCCTAAGCTTGATGCATTAAAAAAATGTTTGGACAACGAGAGTGTTTAGACAAACGGTTAAACGTCTCCTTTAACCGAGTGGTTAAAGAGAATATTTGATCGAACGGTTAAATGCCCAAACAAATTTTTTTTTTAAATCCTACTTTACCCCTAGGTTTTATACAAACTTTCCTTTTCCCACATACATATCCATCATTTATAAGCAAACCCTAATTCCTTCCAAATTTTGACAAAGAGTGTCTGCACGTGCATCATCTTCGCCAATTGCCTCTCTGGACACCCCAATTTATAATTGGGGCTTGTTTACTTCTCCCGATCACACTCCTATGAACTAAAGAGGTAGAAAGTAATCACCGCCAAAGATGAGAGGTCAAAACTATCCCTTGAAAAAAATTGGGGGAAATATAAAAAATTCCACTAAAAACAAAAGCAAATGGAGAAGGTGCAGCTTTTATAGGACCTTTAACCGAATGGTTAAAATCCCTTTAACCAAATAGCCAAAGATCTTACCAATCATAACCATACCTCCCCCCCCCCCCCCCCCCCCCCCAACAAAAAAAATAACTGAATGGTTAACAGAGGGGGACACAAGTCCCTATTCCAAATTTATCATCCTTATATGTGCCCGCACACGCATAATATGTCCTAAACATGGCTTAACATTTAACCATTCAGTTAAAGGACCAAGCGCATCCCTTAAAAACCACCCATAAACCCAAAATTGATTCTGTTTTATAAATTTCTTTATCCTGAGCATTACTGAATGAGAAGGTGGATTCGTATCAATTTATTCGTATCTTATGTCAAGCACATAAATTCACTTTCTAAGAAGATTTTACCTTGATTTAGTTATGCAATATGAATTAAGAAGCCAAATTCCAAGCCAAAAAGTCAGAAGAAGAAAAATGAGGAAAAATCCCTGTCAGGCAAAACCTTTAATTTCAGCACTCTATCGAGATTTCACAAACACGATTGACTTACATACTACTTAGCTCCACTAAGCATAACGCTTAGATTCTTTAAATATTATAAAGAATAGGACACAGTCTAACACGATCCACAACAAGCACTTTGTATTCACCAATCAGCCTTGGTAATCTTTTATTCCTTTCTTCTTCAGAAGTAGAGCCTCGACTCCATAAATAAGCTATAGAAAAAATCTCTACAAGGTTTCTTGAACATGGAATTTGTTATTCTTGATTTATAAAATTGATCCTTGGGTTTGGATGAAAAAAATGATAGAGTTTAATCATTAAAAAAAACTCTAAAAAATCTTACGAAAACTCTCATTCTCATTCAAATGACCTGGTCCTTTGTTTGAATGATGTACGTTATCTCGTTCGAACATGCTTCCAACTAAACTTTGAACAACATTCCAGAGCTTACAAAAAAAGCATCGCTTCAGATCTCGTTCGAACATGGGAAACTCATTTTGACGAAATACCTAATCTTGTTCAAACGACATCGAACAAAACTTCGAACGACATTCTAGAACTAACCAAAAGGCGTTGTTACAGATTCCGTTCGAACGGAGGAACCTCGTTCTAATGACACTATCAAACTTACTTCGTTCGAATGACCTATCAAACTTATTTTAACGAGTTACTGAGTTTTCAAAACAAAACTTTCAAAAACATTTTATGTATTTTGAAAACTTTTAATGCAATCTCTAATTTTAAAATATCCACTAGACAATTAAAGACTTTATTAAAACTCCTCATAACTCTTATGAATTGTGTTGTGACGAACGATCTTTAATCTTCCAATTGTCATGAACTTTTTATCTTCTAATACGCAGAGGTTTTCATGAAGGTGCGGTGGGGTGTAATAGGATAAGATAAATAAAAACTAAAATGAGCAGTTATAAAACTTGCTCTTACAAATCTCCCATTTGGCTATTCCGGGACAAAACACAAACTGAAGTCAAATTGACCCTTAAGACTAATACAACTAATGCCCTCCAAAATCAAGAAACAAAATCGCATGAATGTATAAGTCTTTGACTGAAAATTCTTCATCTTATGCGGTCTACGAAATCATCATCAAGGCGAAATGACCTACACACATGAGACAAAAAAAATACCATGACGAATATGAGTTTTAAAAAATAAATATACCCCCTCCCCCTCAATTTTTTCTCCCCCTTTTTTTTCCATAATAGATAAAGCATTAGATACTAAAAGCATTAGCATCACCCGAAGAAGCAAAGATACCATCACAAAGATAATCATTTAAGCGCATGTGATGAAATTCCAAAAGCTACGAAGAGACATACAAAATAAGGAACTTGAGGTTGGTATGACTTTTGAACATTTTTAAATTTTTCATTTTTTTTTGGTATAGAAGGTTTAAGTATAAAAGATACATAAAGATACAAAAATATAAAACACCATGGAATAACACTAAAATATCTGAATCATGAAAACGGAATAAAATTGTGTGAACAATTTCCATAGTCAAATCAACATAAAAAATCATCACATAAGTGCACGAAGTCATGAGACACTTATAAAGAAATAACTCAATTTCAACCTTAGGTGAAAATTTTTAAACACGAATGAAATTGAATTGACTTTTGCAACATGGCATGAATTTAAAACATCCTCAAAATAATAATGCCAAACTTTTTAATGTTTTTCAAGAGAGTCTGTCGTGCAAACCCATTGATATTCTACTTTATAACACCCTCAAAATATCACACATAAAATAATTCACTCCCAAATATTTTAAAGATATCATAATGCTCATATGTAGCGAAGCATCAATGAAATAAAATAAATGGCCTTAGCACTTATATTTTTTTATGTGTCGTTAATCTTTTAGACTCTTTTTGCAAGTGGTGGCTTTTAACGCAAAGAGTATTTTTCTCTCTTGTATACCTTTTTCCATTGCTTAACATATATTAATATTTTCAGGGAAAGAAATACGGTCAATAATTCTTACATGCACAACTTATCTCTTTTTACATTTGGTCCGTTATTAAGCACGATTAAGATGTAAACATCATATTTTACACATGAAAAACAAGTATAATGTCCAAAACTCTATGCATGTGTGCAATAACAATGACAAAGAAATCATATATAAAGTAATCATCAATGATCAACAAAATGTTATTCACACATTATTAAACACATTAACAAACCAAAGCCATGTTTCAAAGCATTAAGAAAAAGTCACATGAATGGATGAAATTTTTGTGGTGGTCCGAATATCTTAAATATCCATCCATATAGGGTAAAAATCCAAAAATCCAAAAATATTTTTTGTCTTTTTCTAAAATTTTATAAAAAAATAAAATCATTTTCAATTTATCAATCTTTTTCTTAAAAACCAAAAATATTTGTAATTTCTCACAATATATCAAAAAGAAAACATATGAATATAGTCTAGTAAAAGGGATATAAGATGTGAAAATGATAATCACTCTATTCTAGAAAAAAGTCTCGATTTTAATAATTACGCTCGGAGGAGTTCTCAAAAGGAGAAGACATCCAATGAAATTCCTTCATCAAACATTAAGAAGTATTTACTAAATACCCTACTCATTCTCATAAACTAGCAAAACCTTTATGGTGATGTTCGGGAGCATATGGAGTAACATGTGTGGGAATATGTGTGGAAACATACCGGGGAACATGCTTGTGCGAAAGTCTCATTAGCTTAAAATAAAATTCTTTAAGGTGACTTATTTGTTTTCAATGGGAACAAACATAAATGGGATTGATCCTACCTTGCTCAAAAGGCCTAGGACGATCACTCCTTGGTAGGTTAGGTCTCCTTGGTGGGTTAGGTCAAGGCCCATAAGGTTCCATCACAAACTTGAGAACTGGTTCGGGTGCAATTTTGGATGTGGATGCATTGTTATAACCTATTCCTTTCCTCTTATCATTATCTAATGCGGGACCGAGGAGAATCTTTTCAAACTTTTAGATTTATCCTATAAAGTTACCTTGACCTCCCGAGCACGTTCGAGATCAAATTCGAGTGGGATAGACGGGATTCAAGTTTTTTATGGGTCTCTAATGAAGATCTTTCATAAGACTAGCCACGATGTTAGTAAAATCGGTATTTTCCCTACTAATAACAATCAATTGGTCACAAAAAAAAAATGTTCACATTCTCGAATTAAATTACCGAATCCTCACACTCTCTTAAAACATTCACCTCCTTCTCTAAATCTAACACCCTAAGAGACAAATCTTTATTAAGTTTTTTTTGTTTTCAAAATCTCGGTGTAAAGTTTATGAAAAGCTTTTTGGACTCCACCTTCTCCCTCACTCGAATTATCTTCTTCACTTTCATTCTCCCCGGAATGATTTGTAACATCATCAAGACTCTTATATTTAGGAGTGTTCTCACCATGGTACAAACTAGAAGAAATCACGTGATTTGCCATGAATGTACAAAAATTAGGTTCATGCGGTGATTCATCCCAAAAAACCATTGACTCAATGTCACTATCGCTAACAGTGTACTTATATGAAACTTTTTTGCCCTGTCAATTTATCCTAGTGGCACACTCATGGGCTTTATGCCCCTTTCCCTCACACCCATAATCGTTCCCATTTTTTATTTTCTCAAAAATCTTTTCCTTGTAAGAATTTTCTTTGCTAAATTTGAGAAAGTTTTTTAAATTTTTTCGCAAAAGGGGTTAAATCATCAAGCTCAAAATCAAACTCGGACTTATAGTCAAAAACCTTTTCTTTGTTACTTTTAGATTGAGTTAAAGGAATTCATGTTTAATTTTTCTTAGTAGCTTTGGGAAACATGTGATTTCATAAGTGTGAAAGTATCCTATGAGTTCTTCTAATCTAAGAGTATCTAATAATCCCAACCAATTCAGGACATTGACTTTAGGGATAAAATGGGATGGAAAGGATCTCAAAATATTTTTAACTACACGCATCTCGGGAATTATCTCGCCCAGCTTAAAACTAGAATTGACTATTTCTAACAAGCATGCATAAAACTCATCAAAAGCGTCGAACTCCTTCATGGTAATAGTCTCAAATTGGGTGGTAAGATTTTGAAGATTAGACTTTTTCACTCTGTTGGTACCCTTGTGAGTGAGTTCGAGTATATCCCACATTTTCTTAGACATGGTGTACACCATAATGCGAAAGAACTTGGCATAGGTGGAGACTCTAAAAATAGCACTTAAAACGCATGAGTTAAATAGAATCCATTTAAATTCATCCTCTGGCCAAGAAGTGGAGGGTTTTGAAATTATGGCATCGCCATTGGTCACTATGGGTGGTTTCCACCCACTTTCACAAAGTAGCCAGACATGCTCATCAATCATTTTCAAAGCCAACCTTATTCGAGCTTTGTAAGACGCATAATTAAACCCATCGAAAATAGGTAGCCTATTATACAAATTATCCATAAAACTCAAATTTTAAAAGGATCACACAAAAACTTAGTGTAACCTATTTCGTTACCACTTTTAGAAAATTGGTGTCCCAAAAAATACGTAAAATCAGGATCAGGCGATATTTTAGGGCAACCCGCTGTGATACCGATTTCAGAAGGAGAATTCGTATGAATTTATTCGTATCTTAGTCCAAACACACAAATTAACTTTTCAAGAAGATTTTATCTTTGTTTAATTTAGTGAACATGCAATATGAGTTACGAAGCCAAATTCCAAACCAAATAGACATGAGAAGAAAATTGAGGGAAAATCCCTTTTGGGCATACCTTTAATTTCAGCACCGTATCAGAATTGAAAAACACGGTCGACTTATAGACTACTTAGATCTGCTAAGCATAACATATAGGGTCTTTAAATCTTCTATCAAATATGGCAGAGGCCAGCACCATCCACAGCAGGCAGCTCTTGCCTTGGTATCCACCGATCAAACTCAGGAATCTTTGATTCCTTTCTTCTTCAGCAGTAGAGCCTTGACTCCACAAATTAGCAATATAGAAAATCTCTACAAGGGTTCTTGAACATGGAGTTTATTTTTCTTGATTTACCAAATTTATCCTTATAGATCCAAGGGGTTCATATAAAAAAATGGTAGACTTTGATAAGAAAAATCACTCTATAAAGGATTGGCAAAAATGATAATCACGTATCTTTATTAATAGGGAAATTTGTTGCAAAGAGATAGGTTTTAGAGATATGATTTGTTTAGAAAAAAATCATGTATGCGTTCGAACAACTTGGTACCTCGTTTGAACTATGTACCCTATCTCGTTTGACCATGCTGCAATAAAACTTTGAAAGACGTTCCAGATCTTACCAAAAAGGCATCGATTTAAATCTCATTCTAACATGGAAAACTCGCACTAACGACATACCTGGTCTTGTTTGAACGACGTCCAACGAAAACAACATTCTATAACTCAACAAAACGCGTTGTTCCAAATTTCATTCGAACGAAGGAACATCGTTCTAACATCAATATGTAATTCATTCGAATGACCGATCAAAATAGTTCTAACGACTAAGTGAGTTTTCAAAAAAAACTTTTTAAAAAATTTTAAACATTTCAAAATTTTTCACTACAAACTCTAATTTTAAAATATCCCTTGGATAATTAAAGACATTGTCAAAACTCCTCATAACTCTTCTGAATGTTATTATGGAGAACGATCTTCAATCTTCTAAATTTCATTAACATTTTGTCTTGGAATATGTAGAAGTAGTCAATAACGTGATGTGGGGTGTAACAGGATAAGCCAAATAAAAACTAAATTGAGTAATAATAAAACTTGCACACTGAATCTCGAGTTCTGTCAGGAAATTCTGACTGAAGTTTGAACTTCATAAAAATCGCTTCCTTCGAGAAAGAAAGGCAAAACTCTGTGTACACATATTAAAAGTTGTCCTTTTCAAATGATTCTTTGCCCAACGATGCCAACTTAAAGAGGCTACTCCCTCGTGAAAAAATTGACTTGGACTAAAAAGGTAAAGAAATTCTACATAAATATCCGATCAATTTCTTAAATCTATATTGTGATATAAATTATCCATATCTATTTAAATCACTTAGCTCAGACCTCATTAAGAGACCGAATATGCACTTTACGGCATTTATATTTTAAAGTCTTGTTTATTACCCAAAATTTATTTTTACTGAGATGAAATGGCATACTCATATGTTAAATAAATGATAATCAATATGTACGACTAAATATCACATGAAAATTTACTTTTGAAAATCATTCTCAAAAAATTGTCTATGAACCGAGTTACTCCAAAACTTTCTAAAAACAAAGACTAAAATCGAAATCATTGTGGCACCCTGCCTAATTAAATACCGGGCGATCACTCCTTTATTAAATTAAAATCAAGGTGACCAGTTGGTTCATTCTTAGCATCACTGTCGTAAAAATAACTTTTCCAATTTAAACACCCTAATTAATTAAGCTAAGTGTCAAAACCATTTTAGACATTACTTTCCAAATTCTATTTATAACCAATGATTTAAAACTTTACTTAATTCAATATTAAAGAATCACAGCACAATTATCCTGGAACATATAATGCAAATAATTTAAACATTCAACAACTAAATCCCAACATTTAAAACTTAAAGTAAAACATCCAGACAATAATAAATCCCAAAGTGACAATACTAGAAATAAATGAATCACAATGTTCAATAAAATAACTGGATAATGGAAACGTGCGACACATGCCCAACTGAATAAATACGCTAGGCGTGGAATCAAATAAATGAAGTCGTCTAAGCAAGAGGCCTGCAACCCACCTAAGCTGCAGCGCGTTCCTTCCAAAGGATCCTATGCAAGATGCCCCTATGGCTGGGCACCTGTAATATATACATATATATACAAGGGAGAAAAGAAAATGGAAACGGGTCAGAGCCCGATTGTAAAATGATTTAAAATTTGTTTAGCAAGTATTTAAAATGTTTACTAGCCAATGCAACAACATATTAGTGCGGCACTCCCTTGAGGAATTCTCACCTCTCTTCTAATGTGCACACCTATCGCACTAACCTTACCAACGTTTTAACTTATCTTATCTTAGTTTGCTCGTAAGATTTAAACTGGCGATTCAACTGTTCAAGGAGTAAATTTCATTTAATAATAAAACTCTCATTTTAACTTTATTTGCTAATAAAGTTTCCCTATATCATATTATACTTTTCAAAACAAGTATTTCCAAATTTAAATCATCATTCATATGTTACTTACCATACACAGTAGGAAGTTCCCAATTTCAGAATTAAATATACATATTAAATACTCGTATAATATATATATATATATATATATATATATATATATATATATATATATATATATATAGAGAGAGAGAGAGAGAGAGAGAGAGGGAGGCTCACCTACATCATGCACTATACATCACACCGTACATCACACCTAATTCTAGGCCCTTGAAAGCTTTTTTTTCAAATTTTATATTTTCCCCTTGAAATTAACCTTCCAATAAACCCATATGCAAAAAATTAGGTCAAAATACATTTTGTAGCTATTTTTAAAAAATCCACAAAAAACTGCTGGCGCAGACCCTTAAAAATAAGGTATTTTTAACAGGTTTTTGTGGATTTTTTAAAAATAGCTACAAAATGTATTTTGACCTACTTTTTTGCATATGGGTTGATTAGAATGTTAATTTCAAGGGAAAAATATAAATTTGAAAAAAAAAGTTTTTTAGGGCCCAGAATTAGGCGTGATGCATGGGTGATGTATAGAGCATGATGTAGGTGAGCCTTCTCCTATATATATATATATATATATATATATATATATATATATATATATATATATATATTCTAATAGTACCCCACATAAATATTATGGTGCGGGCATACTCTGCTATCCAATCCCTGTATCACTCGTACTAAGGGAAATACAAGTTCGGAATCACTCTAGAATTGTATTAACACATACACAAACAATATTGAGGCAAAGAATAGATTCCAAGTCTCTAAGAGGATAGCACATACCCTCACGTCTCTTAGGACCGTCTGACTATCGATCAGATAGCCTGTACCAAGGATATCTATCTTCTAGGGTACTAGTCAATATCCCCTATAAAGGTCCCATCGAGATAAGACTGTCCCAGCGCGGTACCTCAGGGATAGCAAGTAGCGCGGGCATGATTTTCACACGTATATAGTATATTCATAAACACATTCATATAAATATACTACTATTACCACATCAAATTTAGGTTCATCTCATAACCCATAATTATGACATTTATCCTTAATTTCTCATTATTTAGTTATCACGTATAACAGTTCGTCTTTGACTTTAATTTGAGGGATTATTACAACTTACTACGTAACACTCATTGATGATGCTAAGAATTAGCACCACCCGGTGAGGTGTTTGCAAGCTCAATATATTAGTAACAATGGTGGCACAGCTATATAGAGAGATAAGAGAAGGAGGTGAGGATATGAGGATATGAGGAATCAACAATGGAATATGAGTGGTTCAGCCAATCTGGCCTACGTCCACTGTGAGTATGTGAGTAGTATCACTGAACAAAGGCACTAATGGCCATGGGTACAATTCACTCAAGCTCTCTCTCTCTCTACTTTATCTTTAGACAGAGTTTTAGCTAGGGTTTCAATAGCAGGATCCTTTTGCAAGGTAGGGGATGATCCCTATATATAGTGCCTAGTGGGCGCACTGTACCCCCCATGCATGCAATGAGCATGTGTGTGGTATCCTCACCAATGTGGGAATGCCATATGTCACTGTCACTGTCACATGTAAGCAATGATGATGAAATATTCTCCCCCATGTGGAGAATAATCTTGTTACAACTGATTTATGCCCAGGTGTCCTTATCCAAATGTCAACAGATGCTCGGCAGTGATGTTGGTGAATGACCTCGGCCTGGGAGAGGACGAGCTGTAAAGCTTGATGTCCGTTCAATCCGAATAATGTCATGAGGAGTCTCGGCCTGATCTCAGCCGAGACATTATGCTGGGTCGGCCCCAGCCGAGGTAGGGATAGTCCCATGCCGGTGATTATTAATGCTTCTGGTCACCTCGGCCCAAGCCGAGGTGAGACTATTTGTCTATTGAAGGTGATTAGGGCTCCTTGTCACCTCGGTCTGCTATCGGCCGAGGTTGCTATTCCCAGGTGCTTGAGGATGCCTGTGATGCGCGCAGTGCCCCCCTTGGTTGTGTAGATGGTAGTGTCGGCAAGAGCTGAGGTATGTCTGGCCGAGGGATGATATCGTGGGCCCCTGCCCCTCAGGGTCGATCAATGTCTCGGCCATCTTCTTGGCCGAGGTAGGTACCTTTGGGCCGAGGTTATACTTGGGAATATCAATCACCCCCGAGCCCATAGTCATATGCGAGAGTAAGTGGCTAGGGGATTGCTTCACCTCCGAGGCATGTTCGTCCCAAGGTTAACACCTGCGTGACACCTGTCCCAGGCTAAGGCTTGCCCACCTGTCTTGCGTGCGCTGTCAACTGTCCCTTGGGTTTCCCAAGGCAATGATGGGCCTTGGGAAGTGTGCCCAAGTATTTAAGGGGTTAACCCTTTCTTCTCCTTTCTTCTTTCTCTTTTCTTTCCCGCGCACGCTACTTCTTGCAATTTCTCTCTCTAAAGCATTTTTAACCCAGCGCCCTTTCTGCAGAAGGTTTCTCATAGGTTTCTTGTAGAATCTCTTCATTTCGTCCATCCACTCATCTTCAGGCACCTCTCCCCTTCCATTTCCTTTGTTTTTAGCATTTGGTTTTAATTTTCCGGCGAGGTTTTTGGGTTTTCCAGTGGTTCATTTGAGTTTTTCGTGGAGCTTCATCAATTCAGGTGACCTCAAGTTTATTTGAAATTCCTTAGTTTGATCTTTAAACCCTTTTATTTCATAAGCCAATCGTGTTTGTGAGTTTAGGAGTTTTCCTCAAGTTTAGGGTCGTTCCAAGTTTTGGGTCGTCCTCTGATGCTCAGACCCTTGTACCAACTTCTTGAGGACTTCCCTTCTCTTAGAGAGAAGACCTTAGAGAAAATTAAGCAAATAGAAAGAGCTCAGGAAGAAGCTCGTAGGTCACAGGAGTTTCCTGTCAGACCCCTCTTTCCCCCATCTCTTAAGGTGGTATATCTTGATCCTCCTGAGAATTTTTATCAGACAGACGTCTCTGCCAACCGATTGCCGATGTCTGAGTCTGAGTCTTCCACCTCAGACCCCATGTCTGTGGACTCCTTCCAAGAAGCCATGGACTTCACACCTCAGACTGGTCAGGGCCATGACCAGGCCGAGGTCTCTAGCCGTGCCTCATCCCAAAATGGCACAAGTACCTCAAGATCTTCTTCAGAGGTTGAACTTGTTGATCCAAGTGTGGCTGTGCCTCCTATTCTAGATGCTATTCCTCTGTCGGCCATTACCGGGGCCGAGTTTGCTCAGAGGTTCCCTAGTCATACATTCACGTCTGTTCCAGCCGACGTTGAGGTTGATGATGATGATAATGATGATGGTGAAAGTGAAGTTGACACCTCTGAGGTGGATGAGTACAAGAGCATAGTCACTGAGGTGGATCTATTGCACTTCAGATACTTATACTCCATCAGTCCCTCAATCAAATTGAGGAGACCTCTGAGGGAAGAGAGGGCCTACCACGGCCAAGATGGAGAGATCTGCTTGTATGAGCAGATGTTTAAGTTAGGGTTTCGTCTACCCATTCACCCTGTCATTAGGTCCATTCTTTCCTTCATCAACTTGGCCCCCTCACAGCTCTCTCCCAATGCTTGGAGAGTTATTATAGGGGCCATCGTCTTGTGGAGGACAGTCCACCACTCTGACCTCCCGGTTCAGGCCTTCGCTGGTTGTTACGTCCCTACCTCGACCAAAAATCACCCGAGATACTATCACTTCGTATCTTGGAGGCCTGAGAAGAAGATTCTCCTGGTCACTCAGACCTCAAACCACAATTGGAAACCCCGGTATTTTTTTGCTTCAGGGCCATGGGAATTTGGCTCATCTGTTCCCTCTTCCATCTTTGAGCCGAGGGTACCCCTCAGATGGGGTAAGGTCACCATGTCTGCCAGGGCCGATCCTGGCCTAAGTCTTCAGAACGGCAAAAAGGTGAAGGCCCTGTAAGACCAAGGGGCACATGGTCTGTTCGTAAAGTTCGAACATCTACTGACCCCCCACTATCTCTCGGGGACGAGCCTAGGTGGAAGCCCCCTTGTTGACTTTGGTAAGGATTTCTCATTTCAAGTCTAACCTCTGATCTCATTGATATCTGATCATTCATGTTTGATTTCTGACTTGTCTTTTCCCTTTTTGCAGAGAAACCACCAGGTGTCCCAGACGAGTTGTGGGAGATGGAAGCTCCGAGTTTGGCTAGACTTGCCAAGAAGACTGGTTTGAATGATCCATCACCTGCTCCCTCAACATCCAAATCTAAGAAGAGGTCCCCTAAGGTCTCGGCCTCTGAGGATCAGAGGCTGACTTCCAGGCAAAAGAAGACTTCAGACGCTGCGATCCCTATCACAGCCGACACCTTGTCGGCTCGTCTTGACCAGCTGAAACTTATCGATAGCGTGGTTGGCCACAGCCGATAGGCCATGGACGCCCTTTCCAACATGATGACTGAGGCTGACAAGCATTTTTACAAGGCCATGGACACTTCCATGCTTGTTGAGTTCGGCCTCCACAGGGTCGCCCAGGTATGACTTGTTCCTTTTGTCCATAATTTTTGAAGTGCAACGTCTGATATTACCCCCCTCTAACCTCTTCGTTATCTGCGCAGGGTGCCACTACCATGTACCAGCTGTCTAACTGGGCCATGAGGAAACTGCCTCTCATTCAAAAGGGGCAGGAGGCTGAGAATGTTGAGAGCAACCTGAAGGCCGAGATTGACCGTCTGAGGTCAGAGTTGCAGAATGCCGAGACTAAGGCCCAGAACTCTGAAAATAAAGCCCAGGGACTGGAAAAAGATATCTCTGCACTCGTCCAAAGCCATGCCCAGGCCCTGAAGGATAAGGACGATGCCCTGTAGAGGAAGATCAGTGCTGCTGTGAAGGCCGCTCTTCCAGATGCCTCAGAGAAAATAATTGCTGATTACAAAGTCTCTGAGGATTTCGTAGGTTTTGGTTTTGAATACCTCGAAAGAGGTATCAAAGCCACCACCAAATGGGCCGAGGTCAAGGAGAAGGAGGTTGGCACTATAAAGGCCTCCGACTTTTTGGGCCTCAGCTTCGTCGACCCTCAGTTTTCCCAGGCCCTGCAAGAGATAGAAGATGAGGCTGCTGCCCCTGGTCAAACTGTTACTTTGGAAGGGACTGATCTCGGAGGAACTGACCCTGCCGATGATGTGGCTGAGGTGACCAATGCTGTACAGGTCAACCCAGCCGAGACTTCGAATGTTCCTCCCTCAGATGTTTAACTTGGCCTTGTATTTTGTATTTTTTTGACTTGTAATTCTGAACTTGTAATTTATCAGACATCTGAATGTTATGTAATCTCTTCTTTTATTAAATGCAAATTTCTTCCTTTATCTTAACCTCTGAATGTATTTGAATGCTATATGATCTCTGAAGTCATTACTTAATATGATGTTGTCAACCATATCACCAAAATGATGTTGAGGGTCTGAGGTCATCTAACCCAGGTATCTGAGCTCAGACCTCGTCACCACCGAGTGATGTTATGAGGGTCTGAGGTCATCACCTAAGAGGTTAGCCTCATAATAAGTGTCACCAAATTAATTATGTTAAGGGTCTGAGGTCATCTAACCCAGGTGTCTGAGCTCAGACCTCGTCACCACCGAGTGATGTTAAGAGGGTCTGAGGTCATCACCTAAGAGGTTAGCCTCATAATAAGTGTCACCAAATTAATGATGTTAAGGGTCTAAGGTCATCTAACCCAGGTATCTAAGCTCAGACCTCGTCACCACCGAGTGATGTTAAGAGGGTCTGAGGTCATCACCTAAGAGGTTAGCCTCATAATAGGTGTCACCAAATTAATGATGTTAAGGGTCTGAGGTCATCTAACCCAGGTGTCTAAGCTCAGACCTCGTCACCACCAGGTGATGTTAAGAGGGTCTGAGGTCATCACCTAAGAGGTTAGCCTCATAATAAGTGTCACCAAAGTAATGATGTTAAGGGTCTAAGTTCATCTAACCCAGGTATCTGAGCTCAGACCTCGTCACCACCGAGTGATGTTAAGAGGATCTGAGGTCATCACCTAAGAGGTTAGCCTCATAATAAGTGTCACCAAATTAATGATGTTAAGGGTCTGAGGTCATCTAACCCAGGTGTCTGAGCTCAGACCTCGTCACCACCGAGTGATGTTAAGAGAGTCTGAGGTCATCACCTAAGAGGTTAGCCTCATAATAAGTGTCACCAAATTAATGATGTTAAGGGTCTGAGGTCATCTAACCCAGGTATCTGAGCTCAGACCTCGTCACCACCGAGTGATGTTATGAGGGTCTGAGGTCATCACCTAAGAGGTTAGCCTCATAATAAGTGTCACCAAATTAATGATGTTAAGGGTTTGAGGTCATCTAACCCAGGTGTCTGAGCTCAGACCTCGTCACCACCGAGTGATGTTATGAGGGTCTGAGGTCATCACCTAAGAGGTTAGCCTCATAATAAGTGTCACCAAATTAATGATGTTAAGGGTTTGAGGTCATCTAACCCAGGTGTCTGAGCTCAGACCTCGTCACCACTGAGTGATGTTATGAGGGTCTGAGGTCATCACCTAAGAGGTTAGCCTCATAATAAGTGTCACCAAATTAATGATGTTAAGGGTTTGAGGTCATCTAACCCAGGTGTCTGAGCTCAGACCTCATCACCACCAAGTGATGTTAAGAGGGTCTGAGGTCATAACCTAAGAGGTTAGCCTCATAATAAACTTATGGACTTAAAGAACGAAACAAGAACTTGATATGGAAACTGATCTTTATTAATAACCTCCTCTTAGTAAGATACTACATTTTCATAAAACTCTACATCATATGTAATATCTCTTGAGATGGTCAGCATTCCACAAGTTAGTGAAAGGTTCTCCTTCTAGGTTTTCTAGCCTGTAAGTGCCAGGCACAACCTCTTCCGTCACCTTGTAGGGGCCATGCCAGTTTGGGTGTAGCTTGTTTACCTTCTGTAGTGTTTTATTTAGAACTAGGTCTCCTACTGCAATGGGTCTTGACTTCACCCTCTGGTTGTAGAATTTTGCTGCCCTCTGCTGGTAGGCTGCTTTTTTGACCTCTGCGTCTTCCCTTCTTTCTTCGATGAGATCCAGGTCTAGCCTTATCTTCTCCCCATTGTTATCGGGGTCGTAGGTCTGAATCCGATGAGTTGGCAGTCCTACCTCTGTTGGTATGACTGCCTCTGAGCCATTTGCCAGCATGAATGGGGTTTCTCCTGTGGGTGTCCTTTCCGTATTCTGTAAGCCCATGGCACGGCGTAGACCTCTTCTATCCATCTCCCCTTCGCGTATTCTAACCTCTTCTTGATTCCATCCAAGATAGTTCTGTTCGTGACCTCGGTCTGGCCATTTGCTTGAGGTCGACCAGGAGATGAGAAAAACTGTCTGATCCCCACACTTTGGCAATACTTCTCTAAGGAGGGGTTCTTGATCTGGGTCCCATTGTCCAAGATGAGCGTGTTCGGGAGGCCATATCTACATATAATGTTCTTCCAGATGAACTGGAAGGTCTTCTGTTCTGTAATGGTTATCATCGGCTCTGCATCTACCCATTTTGAAAAGTAGTCAATGGCAACTATCAAGAATCTATAGTTATTGACTGCTCTTGGCAAAGGTCCTACTAAGTCAATTCCCCATACCGCGAATGGCCATGGATAAGAGATCGACGTCATAGGCTGATGAGGTTGGTGAGGGATGGTGGCGAAACTTTGACATTTGTCGCACCTCTTCACATAATCTGCTGCGTCCTTAGACAGGGTAGGCCACCAGTATCCTTGAGTGATGATCCTCTTAGCTAAGGGTCTTCCCCAATGTGGCTAGAGCAAGAACCCTCATGAACCTTCCTTAAGACCTGGGGTACTTCCACAGGGTGCACACATCTGAGGAGAGGCAGTAGAAACCCCTTTTTGTACAAGACATCTCCTACCAATGAGAACTTTGCATCCCTGTATCTTAACTTTCTTCTTTCCATCCTGGACTCAGGTAGCTCCCCCTCCTTTAGGTATCTGACGAGCGGGTCAATCCATGAGTCTCCTAGGTTCACATTGTGACAAGGGCTACACACCTCGTCCTCCTCGATGCTTGCTTTTCCTAAGACCTCGATTGGAATGGTCCTTCCCAAATCTGTCTTCATTGCCGAGGCCAGTCTTCCCAATGCATCAGCATGGTTGTTGCCCAGCCGAGGCACTCTCTTCAGCTTTGCTTCTTCAAAATACTCTAGCAATCCTCTTACCTTCTTTAGGTATTTGGCCATCCTTTCGTCTTTGGCCTCGTATGCCCCCAGCACTTGATTGATAACCAACCTCGAGTCATTTGGAGTAGGAGCCTCTTTACTCGAAGAGTTGTTGCTAATAAGAGACCCGCTACCATGGCCTCATACTCAGACTCGTTGTTGGAGGCCTTAAAGTTGAATCTCAAGGCATACTCAATATTGGCGCCATCTGGATCCGAGAGTACTAGCCCCGCGCCGCTTCCATTGTCACAAGAAGAGCCATCAACAAAGAGGCTCCATACGTCTGTATCTGATGAGAAGACCCCTTCTCTCATAACCCCCTTTTCGAAGAGGTACCGATCCTCTTCATTTTCTTCTAGTCTGCTCCGAGCTTGGCCTGGGACAACCTCTTCTCGGCCTTGGAAGACGTACGGGGCAGTCTCTTCTGAATCTCGGAAGACATTTCGGTTCGTCTCTTCACCACCATCCAATCCTTTCTCTGTCTCGGTCTCTTCCCAAGTGAATTATGCGATAAAGTCTGCCAGGGCCTGCCCCTTGATGGCTGTCCTGGGCTGGTAGGTAAGATCATATTCTCCTAGCTCGATTGCTCAGGTCATCAATCTTCCGAACTTCTCAGGCTTGTGCAGAACCTGCCGTAGTGGTGAGTCGGTGAGGACTACCATGGAGTGAGCTTGGAAGTAAGGCTTCATCTTCCTAGAGGCGTGTATCAGGGCATAAGCCAACTTCTCCATGCGGGGATAGTTTTGTTCAGACCCCTGAAGGGCCTTACTATTAAAGTACACAGGTCTCTGAACCCCATCCTCTTCCCATATGATGGCCGCGCTAATGGCTGACTCAGAGACTGCCAGGTACACAAACAACCTCTCCCCTGCGATGGGCCGGGACAGCAGCAAGGAAGACCCCAAGTAGGACTTCAGTTGATCAAAGGCTTTTTCACACTCTTCGTCCCACTGGAAGGACTTTCTCAGAACTTTAAAGAACGGAAGACACTTGTCCGTGGCTCTCAAAACAAACCTGTTTAGGGCTGCCACCCTTCCAGTGAGTCTCTGAACATCCTTGATACTCCTAGGAGTCTTCATGTCAAGTAACGCCTTGATTTTCTTCGGGTTTGCTTCAATCCCCCTCTGATTAACGATGAACCCTAGGAACTTCCCGGCTCCTACCCCGAAGACACATTTCGTTGGGTTGAGCTTCATTCTGTAGGAGTCCATGACATCAAAGGTCTTCTCAAGGTCTGCTATGTGAGTACATGCTTTCAGGCTCTTCGTTAGCATATCGTCCACATACACCTCCATGGTCTTACCTATATGCTCCTCGAACATCTTATTGACAAGACGTTGATACGTTGCCCCCGCATTTTTCAGACCAAAGGGCATCACCTTGTAATAGTACGTCCCCTTGTCAGTAATGAAGGTTATCTTCTCAGAGTCTTCGGTATCTATGAAAATTTGGTTATAGCCGGAATAAGCATCCATAAAGCTCATAAGCTCGTGCCCTGCCGTTGCATCCACCATCTGGTCTATCCTGGGTAAGGGATAGTTGTCTTTTGGGCAAGACCTATTCAGGTCTGTGAAATCTACACACATCCGCCACTTTTCATTGGCCTTAGGCACGATGACTGCATTCGAGAGCCACTCTGGATAAGTAACCTCTCTTATGAACTCGGCCTCTTCCAACTTCTTCACCTCTTCCCGAATGACCTCATACTTCTCTCTGGAGTAGATCCTTCGCCTCTGTTTAATAGGCCTAGCGTCTCCATCCACGTTGAGCTTGTGGGTCATGATCTCAGGGTCGATACCAGGCATGTCTGCATGACTCCACGCGAAGACGCTCTGCCTCCTCCTAAGGAAGTCTATCAGCTCTTCCTTGATCCCTTGCTCCAGGGCTTTGCCGACCTGGACGGTTTTTTCCGACTCGCCCTCATTGAGGACGATGGATTCTACCTCTTCTGCGGGCTTGCACTTCTTCAATTTTGTTTCATATCTGGGATCAAGAGTGTCAATGCTGTAAGTGACGGTTGCTCTCTTATGGGCCTCTTGCTCTTCAGCCGAGTTGAAATAACACTCCCGCATCGTGGTCTGGTCCCCTTGCACTTCCCCTACCCCATAAGGAGTAGGGAATTTTAGCATCTGGTGGACCGTTGACGGCACGGCTTCAAACTCTCTGAGGGCCACTCTTCCGATGATGAGGTTGTAGGCCGAGAAGATATTTTTGTCCATAACAAAAAAGTTTATCTTCTTGGTCAGCCTCTTTGGCCACTCATCTCCCATCCGCACATCCATTTCATACATGCCCAATGGGTGTACCTTCTCACCACTGAAGCCTATCAATGGGTGATGGTAGGGCACCAGCCTTGCTCTGCTAAGACCCAAGCTCTTGAAACAAGGCCAGAACATCACATCTGCTGAACTTCCCCCATCTATGAGGATTCTCCCTACATCGCACCCATGCACCCTTGTTGTTATGACTAAAGGGTCATCATGGGGGGCTAATATGCCCTTGAAGTCGAGTCTGTAGAACCCCACTACGAGGGTGTCCATGTCCACCTTCTTCCTCTTCTGCACTGCGTCAGAAGACGTTAGATTCACAACCTCAGGTTTGACCACTGACTTGGCCTCTACTACATGAGCTTTCGTGTCGGCTACCTCAGAGCCACCTCCTGCGAATCCCCCACATATGGTGTTAACACTAAAGGAGATCATCCCTACCCTCTTCACTGGTGTGTTGTTATCCTTAAGTGGGAGATACGGGTCATCTCCATCATCACCCTCTGAATCATCATGCCTTCTAGCTGGGACATCGCCACGGCACCTGTCATCTCTTCTCTTCATAGGGTCTTCTCTTCCACCCTTTGGGGCCTTGCCATCCACATACTTTCTTAGCTTCCCGGATTTCAGCATTTTCTCAATCTCATCCTTCAAAGCAAAGCATCTATCTGTGACATGGCCGTGATCCTGATGGAACTCACACCAGAGGTTTTTATTCCTCTTATGTGGTGGGGCCTTCAATTTCTCTAGCCACCTCAGAGCCCGGTCAGTCTTGATCTCATTAAGGATGTGCTCACAGCTCACAGTCAGAGGAGTGTAATGAGCGAACTTGTCATCTGCTGACCTCTTCTTCCCCTCTTTCTTACCCTGGGACCTCCCAGTGCTACCACGGTTCTCCTCCTCATATTTGGCGGCCATTGCCTCTTCCGCATTCATCACTTTCCCTACGGTGGACAACAGCTCCGCCATAGACTTGGGGGGGTCTTCCGCCAGCTTCCACAATAGCTTCCCCTTCTGGAGGCCTCCTATCAGGGCAGTCATGGTTATGCTCTCCTCGTAATCCTCTACCTCCAGCTTCTCCTTGTTAAATCTTGCTATATAGTCTCTTAGGCTTTCTCCCTTAGCCTATTTGACATATAAGAGGTGGGTAGTATTCTTCTATGGTCTTACCCCAAAGCAGAAGTTGTGGATGAACTGCTCTGCTAGGCCTTTGAAGTTCTCGATCGAGTTCTTCGGAAGAGAGGTGAACCAGTTATGCGCTGCCCCTGTCAAGGTTCCTGAGAAGGCCTTGCACTTCATCTCATCGGGTATTGAGTAAATATCTGCCGCCGATTGATACATCTCGATATGGTGCACTGGGTTAGTGCTTCCATCATACTTAGGTGTCACTGTAGGAGGCTTAAACTTAGCTGGGGTTGGGAACCCCACTATCCTAGCTACAAACGGGGAGCCCTCCGAGTAGCCCCTCTGTAATGGGTCCCTGCTCTTTATGAGGTCCCCTATCTTCTCCTCGAGACGTTGGATTGAGTCATTCCAGGGTCTTCTCTCTTCAGCTAGGCCGAGGTTAGCCCCTGCCACCTCCCTACGATGGACAGAGGGTTCCCCAGCCACAACACGCTGACTATTGACCTCTTCCTGCTCCCTGGCTCTTCTCTCCAAGGGTCGGCCTTGATCTGGCCGAGCCTGCCTATTCCCTCTTTGAGAGCCTTCTGCGCTCCTTGACCTCGATAGCCTCTGCCTCAGGTCATTGACTGGACCTAGCCTCTCGAAGCCCGACCCTCTGCTCAACCTGTTAAAGGCCGACCCTCTCTGTTGGGCCTCATCCCTTCCTCGGCCGACACATCCTTGACTCTGCCTATCAAAGGCTTACCCTCTTTGTTGGGCCTCGTCTCTTCTTCGGTCGACACGTCCTTGGCTCTGCCTAAGGGGTCGTACGGTGTTATCTGACACCTCATACGACTCCCAGCAGTCTTTCGAGGCCTCTTCAGCTTCTAGGTCATCATACCTATCCTCTGGGCAAGGGTTTCCCTGCCTACCCATGCGTAAGCGCCTAGGGTCAGCAAAGTCCCTCCTCCGCTGGGGTGCAGGTTGGTCCTTAATGGGCGCCTGTGGTGGTCCCCTGGCATCGGGATGGGGCTGAACTGCTGCCGGAGTTATCATGTCCGGGGAGGCTCCAGGTGGTCTTATCATCAAGGTTTGGCTGAGCTGGGCAAATTGCTCCTTCATGGCTTGTTGTGTTGCAGCTAAAGATTTCAAAGCTGCTGCCACCTCCGCCATTTCGGACTGGGGAGGAGCCTGACTGGAGCTAGCTCCTCCGCCTCCGGGCGGCGGAAGAGGCGGTGGTAATTCTGGTGCCATGTGTTAATAATAAAGAGCTTGAACGGCAAGTGAGCTTAATACCTTAAAGGACCTCTTTCAATGGTGAAACAGATCCACACAAGGGGTGGTTCCTGGTTCACCACCAGAGTCTCCGGTGAGGTAAAGCAGAAAAAGAGGAAGAGATAGCCTCTCGATTCCCACTGACGGCGCCTAAATGATGATGCTAAGAATTAGCACCACCAGGTGAGGTGTTTGCAAGCTCAATATATTAGTAACAATGGTGGCACAGCTATATATAGAGATAAGAGAAGGAGGTGAGGATATGAGGAATCAACACCGAAATATGAGTGGTTCAGCCAATCTGGCCGACGTCCACTGTGAGTATGTGAGTAGTATCACTGAACAAAGGCACTAATGGCCATGGGTACAATTCACTCAAGCTCTCTCTCTCTCTACTTTATCTTTAGACAGAGTTTTAGCTAGGGTTTCAATAGCAGGATCCTTTTTCAAGGTAGGGGATGATCCCTATATATAGTGCCTAGTGGGCGCACTGTACACCCCATGCATGCAATGAGCATGTGTGTGGTATCCTCACCAATGTGGAAATGCCATCTGTCACTGTCACATATAAGTAATGATGATGAAATATTCTCCCCCATGTGGAGAATAATCTTGTTACAACTAATTTGTGCCCAGGTGTCCTTATCCAAATGTCAACAGATGCTCAACAGTGATGTTGGTGAATGACCTCGGCCTGGGAGAGGCCGAGCTATAAAGCTTGATGTCCGTTCAATCCGAATAATGTCATGAGGAGTCTCGGCCTGATCTCAGCCGAGACATTATGCTGGGTCGGCCCCAACCGAGGTAGGGATAGTCCCATGCCGGTGATTATTAATGCTTCTGTTCACCTCGGCCCAAGCCGAGGTGAGACTATTTGTCTATTGAAGGTGATTAGGGCTCCTTGTCACCTCGGTCTGCTATCGGCCGAGGTTGCTATTCCCAGGTGCTTGAGGATGTCTGTGATGCGCGCAGTGCCCCCCTTGGCTGTGTAGATGGTAGTGTCGGCCAGAGCCGAGGTATGTCTGGCCGAGGGATGATATCGTGGGCCCCTGCCCCTCAGGGTCGATCAATGTCTCGGCCATCTTCTTGGCCGAGGTAGGTACCTTTGGGCCGAGGTTATACTTGGGCATATCACTCATGTACTCTATCCTCCCAAGTGTAGAATTCAGTAGGTACTCATCTATTTTTCCAACGTAACTATTTTACGTGTCTCTCCCTTTAATACACAACCCCATCATCCCTTATGTGTAAGCATCCCGAAATGTAAATCTCGTCTTAGATTAAAGGTCTCATAGTTCTTAATAAGTCCTACTGGTCTCCTTTACCTTCCAAAATATTTTAATAAGGATGTCCAAAGATTTTTACTCATTTAATTTTAATTCAACAATTTAAAAGGGGAAATATGAGTCTGCCAGGAGGGGTCGATCGATCGATGGCAGGAGCTCGATCGATCGATGCGTCAATCGATCGACACTCCTGGTTCGATCGATCGATCAAACAGGTATGGCAAATTCTGCAGATTAACAGTTACGGGTTCTAACATCCAACCTCAACCAAATCAAGATTTTTAACACCCAAAGTTCCAGAAATTCGTACTACAAACATTAATAACCCAAACTAACAATCTTCTACGTAAAGCATGTGAATTTTCATTAATAACCATGGATTAAAACGCAAAACTTATATAAACTTCATGAACCCTAGAATTTTCTTTAACTTTGTTCTAATCAGTGTTTTTCCAGAATTTCTTCTTCTAAAACATCATAAATTCGTGGTTCAACCTCTACATATGAAGGGGGATTTCCAGATTTCCATTTATATCATTACTACATGCAATTTCCTATCTCCAACATGGGTTTTCTTCCATGAAACTCATCCTAATCAACCCTAGACTAACATGAGTGATACATTAACGAAAATAAGCAAGATAAAAACTTTCCTGGGAATTTCAGAGTTCTGATTTGCGAATGAATTTGGTGTGGTTGCGTTCCCCGTCGCGCGATCTACGCATTGGTGGTGGTGGCGGTGCAACCGGGTGAATTTTCGGCCTAGAACACCTTGGCAAGCTCTCACCTTTCCTCTCCTATGGCCGTCACTTGTCTTTGGTTGTGTTAACCCTAGAAGACAACCTTAGACATCTAATATAACCCTTGAAAATTCGTGGGTTTAATTGCCCAAAATTACAAAATGTCCAAAATGTCCTCCCGAGGTGCTAAATAAGCCTAAAAACACCCCGAGACCCAAACTAAACCCCCGGGTACACATTTCTGACTATCTCGATCCTTCCGGAAACTTTGGCGCACTCAAAACGACCATATGAGAAACTTATAATTTATTCATTTTTATTAATCAATATTTAGTCCCGACACGACACGGGCGCGTCCCGACTCAAATTTCCAAAATTGTTATTTTATCCACTATTGACATTTAATAGAACCAATATTATATATTACTCTACTTATTAGTAATATTTTACAAGTTTCCCATAATTACTAACTCACATCACGTTAATAATTATAAAGTAATTAATTTCCGGATTTATATTAAATTAATAATTAACATTAAATTTAATAAATCCCCAAATTAATAAAGCATAAAAATACGGGGTATTACAATCATCTCACCACTTCTCCGAGTGAACAACCCTGTATCAACGGCAACACCCTCAAATGTGTGTTTTCCTGGAATATTTATCAAACACCTCCCTTTGGTTAACATATTTTTAACATATGCGTATGACATTCCAAATCATGGCGAAAATGTTATATTAAGGACTATGACGTTACAAATTATAACGAAAATGCTATATTAAGGACTAAGCTCCATAAATACTGTAATATTGTATAGTGTATACCGGTATCCCGTCGCCTCCGCTCATAAATATGTTCTGTTAAATGGAACTACGTTAGCTTTGATTTTAATACCTCTTAGGTATATAGGCACAATATCGAGCCAAATTTGTGAGCCCTATACTTACAATACATCTCTTGGCTTAGAATCTATTATGCATGTCTCCATTTCTAGTCTAAAACCCCTTTTTTATACGAAGTGATCATCTCTATCACTTAGGATCAGTTTCAGACCTAGGATGCTTTCAGGATTTTAGCCATGTTGATAATGGATATATGTATCTTTGCTGGTGACTTCTGGTCCACATAAACACTAAATACAACCCTCCTTATACACCACCAAACTAGTCTCAAGGTTCAACACCACCTTCTGGCTAGTTATCATCCGACAATCGTAACGATATATGCATTTTTTGGTGCCTCTGGATCCACTACCATTATGAACCTTCACCGAATATACCCTGTCTCACAAATATCTTATCCGCGTCTCAAGCCAAGTCCTCACACTTTCAAACACATAACAATAAAATGTTTCCATATAGCTCACAACAACTATTGGACTATGTAATATTTAATCTCAGGGCTACACCGGTATGTAAGTGCAACACCAAGTCCTTATTACGAGCACAAGCCTCGACAATATATATATATATATATATATATATGTTGATAGATTCTCACAATAGAGATGTACACATCTCTCAAATTAATAATTAACCCACTTCCACACCTCAAACGAGATATCTAACTATCGCAATTTGCGACTTCTTGGGTATACACACATACTAACACACACACTTTTAACGGCCTCCCATTATACAAGTTGAGCTCCCTATCACCCATTATCCGACACACATTCATAAATCAGCACTCTTATGTACCCACATCGGTTAAGTGATGTTTTTAAACCTCTCACAAATACCATTTTTATATCTAATCATGTACATGCATTTTAAGACATTCATAAATTAAGGTATACAATTGTTCTAAAATAAACTAAAAAGTAATCACATGATGTTAAAGAGAGATAATAAGTATATAGATAAGGAAGTATAAAGAACAAGCGGGTTGCCTAATACCTTCCTCACTCATAATCTGGTTCCCGAACCCACATCAACAAACTCTAGATCAATAGATGATTTAAAAGTTCCTTAAGATTATCCAGAAAGAGATAACCCAAATCATTTTTTCATTTTTATATAAAATAAATTGGTGACTCAGAAAAATCAACAACCCCTCACATGAAGAATTAGGCTTAGACCTAAATAGGGGTGTGTAAAAAAACTGAATACGGTGTCAAACAGCTTCCTGGGGCAACTTTTAATTATTAAACTGATAACTTGACCCCAGTGAGAAATGGAAGATTGATACACAATCAGTCTCGCATCCCCGTAGTGATCAACAAGTCATGAGGTGTTTCCTGATGGAAGCATCCTGCCTTTCTTGTGAGTCCCGTATGGAGCTCGTAACACCACATCTTTGACTAAAGTGGGGATACATCAAGTGATTCGAATTATCATTATGATTACTTACTATTTATGCTTAGTGATTAGGCACATATTCTTCATATTTATCCCCTTAATTTCGGTGATTTTAATATCTCGAACAAGGTAATTGAATCATTTTTAGTGTATATCACTCTATTGTGTAATTGTGATGAAGTTTTCAGGAATGGAATGCAAGAAAGGAAAAGAAGAAAATCAGAAGAAAAGTCAAAGGGCAAAAGAGTAAAGTCCCACTCAAAAATCGAAGGCGACACCAAAAGTGAAGTTGAAGAGCATGAGTTCACAAGAGCATAAGAAGAAACGGCACCCAAATCGGAGTTCTAGATCAAAAGATATGGCTAGTCAAAGTTGCAAGGAAAAAGTCAAAGAAGAAGAAAATCGGACCGATCCGGTAGAAATAAAAGAACTGATCCGGTGGCTATCGGAACGATCCGAGGGTAATCCGGACCGGTCCGGTCATGCGAAATCCTGGCAATTAATTATGCAGTTAATGCAGTGCAACTCTTGGAAAACTTGTGCCACAAGCAACTTGAGTTGTCAATTTCGAGACTTTGTGCTATAAAAGCCCATGCCCTACATCATTTGCAGGGAGCTTCTAATAGAGGATAGGTTAGGAGGCTAGGTTAGAATTAGAGGTTGAATTTTAGGGTTAGATTTTGAGAGAAAATTTTCTATTCCTTCAAGAGTTTTCATGAACCCTAGTTTGTAAGAAATTCTGAATTCCAATTCCGTTTTTGTTGCTGAATTCAAGTAAAATCTTTCCCTTCTCTAGTTTTATTATTTGCAAATTATTTACAATGTCTTGTAGATCCATAATTTTATATGTGAATTTATTCTTGAACCAAATCATGAGTAGATAAATTCCCAAGGGTTGGGGTACATGAACCCAATCCAAGGCAAATTATTTATGTAGAAAATAGAGGTTAAATTAAAATATTGATTGAATCGTGAAAGAAACTCATACAAAAATTGTCAATCTTTTAATCTCTCTTGCCCTAGGTACTTGAGATGTTTAAGAACGCTTTGCAAGTATGATTTATCATTCACCGCTTTATATCTATCTTTGATTTCATATGATGCGGGCTAGATCCCTCATATATGTAATGCTTAGAATTTATAAAGACCGGATCTAGTCAATAATTTTAATTTACAATTCTAGTATTCTATACGGTCATTTGTTAAGGATTGAGGGATTGTACCCTACCCTATTTTCTCCCATTTGTCAGATCTAAATTTGTTTGAAATTTTCAGTTTGTTTTTCTTAAGTAAATTCTTATTTCACTAGAAATTTTCCCAATCATTAATCATCTTTTTGTTTCTTTTAAGAAATCATTTCAAGATTTAATAATTTTTCTTATTACTATTTGGCAATCTCGATCCCTGTGGATACGATCCCGACTTACCGGGTTACTACTTGAGCGACAGGCTTGCACTTGAGCCTAGAGTAAAACGCACTTTTGAGACAAATTCTTAGTCGCGTCAAGTTTTTGGCGCCCTTGTCGGGGATCCGAAATTGTTAAATTTTCAAGAAAGTTATTTTTATCTACAAGTGATTTCGAAAAGAAAAAAAAAATCATCTTTTATGTGCTTATATGAAGAATTCATCTCCCACCCAAGTTCACGAAAATCCTATTGCCGAAGCAAGTTCTGAAAATTCTGAGTCTATTCCTTTCAGGGTTCCACCTCCTTCGCCTAATAATTCCATCACAAGTCATTCATTGAGTCAAACCCGGAGTGATAATTCTGAACCTTTCGGTAGCGATATGTCGAATCATGGTAGTGTCGGTGTTGGTGCTGGAGAGGATGAGATACTATATCTTCCCATGAAAGATTTGTTATTTCCGGAGTGAACTGTTACCCCTGGTTGCATTTTACTCCCGTATAATGCCGGTCAGTTCCACTTTCGGAATGGTATGATCCAAATTCTTCCTACATTTCATGGGATGGATTCTGAAAAACCATATCTCCATATTCGAGAATTCGAAGATACATGTGAAACGTTTGGTGATCAAGCCTGTCCACAAGATGTAATCCGGTTGAAGCTCTTCCCTTTTTCCTTAAAGGATAAAGCTAAAACTTGGTTATGGTCCCTGCCCCCAAATTTTGTGTTATCCTGGAGAGATATGCAATCCTAGTTTATATCAAAAAAAATTCCACAAAACAAAACCAATTCTGTTAAAGCCCAAATTCAAGCTTTTCATTAAAATGAGAATGAGGCTTTTGATAAATGTTGGGAGAGATTTCAAGAGTTAGTTAGTGCATGCCCACATCATGGTTTTGAAAAGCATCATCTGATTTCGTTTTTCCATCAAGGCCTTACTTTAGCGTCTAAACAACTTGTTCAAACCAAGTGTGAAAGACATTTTTGGGAGTTAAATTCGAGCGATGCTGAAGCTCATTTGAGATATGTAGCAGAGACTACGCAATCATGGGATGTTTCTGCCCCCAATAGTCCAAATCGAAATCAACAAGTTTCCAACTTGCGTGCTGCGTCCGGTATCTATCACTTGGACAAGGACACTTTGTTAGATCGAAAATTTGACCAATTGGAGAAGAATTTCATAGATATGCTTGAAGTGCGATTGAGAGAAGTAGTTGGACCCGTACAAGCCGGGAAGGAGAAAGTGTGTGCCATTTGTGCTGCGGGTCATTCTACCAAAGGATGTCCTACTATCCCTGCAGACAGGGCAATGTACACTGAACAGGTTGAGGCAATAGGGGGGTTTCGCGGATATTACAATGCACAGCAAGGGAATGCATATAATCAATCGTGGAGGAATCCTGGTTTCAATTATGGAAAACCCCAAGGTGGGATGGTTCCTAACCCACATATGATTATACCACCACCTCCTCAATTTCAGCAAGTGGCTCCTCCAATGCCAAATCCTATGCAGGTACCACCTCCTGGTCCGTATGTTGCTCCACCGAGGCGATCTCTTGAGGATAACTTAAATCACCTCATCCAATCTCAAAAGGAGACAAGTGCTAAATATGATCGAATGTTCAATGACATATATAGTAGCATCTCAAGGTTGCAAACTGCATCGAATGTCCAAGAGAAGGGCAAATTTCCTGCTCAAAGCCAACGAACTCCCCTAGGACAAAGCAGTGTTGGCACTAAATCCCATGACCATCGAGAGAAATGTAGCGCTATTACCACTCTACGTAGTGGGAAAGTAGTTGATTTGTCACCTCCCCCACGCAATTCATCTAAAGATAAAGAGGTTTCGCCCGGCACAAGAGAGGCCGAAGATTCCCCTTTAATTGAGAGTGATGAGGAGGAAAATACTAGTGGACCCAAGGCCATCACTCCCACCGCTGCCCCATACCCTCAATGGTTGGTCTCTCACTCGAAAACGACCTCCCGTGATGAAGTTCTGGAAGTCGTTAAGCAAGTAAAAATTAATTTACCTTTTCTCGAGACTATACAGAGAATTCCCGCGTATGCCAAGTTTATTAAGGACTTACTCACGGTGAAACGCAAGCTAAAGGTAAACCAGAACGTCTCTTTGGCCCAAAATGTCAGCTCAGTCTTGTCGAGTGACTTTCCATTAAAATATAAAGATCCGGGTGCGCCCACTATTTCGTGTATCATGGGGAAGAACCGAATCGAGAGAGTTATAATAGATCTAGGGGCTAGTGTTAACATTATGCCCTATTCCATCTATAGGCAACTAGAACTGGGGGCCCTTAAGCCCACCAATATGACTCTCCAGCTCGCGGATCGTTCTGTGAAGTTTCCTCGGGGAATTGTTGAGGATGTGATTGTCCAAATAGACACTTTCTACTTCCCTGTGGATTTTGTAATTTGGGACGAAGAACCTTCCGTTCTCCCAAGTAATCATGTTCCCGTTATTCTTGGTCGCCCATTTTTAGCTACAGCTAATGCACTTATCAATACCCGAAGTGGGCGTATGCAATTAACTTTCGGGAACATGACCCTCGAAACAAATATCTTTAATAATTCCAAGAGAGAGGGTGATGAAGGGGAACCGCGAGGATTGGATCTTTTGGGGGAAGCACACGAGGAAGAAAGAACTTACAAGGAAGAACCATTAGGGGAAGGTTGTGTCATCGAGAGCAAGATAGGGGATGTATGTTTAGTTAATCCATTTGAGAGCATGAGTGAGCCCACGAAAAAGAGTGAAAGAGGAGATTTAGAGTGTGTCGGGAGAGGCTAGTCGAAATACTTAGAGGAAAGTGAATGGCAGGACACTATCGATACATTTCTCCTCGATTACCAACCACCCACACCACCCTCTCATTCGGCGAGTGAGCACGAAAGGCAGGTTGAGGACACCAAGCAAGAGAGAGAGCTAGAGGAGTTGAGCCTAGCAGAGTTTGAGCGTGAGTTCGGACCGGTGGATGCGAGCCTAAATGATGAAGTCCAATCATTCTGGGCCTCATTTCGTCATTTAGACGAAAGCGAGTGGGACAATAGAATTGATGAATTTCTCCTTCCTAAACCTCCACCCATACCATTTGAGTCTTCGGAGGTACTTGAAGATATGACTCAAATCTCGTCCGACTTAGCGACCAACTCACGTGATACGCAACAAGCGGATCCTTTTCCGGTTTATCATAATGCATCTCCCGGTCTTTCCTTTATCTATGGGCACGGGCCCAATTTGTTCCGTCTATTCACGTATGATGGTAAGACGGGAGAGACGAGGAGAGCTTCATACCCAAAGAAAGGGGTCGGGTGATTTGTGGAGAGAGATGAGAGGTCGTCGCACCCCCGACGCGTATGGGGTGATTTTTGTTGTATTTTTGAGTCATGTATAGGTGGTATATAGTGTCATGTTGCATTTAGAGTAATTAGTTAAAGCTTTTGTTATTCTTTTTTTTTATGCTTGGTTCTAACATGTTTTGTATATTCAATGGACTCGCACTCATCGGGGATCGCTCCATTTGGGTAATATCTTTCTTTTCCTCTCTTTATGTTGTGTTTTTTATTTGCATTGAGGGCAATGCAACATTTAAGTTAGGGGGTGTGGGATATTCTTCCCGATTCATTGATTTGATCACATGTTCTTTCCAAGTGTGTGTTTTTTGAGAAAATTTCAAAAAAAAAAATTGAAAAATTTTGAAAAAAGCAAAAAATATTTTTCTTCAAAATAAATAAAAATGGGAATTTAAATTTTTCAAAAATATCACCTTTATTCTATTTAAAGTCTCAAATTGTTAACAATCAAAATTGCACTAAGCCAAAATTGACCGAAGATGGAAATTGAAAGAAAATTGACGACTTTACGAATAAGTGTGGAGATTAGTTCAAACCCGGTGAGATTTCGAGCCTTTCAATTTTTCATGAGTTTTTAAATCAATCCGAGTTTATGATTAACTCAAATTTCTTTTCAACATTTTTATTAAGTCGTTGATGATCTCAATCCTTTGTTTTGATCGGTTATGGGAAATGTGTGAAATGTTATCTCGAAATTCGTGCTAAATATATCTCTAAACTTAATTAATCTCGAGACGCATATGGTAATGTGATTAGTAATTTGGACAATGAAGTAGGCACTCGTTTGTTACCCAAAAAAATATTAGCCATAAAAAGTTATGAAAAACAAAATTATCCCTTTGCAACCAAATTTGAGCCTAATAAAATATTTTCCTTTCGTTTGATAACCCGAAAAACCCAAATAGCCCGGAATTGTGAAAATTGAGAAAATTCATCAAGTAAGTCCAAATTGTGCAACAAAAAGGGGCAAAAAAAAAATAGATATGCTCAACAAAAAAAAAATACAAAAAGAAAAGAAAAAGAAAAGAAAAGAAATGAAAATAGAAAAAAGAAAGAGAAAAATGAGCAAATGCCCGAAAAAGCACTAATGGACATCATAAGGACAATTTCCAATTCCGAACAGCCCGTCTATTACCAATTTTACCCTTTACACTTTTTAACCCCAAGAAAAGTCCTAACCGAGTCCAAATTGCGAAATTGATTACCGCATGGAGAGCTAAGACACGAAAAGATAATATGAGAGATTAAATGGTGTGAACTAGAGGTGATGTTCCCATTTCCTAATAACTGTATTCCGATGATGAGATCTTTTCACCATAAATTTCCTTCTTTTCAATTTGGTATGCATGAATTTGTGTCCATTATATTTACTCTTTATATCATGCATACCGAGAGAAAATAGCCACGATCCGAGTGATTCGTTTGTGAGTGCATCTGTAAGAATTTGAATCAAAACGAATTTTCGGAAAGTAACGTAATGCTCAATCGGTGGAAATTTGAGGTTTAATTTTTGGCTTTGCACACACACACTATGGTTTGAGATAGTTGAATATGAGTTGATGGTGATTATTTTTTCGAAAAGTTTAAATTGTACAATTTTTAAGTATTTTGATATTTATTTGAGTCAATAAAGAATTTTGTGGGTATATTCACTACAAACCCTCACGAGACAAAACTCGTCCTACTAGGGTAACCTAGGGGTTTAAAGGCTTGTTTCATATGCTAAATGCAATCGCTTGCCCGCGAAAAAGGTATTCTATCCCAATAAAAGAATTTTCAAGAGTTGAATTTTGGTTAGATCCAGTTACATTGCCCGGGACATGCAAAGTCCTAAGTTAGGGGGTGTGATTAGGCACATATTCTTCATATTTATCCCCTTAATTTTGGTGATTTTAATATCTCGAACAAGGTAATTGAATCATTTTTAGTCTATATCATTCTATTGTGTAATTGTGATGAAGTTTTCAGGAATGGAATGCAAGAAAGGAAAAGAAGAAAATCAGAAGAAAAGTCAAAGGGCAAAAGAGTAAAGTTCCACTTAAAAATTGAAGGCGACACCAAAAGGGAAGTTGAAGAGCATGAGTTCACAAGAGCATAGGAAGAAACGGCACCCAAATCGGAGTTCTAGATCAAAAGATATGGCTAGTCAAAGTTGCAAGGAAAAAGTCAAAGAAGAAGAAAATCGGACCGATCCGGTAGAAATAAAAGAACCGATCCGGTGGCTATCGGACCGATCCGAGGGTAATCCGGACCGGTCCGGTCATGCAAAATCCTGGCAATTAATTATGCAGCTAATGCAGTGCAACTCTTGGAAAACTTGTGCCACAAGCAACTTGAGCTGTCAATTTCGAGACTTTGTGCTATAAAAGCCCATGCCCTACATCATTTGGAGGGAGTTGCTAATAGAGGCTAGGTTAGGAGGCTAGGTTAGAATTAGAGGTTGAATTTTAGGGTTAGATTTTGAGAGAAAATTTTCTATTCCTTCAAGAGTTTTCATGAACCCGAGTTTGTAAGAAATTCTGAATTCCAATTCCGTTTTTGTTGCTGAATTCAAGTAAAATCTTTCCCTTCTCTAGTTTTATTATTTGCAAATTATTTACAATGTCTTGTAGATCCATAATTTTATATGTGAATTTATTCTTGAACCAAATCATGAGTAACTAAATTCCCAAGGGTTGGGGTACATGAACTCAATCCAAGGCAAATTATTTATGTAGAAAATAGAGGTTAAATTAAAATATTGATTGAATCGTGAAAGAAACTCATACAAAAATTGTCAATCTTTTAATATCTCTTGCCCTAGGTACTTGAGATGTTTAAGAACGCTTTGCGAGTATGATTTATCATTCACCGCTTTATATCTATCTTTGATTTCATATGATGCGGGCTAGATCCCTCATATATGTAATGCTTAGAATTTATAAAGACCGGATCTAGTCAATAATTTTAATTTACAATTCTAGTATTCTATACGGTAATTTGTTAAGGATTGAGGGATTGTACCCTACCCTATTTTCTCCCATTTGTCAGATCTAAATTTGTTTGAAATTTTCAGTTTGTTTTTCTTAAGTAAATTTTTATTTCACTAGAAATTTTCCCAATCATTAATCATCTTTTTGTTTCTTTTAAGAAATCATTTCAAGATTTAATAATTTTTCTTATCACTATTTGGCAATCTCGATCCCTGTGGATACGATCCCGACTTACCGGCTTACTACTTGAGCGATAGGCTTGCACTTGAGCCTAGAGTAAAACGCACTTTTGAGACAAATTCTTAGTCGCGTCACTTAGTATCTCTCCTCACATAACTACTTTACGCACATTTTTATAATTTTTTAAAGGCCTCTTATTATTTAGAATTCCTAAAAACAGAGTTACATGCTTAGGTCCCCATGTACAACAATGTAAATTTATCGAAACATATAGGTAAGCATGACGGACCTTGCGATAAAACAAGCATAAAAGTATGTAATGATGTTTGGGGTCCTCATATACTACAAGATGAAGTTCAACATAGCCAAATGATCTTTTAGAGTACATTCTCATGGTCTACCTCATCAGCCAAAGGAGAATTAAAGAAAATCCGGACCAGATTTAGGCAATCAATAATCTTTAGACACCTAAAATTAGGTAAGGACATGAAAAATATGAATAGAATATTAGCATCACTAAATTGCTTAATCTCTAATTCCTCTCAGAAGTGATGATCATTCTTTCAACTTTTGAAGAAAAATAAGGATCGGGCCGGAAATGAAGAATATTCAAAGGCACTTGAAGAAATCAATATTTACTTAAGTCGACCACCTGTACTCACGGTCCTAAATCTTGATTGACCCAGTTTACTTGAATCTTGATGAGTTCGACCATGCAATCAGCACGGCCTTAATGTGTGAAAAAAAAGGTCACCAAGCCCCAATATACTATGTTAGCAAGATGCTACTAAACGCAGAAAAATGCTACTTCCCTAAAGAGATATTAACTTACTCTTTAATGATAGCTTCACATAAATTAAAGCACTACTTTAAGGCCCACACAGTCATAGCTATTACATTTTTGCGCTCAAGGTAGTCCTTAGAAAGTTAAACATGTCCAAGAGGTCGGTGGAACTAAGGAAGTTCTATATTAATTATCAACCAAGAACTTCAATCAAAAGATAAGTGTTAGTAGATTTCATCGATAATTTCACTAGAGGGGAGGATCCCAAAAAGGAATAACCCTCGAACCAAGTTACCACCAAAGAGTTTGGTGAGTTTAATAATCGGACAGTCCATATTGATGGGACTTCTAACTCAAAAGGGGAAAGAGTGGGAATTATCATGGTAACTCCTGATCGAACTATGCACAAGAAAGGAATCAAGATTGGATTTGAAGCATCCAACAATGATGTTGAATACGAATCCCTCATATCTGGGTTGAAGAAGACTTTATTACTTGGCGCAATTCACCTTGAAGTATTATGTGATTCAATATTATTATGTAATCAAATATCTGGAGACTAAAATGCTAGATATAAATGCATGTCAGCATACTTACAGTTCTCCCAGGACTTAGTTGCCAAGTTAAGCATCCAAAAATTTCACCGAAGAAACAACATCCATGCAAATGCCTTGTACACTTTGGTAAAGAAAAACTGAGGTGTAATACCTTACCCAACCATGAATCATAAATCTAGAGGTCATCAAATAAATCCTCACTAGAAAAATGGCTCCAAGTTGGATGGATCTGATCACACCTTACTTATGAGAAGATACATTGCCTTTCGATAAAAATTAAGATCATCGGATCAAAGTCAAAGCCGTCCAATTTTACATATCCTCCAAAGGAAAGCTGTATTAAAGATCCCCCACTGGACTATACCTCTAATGTGTACACTCCAATGACATCGACTAATTTCACAAAAGTATATGTGGAAGTCATGTTGGGGGTAGAAAACTAGCATTCAAGTCCATAAAGGAGGATTAGGATTGTCCTTACATATAAAAGGACGCAATCTCCTATGTGAAAATGTGCAATAAATTAGAGGTATTCTTATCCATTCCTCATCATCCCTCCATCTACCTCAAATCCTTAACCATAATGTGGCCTTTTACATAATAGGGATTGGATATTGTTGGTCCTTTACCCACAACATTAGGAAATTAAAAATATCTCCTTATCGGCACGAACTTCTTCACCAATGGAAAGAGGTTTATACATTGTAGAACATAAGGGACACAAATATGATCAAATTTATTTGGGTGAATATCACGACTTGATTTGGTGTTACGGGGATGATTCTTACTAACAATGGGATGAAAATTGAAAGTGAACCATTCCAATACTTCTACAACAGTCATAAAATAAAGCACTAGTACATTTCGGTGGCCTACATCCAATGCAATGGTGGGGTTTGAGGCCTTCAACACGATAGTTCTGGACACAATGAAGAAAATATTAGAAATAAGAAAAGTTATTTTGGTGGATGATATTTCCCATATCCTTTGGGCATACCGAAGAATGCCCAAGTGGTAGAATGGGGAAACTACCTTCATCTTGGCTTATAAAAAGGAAACCATAACTCCATTTAAAGTTGAATTGTTAACCTATCGATAAAAAATTAAATGAAGAAATTACAAGGAGTGAGATAGACTTGGATGGGGAAGAAGAGAAAAAGCCTTGATCAAGATGGCTTCCTACCAATAGCATAGGGCCAAGCAGTACAACAAAGGCATCAATCGAAAGAGGTTATAGGTCAGAGACTAAGTGATGACAAAGTTTAACGGCAATGCAAGGAATCCATGATATTGAAAATTAGGTCTCAGGTGGTAAGGTCCATCCAAAGTCACCAGGACCATACTCTAAGGATCCCGCCATCTAAAAACAATAGGGGTAAAGATATACCTAGAACCTAGAATACGACCAACCTTAGGAAATTTTATTTTTGAAATTTTGTATCTTTACATAAAGTAAATTTTTTATTATTCTGACTTCTTGTGTAATTTAAATTCATTTAATGCAAGTATATTTCTTATTGTTACAAATGGCAAGCTAACTTTATTAATTATGACGAAGCTATTATTACAAATTTGTTCAATTTTTTCCTATCAAGTTATGATCGCGCTATTAAATGCCTTAGCGAGATTACACTTAATTGTATCCTAAGTTTACATGTTTTCTTCACTAGTAAACACAAAAATATCAAGAACTGCCTAGGATAGAAAAGGCCTATGGGGATCCCTAGGCACTAAATGTTCCGAATCTAGTCAACTAAAATCGTGAAAATTTGGATGGACCTAAGAACTGGTGCACTTTCATCATGATATGTTCTAGTCCTAAGGGGGTGTGACGACACCTCCCTAAAAGGTAAGACAAACGATAAAATAACATGCTCGGCATAGAAAATGGGAAAGTTGAAAAGATGGAAATAACTGATAATTCCATTCACTAAACATTAATTTTACAAAGGGGAATTTTATAACTGATAACTCTAATACATAGCTATATTCTTACACCAAAAATAATTATATTAATATACTAAGTGAACTTGTCTCTAACATAAGATGGTGAATTTCAAGTCAATTGTCCCAGTTCTATTTCTCTAAGTTATCTCCTTCTCTCTAGCTTCTCTCTCATCTTAGGGTTTTCTTCCTAAAGATATTAGGGTGAATTAGGTATAGTCTAATGATAATTTTAACCCGTCTTACACTATCGAGATACCAAAGTGGTGTCATCCCCCGGGTAAGGGTATAACTAATATCTATTGAAGTACCGAAGTGGCATCGTCTATAACTCATATCTATTGGAGTACCAAAGTGGCATCGTCACATGGCCCAGGGTAAGCCCATCTTACTCTTTCAGGATATTGAAGTGGCGTTGTCTCCTGACGTAAGGTACAGTTCGTGTTTATTTACTAGAGTATCAAAATGGCTCCATCGCACGACTAGAGTGACCCCGTCTCACCCTTTCGGAACACCAAAGTAGAGTTAAAGCCCGGACAAGGGTACTATGAAACTGCAGTGCTCTCCATCGTACGACCTAGTGTAAAACTAGTATCTATATATTGAGATACCGAAGAGGTTCCATCACATGGTCCATAAGAAAATCCCCTATAGGAAGTATACCTTATGTACACATAATGGATATATCGTACAAAATATATAAAGAAAGTACGAACATACTCAACCATACCAAAAACACCAAATACAAACCCCAATTATCACGGTTACACATAACATCTCAAACTATTCTTCGTTAATACGCAGGCTAGCTATAATCTGTTATATACAACACTAGCCTGATCTCCCAAGGTTCTCCAAGTCTAGGTATCTCGCAGACTCAATCTTTATGTAACAACCCGTAATTTTATCCGGTAATTAATTAAATTAATTTGAAATTCGAAAAGTGATCCTAAAAGACTACTAATATGAGTATATATAAGTCTTGGGTCGTTTAGAAGAGTCCTTATAACATAAAAATCTCTAGAAAGAATCCTTAAAACATAAAACTCTATTTAAAAAAATAATAAAAATAAGTTGTCACGGTTCTGAACCATGACTAATGGATGAACTGTTTTAGTTTTAATAGGATTCTAATGCCAATTAAATTCCTCCTACACTTATATATATATACACACACACACAGAAAGTCTACTGTAAGGACTCCTTATGGTGCAGACCCTGGTACATACCATTTTTTTAAAATAGTAAAAAATGAATTTCTTGATGAAACTTTATGGATATGATCTCCACAGTGAAAAGTTCATCTCCAATTTTTTTCGTCAAAAAATTCAATAAAAAATCGTTGAGATGAGGTGATATGTAGAAAAATGATATAAATATGCATTTCAACCATTAAAATGTTGGGTCATCGCCAGCCGCTTTATTGATTGAATTTTTTTATGAAACTTCATGGATATGATATTCTCACTATCGAGATCATATTCATAAAGTTTCATCAAAAAATTCAATCAATAAGTGGGCCTCGGTTCTTCCCCTTCCTTCGCTAGGTTCAGCTGTGACAACTCTTGTACCTGGGGTTTTGGCTGATCTGCCATGTAATCAGGTTCCTCGGTGATTTCCTCCATAAATTCCTGTATGCTGGAATTGTCTATCGCCATGCATTGTCCCCATTAATCTACCAAAAAGCATTCATATATCGGGTCAACCTCATCATCAGCTTCCTCGGTCGCCCCCTCACACCGTTACAATCGATACACCACATTTCCTTCTTCAATAATGACTTTCTTGCATTGTCTACTGGTAGCGGTGACTGTTTTCCTCTTCTTCTCTCTAGATGCCTCAGCCACTCTTTTTCCTGAGAATCGACTCAACACGCTTTGTTGTTGGACCTCATGCTCCATCGGATCCGCTCTGGGCCTCATCCTGTTTTTGAGATGCTTCGAGATGCCTTAGGGGTGAGGGACCGCCTGGTGAGCTTCCCGATCATTACTCTTACACTGCTCGCGACCTATTTACCCTGATCATTTAAGGGGGCCATCCTTTCTCTAATCCGGGGAACCCATGCTCCCTCCATCCTTCTCGTTAGGACCCGGACATCCTCTTCCAACTCAGTATAAAATGTTGCGTCCACCAAGTGAGCTTCCTCGATAGCGAAAGGCCTATTTGTAGCCCTAATGGTTACCTCTGTCCCCTTGATATTCGCCTTAGCGCATTGGTGGTATGTAGAAGGAACTAGCCCTTGATTGTGCATCCACACTCTTCCTATTAGAAGATGATAGGAAGTTGCACTCTCTATCACGTGCAACTTTATATGGGAACTCAAATTTCCCATCACAATACCAACATTAACATACCCAATGGATTTGGAAGATTGGTTATCATACCCCAAAATTACCAAAGGAATGGGGATAAACTTTTCTTCTGGAATATTGGCTGCGTGAAAGGAGTTAATTAGCATGATATTGATGGAAGCTCCCCCATCCATAAGAGTCCTTGTGAAACTAACTCCATTAACACTGGAAGTCGCATACAATGGCCTGTTATGAAGGAATCTCACAGCCTTATCGGCATCGCTAAAGGTCACTTCTGACAGAAATCTCCTCACCAACCTAGCCATGGGTCCCTTCCATTTCAGCGAAGGGACTGCGTCTTTCCTTGCAATGTCTATTATCGCCTGGGTTATCTCCAACCTACTCTCCTTTGGAATCCCCACTCGTTCTAAGAACCAAGTGAACTTCAGGGATTTTAAAACTGCCCAATATTCTAGGGTTGGGTCTACCTCTTTACCTTCAACACCATATACATCCTCCATATCCTTGGTGCTTGCTTCATCATAAGCTAATATTACCTTAGTCATTCCCTTGGTACAAATCTCTAAAGCTTCCTCGTACTCCTCTTTATTTCCTCTCGCTGCTTTTTCATCATAGGCCACCACGAGATTAGCCCCATGTGCTGGTAGTGGGTTGTTATTGATGTTATATGGAGGGATTTATAACGGCCCTGCCTTCACGTATTTATCAATAATTTTTCTCAGTGTGAAGCAACTTTTTGTTAGATGATGGATCCTTCGATGAACCTGGCAGTACCTATGATCTGCCTTCGTTCCCGCATCAGGTTCCCCAATGGGAATATCTTTTGGCTCGTAGACCGTTCTTCATTGGACCATTGCATTGTAACAGCTGACAGCCTCTTCCACTGTATAAGGCAATGGTGGTGGGTCCTCCTTGTTTCTTTCGAACTTCCTCTTGTTATCTTTCTTCGGTGCCTTACCCCCATATCCTCCTTCGGTGTACCCTACCCGTGGGGGCTGAGACCTCCCCCCCCCCCCCCCCCCCCCCCGCGGGTTGCATCAGTTTGCCTAAACATCATGGGTCCCACCACGGGATTGGGCTGCACCACCAATGAGATATTCCTCGCTACTTTCAAGAATGCCGAAAAAGTCCCCTCGTGCGTCTCATTGATGAGATGACAGATGTACCCAGGCAGCAACCCCTCAGAACAAATCTGTAATAACTTATACTTTTTTGTTTCCTCTATCACGTCAAGTGATCTTTCCCTGAACCTTCGAACATAGGCCACCACTTCTTCCCCATGTCATTGTTTCTCCCTACCCAGTTGGGTCAAAGTGAACTCATCTTCTGTCACAAAGAACTTCTGGACAAACAATACGTGCATCTCCTCCCACGTAGAAACACTCCTAGGAGCTAAATGGGAATACTAGGTATATGCTTTATCGGTTAAGGAATTGGAAAACTCCCTCAAATGAAGCTTCTTATTATTGCAATGTGCCCCTAAGTGTTAGATGAAGCGCTTGATGTGCTCCTTCGGGTTCCCACCTTTTCTTGTGTATTTCTAAAAAATGGGGGGAATATGGTCCTTTGGATAGGGCTCATCATTGTATTCCTGAGGATAAGTTGTTCGAAAGTCATCATAAACTGAAGCTACCTCGCCAGTAGATTGTGAGGAGGCTTGCATGAACTTCAACATCTCTTTCTGCATCTCCTTTCTCATTTTCTCTATGAGTGATGCTCCTGGGGAAACAGCCAATGGTACCACGGTCTGGGTGCCCATTGCATCTGGCATAAACGTTCCAGTAGGGGCAGCTGAAAGTCCTGAGGTTCCCACTGCTGAATTCACAACAGAGGGTATGCTTGTTGGGACCGTTCCCATAACACCTGCACCTGGTGGGGTCGTTGGATCTAGCCCTGGTGTTACGAAGGCATTAGCCTCTAATCCTCCCAGCATAGTTGAAGCTACTGGAGTTTACAAAAACTCATAAAACTTGCTCATGAGGAGCACGACCTGAGTGGGTCCCAACCCCGCACTCGCGGAAGCTTGTGTCACCCCCGGAACTCCTGACATCGCCGAAACTGGAGGTACCTCTACTGGAGGAGCTCTATCCCTCAAGGTCTTTAGTTCTCTCGCAGCTTATTCTTCATTATGCTGGATATCATCAAAGTTGAGCCTTCGAGTAGCATTATCTTGCGCCATACTCCTTACTTAAAAGAATGCCTCCCCAGTAGAGTCGCCAAATGTAAGAGGGTAGTTTAATTAAGATGGAGGTGTAACACCTATTTGAGTATGGTAATGATAGGCTAATTTAGCCAAAGCTTTGTATTAATGATAGGACATACAAACACAAACCCAATGAAGATGAACTCACTTTAAACTCTCAATTCTCTCGTGTATAACTCATAAAAGTAGTAATAAAACTTAGAAGTAACTTAGCTAGAGGTAGAGAGGGAGTAAGCACCCTAGATACACCTCGGTAGGCAGGTATAAACACACCCAAACACTCTCAAGAATCTCTATCAAGTATTAAAAGCTTCGTAACAAATAATAATGGTGAGTGAGTAAACCCCTCTAGTTTGTAATAACTCTCCCTGATGTGTATTCTCTCTAACAATAACTCCTGAACTCTCAAAAGGTCATCGTCTCCTCAAGGGTGGTTGGGGTTCTTAAATAGCCCCCCACACCATCCCCAAGGCAACTCAGTCATTAAAGACTATAAAAGACATCCCTAATACTTTATGTCACAGAATTAAATGCCCGATGCACTAGTTGTGTCCACGTCATAAACATTAAATGTCAAGACATGCCTTTTGCCTAACCACTATGTGTCAGGGGGCTGTTGTCGCAGAGGTGGCTCACCAACTGCCTAACGGCCCTAAATACCACAGTGGTTTACTCAAGTGCAGGTCTGACATTATTTAGCTGCCTAGTGACATCACCAACAGTATATGTGACATTAAGTAGAGGGTTATCTGGTTCTCAACTCAACGCCCAATGAAACTTCAAGCTACTCCGCCCGAGGTTCCACGGTCAAGGTCCTTCGGTGTTTTTACCAGGTGTATCTAAGATGTTCAGGACAAGCCCCAATGGTGCCTCACTTCTCAATCCTTCAAACTAAGTCCCTCTAAAGTTCCCACGGTGAGGTCATTCGATAGAGCATGAAAGCTCTCCCAGGCCCTGCCAAACCTGGTCTCTCGCGATTACCATTTGACCTCACGCTAAAACTCATTATTATTCTCGTTACAACATTACAACCGTTATAGCTTACAGTCAATATAAACAAAGATACAATATGACTAATCATAACAAGCTAGATATGAGTTTCCACGCTAAGATGCCTAGCTGAGTTGCCATGCTTGAGCTGGCTCGGTTGCTTAATCTCAAACATTATTGCCAATTAGGTAATTATCCCTAATTTGAGGATTACCTTTAAGCCCCCTCTATAAAAGTTAATAAAAATCGAAAGAATATGAAACCAACACCCACGCATTCATAATTCAAAAATATATAATTGTTTTTATCCCATCCATGGGAACGGACTACATCATATCCATGCACATGGATGCCATTCGCACAGATAAAAATGAGTCGTGAGCATGGACTCCACAAGTCGAATTTTTCAAATTGCATTCTTTTCAACGTCCGGCCCCAAAATCCGAACTTACCAACACTAATCTTCCATGGATGACTTGCTCCAAGGCTATAATACTTAAAAATACCATATTATGATATTTAAACCCTTTATGATCAAAACCTAATAACTTCTGATCCTAAATTAGTAATTTCGTCTCCAAAACTTACTCAACTATAAAATTAATTAAGGGTCTCCAAAAATTACCCAATATAATTAATATTTAAACTAATATAATCAATTTTCTTTGACTCAATTAATAATTGAATGGTTTATTCATCATTCTACCCAAGGGTATAGCTATGATTAAGGTTAAATTATTAATTTAAACCCAATTGCAAATATTATGAATCACATTAACGACAATAGAAATTTTATATTAAATTATGTTTAAAATCATGTAAGAAGGTAGTCCCCTTGTAGCCTAGGAGTATGGTAATACTAGTTGAGGTCCCCTATAGGTATGGTGATAAATGATAACTCGAAAACATTTTAATGAACACAAATAAACACAAAATATTATATTTGATCAACACTTAGATTGGACTCACAATACACACGTGTATATCTCGAACAATAATAAAAGAAACTCAAAAGTAACTCGGTCAAAGGGAGAGAGGAGTAAGCACCCTAGATACACCTCGGAAGGCATCCAAACACACCACTAACCTCTGAAAGATCTCTAGTTAGATATTAAAAGCTTCACAGTAAATGATAATGGTGGGTAAGTAAGAGCTCTAGTTTGCAATAACTTCTCCCTGATCTCCTTTCTCTCTAGCCAATAAATCTCTCAAAAAAACCCTTATCTCAAAAGTGGTTGAGGCCAATAAATATCCCCTACACCATTCCCAGTATGCCTCGGTCGTTCACAGCTTTGAAAAACATCCCCTCATACTTTACGTAACAAACATTAAATGCATGATGGTCCAGTCAAATGTACTTCATAAACATTAAATGTCAAGACATGCTTTTTTCCTAACCACTGTGCATCACAGGACTATCACCACAGATATGGCTCATCAACTATCTGACAGCCCCAAATACCATGGTGGTTTACTCTAGTATGGATTGGATGGTGTTTTAACTGGCTAGTGACATCACCTAAAGGAGATGTGACATTAGGTAGATAGTTGTTTGGTTCAAAAACTTAATGAACGATAAAACTCAAGGCTACTCCGCTCAAGCTTCCATGGTGAAAGGCCTCTCGGTGTTTTACCAAGTGTATCTAAAATGGTCAGGACAAGTTCCAATGCTTCCTCACTTCTCAATCCTCCAAACCAAATCTCTCTAAAGTTACCATGGTGAGGTCATTTGATAGAGCATGAAAGCTCTCGTGAGTACCATTCGACCTCACTCTAAATATCACTACAATTGTTACATCATTATAATATGTGTTAAATTACAATATAACTAGGTAAGACAAAGTAAATAAAGGGTGATCTCTCTCGACCAACTTCTTCACTAGGAGACGTCCATGGGTTGCCACGTCGAGCTGCCACGTTAAGCAACCTCGCTTGAGTTGCCACGTTGAGCTGCCTCGCTTAAGCTTCCACGCTGCATTATTACCTTAAGTATATTATTTTAGTTGGGGAGGCTTATCTCTAATATCGAGATTATCTTCAAGCTCCCCTATATTTTCCCCTTTATGTAGAGATTTGTTGTAGTAATAAGAAATGCCTGCACGAAAAACTTCTCAATCTGATGAACCCTCTACTTGTGAAAAAATTCTTGCATCTCTGTCTTCTGCCATTATCTTTGCTAGAAAAAAGTTAAATTCTCCCCGATGTACCTGAACCAAAACACTTCAAGTTATCGGCAAATAGCGAGGGGACATTACAACTTTTTTCTGCCATTGCGCCTCAGCCATTCTAACTTCTTCACTTGCTATTGGAATTCTTTAAAACATTTGAGGAAGTTATTGATTATCCGATCTGACTATTCAAACGTTAAACTCTCCCTTGTCTGAACTGTTCCGTGCCACCATGTAGCGTAGTTGTAATAAGTTGGCATTTGCGTTAGGACTACCCTAGTGGCATGAAATTGACCTCCTAAACATTCATAGCGATTAGACTTGTGAAATTCTCCCAAAGTAATTATTGAGCTATAAAATTCTCCCCAATTTTATCATTTCGCTATTCTTCTTCGTTTGTCTTGTTCAAAAAGTAAAATTCTCCCCGGTGTACCAAATCTATAAATAACTCCGAAAGCACTTGTGGCAAGAGGACATCGTGAACTTTATGTACTACGTTGCATGGAGCCTTTCCTCTAATGTTGGAATTCTCCTGCATAAATTCTCCTAATGAAATTCTCCCAAGTTGAAGGTACTACCTCGTTTAGATTGTGTTGTGTCATCGTTTCATCTTGTTTGAAAGAAAAATTCTCCTCGATGTGCCTAAGTTAAAGCTAATCCCATTTGGATTTATGGAGAAGGGACATTGTATATTTTTGAACTGTAGTAACAGCTTCTGCATTATAGGATATCCGATGTGCCTGATAAAAATTTTGGCGCCAAAATCATAACTTGTTTTGAAAGCAACCCTCTTTATTGCCCATGTGTCACTTCATTAATGATGTGGTACTATATTTTCAACTATCAGGGCACTCCCCTAAGTGCCACATTCTGTAACAGGTTGTATCGGCTTCCTGAACACCACTACTACTATAACGGGGCATGGAAAAACCACCAGTGATATATCTCTTACTGCTTTTAGAAATGTGGCAAAAGTTCCTTCACGTGTTTCATTAATGAAGTGACAAATATATTCCAAGAGCAAACCTTTATCTCAAAGCTGCAACAGTCTAGACTCGTTGGCCTCATCCCTCTCATCGAGGGACCTCTTCCTGAATCATCGGACATATTCCACCATGCCATCTCCTGGTCGTTGCTTCTCCCTACCTAACTAAGTCAACATAAACTCATCTTCTACAAAAAAGAACTTCTAGATAAATAAAACGTGCATCTCTTCCCACGTTGAAATACTTTTTTGCACCAAATGGAAGTACCAGGTATAGGCTTCATCGGTTAAGGATTTTGATAACTCCCTCAACCTGAGCCTCTTATTGTTACAATAATCTCCCAAGTGTTCGATGAAGTGTTTAATATGCTCCTTCGATTTTCCCCCCTTCCCAGTGTATTTTTCGAAAATAAGAGGAATGTAGTCCTTCGGGAAGGGCTCATCATTGTATTCCTGGGATAGGGTGTACGGAAATCATCATACACCAATGCCACCTCACCGAGGATTCAAGGAAGCTACTATCATCTTCAATATTTATTTCTGCATCTCTTTCCTCATCTCTTCCAAAGTAGATCCTAGTGATTTCTCGATCGTTGGGGGAATAGCTAGAGGGACCATTGGTGGGACACTAGTTGCACTTGGAGTAACCCCAGCGGGTGGAACTCCTGTCACACCAGGGGCACCCACAGTTAACACAGGAGTGGGTACTGTGTTCGAGGGGGCAATGCCCATTAGAGATGCACCTGTTGGGGCTATCAGAGCCACCAATGGCATCACAAAAGAACTGGCATTAAATCACCCCAACACCGTTGTAGAAATGGGTGTCTGTAAAAACTCGTAAAACTTACTCATGAGGAGGGTCACTTGAACTTTCCCCATCCTTGTGCTAGTGGAAGCCTGCGTTATCCCTAAACCGCCCATTACCATTTGAACTAGAGTCACATCCACCCAAGGGACCCATATCTAGCTGCCTTAAGCTCTCTTATAGTTTGATCTTCTTGATGTTGAATGGCGTAAAAATCTATAGCACGATTAATATTATCTTGAGACATACTTCTAGAAGAATACCTCCCCAGCAAAGTCGCCAAATATAAGAGGGTAGTCCCCTTGTAGCCTGGGAGTATGTTAATACTAGCTGATGTGTAACCCCTATAGGTATAGTGATAAAATATAACCCATAAACTCTTTAATGAACAAAAATAAACACATAATATTATATTTGATCAACACTCATAATGGACTCACAATACACTCGTGTATATCTCGAACAATAATAAATAAACTCAGAAGTAACTCAGTTAAAGGGAGAGAGGAGTAAGCACCCTAGATACACCTTGAAAAGTAGCCAAACACACCAATATCCTCTAAAAGATCTCTAGTTAGTTGATAAAATCTTCATAGTAAATGACAATGGTGCGTGAGTAAGAGCTCTAGTTTGTAATAACGTCTCCCTGGTCTCCTTTCTCTCTAGCCAATAAATCTCTCGAAAGAACCCCTTCTCTCAGAAGTGGTTAAGGCCAATAAATATCCCCTACACCATTATCGATATGCCTATATCCTTCATAACTGTGAAAGACATCCCCTCACACATTACATCACAAATATTAAATGCATCATGGGTCAGTAAGCTCTACGTCATAAACATTAAATGCCAAGACATGCGTTCTGCTTAACCATTGTTAGTCACAGGACAGTCACCACAAAGGTGGTTCACCAACTGTCTGACAGCCCTAAATACCACGGTAGTTTACTCAAGTATGGATTGAACAGTTTTTAGCTTGCTAGTGACATCACCTAAGTAGATGTGACATTAGGTAGAGGGCTATTTGGTTCGAAAACTCAATGAACGATGGAACTCAAGGCTGCTCCGCTCAAGCTTCTATAGTAAAAGGTCTCTCGGTGTTTTACCAAATGTATCTAAGATGGTTAGGATAAGTCCCAATGCTTCTTCACTTCTCAATCCTCTAAACCAAGTCCCTCTGAAGTTCCCACGGCGAGGCCATTCGATAGCGCATGAAAGCTCTCTGAGTCCCAGTCAGGCCTGGTCTCTTGTGAGTATCGTTTGACCTCACTATAAATATCACTACAATCGTTACATCATTACAGTCTGTGTTAAATTATAACATAACTAGGTAAGATAAAGTAAACAAAGGGTGAACTCTCTCGGCCAACCTCTTCACTGGGATATTTTTCTGGGCTGCCACGATGAGCTGCCTCACTTGAGCTACCATGTTGAGTTGCCACGCTGAGCTGCCTTGCTGAGTTACCTCGCTTGAGCTACCACGTTGCATTATTCCCTTAAGTCTGTTGTATTTGTTGGGGAGGCTTATCTCTAATCCCGAGATTATCTTCAAGCCCCCTTACAAATCCAATGAAAAGAAATGTACTAGTACAAAAGTAATTAAAATCAAATTTTAGATAAACTTTCCTTAGGAAAAATGTGAGAATTCAAGCTTCAACTCCCTAAATCTCTTATTCCCCTTTAATTCCTCCTCTTCCCTTGGCCTCCTAGGGTTTCTCCCATGCTCAAAATATGTTTTAAATTTAGTCTTCTAACCGTATAACCTACTTCCTAAGAAATAATACTTGGGACTAACTTAAGCCCTAACCTAATGAGCCCAAATAACCTTTTAAATGATCTAAACCTCCACCCAAGTTATGTATCAGCCCAATAAGCTTAAACCCCCAACGTATTAAGTCAAAACGAATATTTCACACATTCCAAAAGCCAATCCCGAGATATAATACTACACAAAGTATTTTTTATCCGGTATGAGTCCAAATATTTATCAACAAATTATCCTATGTTAGATCTGATTTTAAAATACGAATAATATAACACATATAATTATAAATAGTGATATTACATCTCACAGCAAACACACATACTTAATTTATACAATTAATTTATGCACAGAAATACAGGTATTACACATATAACTCGTTTATCATATTCACGTCGTTCACTATCCTCCAAGTATTTGGAGACCATTGTACTGGAACTACACATATTTACTCACAAAACTCTAAGAAGAGTTTGTTTGGAGAAAAGTTTGTAGAAGCTTCAGCAATAAATTGGGAGAACATCCAATGTCCTCCCTTAATATTGTAATAATCTTTGGGTTCCCCCAAACTCAATCATTATCCACTCTTGAATGGAAAACATTTCCTAAAATCCTTTATGAAATCCTAAGAAACTCTGTAAAATTCTTTTTGCAAGTTAAGAAACAAGAACGACAGAGAAAATGAAGATGGCGCTTAAAGGAAGGAAAATTATAGCGAATGAGAGAAGGAAAAGAGATAAAATTAAAGTGAGTAAGGAGGGTAAATGTTTGTGAAGTGATTTTAAAATATTAAAAAAGAGAATGCGCTCCAAATTGATGATAAAGAAGTCATTAATTGTCTTGGTTCAACTTCCAAAACAAAGTCATCATTAACAAATATGGCCTCAAATGTCGACTAACACACAAGCTACCTCCCTTTAGCTAAATGATACAAATTACCAGCGTAACCCTGGAATATCAAAAAATATTACAAGCATCCTCTTTGATCCTAATGCGCATAATAAAATCATTTTTCATCTCAAAAATCACCAAGTTTTTAAATATCTAGACCATAACTTCTATGGGCGATAAAATTTCACTACCGACCATGGCCAGCATTACGTTTAACGGGCGAGCAAACATGTGCACCCTATTCAAGCTGCAAATATTTGGGTGATATTTTGGGGGAAATCCTGCCTGATATGAACAACTGACATGTGTCCAACATAATTGATGATAACTAAAACTTTAAGAGATATGGACGCATTGAGGAATGAAAATCTCAAAATTGAATTCATATGATAAATTTTAGATAGCATTCCAAGGTCGTGAAGTCCCACACGACTCAGTCTCTTTTTGTTCTCTATAAATGTAACCCCTGTCGCTGGGAAAATGGGTATGTAATATTTACCATCAAGAATCGATCAATAAAAAGAGAGAAACACTCCCTGGATGTATGCACATTATTGAATCATGTCCATACTGTGTTATTATGTGATTGTGAACTTTTATTTTTTGCTCAACTTAATTGTGTTCAATTCATAATAGTAGGGTTTTTTCCATCTATAGTGACGAATCAGAGTGTTGAAGATTCATTAATGGATTTGATTGTTATATAAGTAGCGTTTGAATTTGTGTAAAATACTGTAAACTTTCATCTAATACGAATAAATTTTTTATGGTTGGGTTGGGGCGTGATATTAGTTTTTTCGCTAGGTATTCAACTCTAAAATCATCGTGGTAATTGTGTGCATGCTTTTATATATTCACACTATATAATTTTCAATCCCACCTAAAAAGTCAAAATAAAATATTATTGGTTAAACTAAAAATATTGTATCAATTGAACTAATTTTTGTCGTAACAAGCTAAAGTTTAAATAGGATTGTAGACGACTTGTTTTGAGGACTCATTTATTATTTGACTAACTAGACAGACATAAACCTACCTAGCGTTTTTCAAAAATGATATCTAATTGGTGTGAAATGACAAATGACCCTAACACTTATTATAATCATAATTTATATTTAAAAAAAAGATAATGTTTATTTTAACATATTAATAACTTTCAATTTATAACTATAATTTCTAATGAAAACATGTAACATTTCTCTGTAATAGTATTTTATGCCTAATAATGACATTTGCACAATGGGTAGTCATGCCAAGTTTGTTAACACGTTGGCAAGAGTGATGATGTGGATGTGCCACATTTATATTTTACGATGACTTCATCGCAGAGTTGTCAAAAAATGATGATGGAGCACCGACATCATCATCATTGATATATATATAAATATTGTTTGAGATTCATATTAATAATTATGCCAAAAAGTTATTATTATGTTTGTCAATAGTATAATAAAAAATAAGGACCATCTTGGCGTTAGCCACCATTTGATTATTATTATCTGATTTTAACCATCATTTAATTATCGCTATTTGACTTTAGTTATCATTTTATTTTATTTTTAAAATTTATCCATCATTTTGACTTTTAGTGACATTTTTAATACCCTTTTAGCGTCTCTAAAATAAAAATATTGGTTAAAGTTTAATGGAAAGAAAATCGGTAGCTAAAATCAATTACTGACAACTAAATGTTGGATAAATGTCAAAATGTTATCAAATATAACTATTTGTAGATATTTGTAAGATGAAATATAGGATGATTATTTCCTTAATTTTTATTTGACAATTGTAAATGTTTAGATTATGTGGTTGTTTATTAAATCATTTATTTACATGTATTGGATGGATATTTTTACAATTTTGTTTCATAATTCAAATATTCTTTATATTCTTTATATTACTATTAATTTAAATTAAAAATATATTATACGTTTAGTTTTAATATAATTATATGATATTATTATTAGTATAATTATGACAATGATTATAAAAAATAATATTTAAATTAGGGTAATCTCACAAAAAAAATCTTTTGACATATTATATTTAACATTTATTACAAGAATTTTTTTTGTTCCAAAAAGTCCCTCGTAATATAAAATACTCATGAAAACGCTTTCTTCTCATTTTTCAAACCCTAAAATAGTAAACCTACAAGGTTAAACCACAAACTAGAGAAAAATTATACCCTTCTAAATCTTAAAAAATTACAAATGAATCATAAACCATAAACATTTAAAACACCTGAACCCCTAAAATAATTAACCTAAACTTTAAAAAAATAAGAAATAAGTAAAGTTTAATATAAAATCTAAACCCTAAAAAAACCTTAGATGAGGAGGCTTTTCAAACATAATAATAATAATAATAATAATAATAATAATAATAATAATAATAATAATAATAATAATAATAATAATAATAAATTAAACGGACAAAATCTAAATTTAAAATGTACTTCTTTCCTAGAGACTAAGCATTAGGTGTGAGTTTACATAAATACACAATAATATTAATAAGTGTGATTAATTGATCCTCTTTGGAAATAAACGAGTACAAGTATTAGTCCTGATTGCAAACATATTTACTCTAAGACCCTTGCACGTGTTTATATTATTTTTTCGGACATATTTACCCATGATCGTAATTTTATCTTTTTCTATGCAAATATTAAAATTAAATATCTCTCAAAATATACGTTCATTTGAGACGAAATTTATATATTTGAAAATGTCTCAACGAGATCTATTAAAAGATTTTCATGAAGAATATATAATTTTGAAGTTTTAAATTTGAAATTTCCCAGTGCAGTTTCAGTTGAGTGTTCTGGTGGTAAAATTTCGCAGTGAGATATAACAATGTGAAATTTTGCATGGTGAAAATTTTCAATTTTATATTTTGTATATATATATATATATATATGCAATGCGAAATTATTATTTTCCATTGTACAAAAACGCTTATATATATATATATATATATAAGCGTTTTTGTACAATGGAAAATAATAATTTCGCATTGCAAAAAAAGTTATATATAATTTCAAAATGATTATAAGATGAATCATATAGTTTTTTTAAACTCCTCTAGGAAGAACTAAGACCATAAAAGATTAAATGTGTAAAACACTATTCATCAAATCTTTTATAATATTAGTCATCGTTATATGCAACTCCTCTAGTAAGGACTAATAGCATAAAAGATTCGATATGTAACAAAGATTAATAACCATTTTTAATCATTGTATCTTTTATGGTGTTAGTTCTCGCTAAAGGGATTAAAAAACTATATGATTAATCTTATAACCATTTCAGAATTAGATATGATATTTTTTGTGATGCGAAATTATTGTAATTCGCATTGCGAAAAATGCACAAACACACAAATGTGTGTGTATGTGTGTGAGAGGTTTTAATCATCACCTAACCATATTTAAGCTTTTGACACACTGTCACATTTTGCTAAGGATTATTGAGTTTATTTTTTAATAATACATTCTCACATGGGGCTAAGCCTCCACACAAATTGAAAAAAAAATAAGTTTCTAGTATTGAAGCAAGTATAGTAATATATTTAATTACAGTTCAAATTGCCAAATATTCTCTTTCTAGAATTTTTTAGGATTATTTTGGGATTCAAATTGAAAGTGGCATCCTCATATATATATATATATATATATATATAGAGAGAGAGAGAGAGAGAGAGAGAGAAAAGCTTCCTCATGTAAGGACTCCTTATAGTGCAGATCCCGGTACATACTATTTTTTTTAAATCGTAAGAAAATGAATTTTTTGATGAAACTTAACGGATATGGTCTTCCCAGTGAGAAGATCATCTCCAATTTTTTTCATCAAAAAATTTCATAAAAAACCGTTGAGATTAGGTGATATGTAAAAAAATGATATAAATATGCATTTTCGACCGTTGAAATGTTGGCGATCATCTCACCCATCTTTTGATTGAATTTTTTTATAAAACTTCATGGATATGATCTCGACAATGAAAAGATCATATCAATGAAGTTTTATCAAAAAATTCAATCAATAAAATGACTGGTGCTGACCCAACGTTTCAACGGTTGAAAATGAATATTTATACCCTTTTTTTTACATATCATCTCATCTCAACAGTTTTTTTATTGAATTTTTTGATGAAAAAAATTGGAGATGATCTTCTAACCGTGGACATCATATCCATGAAGTTTCATCAAAAAATTCATTTTTTTACTATTTTTAAAAAATGGTATGAACCGGAGTCTGCACCATAAGAAGTCCTTACAGGAGACTTTCTGTATATATATAGAGGGGGCTTCTACGCTGATACACTATTCGAACACATTTGGTGCGGCACACTAACGTGTCGCCCCAGCATTGGCTCGTATTCGAGCTCCACATAGGTCCCACAGGAATGGAGCGCAGACACAAGCCAATACTGGTGCGACACGTATTGCACCAAATGTGTCTAGTTCTTTTGTTGACCTAGAATTCTCTCTCTCTCTCTCTCTCTCTCTATCTATATATATATATATATATATATATTGGTGAGACTCTCTAACACACTTCACTTAATACACCAAAAAATATACCTCACTTATTCTCAATTAATTTTGTCAAATTGGGCAGGACCATTCTAAAATACCCAATCCAAATTGTTATATACTCATGAACCCTAGGGGTGGCCACCCATGAACCCTCGGTGTGGGATCCCCGAAAAGTGCAAAAAAAACATTAGAAAATTGTACAATAGCCACTAAAAAGTCAACTCAAGGATCCCACCCATGAACCCTAGGGGCGGCAATCTGCGTTTTTCGGCTATTTTTTGGCTTGGAACGATACAACATGACAATCACCATTTGAACACGAGGTGATGACACAAAATAATTAGTTTTTATGTTTTATGAACACGGGGCATTTAAAACACAACAAAACACGACTAATATGATCAATAATATTTTACACACATTTAAGCACGATAATATATGAAAACACGAGTCATAATTTTGACATGAACCCGACGCGACTTGACATCCAAAAACTCGACACAAACATGATATATCATTTTAATTTCGTGTTGTTTTATCATGTTGTGTCTGAAATTTTCACCCCTACCAACCCCCACAAATTTCCAACTCGCAATTAGTAATTTGTACATCAATTAAACAATTAAACACGATAATGCATGAAATCATAGATTATAATTTTGGCACGAACACCACACAATTTGATGTTAGAAAATCTTGACACAAATACGTCAAAAAAAAAATAGGGCATATTGTGTCAATCTGATGTTGTGTTATCATATAATGTCTAAAATTATCATCGTAACTATCCCCACACAGATCGGAAGATTTAGTCCAACTCACAATAATTTATGGTCTTCCCTGTCAATAGCTGATGCGCGATTATATGTGGTTCCGCAATAAGCAATTCTATCAATGCTTATTCTTTTTAGCATTTGTAAAATGAAAATAGAAAAAGGAGAAGGAAAAAAAATGTCAACCCCAGAGTTCATGGAAGGCAAATTAAATGTGTTGTCTTGTCTTAAAGTTAGATGCTGTTTAACTTCATTTCTTTTCATTTTCCATCTAAACATAGTACTACGTATAAATCGTTTTTTTTTTATTTACCAAGTGACGAACATCTCCCAACTACATATAGAAAGATGGGGATTTTGGAGCCCTCACCATAGCACAATGTGGTCCTACAAAAGGTGGACAATGGTGCTGGCATGTTTGTGTGACACCAAATATACAGAAAAAGAAAGAAAGACATAAAAGGACTTATGCTGACAAGGACCATCACTGTCAAGGGTTAATTTGGAGGATAAGTTCGGTGGATTTAAGTGATGAAGAGCATGAATGATTCTTCAAAACTTTAGTTTGGTGGAAACTGTTGGCAATATCAATTAGAAGCCCCATCACTGAAAACTATAGCTTGCAATGTTTATATCCAGTCTTTTGCTATGTACAACTGTAGTTAATGGTGGCACAAGCAGCACAACCACAACACAATAAAAATTCAACACAAATTTAGCAAGTCAGTATTAGTTAACATTTAGCATTAACTAAAATACTAGTGCACGCCAATATGAATAATTTACACACATGCCGGATAAATATCATCACCCATCTATAACTTAATGGTTTTTTGACTCAATTCGGTATTTTTTGCTCTAGTTCACTAACATATGTTTTGGACATTAAAGTCTTTCTTCTTTAATATATACTTGATTTTCAGTAATGTATACAATATAATTTGAAAACTATACATAAATTATTATTTTTTTATTTTTATTTTTATTTTTTGGGAGGGGGAGAGGAAATTGTAATTTGTACATGGAAGTTCATAACGAATGAAAAATGTTATATACATCGAAACTGGGTACTGAAAAATTATCGAATGTGCTTTTAAGGTATTGTACTATGGTGTGGGTCCCACCAGGGTACAAACCCTTAAATCACATTTTCGATAATATTCCAGTGTGTATCATTACTCATAACGTATACATTCTTTTTTTGAGATATACATTTATTAAGTTTGTGTATATTCTAACATTATAAAGGAATACATTAAGGGTGAGGGACCTCAGTGTCCAAAAAATATGTAAGTGGATTAGAGCTAAAAAGAATTGGTTAAGGACAGAAATGGATAACCTAATGAGAACATGAAACAAACATTTAACTCTTCTTATTAAATAATTACTTCCTTGTAGTAGGAAAGTATTTTTACTTTATTTTGTTAGAATTTGGAATTACGGGAGATTTAGTCCATGTCACGAGTGTGTGGTATTTTTAATATGAGAAAGAATGGTGTTATAATCCGAATGTTTGGTTCACAGATCGAGTGAAAGTCTTAGCATTTGACACAAACTCAAGGCAATACATTGCGACCATACCACAACACAATTCAATTGACATTGTAAAAAGTAGCATTCGAAACTCTACATTAGTGTAATGTAAGTGGGGTAATAAAAGGGTGTGTAGTGATATTAAAAAATCTGAATTCGTCTAATATTTGAATCTGAATTTTCTAAATACGTATATGGATAAATATTTAAAAGAACGAATTTGAACAAGACGTTTAAATACTCGAGATTACGAGTACGAATAATAAGCACACACACACACACACACACACACACACACATATATACATATATATAATAAAGTAGCTTGGTTTTTGAAAATATACACATTTTTAACGGTGCGGATCGATGCTACCTCCTTAGATATTTTAATGGATGAGATCGCATCTCTTTCTTTTTTACAAATCTACCCCTCAAAT